>CM048746.1:460443883-461043883 GCA_026315105.1 Locusta migratoria | reverse complement strand
TTTTATGATAGCTTTTTTATATAATGAATCAGTGTTGCAAAAGCGTGTGTTATCACCCGTATTTTTGGGAAATTTGACATCAAATACTGAGGCAAATAAACCAGCTATTTACACGAATGGGTGATACAATGGTATTCAACTATTTTGCGTACAGAGTACTCATAGTACTTTATTTTTTGTGGCAGTGGACTATGAAACTACAGCTGAGCAGCATCTCAGCTTGAAATGATGGTAAATGGCAGAAGGGAATCACGCGATTCTGCGCGCTTTCACGTCCTCTCGCTGTTCACCGTCAGTCTTCGGAAAACGAGCGGACGAACTAAGAGGCGAGGGATCTGCGAAATAGTTCGTGTAGTTCTTTTGTGGGAGCGCTCTTCCGAACGAGTTCGCGAACTACACAAGACTATCGGTCACCCGGCAGTCCGAAAAACTCGGCCATTCCCACAGCCTGGAATTATTCCGTGCTCGCGTAATGCAGGATAGAACTGAAATGGTAGCATGTAGCAGTTACAGACTACGTATAGGCCCAGAAATCATTTCTTGTACCAACTACATTCTATTTAAGTATCTTTTGAGTTTCAGTAATGCATTATGTAGATGCTTCTTCATATTAAATGAAGTCTTGGTCAAAATTACGAAAGTGCACTTTTTCGCGGTGTCGTTTGAAATCAACTTAGGTGTGATGGACAGTAATGAACTTGGGTACTGCAGACACTCATGTTACGGAGCCGCACGCGCTCTGCCGCTCAGTCTGCCTACAGCCTTCGTCTTTCCTTAACCGCGTTTTGTGAAGTCTATCATTTGTTAGATATTGTGTTACATTTATTTTGTGTTACTGTATTCCATCATTTCTATAGTATTCTAAAGTAAGAATAGAAAATACTTTAAAACAAAGAAATCTTACCTATTGATTGTAACATTGAAACTTCCTGGCAGATTAAAATTGTGTGCCGGAACCGGGACTCGAACCTGGGACCTTTGCCTTTCGCGGGCAAGCGCTCTACCACTGAGCTACCCCGACACGACTCACGATGCCGCCTCACACAAATGTGTGAGGCGGCATCGTGAGTCGTGTCGGGGTAGCTCAGTGGTAGAGCGCTTGCCCGCGAAAGGCAAAGGTCCTAGGTTCGAGTCGCGGTTCCGGCACACAATTTTAATCTACCAGGAAGTTTCATATCAGCGCACACTCCGCTGCAGAGTGAAAGTTTCATTCTGGATTGTAACATTGTTCCTAATAACCCGGCATTTTCGGAAACTCGGCTAACCTTCGGTCCACATTAGACCGAGTCTTCGGGACTCTACCGTAATCTGTCCGCCTTGGAGGTTGTGTTGCGTTGCCGTCTGCTTGTGGCTGAGAGTGTGAGCGTGAGCATGGTTCATGTTATTTTATTTCAGCTGTGAACTGTCTTGTCTTTGGTGCTGTGGCGAAGATTATGCTAGCATTACTGATCTGACAGTGTTAAGTATCAAGAGAATAATATCCCAAGTAATAAAATATGTTGATACAAACGTTTGTGTTGTGCATGAAATACATTATATAAAAAAAACAATAGTTCCTATCAAACATTTTAAAACACATATTTTGATGTTTAGTGCAATGTATTAATACAGAAAACACTGAATTATAATTTTTCCACAGCTGAATCCATAATGTGGGAATAAAAGTATTAACGAATTCAGATGATGACGATTCTGTGCGGCATTTTTGACCGTTATCTGGGACCGTGTTCGACCTGCCTGGTGCAATTCTTTAGGTGACTTGTTTGTTGTTTATGAAGATGATGACAACACAACACCCAGGCCTCCCCGACCAGAACATAAAATGAAACCGGGCCCCCTGCGGTGCAACCTACCACACTGCCCACTGGACTACGGAGACGGACACTAGCTCAAGTTACCTTGGTAGTAACGTCCCACAACGGAAGAATGGAGGAGGATTTAAGAAAGATAATAGCAGAGGAAAAGAGCATATTCTTGGCCAACAGAAGTACATTGGTATAAAACATACACCTTAGTTTAAGGGAAAACCTTCTGAAAATCTATTTCTGGAGCACAGACTGCGAATCATGGACAGCCTGAAAACCAGAAGTAATAAAAGAGTTTGAAGTGTGGTACTACAGAAGAATGTTTGCAATTACACCTAATTGTGGTGTCGCACAAGTCCAAAATGCGGCGCCACCTACTTTCGCCGCGCGCCGCCATGCACGCACGGCGCGGCGTTCTTACGACGTCAGCCACGAGCGCCCTCTGCCACAACTCCGCTCGTGGCCACCACTGAACGACATCGTTCACTTGGGACTGAGATAGGAACCAGTTAGCACTTCGGAATCAGATAGGCACCATTGAATACTTGGCTATCGGATAGGCACTAAGCAGGCCTCTAGCTCAACTATGTATCAGCATTCTGCAGTACTGAGCTATGTAAAAGTTAAGTATTGTATAAATTCTGTGCAATATATATCTCCTTCTATTTACCCTAGTGTTTCTAGTTTCTGCTGTCCCACTGGCTGCTCCCCTCCGTACCTGCACAAGCGTACTACGTTTATTCCTGTGTCGGTCTTCCTACTCGGCCACCGACACCTACGACGGAAACGAGACACAAAAGCGGCGACGAGGATGGGACACAAAACTAATGACTACAGAATCAGAGAAAATAACCCACTGTCGAAGAAGAGGAACAGGGTGAAGGAACATGTAGTAAGACGTCAGGTAATAACCTCCATGGCACACTAGAGGTAGCTGTAGACTATAAGCGTGAACACTGTACGAAGACAAAGACTAGAACACGTGCGCAAAGTTCTTGAGGAGTCGTGGCGTGCAACTCCATAACAGTCAAATGACTGAAATCGGCCCGACGTTGAGCTTCTTGTGACCTGGACGGAAACCAAAATTCGGTTGGGAAGGGTTTCCATCTTCTCCTGAATAACTAATGCGCAGAAAGAGATATATAAGAGTTATTGCGTTGTATTAAACTACGTTGCCGGAAGTGTGGAGTACGCCTGATTTTGATCCGCTGACTCTGGCCATCTGGAAGATAGTAGATTTATTGATAAGGGTTTCAACATTGTCCTCCAGCAGACAGCGTAGTCTGTGACACAACAACACAGTGACCAACGCCACTTGTCATTCATGTGTGTATACATCATGTGCTTTAATGTAATGGTTTGCTTTTTTCTTGTCGTTTGTACTCTTGTAATTATTTATGTATTTGTTATCTTTATTGATTTGACGTAATTACAATGTCCTGTTATTCTGTTTGTGTGTCAAAACTAATTTTGTAACTAATTAGACACGCTGGTTTAGTAATGGCTTTGCTGTTGTATGGAGTCATCTGTGAGTAGGGAGTATTATCGCTGGTAGCGCTGAGACGCGCAGCGAGAGAGAGAGAGAGACAGAGAGAGAGTTAGCTGGACGTAACAGTGCTGACCTCGGAGAAGATTACTTCGGATTCGGGAGAAATGTAGGAACAACGACTCGCCTTACGACTTATGTTAGAATGTAGATTAAGGATAGGAGAAAATTTTTTACACTGTTGATTGGAATACTCTCTTTCAAATTATGAAGTCAGCGGGGGTAAAAGGTTATTTACAACTTGTACGTTGCACAAACAGCTGTTATTAGAGTTGAAGGACATGAAAGGGACGTAGTGGTTGGGAAGGGAGTAGGACAGTGTTGTAGCTTTTCTCTGATGTTATTCAGTTTGCACACTGAGAAATATGCCAAGGAAAGCAAAGAGAAATTTGGAGAAAAGAATTAGAGTTCAGGGTGAAAAAATAAAAACGTTGCTTTCAGCTGATGAGATTGTAATTCTGTCAGAGACAGCAGAGGACCTGCAAGAACAATTGAACGTAATGGACACTGTGTTAAAAGGAAAGTATAATATGAACATTAACAATATAAAAATAAGGGTAATGGAAATCAGTCGATGATGAATGAATTAGATTAGGTAACGAAACAATAAAGGTGTTAGATGAGTTTTGTTACTTGGGCAGTAAACTAACATCTGACGTTCGCTTTACAGAGGATATAAAATGCGGAATGGAGTTTTTGAAAAAGAGAAATTTGCTAACATAGAATATTAATTTGAGTGTAAGGACGCCCTTTCTGAAGGCATTTGTGTTGCCTTGTACGGGAGTGAAACTTGGACGATAAATAGTTTAGGCAGGAAGAGGATAGAGGCTTTTCAAATGTGGTGCTACAGAATAATGCTGAAGATTAGGTGGGTAGATAGCGTAAATAATGAAGGGGTACTGAAAACACTGGGGAGAAAAGGAATTTTTGTTATACCCTCAAGAAAAGGAGGGACATATTCGTAGGACACATTCTTAGACATGAAGGAATCGTAAATTTAGCTTTGGAGAGAAGTGTGTAAAGAATTAATGGCAGAGGGAGACTAAGAAAGGAATACAGTAAGCAGATTCAGATGTGGGTTTCCATTCTTATGAGGAGATGAAGAGGCTTGCTCAGGATAGAGTAGTGTGGAGAGTTGCATCAAACCAGTCTCCGGAATGAAAACCATAACAACAAAAAATTCTACGAGATTACATCTGTAAAGGGAAGATTACGCCAAACTACCTGTCGGAGCGCGACAGGTACTGTAATATAGTCGGTCTTACGAACACTAATATCTAGAAACAGCTACAAAAATATACGAACTTTTTATACTCCCAAGTACCAGTGGGATAGGAAATGTATTAACTTGCAATGATTAACGTTTAGTATCACTGAGAGAATAGTGCCACGGCGTCCTAGTGTTCACATAAGATTGGTAGACTACTGCTTGGTGCAATAACTACGACGGACCGTCCATCTCGGCTTCTAACCGAGACATCATAAAAGACTCATCATAGACTCTAACGGCGTCATAAACTACGATGATGACGACGTACAGAATGACGACTGGTGACATTCAATGAGAAATCTTTCTTTGTTCCTGGAATTTTATCTGTCGGTAAATGTCGAAGATCTGTTGTTGTTGTTGTTTATAGGGGACCAAACTAGTCGTAGATCTAGCACGAATTCGAAGTAAGAGTTTGAGGCATTCTGATTTCTTATGGTACTCGATCACTGGTATTAGTAATCACGAAAATGTTGCCAACTCAGCGATGAGCATATGATATTACACAAGTAGCATATTGGAACAAACACGACTCTTTCATACACAAACAGATATCTCAGACCTACAAAACTTAACGAGATGTTACATTTGTTTGTAAATCAGAAGGACGCAACCTAAATTTCAAACTACGTACCTTCCTTCAAACTTATAAACTGCAATACATAAAAAGCTTTATCCGGAATTATAGTACACTGAATCTGTTATAAAAAAAATAAAAATAAAAAAATTCTTCCAGTTGCGTAGTGTATTGGACATTTGGCTAAATCATATTGGGCTACATGACAGTTAGCGTTCTGTGGAAGTGTGTCATACTAGTTATTCTATTCTTCAACTTCAATAATAAAGAGACTTTTAAACAATTTAATTTGCTGTTACCTTCAATTGCTAATGACGCAATTAACAAGCCAGCTGTAAACTAAATAAACCTGTTATTATCAATAATATGAACTTATTTTTACCAGTGCACCAGGAATCTCTACATTATTGAGGAATTTCTATACATCTGGTCTTACTTTCAAATTCTTTACCCCTATTTAACCACAAAAATTAGAGTATCCAATCAACATCGTTGCGTAGGTTTCCATATAGCATAATCATTCTGGTGGAAATTTAGGACGACTTTTAAGATCGCTTAGAAAAAATGATTTGCATATATATTTCTTCCTTGGACTTTACATAGGCGATTTAGAAAATCCCTTGCTGCCTCCATTAGATATTTGTGAGACGTAGTGGCCATATTCATGCACTTGAAATAAATTTACTGTCTTGACCCCAAGTTGTAATTTATTAAGACCTACGCGTTTCGACACGTCGTTATTATCAAAGTTATATCTGTTAAAAATTATTAAAACGTAAAACTAAAAAAATCTCTTTAAAACCAATAGTGTCATGAACATAAGTCATAAAGAAAATAAGTTCAAAATTACACCCAGAACATCCCTGTAGGATGGCTGTGCACTTGACCATCCTACGGGGATGTTCTGGGGGGAATTTTAAAATTATTTTCTTTATGACATATGTCTATGACAGTAACAGTTTTAAAGGATTTTTTTTAGTTTTACTTTTCAATAATTTTTAACAGATAAGCCTTTGATAATGACGACATGTCGAAATGCGTAAGACCTTAATAAATTGCAGATTGTGGTCAAGACGGTAAAATTATTCAAGTGATTCAAAAAACGTGTGCCATCTATCACGGATTTATCGTGGGGAAACAACACTACTTTTATGTATGTACTACGAGACCGACTGCACTGAAATTACTAAAATATTCCGGGCTATTAAGCCGTGATCCGATAGATTTATTGATAATACCCAACATTTCATCACCATCTGTAGACTATTTACTTTCAAAGGAAATCGTGCCTTCTTTGTACGTTCGAAGCACACTCTGGCTCGCTACTGACAATAGCTCCATCCGACCATGGCACAATAGTCCTGATTATTCAGCGCAGACGATATGGTGGAACACACAAAAAACTAATGTTGTTCCACCACGATTCTAGGAGTTTATGACACTTCATATTAAAATGGAATTGCGTTAAATAAAAACATTTTAGTTCTCTTGTTTGTTCAAGAGAACAGAAACAGACAACTTTTACGGCGATAACGTAATCATTCTGAATTTGTGTTCCGTATTGCAGATTTGACCAGTACCTCTAATACATAGTAACGCGTCCCTTTATACTGGCACAAAAGGTGTCAGGAGTCGGAAAGACTCAGCGAAAGTAGGAAGATATCCGAAGAAGAGGTCCGGCGCAGTTCTGGACGAAACGTGAGGAAAAACTGCAAAGTTCTATGGACCACGGCCTTATAACCCGGAAGTTCTACCAGCAGCTATGGCATCCGGTCGCGAAAGCCTTCATTGAAAGACTAGTGAATTAAGCCAACATTCGTCATCAGATTGGGAAGAAATTACATGCGATGTCCCACAACGATGCACCTTAGGGCCATTGCTTTTTCTTGTGTACGTTAATGACCTCTCATCAGTTACACTGCCAGAAGCAGAGTTCGTTTGGTTTGCAGATGATACAAGTATTGCAATAAATACCATGTCGACCATAGTTCTATAAATGCCAGCTAATGATAATTTCATTAACATTAATAAACGGTTTAAAGCATACTCGTTGACTTTAAACTTTGAAAAGACACGGTACATGCAGTTCAGAACATTTAAGAGATTCCCATCCGGTATATGCATTAAGTATCAAGAAGAGCAGACAGAAGAGATTAACAGTATAAAATTCCTGGGATTATTGATAATGAATGCAGTTGGGAGGAGCACACCACAGAACTGCAGAAACAACAAATCTGTATTGGCAATACGAGTGGTATCAAATATAGGAAACATAAAAATAAAAAAGCTTGCACACTTTCCTTACTTTGTTCAAATGTTTGTTACTTTCATACCATACTGTCATATGCGATAAAATTTTGGAGTTACTCTTCAAGTCAATCAAAAGTTTTCAGACTCCACAAGTGGGTAAAACGTATTATTTGTGGTGTAAATTGACGGACATCCTGCAGTAACCTCTTCAAAGAACTGGTTATATTACCTATTGCCTCTCAGTATACACTACTGACTATTAAAATTGCTACACCAAGAAGAAATGCAGACGATAAACGGGTATTCATTGGAAAAATATATTATACTAGAACTGACATGTGATTACATTTTCACGCAATTAGGGTGCATAGAACCTGAGAAATCAATATCGTAATAATGGCCTTGATACGCCACGGCATTGAGTCAAACAGAGCTTGGATGGCGTGTACAGGTACAGATGCCCATGCAGCTTCAACACGGTACCACAGGTCATCGAGAGTAGTGACTGGCTTATTGTGATGAGCCAGTTGCTCAGCCTCCATTGACCAGACGTTTTCAGTTGGTCAGAGATCTCGAGAATGTGCTGGCCACGGCAGCAGTCGAACATTTTCCGTATACAGAAAGGCCCGTACAGGACCTGCAACATGCGGTTGTTTATTATCCTGCTGAAAAGTAGGGTTTCGCAGAGATCGAATCAAGAGTAAGGCACCAGGTCGTAACCCATCTTAAATGTAACGGCTACTGTTCAAAGTGCCGTCGATGCGAACAAGAGGTGACCGGGATGTGTATCCAATGACGTCCTACCATCAGGCTGGGTGATACGCCAGTATGGCGATGACTAATACACGCTTTCAAAGTGCGTTCACCGCGATTTCGCCAAACACGGATGCGACCATCTTGATGCTGTAAACAGAACCTGGATTCATCAAAAACATGACGTTTTGCCATTGGTGCACCCAGATTCGTCGTTGCGTACACCATCGCAGGCGCTCCTGTCTGTGATGTAGCGTCAAGGGTAACCGCAGCCATGGTCTCCGAGCTGATAGCCCCTGCTGCTGCAAACGTGGTCGAACTGTTCCTGCAGAAAGTTGTTTTCTTGCAAACGTCCCCATCTGCTGACTCAGGAATCGAGACGTACCTGCATGATCCGTTACAGCCATGCGAATAAGATGCCTGTAATCTCGACTGCTAGTGATATGAGGCCGTTGGGTGCCAGCACGGCGTTCCGTATTGCCCTCCTGAATCCACCCATTTCATATTCTGCTAACAGTCATTGGATCGCGACCAACGAGAGCAGCAATGTTGCGATCTAATAAACCGCAATCGCGATAGGCTACAATCTGACCTTTATCAAAGTTCGAAACGTGAGGTACGCATTTCTCCTCCTTATACAATGCGTCAAAACATTTCATCAGGCAACGCCGGTCATCTGCTGTTCGTGTATGAGTGTTGCTACTGGCGCCAACCTTCTGTGAATGCATTGAAATGCTAATCATTTGTATATCACAGCATCTTATTCCTGTCGGTTAAATTCCGCGTCTGTAGCACGTCATCTTCGTGGTGTAGCAATATTAATGACCAGGAGTGTATATATTCCTTAATGAAATTTCTTATAAATAATATATCTCTTTTGCTTACAAACAGCTCATTTGATACACACAATACTAGGATCAAAAATTATCTACACAAGGATTTAAAAGCACTCACTTTAGTTCAGAAAGTGGTCCACTAATCAGGCACACATATTTTCAATAATTTAACCAACAACCATATAAAATTTAGCTATAAATAAAGATCAGTTTAAGAGGAGCTTAAAAGACTTTCTAGTGGCCAACTTCTTCTCTCCATTGACGAATTCTTAAATAGAACCAAATGATGCCTGTGTCTTTCGTCATACTATTAGTATTATTATATTATCAGATTTTAAAAGCTGTATGTACCTGCATTAGTATTACTCAATCTGATCGGGGCCACATGTTGAACATTATGTAATTAACAGAATTCCGCACAGTTGTACGCATTTTGAAAGTTTATCAACCATCATTTACTGTCTGTATATTCGTGTTTTGCTTTGTTGCCAACACAACAAAATATATATTCATTGCTAATCTTTGTCTGTGAACAAAATGAAAGAGTAAGAATTTTAACAATGGAAAATCCGATAAGAATATCAATAATTTAGGATAAATAACAACTCAACGTAAAGAGGCTCGCTGACGGACACGAAAATAGATAATCACATTCACATAACTTAAATTTTCGGCCATGGCCTTCGTCAGAAAAAGAAACACATCCATTCACACAATTACCCAGACCACTACTCGCACTCATTTAGTATGTCCGGCCACTTCAGTGACAGAAGCTAGATTCTGAGTGAGGTGGGAAGTGGAGGGGGGAGGAAGTATGCTGGGTAAAGGTGGGGATGGATAGTTCTGCATTGTATGATAAATTTTAAACTCTCTGATAGGCGGGAATTTGAATTGTGGCGATGAATACAGTGAAGGGAAGAGGCAGCAAAGAATAAAAGGAAGGTGTAGAGGAGTGTGGGGAGGGAGTGGGGGGGTTTGAAATGATAAGAATAATAAGGAAATATAAGAAATAGGAAAGAAGAGGAAAACTATAGTTAGGAAAAATAGAAAAAGATAAAGTTAGGAAAAATAGAAAAAAATAAAAAAAACAAGCCAAAATGAATAGTAATAAATTAAGGGGATATTGTAAGTGGTAATGCACAGTTGTAAGGAAGACATGAGATACAGGATAATGGGGTGGGGAAGGAAGAGGGAGGGAGGATGAGGGGGAGAGATGGTGGGCATAGGTAGTAGGGATGGGAAGTTATGTTAGGTTGAGGACAGGATGATTGTGAGACCACAGAATGTGTTGAAGAGAGAACTCCCATCTGCACAGTTCAGAAGAGCTGGTGGTGGAGGGGAGGATCCAGATGGCTCTGGTAGTGAAGCAGCCATTGAATTCCAGAGTGCTGTGCTCAGATGCAAGCTGTACCACAGGCTGGTCTACCTTGTTTTTTCCCACAGTTTGGCGGTGGCCATTCATCCTGACGGACAGCTGGTTTGTCGTCATGCAGATATAAAACGCTGTGCAATGATTGCAGCAGAGTTGGTGTATCACATATGGGTGTCCCGTCCTCTGAAGAGGTAGGTTAAGCCTGTGACGGGACTGGAATAAGAAGTGCAGGGTGGGTGGGTTGGGCAGGTTTTGCATCGGGGACTTCCACAGGGAAATGATCCCTGTGGTAAGGGGTTTGGGTTGGGAGTGGCATAGGGATGGACTAGGATGTTCTGGAGGTTGGGTTGGCGACCGAACACCAAGGATCTTTGGAAGGATGTCTCTCATTTCAGAGCATGATGACAGATAATCAAAGCCCTCACGAAGGATGTGATTGTTCCAGTCTGGGGTAATATTGAGTGACAAGGATCACACTCTGGGATTGGGGGAAGATTGGTGGTCTGTTTGCGGATTAGGTCAGAAGGGTAATGCCTGTGAAGGCCTTTGTGATACCTTCAGCATAATGGTTAAGGGACTTCTCATCAATGAAGATCGCCGTCCACAGAAGGCAAGGCTATATGTTAGGGATTTTTTGATGTGGAATGGATGGCAGCTATCAAAGTGCAGGTGCTGTTAGTAATAACTAGGTTTAATGTGGGCGGAGGTGTGGATGGAGCCGTCAGTGATATGTAGGTTAATATCCAAGAAGGTCACTTCCCAGCTTGTGAAGGACCAAGTGAAATTGGTGGGGGGAGAAGAAATTGAGGTTGTGAAGGAACAAGGATAGAGCGTCCTGGCCCTGAGTCAAAATCATGAAAATATCATCAATGAACCTGAATCAGACCAGGGGTTTGGGGTTTTGGGAAGCTAGAAAGGTTTCCTCCAGGTAGCCCATAAATAGGTTGGCATGGGAGGGTGCCATATGGGTGCCCATGTCTGGCTGCGAATATGATTATTTTATTTGAAGTAGAAGAATAAGAAGGAAAAAGAAAGAGAGACAGTCTGTGTGTGTGTGTGTGTGTGTGTGTGTGTGTGTGTGTGTGTGTGTGTGTGTTTCAGAAAGAGAGTGAATAGTCTTATTTTGTGTGTGTATTGTTGTAATGTGTGTATGAGTGTGGTAGAAATTTTGGTATTTAGTTGATTTTTGTTTTGATTTAAATGATCTGTGAAGGGAAAGCCTGGGAATATGCTACAATCATTTGCCAAACATCAAAGACAAAAGAACTATAGAATAACATCCCCTCCAGAGGAGATGAAGTGAGAAATAATTAGAATAAATAATAATAATAAAACACTTCATCACACTTCAAGAAAATTATTACATACAGATAACAAAAGCTGAAAAGAAAATTCTGCTGAATGATCAAGTACACATATCAAACAAGTCACTGTTTATGCTGATAGATGAAGTTCTTTCATAGCTGAATCCCTCAGACTCTCATTAACCCCCCCCCCCCCCTTTTTTCACAGATCATTTTAACCCTTAAATGCGTGGTGTTGCATATCTCCAACATCGATTGTAATACAGTCTAGAGGGAATTTTGTGAACTAACACGAGCTTAACACACGCAGAAGAGTTTGTAGAAAGTGTCTGTGGTGTTTTTTGTGTCGAGGTTGGCTGCATTGTGAATTTCTGTTGACATCTTTGCTTGTGTTTGGAGAAAACGGTAGATATTGCAGATTTTAACGTTTTGTTTCCATATAAAGAGCCAATTGAGACAGGAAATGGCGAATCAATATAAACACAAAAATTTGTTTATATTATGCTACTTTCAAAATAATATAACAAGTTCCAGTATGTTGCATATTTGCTCTATTGGAAAACTAGCAACATAGGACTTTTTTCAATATTTTTTCCCTATGTTTGTTCAACTTATAAAACACGAAAATAAGTGTTTTTTTTTTTTTTAAGTGAAAGAAATCATGCATTTAAGGATTAAATGAAAACAAAAATCAACTACACACTAAAATTTCTACCATCCTCATACAGATATCGCAATCATACACATACAAACTAAGACTACTCTCTCTCTCTCTGAAACTGAAACACTCTCTCTCTCTCTCCTAATTCTTCTGGTTCATATAACATTCTTACTCTCTCATTTTGTTGTCACGTAAAGGAGGTTAGCAACCAACATACATTTCGTTATTTTAGCAACAAAACAAATGAAACACGAAAATACAGAATCTAAATCATGGCTGCCAAACACTTCAAAAATGTGTTCAAATGTGTGAAATTCTGTTAGCTACACAATGAGCAACATGTGACCTTGACCAAATAGAAGAAAATAGCTGAAAAAATTGCCAGTGAAGATGTCTTTTAAAATAAAGGCGAAATGCTTATGGTAGAAATAAGCACAATCGCAGCAAACATAAGCCGTTTTTTCATCTTCAAAAACGAGGAACCACCACCTCGGTGCACTCGCTGGACGGTGTGTCTAAGACGTGTAGGCTGACCATGCTGCCTCCGTAAACGTCTTCGTCGATTGTCCGGTTGAAGGCAGGTGCGTTTGTAGGTACGTGGATGGCACTTGATGCGAATTTTGACGCACCTTTCAACATGCTGTTGGGCCCAACTTTTATACGGTGCTTGCTGTCTGGGATCTCTACATGGATGTCGGTAGTGAAGATGCACAGTGAATGTCGGTGTTCGGAGTACCTTAGAACCAAGGTGATGCAACACTTTTTTCGATGTGTGTTGGTGCCATTTGATGACTGGATCTCGTTGAAGCGTGCCTTTGAGTAGAATTTACACTGTCCAGAGTGTTGCAACTAGCCTATGACGTCGCCTGCATAGGCTATCATTGGTTTGGATACTCCCATCCGGTTGGTGTAGGTTTCACTAGGCCGCGGTGGAGTGACCTAGCGCATTGAGGCGCTATGCTCCGATGCGCGAGGCCAGTCCCGGTCGTGGGTTCGAATCCTCCCTCAGGCATGGAAGTTTACGGACTGATGACCCCGCAGTTAAGTACCACAAACTTAAAAAACATTTGAACATTTATTTTTTTAATTTATTTTTCTATTTTTCACTAGTGGTATCCCAAAAGACAGGTCCACAGATCTAACCCTTTGAGCAGCATTCGATGATTCCCTTGCTCGATTTCTAGCCCGAGCTGATAACAGTGGTTTACAAAGGCGCCCGTGAAGTCAATGAGGATGGCATCTCAAAATTTATTATTTGTATCTTTTTAACAAGCATCAGTAGAGTAAGCTGATGTGGGCTTCAGTTGAAGAGCAGCCTGGAATAGCTTTGATCACTTGCACACATAGTGGACTCTTCATTAGATTCGTAGAACGTCATGTTGCTAACAGCTGCTCATTTATCAGCACAAAGCTACCGGTTGCGGGTTTTATACCATTACCAAGCGCCATCAGAGCATAATCACTCGATTAACGTGGCATGTTTCAATTTTGAAAAAAACGTATCACGTTAATCAACTGATTATGCTCTTGCTGACGCTTGATAACGGCGAAAAAACCGAAACCGGTAGCTTTGGGCTAATAAATGAGCAGCTGTGATCAACATCATATTCCACAAATATTTAAATGCTGTTAATTCCCGCCATTTAACTTTTTATTTGATATTTCTGTATGTTTTCAGATCTGAATGATCCTTGTAATGTGTCTTCTTTATGATAATAGGCTGGTGTAACAAAGAACAATATAAATAGGACATTCACGTAGTCCGTTATATATGGATGATTCTGAGAATTTAGGTCTGGTGTAAAGTTCTGTATAGAAGAAACATTGTAATCACCGAAGAAAAGGGAAAGCATTAAAAAATTTGGTGCTATCGACAGTGGACAGATGAGGTATGTAATGAATTTGTTTATTTTATATTACGTAGGGCTTACAAGCAGCGTTAACATGGAAACAGATAATACTTCTACAGGTTAGAGGTCATAATATATATACATCAAATAGAAAAGCTATCTAGATTTTAATATCTAAGTTCCTAATCCACATCAGTTAAAATATGCCACCTCAACATAGAACGCATTAGCAAAGCTAAAAGCGAGTACTTATGTAATGAATAACTTGTGCGACGACGATATAAGAGAGTGGATGTACTGCGTGATCAAAAAGTCAGTATAAATTTGAAAACGTAATAAATCGCGGAATAACGTAGATAGAGAAGTAAAAATTGGCACACATGCTTGGAATGAGATGGGGTTCCATTAAAATAAATAAGTTCAAAAAATGTCCATCAGATGACGCTTCATCTGGTCAGAAAAGTAATAATTAGCATAACAAATTAAGAGAAGGCAAAGATGTTTTTTACAGGAAATGCTCAATATGTTCACCGCCATTCCTCAGCAATAGCTGTAGCCGATGTTTAATGTGTGAACAGCACTGTAAAGCATGATCGTAGTTATTCTAAGGAATTGGCGTCCGATGTTGTCTTTCAGCATCTCTAGAGATGTAGGTCGATCACGGTACACTTGCGACTTCAGGTAACCCCAAAGCCAATAATCGCAGGGACTGAGGTCTGGGGACGTGGGAGGCTAAGCATTACGAAAGTGGTGGCTGAGCACATGATCATCACCAAACGACGCGCACCGGAAATCTTTCACGCGTCTAGCAAAACGTTTTGTTTTTTGGTTGTAAATAAACCCCATGTCATTCCAAGCATGTGTGTTAATTTTTACCTCTCTATCTACATTATTTCGTGATTAATTAAGTTTTCAAATTTATACTGACTTTTTGATCACTCGGTTGATAAATTCGCTACCATATGGAGAGAGCCAGTCTGGGACATCTATTAGAGCACAATGATATGTGCTGGCGCTGAAACATCTACATCTTTACAAATACTCCGCTAATCACATTTAAATGCTTAGCAGGGGGTTCATCGAACTGCTTTCATAATATTTCTCAGTCGTTCCATTCTCCATAAGCGGGCGGGAAAAAGGAACAGCTGATCCCTCCATATTCGATCCGATTTCTCACATTTATTTATGATAATAATGTCTCCCTATGTAGGTGAGAGATAACAAAATACTTTTGCATTCAGAAGAAAGTAACACATGTAATGATTTCCACACCAACTCTTGCATCATTTCTGTGACACTCTGTCCCCCATATCGCGATAATACAAAACGGGTGACCATTTCTGAACTTCTTCCACATCACCCATTAATCCCACTTGCTGGAGATCCTACAATGCGCAGCAACACAATATAGGACACAGAAGTGTAGTGTAGGCAGTTTCTGTAGTACAACTGTTGCATCTTAATCTGCTAACAAAACGTACTTTGGTTCGCCGTCCCTACAATATTTCGTATGTCTTCTTTCCAATTCAAGTTGTTGGTAATATTGTTATTCTTAGGTAAAAAAAAAAGGTAAAACAGTCAACAATCCGAAGATTGGTTTGAACACCACAGTGCTTTACTAGGCATGGTCCTGTTTGGAGGTGGTATGCCGTTGCCTTCCTCCGACCTTCGAACTGACTTACCCAGCCAGTTATAGGGGGACCTACAGTTTAACGTGGATTCCGAACCACGGTGCTAGTCGGTATTTTTCACATGAGCAATACTGCCAGAGGTGAAAGAAGTGGAAAGTGACAGATAAAAATCCTAGAACCTGGCGGGGATTGAACCTGCGACCTTTGTCTGGATTTGTAGTCTGGCACTCTACCACTGTGCAACCGAGGCGCAGACTATCCTTAGTTATTTAGTTGAATTTACGGACTTTAGATGAGACTGATTTATCGCGTAAATGAAGTTAAACAGATTTCTTTTAGAAGCCGTAAGTGTACAAAATATTAGCTGTAAGCAAAGATCAGGATATGAAGAGCGCATCGCAGAAGACGCCGAGTAGTTGGCTGCGGAATGGAATCCACTTGTCTCGCCCACTTCCGTTGCGCCTCTTAATTAACACCCGCAGCGCCTGCCGCACGCAGGCTCGGCAACCCACCAGACTCCGGTGCTCTGCGCCGCTGCATCCTTCCACTCCGGCGGCGCTTTCATTAATTATTCGCTCCTGGCAGTAAGCTCCGTTAGGTAGCATGCTAGCACCTGAGATGTGTACGCCACTTCAGAAAGAGTACAACGAAAAATTACCAACAACCTTGCACCGAGTAACCTTGATGAACAACCTGCGGACCAAACTGACAAAAAAACAAGTGACAAAAATTGTGACTACAATTATGACAGTCAGTAAAGCTTGTAATACTATTCACTGTTCAAAATATTCACAATGTAAACTGAATTGCATAAGAAATTCGAATGGTTGCTTTATCGCAACACCGTAATTGTGTCGCTCTGTGACCGTGAAATTTGAAGTTTGGTTTACAATCTTCCTTTGTAAACGACGCTTTTCGACGATTCAAAACTTTGTAAAAAAAAAAAAAAAAAAATGTTCAAAATTTTCAATCGTTTGTAGAGTCTATGGGACTTAACTACGGGGTCAGCAGTCCCTAAGCTTACAAACTACTTACAACTAAGGACAGCACAAATATCCATGGGATTCTAACCCCCGGCCGTAGTGGCCGTGCAGGCCGTGACTAAAACCCCTCAGTCCCCTCGGCCACAACGGCCGGCAAAAAAATGTCATAGCGCAGAATTGTGTTACGTTAAACACGTTATGGCGAGAACTTGGAAAAAGAGCTAACACACCTAAAGGAAAACATTAAAGCTAATGGATATTCCCAGTAACAAATTCACAGAGCATTCAACGTTAAACCGAGAATGCAAATACATGACCTGGAGGAAGTAGATAGCTTCAGATCTAGAGCGTTCTTGCCCTTCAAAGATAGGTCGAATTCTCCAAAAACATCAACACCTTGGAAGATCGCAGCATTAGTCGGATCTGTGAAAGATACTCTGATGGTTAGGAAATCTGGTGTGTATCAGATACCATGTGGAAATTGTGAATGTTCATATATAGGACAAACAACCGGCACTGTCCACTAACGATGTGTTGAACACTGCAGATACACCTGCGTATTACAGCCAGACAAGTCAGCTGTGGCAGAACATTGTTTAGATACAGGGCATTCAATGAATTACAGCGATGAGAAGATTTTAACACCTATAACTTCATTTAGAGACGCAATTTTCATAAAAATCAGTAGAAATTAGATTATCTGAAAATTTAATAAAAAGAGATAATGGTTTTAATGTGGACAAGGTGTGGAATCCTGCACTTAATGTAATAAAATTGTGGAGATATCGACAAGGTGTTGCCACCGCAGTACATATATCGATAACAGAATCGAACTTCTGATTCCTTTTGGCACGGGGGGGGGGGGGCGGGGGGGGGGCGTGCGTGCTGATTTTACCGCCGACCAGCATAGTGCGTATAAGGCCGCGCTTACCAACTTGCCTGAAGATGACTGGACGATACGCGGCCGAAATATTAGTGAAGTAGAATTTGCACAGCTGTACGCCCGAAATGTATTGGATTACGTTATTAGTGGTTGGTTGGTTGGATGTTTAAGGGGGACCAAACTGCAACGGTCATCAGTCCCCCATTTCACAGTGGGCATAAAAGTGACAGGCTCAGAGGTAAAGTGGGAGAGGGATCCCACTGAGTCCTTAAAACATCTAAAACGACAACAAACAATACAGCTCATAACAAGGAAGCCGATGTCTGTGGCTGACCGACCATAAAAATAAAATAGTAAATGTCAACCACTCGGCAGTACAAGGTAATCTCTAGTTAGAGAGAATGATAAAAAAAACCCTGCTCGAATAAAACGTAAAACGGAATCTGCCATTGTAGCATCGTTACCTAAAACTTCTGATAAAAGAGCAGGGAGATTAAAATTTCTCCGCAAGGCGGCTAAAACGGGGCAGTCCTACAATATGTGGACGACTGTCAAATTGGAGCCACACCGACATTGGGGCGGGTCCTCACCCCGAAGGAGATATCCATGGGTGAGCCACGTGTGCCCAATGCGGAGGCGACACAAAACCACCGAGTCCCGGCGAGAGCCGCGTATTGAGGAGCGCCACGCAGCCGTAGTCTCCTTGACAACCCGAAGCTTGTTGGGCGTGCTCAGGTTGCGCCACTCAGCATCCCAGAGCTGATGTACCCGGCGGCGCAACAAGGTATGGAGATCTGAAGCTGGGAGGCCGATCTCTAAGGTAGGGGCATTAACCGCCTGTTTGGCAAGCCCATCGACACGTTCGTTGCCTGGGATGCCGACGTGACCCGGAGACCAAAGGAACACCACTGATCTGCCAGACTGAACAAGGGCAAAAACAGCCACTCGGATGGCCATCACCAATGGCGAACGTGGGTAACACTGCTCCAGAGCGCGTAAGCAACTCAGGGAGTCAATACAAAGAAGGAAAGACTCCCCTGATCAGGAACACATATGCTCGAGAGCACGGAAGATGGCCACCAGTTCTGCAGTATGAACACTGCAGCCTTCTGGCAGAGAAAGCTGCTCAACGTGGTCGCCGTGGACGTAGGCAAGGCCAATGCGGCCGTTCACCATCGAGCCGTCCGTATAAACTATGTCGTGAATTCACTACCTGGTGTTTTTTGGAAGTTGTTTTAAGTGCATTACCGAGGTTATTTGTATACCATTTTTCAGCGTGATGTGTATGGCATCCTGACCTGCCATTGGTGTCAGATCTTGGTCTTGTTACCTTCTTCCTAATCTCCCTGATCTTTAATGAATTGCATATAAAGTACTCTGTACTGTATGTTGAAAAGGAACTGGTGGAGTGAAATAAATTTTAATTAGTGTTTGCACTACGAATGATGTTAAATTCATATTTCCCCTGTCCTTCTATCCACAAGGCAATTAGGTAGGTGGCCGATTTCAAATAGCAGCAGAGCATCTGTGTTGTCACTGATCTTTATTAAACTTCGTGATACTCAATAATTTAGGAAATGTTCTCACTGGTGCATTTTCGTTTGGTTTTTCCAGTCTTTACTAGATTCCTGGGTTTTGTAAATGTGTAAAATTATACGATGGCGATAGGCGTTATACTTTTAATATGTAGTCGGTCATATTTGTTTCATTATTGTGGATTACATGAGCTACTATGATAGTTATTTGAAGATTTGAAAATGATAATAAAAGTTGTGTTCATCTCCTATGCAATAAGGGACATTATGAAATAAAATACCAGTAACAGAACCACGAAACATTACTAACGCAGTCTTATTGAATCCATCATTACTGGACTGCGGCTGGTCAAGATTACATAGGAAGTAGGATACCAACAGTCGTATGTTTAACAAACATTTATTCTATAATTACGTAGGCTTCCGCGGCCAGAGTCAGATGACATAAAAGTTTTCTGGGTATGGTACCGCGTCATGATGTAGGCTATTACTTATTTAACCAACGTTTCGGCCAACGTTACAGTGGCCTTCATCTGGGCCACTGTAGGCCACTGTAACGTTGGCCGAAACGTTGGTTAAATAAGTAATAGCCTACATCATGACGCGGTACCATACCCAGAAAACTTTTATGTCAAACATTTATTCCTTAACTACAAGTTTCGGCATTCCATTATGCCATCTTCAGGCCCCTGTATCGGAGTATTATATCCCTTAAATAGGGATCGAAACTAGATGCGTGTATTTCTAGCTCTCAGTGAGAACCAAATAAGAACTAGAAATCCAAGCAGCCAGTTTTAATCCCTATTTAGTGGATACAATACTCAGATATAGGGGCCTGAAGCTGGCATAATGGTATGACGAAACTGATAGTTAAGGATTAAATGTTTCTGTTAAACATACGGCTGTTGGTTTCCTACGTAACATTACCACTGAGATCGTCTCCTAACATGTATAGAAATGTCAGATAACATAATACTCTGCCATTGTACTAAAATGACTAATAGAGATAATTTTCGCTGTAATTTTAATAAAAAGAGTAGTGTACTCATATTAACTGCTAGATGATTACAGTGTGCACAATACTTCATCCATATACCACGATACTAGTTATTTGTCTATGAGTTGTTCATCTTCTATGTAATTTAGGAACATTATGAAATAAAATACCAGTAACAGAACCACGACACATAATTACCGCAACCTTATTGAATCCATCATTACTGGAATGCGGCTGGTCAAGATTACATAAAAAGTAGGATACCAACAGCCGTATGTTTAACAAACATTTATTCCTTAACTAGCAGTTTCGGCATTACATTATGCCATCTTCAGGCCTCTATATCGGAGTATCGTATCCAATAAATAGGGATCGAAACTGGTTGCGTGGATTTCTAGCTCTCAGTGAGAACCAAATGAGAACTAGAAATCCACGCAACAGGTTTCGAACCGTTTGTTGTGGATATAATACTCCGATATAGGGGCCTGAAGATGGCATAATCGTACGCCGAAACGTAATTAAGGAATAAATGTTTCTGTTAAACATACGACTGTTGGTATCCTACGTAACATTATCACTGAGATCGTCTCCTAACATGTGTAGAAATGTCAGATAATACTCTACCAGTTTACTAAAATGATTAATAGAGACAATTTCCGCTGTAATTTTAATAAAAAGAGTAGTGTACTCACATTAACACTGATTACAATAAATTATACTCGGTCCCGACTGCAAGGCGTCACATGTCGCGACTTTGAATGCGCGCGCGCAGCCGTGCCGCGTGCACTGGTGTGTGGTGCGACGAGCAGGACTCAGCTGCCGCGATCCTGACGGGATATGGAGACGGACCGATGCGGATGGAAGCCTGGGGCCTCCGGACTGTGTCCCGGTACTGGGCGGTGTTGTCGTGGTGGCGTGACAGTGTGGATACTTACTGATCGTCAACGCTATTCTGAGTTCCAGCGGGCTGTTACGGTTTTAAATGCTTGCGGAGAAGAGTCTGAATGAGCTGCAAGTTTAATGTTGATCCGTCTAAGTGCATACTACACTACTGGCCATTAAAATTGTTACACCAAGAAAAAAATGCAGATGATAAACGGGTATCCATTAGACAAACATATACTAGAACTATCATGTGACGACATTTACAAGCAATTTCAGTGCATAGATCCTGACACATCAATACCCACAATAACCACCTCTAGCATTAATAGCGGCTTTGATACGCCTGCGTATTCAGTAAAACAGAACTTGGATGGTGTGAACAGGTACAGATGCCCATGCAGCTTCAACACGATACCAAAGTTCATCAAGAGTAGTGACTGGCGTATTGTGTCGAGCCAGTTGTTCGTCCACCATTGACCAGGCATTTTCAGTTGGTGAGAGATCTGGAGAATGTGCTGGCATGGGCAGCAGTCCAACATTTTCCATATCCAGAAAGGTCCGTACACGACCTGCAACACGAGGTCGTGCATTGTCCTGCTGAATTGTAGGGTTTCACAGGGATCGAATGAAGGGTAGAGCCATAGGTCGTAACGGCCACTGTTCAAAGTGCCATCGATGCGAACATGAGGAGAGCGAGACGTTTAACCAATGGCACCCTATACCATCACGCCGGGTGATACGCCAGTATGGCGATGACGAATACACGCTTCCGATGTGTGTTCACCGCGATGTCGCCAGACACGAATGCGACCATCATAATGCTGTAAACAGAACCTGGATTCATCCGAAAAAATGACGTTTTTGCTATTCGTGCAGTCAAGTTCGTAGTTGCGTAGAGCATCGCAGACACTCCTGTCTGTGATGCATCTTCAAGGGTAACCGCAGACATGGTCTCCGAGCTGGTAGTCCATGCTGCTCCAAACGTCGTCGAACTGTTGGTGCAGATGTTGTCTTGCAAAAGTCCTCATCTGTTGACTCAGGGATCGAGACGTGACTGCACGATCCGTTACAGCCAGGCGGATAAGATGCCTATCATCTCGACTGCTAGTGATACAAGGCCGTTGGGATCCAGCAGGACGTTCCTTATTGCCCTCCTGAACCCACCGATTCCATATTCTGCTAACAGTCATTGAATCGCATCCAAAGCGAGTAGCAATGTCGCGATAGATAAACGGCAATTGCGATACGCTACAATCCGACCTTTATCAAAGTCGGAAACGTGATGGAACGCATTTCTCCTTCTTACACGAGGCATCACTACGACGTTTCACTAGGCAACGCCGGTCAATTGATGTTTGTGCATGAGAAGTCGGCTGGAAACTTTCCTCGTGTCAGCACGTTGTAGGTGTCACCACCGACGCCAGCCTTGTGTGAATGCTCTGAAAAGCTGATCATTTGCTTAATTTTCTTATCACAGCATCTTCTTCCTGTCGGTTAAATTTTGCGTATGTAGCACGTCAACCTCGTGGTGTAGCAATTGTAATGTTCAAAAATGTTCAAATGTTTGTAAAGCTTATGGGACTTAACTACGGGGTCATCAGTCCCTAAACTTACAAACTACTTATGAACTACTTACGAACTAGGACGGCACAAATATCCATGCCCGAGGGGGAACTCGAACCCCCGACCGTAGTGGCCGTGCTGACCGTGACTGGAGCGCCTTAGTCACCTCGGCCACCGCGGCCGGCCAATTGTAATGTCCAGGAGTGTAGTTCGACAACGTTTCAGGGCTTGTACACTGGTCTGACCGTAATAGTAAAATACTGACTTGTTCAGAAGATTGGTTTCGTGTCCCTTTTAAGCTGCATTTATTGTTATTACGTGTTTGCATGTTTGTAAAGTCAGTGGAATGAGATGTAGTAAAGCTCTAACAGAAAAGAGTGTAGTAGTTAAGATGACCGTGTCGCTAGTGATTAATTCGAACCACGCGGGTTACTTTCACCGTTTGTGTAAGGATTCCGAGAGTAATTCAGTTCTAATCTGTCGCTTTACCTTGAAATAAACGGTTCATTTGGAAAAGAATAGAGTTCTCTTTAAAAATCCCACACTTTGTTATCTAAAGCTATCTGTGGGATCTATGAGACCAATTATTCTCACGTGTGTTGTAAAGGCCTCTTTGAGCAGTTATGTATTTTAAATCCGCTGTAACATTTCATTGAGTGTTACTACCTATTCTTTTAATCAATTATGTGACTTGGAGAAAGAGGCCTTTTTATACTCATTTTGAACCATCCATCCAAAACACATATACAAAATGAAAATTAATATAATAATATTATACGAAAGTCAGCAAACTTCACATTCCTGCAACAGGAGTTAGAAATAGTGAAATATAGTTGTATTGCTGAACTGTTGGAGTACTCATAGACAAATAACCAGCAGCGTGGTATATGAATGAAGAAATTAAAAACAGTCACCAGTATTGTGCACACTGTAATCACCTAACAGCACGTGTCCGTATAGACAAAGGAAACACTGATTGACTACAATTAATTAAACGGCCAATACGTAGGAGCAAATATTTACTGAGATGACACACACGGTGCAAAGCTAGTAATGAATACGAGACAGAATGATGATTTGCCTACCGCCACGTATCAAGGTTCGCACACGGATGTTAATTGAATAAATTAAAGTTGCGATGAATCGTAAATAAACCTCAAACGCTTTTGAAACATATTTGCTAGAAAAGATACAGTATGCAGAATTATTTATGAAGACGAGGCCTTTGAGGGTGACTGGACATGATTTTTAAATATTGTTAACTGATGGAACTGTTAATTTTTGACCGTTTAGTTTTATTCCTGTGTCATGTTCTCAATCAAAGAGCAGTGGTTCGATAATGACCGAAAGGTCGAAACTGTTCACCACTATGTGATATTATAAAAAACTTACACTTTGCGGTCTAGGCCAATTTTATTAATTTTAATACTGCCAATCTCCGTTCTGATTTTACAATACTTCAAAAAAAAAAAGTTCAAATGTTTGTAGAACTTAAGGGACTTAACTACGGGGTCATCAGTCCCTAAGCTTACAAACTACTTATGAAGTAGCTAAGACTAAGGTCGGCACAAATATCCATGCCCGAGGGGGGGATTCGAACCCCCAACCGTAGTGGCCGTGCAGACCGTGACTGGAGCGCTTAAGTCCCCTCGGCCACCGCGGCCGAAATACTTCAAATTAGTCTTTTAATTTACATGTAAAAAGACAAAATGAGCCTGAAGTTAAATTCATACAGTAATATCGTGTGACGTATTACTTGATTTTACACTGTATTTTAGCATAGTGTGTTTACAAAAATATTTACTATTGTAGTATATTCATGCCAAAATGCATGAAAATGAAACTAATTTACATTAGAATAAAGCGACAACCGTAATGAATATAATTCGTCATTTGTATTTTCACTGAGCTCTCGATATCAATTAGTGCCACTATATACTAAAAGTTTTTTATTTAATTGAATTGTAATAGTTTAGTATATCACAACCAGCCTCTTATTTACGAATTGTTACTGTAAGAAAAGATTTGAAAACTCTTTTTTTCTGTAAATATTGAGAGGAGTGAGAGAGAAAACATTACCTTCCCTGTAGTTTTGGTGAAGTTTGATTAAATGATTGATTACTATATTGACATTTAGGAAGGAACAGTTAATCTGCTTTACTAGATTTATTTTAAGGTTCCATAAAATTTTGTATTTCACCTGGTGTTAGGGCCGTGGACGATTTTAACCGATTTAAGACATATATATATATATATATATATATATATATATATATATATATATAATCATTAATGACATATGTAATGTAAATTTATGAAGGTTGAAATAAAACTTATCAAACAATGTATCCTCTTATGGGTTAGTGGCTTCCAGTCCAGCAGTATTGTAATCTGCTAAAAAAGTAACCTTGCTAAAACAGTGTTACATTTCAATCTCAATGCTACCGGTTTCGGTTAGGTAATCATTTTCAAGCGTTAGCAAAAGTGGAAATGAGCGTATGGCTTTCTTGGCCGGGAGATCCCTTACGGGATTGTTCGGCCGCCTGAGTGTAAGTCTTTCTGTTTGAAGCCTCGTGGGTGACTTATATGCCAATGATGATGAGATGATTAGGACAACACACAAGACCCAGTCCCCTGCCGGGAATCGAACCCGGTTCACCTGCGTGGTAGTCAGCGATGCTGCCGCTGAGCTGTGGAGGCGGACAAGCGTTAGCAGAGTTTAGCTAATAGGTTAACATGTCGTAACAAAAAAAAAAATGCAAAATTGTAAAAAAAGTATTTGTCATAATTACTATACTCCTTACCGATATTACCACAGTGGCTGACTACTACATCCTTGAAAATGGTAAAGTAACCGAAACCGGTAGCATTTAGATAAAAAATAAACATCTGTGGTAAACTTGTCGTTTTGCACTTATGTCAAAGTTTTTAAGCCCCATCAGTTCACTTTTATAAACAACAGTCGTATGTTTAACACAAGCATACGGCTTTTGGTATCGTACCTTCTTCGTAATCTTGACCAGTCGCATTCCCGGTTCCACCAGTAATGATGGAATAAATAAAATTTGTCTCTTCGGTCATTGCAATCACCCACCGACTACCTCCCCTCACCGTGCCCGGAAAATACACCTCGCCGTCGTCCTCACTTCGAACATATCAAAGATGTGTACGATTTTAATACCGGTAAGATATTTAATTTTCTATAGATTGTAACTATATTTAATTGACTTTTCCATAAAATATATGACATTTCAAGGTATTAATCGTACATAACAATTTCTTACGTTATTAAATAGCACAATTTTATATGCATAATAGCCTAATCAACAAAATAAAATTCCATAAAGTTCTGTTTTTGGAAAATGCGTCCAAAAATACGAGCAACAGCTGTCACGCAGTTAAGAAATACGACAGGATCTTAAAGAACCGCATGATTTGGACAATATGAAATCGAAGTATGCACTCTGTGTTACTTGTAGCACTACGACTGTAATTTTGTATGAAAACTGTGGCTATACGTTTGTGTTAAAAGAGGAATGCCGATTGTTTAAGTTGCCTACGCGGAGGGTTAGAGAAAGGCGTTGGTATAAGTGAATAATAAATAATTATGAGCCGTGTCAGGGTCAGATTTTGGGTGGTCACCTCCTTGCTTTGCCCATTATCAATCTTGTTGTCTCTTTCATCCGTTGATGGCGCTGTGAATGACTGTGGTTACGCTATCTTTGCTTCCCCATGGGGTATGAGGTGGAGAGAGAGACAGTTGGTCTGAGAGCAGAGACGTCGGCGCACCGATCTCGGGGAAGGAGATTTCGATAGGCTTTGGTCGTGTGTGGTGGTCGCCGCGAGGACGCTGGGGCACGCCAGCGCTGCTTGGAGTGTCTCGGGTTAGCGCAGAGGTAGCTGTCTGATGGAACCCGCCGTGCTCTACTGTGCGGGTGAGAAGGCAAGTCGACACAGCCGTGTTAATTGAGATCGAGTGCTTCTGGAGCTGCACATTGGAATTCTCCCGGTTCTCACTACGCCTTCAGTGCAGTTCCTCGTGCGTAACCTTAAAAAGATTTCCTGCAGAGTAGCGTGTGCTTTCCCCGTCTCGTGGCCTTCTGTTTTCTGTAGCCGCCGAGCGTACGGTTTTTCGCATTCCTACGGCCCTGTTCCTTTCGTGTTGCTCTTTCTTGTACCCCCGCTGCTCAGGGTCGTATTTTCAAGGGATCTCTGTTATTAGATCGGCCAGGGTGTAGACTGTGTGTTTTATCCCTTTCTTTAACGGTGGTAGATTGTACCGGTTGGCCGGCCGCGGTGGCCGAGGATACTGAGGTGCTTCAGTCACGGTCTGCACGGCCACTACGGTCGGGGGTTCGAATCCCCCCTCGGGCATGGATATTTGTGCCGTCTTTAGCATAAGGTAGTTCATAAGTAGTTTGTAAGTTTAGGGACTGATGTTCAAATGTTCAAATGTTTGTTAAGCTTATGGGACTTAACTACGGGGTCATCAGTCCGTAAACTTACAAACTACTTATGAACTAGCTACCACTAAGGACGGCACAAATATCCATGCCCGAGGGGGGATTCGAACCCCCGACCGTAGCGGCCGTGCAGACCGTGACTGGAGCGCCTCAGTCTCCTCGGCCACCGCGGCCGGCTAGGGACTGATGACCCCGTAGTTAAGACCCATAAGCTTAACAAACATTTGAACATTTTTGTACCGGTTGTTTAATAGGTGGCGCACGCAGTTCCTTCAAGCCTCCTAACTGGTTGCGTTCTGTGCATGCATGGAGCTGAACTATGTGGTAAACTGGTTTTAAGTTCAGTTTGATTGTTCAAAAGGTTACCTTTCTAAGACTGTTAAAACTGATGGGCACAGAAGCCAGCGTATTTGCTTGTGTCTGATATATGTTTGCAGCCTTTGTTAAATTTTAAATCTAGTGTATTTTATAGTGTCCTTAGTAGTTACCTTTCTATAATTGTTAAAATTGATAGGCAGGCAGGCTAGCATATTGGACAGTTTGATAGATGTTTTCAGGCCTTGTTAAATTTTAAAATTTTAAACCTAGCGTAATTATAATGCCCTAAATGCCTCCAGTTGTTGTGAAATTTGGTAAATATGTAAAGAAAATTTTGTGTGTTAACTGTTTTCAAGTACAGTTTTGATTGTTCGAAAGGTTACCTTTCTAAAATTGTTAAAATTGATGGACAGATAGGCTGGTGTATTTGATCGTATCTAGTAAATGTTCCCAGGTCTTGTTAAATTTCAAATGTTAAGGCTAGTGCATTTCATAGTGTCCTTAGTAAAGCTCACCAACCATTGTGAAATTTAATGATACTTAGAGTGTCCAAGATTTCTGGTAAATTCATATTATATTTAACGTATTGAAGTGGTACATGGTGCTTTAAGTTCCCCGCCTGCTCCCTTGTAGTTTCCCACTTCACTTTCTTTAGGTATATTGCAACCACACCAACAAGCATTCCAAGCTAGGACTAAATGATAATAATTCAAAAAATAAATACTCTCGCAATTTTTGTGCACACATCATATCTAAAAATAAAAATGTCTCAACTAAGCAGATTTTTTTTTTGGGAGGGGGGGGGGGGGGTCAAGACCCCCATGACCCTTCCATTGGAATTCGCCACTAGTAGTAGTTGCTGTTGTGGTCTTCAGTCCGCAGAATGGTTTCATGCAGCTCTCCACGCTACCGTGTCGTGTGCAAACTACATCCTTTTGAATCTGCTTACTATATTCGTCCCTCGGTCTCCCTCTACGAATTTTACCCCACATGCTTCCTTCTAATGCTAGGTTGACAATTCCTTGATGTCTCAGATGCTTTCAGAAAGGACTTACTAACATTTAAATTAATGTTGGATGTTAACAAGTTTCGCTTCTTCAGAAACGCTTTTCTTCCCATGCTATTCTGCATTTTATATCTTCTTTACTTCGGCCATCAGAAGTTATCTTGCTACCCAAATAACAAAACTCATCTACTACTTTCATTGTCTCATTACCTAATCTAATTCCTTCAGCATCGCCTGATTTTCTGACACTACATTCCATTATCCTCGTTTTACTCTTGTTAATGTTCATCTTATATCTTCCTTTCAAGACACTGTCCATCCCATTCAATTGCTCTTCCAGATCTTTTGCGGTCTCTTTATTAGGATATATAATGTAGTTAACTTAATGTACAAGTCTAAATGAAATTAATTGAAAACATAAATACTATCGTAATTTTTGTACACACATCGTATCTAAAAATAAAAATCTCAACGAAATATATTTCTTTTTTTTTTGGGGGTGGGGAAGGGGTGGGAAGGTGGTCATGACCCCATGACCCTCTCTTTGGATCCGCTACTGGCAGTAGTGGAGCAAAGTGATTGCTCCTCGTGTGTTGCGAGGACCCTCCATCGGCGGTGATGGCGTGGGCGAAGCACTGAGGCAGCGCGTGGCAGGTCGGGGCCACGTGTCCGGCGTGCGGATGGCCGGGATTTGTGCGGCACGCGTGGGCGGCGGGTGGGCGACGGCGCGAGGCATCAGGCGCCACTGCCAGGAGAGATAACGGCCGGGACCTGTCGCCGACGAGGGCGGCGGGGGCGGCGAGTCACAGCACTTCCTCAGAGTAGTGAAGCAATTTAAACCACTTAACAAGGACTGTATACCCGTTAGATTTTTATCTGATGCTGAAGAGATAGCTCCTCACTCAACAGCCATATACCACCACTCTCTCAAAGAAGGATCTTTACCAAAAGATTGGAAAGTTGCGCAGGTCACACCTATATTCAACAAAGGCGGTAGGAGAAACCCACTAAACTACAGGCCTATTTCATTGACGTCAATTTGCAGCAGGGTTCTGGAACATACCCTGTATTCAAATATTATGAATTATCTCGAACAAGATGATCTATTGATCCAAGGTCGACACGGATTTAGACAATATCGTTCATGCGAAACACAACTAGCTCTTTACTCACACGAAGTGAATTGTGCTATGGACAAGGGTTCTCAGATTGATTCCGTATTTCTTGATTTCCAGAAAACTTTTGACACCGTATCTCACAAACGGCTTTTAATCAAATTGCGTGGTTATCGTATATCACCCCAAATTTGCGGCTGGATGGCGAATTTCCTGTCAGAGAGGATACAGTTTCTAGTAATCGATTGTAAGGCATCGACTAAAACAGAAGTGATATCGGGCGTTCCACAGGGTAGTGTTATTGGTCCTCTGCTGTTCCTTATTTACATAAACGATTTGGGAGAAAATATAAGTAGTTTTCTTATGTTTGCAGATGACGCCGTCATATGAAGATCAAAACCAACTGCAGAACTATCTAAATAAGATATCACTACGGTGTAAAATTTGGCAATAGACTCTAAATAATGCAAAGTGTGAAGTCGTCCATATGACTACGAAAAAGAAATCCGTTAAAGATTGTTTACAAGATAAATCAATCAAACGTGCAGGCCGTAAACTCCACAAAAATCTATGAATTGCTACTGCTTCAGACTTAAACTGGAAATAACACGTAGATAATATGGGAAAGGCGAACTAGAGACTGCGTTTCATTGGAAGAACCCTTAAAAGATGTAACAGAACTACTAAAGAGACTGCATACACTACGCTTGTCCATCCTCTTTTGGAGTATTGCTGCCCAGTGTGGCATCCTTATCAGGTGGGTTTCAAAAATGTTTGTAGAGTCTATGGGGACTAAACTACGGGGTCATCAGTCCCTAAACTTTCAAACTACTTATGAACTACTTACAACTAAGGACGGCACAAATATCCATGCCCGAGGGGGGATTCGAAACCCCGACCTTAGTGGCCATGCAGACCGTGACTGGAGCGCCTCAGTCTCCTCGGCCACCGCGGTCGGCAGGTGGGTTTGACGGAGAACATCGGAAGAGTTCAAAAAAGGAAAGCTCGTTTCGTATTGTCTCGATACAGAAGAGACAGTGTCACGGAAATGATACAGGACCTGGGATGGGAATTATTACAACAACGGCGCTTATCGCTGCGGCGTTGTCTACTTACGAAACTCCAATCACCAACATTCTTCTCCGAATGCGAAAACACATTGTTGACTCCCACCTACATAGGTAGAAATAATCATCATAAAAAATACAAGAAATCAGAGCTCGAACGAAGAGATTCAGATGTTCTTTCTTCCCGCTGCGCTATTCTAGAGTAGAATGGAATACTATAAAGGTGGTTCGATGAAACCTCTGCCAGGCATTTAAATGCGATTTGCAGAGTATCCCATGTTGATGTAGATGTAGACTACTACGTGCAAAACTGTAAGTTACCACATGCCGTTAATGTTTTCTACCAGCAAGGGAACAGCCGCGTGCTCATAGGCGGCTTTTTACGGATTGCACGGCCGCTCCTGCCGAAGGTGCGAATCCTCTGATTTCATTTCTTCAGTTCCTAATTTGAATTTTAGTTTTACGTGTAAGCTGTTTAATTTTCGGTGACTCCTTTGTACGTCATTTTCATTACCATTTACAAGTAGATTAGATTAGATGTACTTTTCGTTCCGGTAGATCCGAATTGAGGAAATCCTCTTGGATGTAGAACATGTCAGAATAAAATACACAATATATACCTACAAAAAGTATATGTGTTAATTTACCTTCCACAGATCCCAAATGTAATTGCCCTTGTGGATGAATTGGCAGGAAAAACAATTATCTTAAGAATATTCACATTTTGTAGGACATAAAACGTATTACAACATACATATAATAGGTGTATATTACAATTCTTAGCAATTATTTTTCTTTACAACACTGATTTACCATGATCACATTATTGTAAAAAACTTGTACTGAAGTCAAACTGAACACAGTATTCATATTTGTGAATATTATATACAATAACTTACATCAATCACTTCTGGTACAAAATTCATCAATGTAGTAGAAGGTGTTGGCCACCAAAAACTCCTTTAGACTCTTTTCAAACTGTACTTCATTGTGAGTTAAATTTTTAATGGCTGCTGGCATGTTATTGAAAATGTGTACTGCTGAATATTGGACACCTTTATGAGCCAAAGTAAGTGACTTTAAATCTATATGCAAGTTATTATTGTTTCTAGTATTCATCCCATGGACTGAGCTATTGCTTTGAAAAAAAAAAAAGATATATTTTAACGACAAATTTCATTAGAGAATAAATGTACTGGGAAGTCTTAGTATGTAGCTATCCTCAGTTCCTGAAATAGCCCTCTAAATGATGTTCTTGAGTTGACACCACAAATTATCCGGAACGCACGTTTTTGTACTCTGAAAACTTTTGCTTGGCCTGCTGAGTTGCCCCAGAAAATAGTAGGGTATCACGTACATATTTCATTCAATGTGGCCCAGTTGGAACTGATGAATTTTTCTTATAACATTTTAATAAATACAGCAGCAGTTCTCCTGCAATTGCTACTCCCTCTTAATTGTTTGTAAAGAAACACATCAATAATCAATAAATAAATTCTTGAACTAACAATAAAAAATTATAACAACAGCGATAGATTTGAAGGTTACAGGAAAACAACCACAACAGACATCATTATCAACAAATATATCCTTTACTTAACAGAAAACGAAGGCTTTCACGACCGGATGTCATAACTACTGATCATTCTTCAATAAGTGTGTATGATATGTGTAACTTTCTTCAGGGAATAGTAATTATATATGAATTAGTTTACTTATGCTTATATAGAAGAAAATGTTTTATTTCGAATGAATGAACGTGTTAAATATTTATTTGTACACTAGTGACTCACCCCGGCTTTTATGGGTATCACAAATTACTGTAGCCTGGTAAATTCTAATGGATAGACGGAGGAGATTTCTTGGCGAAATTTTAGCAGCTATATGTAAAGGTACAGAAAAGGAAAAGAAAAACGCATTTTAGATTAATAGCATATTATATTTCTTTTATTGATTTATCTTAAGACCAGCAGTTAGAAAATGGTTTTTGTTTTTTTATTTGGAGTAAAAACGTATAAATTTTGGAGAGACCATTTGAAAAGCATGAATATTCCAAATTTAGACCAACACTAGTAGTTAGTTAATGGTAATAGCAAAGACAAGACGCAAAGGGAACTGGATCCGCTTCAATTCGATTTGTCAGTAGTCGGAAATCGTTGGTATGCTTGCAATCAGTACGTCTTCATCTTTGAATATGACTCCAATGATTCTTTCCACGATTAAATTTGGTCTCAATATTTGATGGACATTCTGGTTCCGCTACAAATGTTTGGTGCGGTTAAGATGTGAATGAGTACATTGGTGACCCATCCTTTTTGGTAATACCGGGGGCCGCATTCCGGATGCTTCCAATAAGTTCAAAAATTCATTTCATTACTATAAGCTTATATTAAGAAGAGATGGAATTATCATATTCGTACTGGAAAATTCACCACTTCATTTAGTGACTGGGAAATATGGAGGCGATAACAGTATTAAATATAGTAAATTCTCCGTCTCCATCACGCCATTCTTGTGTTACTGCAGTGCTGCCACTTGGAGCGATATCTTCGATTTCGTGACCAAGGGCTATATACAGACCTCGCCATGACTGTCGATAGTGCTGCTACTCTTGGCTTTTTTTCCGCTAGTAGCGCTACTGTCGTTCTAATTGTAACATGTAATCTTTTATGTACACTTTAGACTGAGATATGGTATGCAAATATGGTTTAAACATGGCGAGGATTGTATAAGCATGGTATTCATTGTGTTGATTGCTATTTCGTAGAACAACCTATAACAGCTTTTAAATATAAGGAGAGGAGTTGAACTGGAATTTGTGCTGTGGTCGGGATTCGAACCCAGGGCCTCCTATTTATTATTTATTTTTCATCTAGATCAGTGCTTTGCGGTCGTTTGTTCATGTTCGTTCTTTGTTGTTTGTATTTGGCTCAGCTGTTTTATTGCAGAGGGCGTTCAGCGCTCTGAGTGGACGCACTAAGCATCGGCACCCAGCCAAGCGCACAGCTAACAATGGATAAAGTGGCTATGTGGACTGTCTTTATCCATAAAGCTGTGTTGGTTAGCGTCTGTCTGGAAAGCAGGAGGTCCCAGGTTCGAATGGCGGCCACAGCACAAATTTTAATTAAATGGATCTCCGTATGTTTAATGCCTTTTGTACAATGAGACACTCTTTACCTCAATGAACTGAATTATTATAATTTTTTTTATATTTATACCTCCTCTGCCTAAGGAATAAGACGGGATTGTTCCAATTCATAGTCTTAGTTGGGGCGCTATTCGAACATAGCAGAGCCTTGGCAATTCGATAGGTATTTCACGAGGAACATTGAGGCAGAATTAAAGTATGTGAAGTAGAGGGAGACGTGCCCTAAGACAGTCCGTTAAGCTAACTTATCTGTAACTATGTTAGCTGATCGGTTTACAGCTTCTGCCATGTGATCAGGAGGTCCTGGGTTCTGATCCCGGCCACAGCACAAATTTTAATTCAACGCATCTCCTTATGTTTAATACCTTTGATATAAGCAGGCAATGTTTCTCTGAAGGAACTGAATTATTGTTCTTATTTAATAAAAGCATTTTCTAAAATATGGTAAAGATTAAAAGTCAGACTAACTAGCTTTTCAAGACAGTAATTATTGTTGGATACTTGGCGTTACATTCTTAAAATCAATAAATGTCTTGATCCGATCGCTGCTAAAAGGTTAGGCTTCATACAACCAAAAGACGTGGGTAACGCAAGGCAATAGTTAATTGAGCGTCTACACCAATGCACTCTTTAGAAACATAAGGCAACTTAGGAAAATCGAACTTAAAAATTAACGAAAAGACATACAAAAACGCGCCCATGAGAATAGCAACTATAAATTATTAGCACACACTTAAATTATTTCCAAAGATTATAAAAATTCTAATAACGTGAATATGGCGTTCACATGGTTGTAAATATACGACAACATGGCGGTAACTGTCAAAATACCAAATGAAGATTAAAATTAACAACCAATTTTGACAGTTAATATACAGACGACTTAATTTCCTAAGTATGTCTGACCGTCTAGACATATACGTAAATAACTGTTAAGCTCCATATTGTAATATTATACTACAGGTAAAGCAGTTTGGAGTTGGTTTGGAGGTGAAGCCGTTGCCTTCCTCCGACCTGACTTACCCAGCCACTTATAGGGGGACCTACAGTTTAACGTGGGTTCCGAACCACGGCGCTACTCAGTATTTTTCGCATGAGCAATACTGCCAGAGGTGAAAGAAATGGAAAGGGACAGATAAAACTCGCAGGACCTGCCGGGAATCGAACCCAGGACCTTCTGATTTGTAGTGTTGCACTCTACCACTTTGCAACCAAGACGCGCAGTATTATACTATGACGTAATAATCTAGTCAAGCTAAATGACACCCACTTTGCCTCGCAGGTCCCTTTATAATGACTGTTTAAGCCGGAACGGGATCGTCGTGTTCAAATAAATAGTATTAAATAGCAGCGATTTGGTTAATTATTGATATTAATTCCTAAAGATCTCGTCAATATTGCTCCAGCCGTTTGCAATCTACAGGGAACACACACATCGAGGTTTATGGAATACGAGGGTTGTTTTTTCAATAAGGGCCGTTTTTTTATTTTATTTTATTTTATTTTAATTTTTTTTTTTTTAAGATACAAATACTTTTGTAAGAAAACTTGCGCTTTGACAGCGTCTGTTTGGCTTTGACCTTGACGGGTGAGGTTGTGTCTCACCATTCCATCGATTGTCGCTTGCTTTTGGTAGTGATATGGGATACCCATGTTTCATCTCCAGTGACAATTTGACTCAACATGTCATCCCCTTCTTCCTTGTAACGAATCAAAAAGTCCAATGAAGTGGCAAATCTCTTCCCTGTATGGTCCTCTTTGAGGAGTCTTGGTATCCACCGAGAACACAGTTTCTTAAAGTTTAGGTTTTCAAACACAATTTTGTACAAAACCGATCTTGAAACTTGTGGAAATTCCAAAGAAAGAGTGGAAATTGTGAATCTTCTGTCCTCACGAATCTTTGTTTCGACTGCAGCTACCAAATCATCAGAGGGCCGGCCTGAGCGTTCTTCGTAATGGACGTCTTGACGGCCATTTTTAAACTCTCTAACCCACTGACGCACTTTACCTTCACTCATTGCATTCAAGCCATAAATTCTGTTAACTGACGATGAATTTCTGCAGCTGATAGACTTGTCGCGGTCAAAAACGTATCACTGACCGTATCTCACACGCGGCGGGCGATTCAATAATCCTAACCATTATAAAGTAGCAGAGCGATGCGTACACGTCAGCTACAGAGCTGCAACTGGCGTCAGTGTGAACGGGAAGGATGCCGGCAAGTGGTGCGGTGGCTACGGGACTATACGCGCGAACGGCCCTTACTTAAAAAAACAACCCTCGTAGCTTTCTGTTAAAATCAATCCATTTTACAGCAACCGACAGAGCCTGTCGCATTATAAACCAGTGGGCAACATTACAAGCAGTGGACCCGGCACCGGCAACGCCTTTCGGTCGTGTAGCAGAAGCTGTCGGTGCGCACGGCGTTGTTTCTCTTCCATGCCGAGAGCAGGAGGACAACGGGCAGCATTCGAGTTGAGAGTGGAGCAGCAAAGCGACTGTCAGCCGGTGGATGGTACTTGACGCGGCAACAGAGCTGGCGAGCTGGAAAGGGGGGGGGGGGGGGGAGCAAAGCGGCCGAGCGAGCATCTGAAGCGAGGGCGAGGTCCTCTAGCTGGGCGCGGCCATCACAGATACATACATAGTGCTGCGCAGCGTGCGACAGGGGCAGCCGGCGGAGAATCACATCGATGGCCTGTTGGCCTGTCAGCAGCCCGGCATGCGACCCATAGAATAGCAAGGGCGTACAGTGTGCTGTACTGTTAAATATACACTGCAACATCAGACATTGTCTGTGAGGAGTGAGACTCGAAAAGTTTTTTATTGTTGTTTTTTTTCTTTTGTTTTTTTGTTTCAGAAGACATGTACTTATGTGCCACAGTCGCTATATTACTTATAACGTTTCATTATTTTGTAAAACTAGTTTCAGTGAAGCTACATCTACAACCATATTCCGCAAGCCACCTGACGGTGTGTGGCGGAGGGTACCTTGAGTACCACTATCGATTTTCCCTCCTATTCCAGTCACGTATTGTTCACGGAAAGAAGGATTGTCGGTATGCCTCTGTGTGGGCTCTAATCTCTCTTATTTTATCCTCACGGTCTCTTCGCGAGATATACGTAGGAGGGAGCAATATACTGCTAGACTCCTCGATAAAGGTATGTTCGCGAAACTTCGACAAAAGCCCGTACCGAGCGACAGAGCGTCTCTCCTGCAGAGTCTTCCACTGGAGTTTATCGATCATCTCCGAAACGCTTTCACGATTACCAAATGATCCTGTAACGAAGCGCGCTGCTCTCCGTTGGATCTTCTCTACTTCCTCTATCAACCCCACCTGGTACGGATCCCACACCGGTGAGCAGTATTCAAGCTGTGGGCGAACAAGTGTACTGTAACCTACTTCCTTTGTTTTCGGACTGCATTTCCTTAGTATTCTTCCAATGAATCTAAGTCTGGAATCTGCTTTACCAACGATTGATTTTATACGGTCGTTACATTTTAAATCCCTCCTAATGACTACTCCCAGATACTTTATTAACTGCTTCCAGTTGCTGCCCTGCTGTAGTGTAGATAAATGATAAAGGATCTTTCTTTCTGTGTATTCGCAGCACACCATTTTCAAAGATGTTCAAATGTTTATAAATCTATCGGACTCAACTCGTGGGTTATTATTAGTGAGCCGGTGCGATCACTATCGCCTCTTGTATATCGATCTATCGGATCGAGCTCGCCTGTTTATCTTTGGCGCGCAAGATCGTTGCCAGGGGGCTCTACCCTGGAAAGAGGAGTAACCACGTGTTAGTATGTTGACCAGGGCGATGACTGCAAGGACGAGTGCGCCAGGAGGTACACACGAGGCGGTCATGTGTGTCAGCGTGTCCGTCTGCAGCAGCATGGCACGGGGATCGCTGATGTGGTGAAGATTACCGCTGCTTCTCCAGTTTGTCTACAAGCGGACGGCTGAGTTCGGCGGGGAGGTACTGTCCGCCTTACAAACAAGTGTGGTTTCAGGACTCTGGAACGATATTTCGAAGTTGTCCGTGCGCTTGGTGGTGCGTTTCCTGAGGCAACGACTGACTGGTATGATATTGAAAACTGCTAAAGTAAGTGCTTCGGATTACTCACCCTATGTTATTCTGACTGTTACTAGTTGAGTGTAGCTGAGCTACCTAACTGGTGGTTTCACACGCCTATAACTAATGCCTTTGAGCCTCTTAAGTTTCGTGTACTTTCTGGCGTCAAAATGTAGGTGTTATTTTGTATTTTTAATGCCATCCATACTAATAGTTGTCTCTGTGTGTTATAGAGCCATATTCTGGTTTGGTTGTGGCTATTGTGGTGGGGCCCGTTGCTGGCGTGCTTAGTGGGACTGTCGACTGTTTCGTTCGAGCGGGCGTGCTGTGTGGGGGGACAGTTCCGTTTACCGGCATGGCTGCCGTCCGTGTGCTGCTGTGGCTGAAAGTACGCCAGTTGGACTTCTGCCTGGGCTCCCACCTTAAGTTACGTCATTCTATATGTTTAAATCATGTAAACGTTTCTCTAAAGTGGATCCGGATTGTGAAATTCTGCTGTCTTAAAAGGGCGCCATAATTTGTTTCTTGCTTCAGCATTTCAGGTGATTACTCTAGTGTAGTTCCTGTAGCGAGTTTCGCGATACCAGAGGCTCTGTGCACTTTCAGACTTAAAGTGGCTTGCCACGTAAAATTTTGTACAGTACTGAACCAAATAATTTAATTACGTAATTAAGTCAACTGATTGAACCTCTTACGTAAATTAGTTGTTCAAATTAGTTTTTCTTAAAAGCATAAATGTGTTAATGAAAACTTATTTAGTTTGGGAAAAAATTTGGATTTTTTTGTTGTTACATTTGTCTGTTGTTGTAAAAGCTATTTTTCGGGTTGAAGACTTTTTGGACCCTTTCGTTTACTGTATGCCTTTAGAATTCAGTTTAATTAGTTTAAGAATTTTTGGGAATTTTTTTTTTCTAAAATTGTTACATCTATTTAAATTAATTGTGGGTCTCAATGAAAGATGTTCAATACTATCCTTGGGCAGCCCTTTCACATTTCCTGCTCTAAAGTTTGTTAATCTATTGCTCGCTGCTCAAGTGTTCGGTAATTGACGGTATCAATTAGTCCGTAGCTTACAAACTACTTAAACTAACCACAGTACAGCGCCCGAGTGCACGCGGTTAATCCGCAACGGCCGCCGTTTTCAAGTATTTCCATATCACCTGAGACATCTTGTATACTCTCAAAAGGAAAAAAATAAAGAAAAAAACCTTCTTCACAAAATTAAAGTATTGACTCGGTACTAATACAAGTGATTATAAAAAGATAATAGAAATAACATATCCTGTCTAAAACAATGCATTCCTACCTTAGTTGTTACATCATTTCTGTAATAAGAGAATAGGTCTGGGCTGAATTATTACGATCTTTCTTCAGCCCAGACCTTTAATACTTACAAAATTGATAACTACAATCATAAAATTGGAAGTAACTGAATGAAGCGCCTTTGATCCATATTAGCTGTATTGTATTTGGAGCCATTAAGACTCGCACCACAGGTTTCGCAATAAGTTAAAGCTGCATCTTCAGGTGCTTTAATGTATAAAAATAGCATCGTTTTACTGAAATTCAAAAAATTTAACGTATTAAATAGCGAAACTGCAAACAGTATACATGTCGGGAAATTAAATAAGTCTGGTAGGCTAGCTATTGCGATATTGTCTTGTGTGATACTTACATTGTTTTTGCATGTAACTTTCGGAATGCCTAACGGAGATTATTGGTCGGTTCCATCTGGTTGCTTTTTCCTTCAGCTCGTCAGACATAAAATGGCTTGGCCGTCATACAGGTAAAATTAATATATGATAAACCAGCCGAGTCACACCTCAAACCGACAGCCCGGCTTTTTAATAATTTTACCTATATGACGCAAAGCGGACGTCAAACCATTTTATATCTGACGAGCTGAGGGGAAAAGCAAGCGCATGGCCCTGATCAATAATCCCCCGTTAGGCACTCCAAAAGTTACATGCAAAAGCAATAGCTAGCCTACTGGCTCCATTTAATTTTTTGACTAGTAAAATGTTTGCAATTTAGCTATATAATATGTAGAGCGTTTTGCATTTTATCAAAATATTGCTATTTTTGTACAGTGAAGCGCCTTAAGAAGCAACTCTGTCTTGTTGCGAAACCGGTATTGGGGGCTCCTCGACTCCAAATAAAAAGCAGCTAATGTGGATCAAAGTACTTTCATTCACCTACTTCCAATTAGAATTGCAGTTATTTTAACATCTACCTTGCTGATTGAAGGTGCTATATCTCGCCTCAGGAGATAATAACTAAAAGACACTGTCTGATACGAAAATTGTGTTGATTGACAAGACAAACTAATCATCTTCTGGAAACAAAACAAACTAACAAACTTCTGAAACTACGACAAAAACAACAAACATCAACTGAATGTTTTGTTCTTCACCGATTAGGTACAAGCCAGGAAGATGACGACAGCATTGAGTTAACGGTCAGGGAGACGGCGCTGGACGACGTATTCCGTTGCTGGAAGTCCTGGAGGCGCGGCATCGCTGGCGCTGGCAGGGACTCTACCCCGGAGGCGTCGGTCGCGATCCCTCAGCTATGTTTCTCGTAGGCGGTCGGCGGAGAACTGCCGTCGTGTTGCACTGCGCCCCCTAAATAGTCGGTGCGCAGTGATACGTGGGATTCCCTAGCTGGTCTCACGTGACTGTGCGAAGGAAAGTAGTTCCGGTTTAGTGCGCTCTCTGGCGGTGCTCGTCGCGCCCTCTGGTGACTCCGGAACCGCCGCCGTGGAACGCCGCACCGGTATGCATCCATGTGCTTGTAACCTGCATTGCGGGTTGTCCGCTCGTCAGGCGGACTACCAGTACATGACAGGCGTCTCTTGGGCGTCTCGAGCGTCTCTTGGGCACAACGAGACACCATCATCTGGTTAGTCGAGCTGATTCAGCAGGAGTAACCTGTTGATGGAATATTTCGTCATGGAATATTCGTTTCACAATAATCAATCTAACCGGCTTCATGCCCGAGAGACCTTCAATCAGCATGTTCGCCGGGAAGACCAACGAACAAACAACTACATTTCTGCTTGAAAGTTACTTTAATTACGTATATAATATTTCAAATGAAGACATTTAAAGAATGTGCCACAGTCACTATATTATCAAATTTCTTTATTTTGTACAATTAGTGTCAGTGACCACCCCCATGAACCACAGACATTGCCGAGGTGGGGTGGCTTGCGTGCCTCAACGATGCAGATAGCCGTACCGTAGGTGCAACCACAGCGGAGGGGTATCTGTGGAGAGGCCAGACAAACATGTGGTTCCTGAAGAGGGGCAGCAGCCTTTTCAGTAGTTACACGGGCAACAGTCTGGATGATTGACTGAGCTGGCCTTGTAACATCAGCTAATGTGGCTTTGCCACACAGCTACTACGAACGGCTGAAAGCAAGGGGACTTACAGCCGTTACCTTTCCCGAGGACATACAGCTCTACTGTATGAACATATGATGATGGCATCCTCTCGGGTAAAATATTCCGGAGGTTAAACAATCCCCCATTCGGATCTCCGGGCGGGGACTACTCAGGAGGATGTGATCATCAGGAAAGACAATACTGGCATTCTACGGGTCGGAGCGTGGAATGTTAGATCCCTTAATCGGGTAGGAAAATTAGAAAATTTAAAAAGGGAAATGGATAGGTTGAAGTTAGATATAGTGGGGATTAGTGAAGTTCGGTGGCAGGATGAACAGGATTTCTGGTCAGGTGAGTACAGGATTATAAATACAAAATCAGTTGGGGGTATCACAGGCGTAGGACTAATAATGAATAAGAAAATAGGAATGCGGGTAAACTACTATGAGCAGCACAGTGATCGATTTATCATTGTAAAGACAGATACGAAGCCAACACCGACAACAGTAGTACAGGTTTATATGCCAACTAGCTCTGCCGATGATGAGAAGATCGAAGAAATATATGAGGAGCTAAGGGAAATTATTCAGACAGTTAAGGGAGAGGAAAACTTAATTGTGATGGGAGACTGGAATTCGGTAGTAGGAAAAGGAAGAGAAGGAAAAATAGTAGGCGAATATGGACTGGGCAGGAGGAATGAAAGAGGAAGTCGCCTGGTAGAATTTTGCACGGAACATGATTTAATCGTAACAAACACGTGGTTTAAGAATCACAAAAGTAGGTTGTATACGTGGAAGAGACCAGGAGACACCGGAAGGTATCAGATAGATTTTATAATGGTAAGACATAGATTCCGGAACCAGGTTATGAACTGTAAGGCATACCCAGGGGCAGATATAGACTCTGACCATAACTTGTTAGTCATGAACTATAGGCTAAAACTGAAGAAACTACAAAAAGGTAGGAAAATAAGGAGATGGGACCTGGATAAATTGAAGGAAAGTGAGGTTCTGGAGAATTTCAGAGCGAGATTTAGGCAACAGTTGACAGAAACAGGGGAAAATAAAACAGTAGAAGAGGAATGGGTAGCATTGAGAGATGAAATAGTGAAGGCAGCAGAGGACAAAATAGGTACGAAGGCAAGACCTACAAAAAATCCTTGGATATCACAGAAGATACTAAATTTAATCGATGAAAGGAGAAAATATAAAAATGCAGTAAATGAAACAGGCAAGATGGAGTACAGACGACTAAAAAATGAGATTGACAGGAAGTGCAAAATGGCTAAGCAGGAGTGGCTAGAAGCCAAATGCAAATCTGTAGAAGAATGTATAAGAAGGGGAAAAGTGGATACCGCCTACAGGAAAATAAAAGAGACATTTGGGGACAAGAAAAGCAACTCTACGAATATCAAGGACTCCGATGGGAAGCCAGTTCTCAGCAAAGAAGGGAAAGCTGAAAGGTGGAAAGAGTACATAGAGCAGCTCTACAAAGGAAATGAACTTAGAGACGATTTTGTAGGAAGGGAAGAGGAAGTGGATCAAGATGAAATAGGAGATGCCATACTGAGAGATGAATTTGACAGAGCCTTGAAAGACCTAGGACGGAACAAGGCCTCAGGAGTAGATGACATACCCTCAGAGTTACTAAAGTCTCTGGGAGAGCCAGCCATGACAAGACTATTTGAACTGGTGTGTAGGATGTATGAGGCAGGCGAAATACCCTCAGACTTTAAGAAAAATGTAATAATCCCCATTCCAAAGAAAGCAAGCGCAGACAGGTGTGAAAACTACAGAACCATCAGTTTAATAAGTCATGGTTGCAAAATTTTAACACGAATTATCTACAGGAGAATAGAAAAGCTGGTAGAAGCTGACCTCGGGGAAGATCAGTTTGGATTCAGGAGGAACGTAGGAACCCGGGAGGCAATAATCACTTTACGTCTTATCTTAGAAGATAGATTAAGGAAAGGCAAACCTACATTTCTAGATTTTGTAGATTTGGAGAAAGCATTTGACAAGGTTGACTGGAATACACTCTTTCAAATTCTGAAGTCAGCAGGGGTAAAATATAGGGAAAGGAGAGTTATTTACAACTTGTACAAAAGCCAGACCGCAGTTATTAGACTCGAAGGGCGTGAAAGGGAAGCATCAGTTGGGAAGGGAGTAAGACAGGGTTGTAGCCTTTCTCCGATGTTATTCAATTTGTACATCGAGCAGGCGATGAAGGAAAGCAAGGAAAAATTTGAAATAGGGATTAAAGTACAGGGGGAAGAAATAAAAACATTGCGTTTTGCTGAAGACATTGTAATTCTGTCAGAGACAGCAAAGGACCTGGAAGAGCAGTTGAATGGAATGGACAGTGTGTTGAAGCTATCGTATAAAATGAACATTAACAAGAGCAAAACAAAAATAATGGAATGCGGTCTTAGAAAATCAGGCGATGCTGAAGGAATTAGATTAGGTAACGAAACAATGAAGGTGGTAGATGAGTTTTGTTACTTGGGTAGTAAAATAACATGCGATGGTCGCAGTACAGAGGATATAAAATGCAGAATGGCAATGGGAAGAAAAGCATTTTTGAAAAAGAGAAATTTACTAACATCGAATATTAATTTAAGTGTAAGGAAATCTTTTCTGAAGGCATTTGTGTGGAGTGTTGCCTTGTACGGGAGTGAAACATCGACGATAAGCAGTGTGGACAGGAAAAGAATAGAGGCTTTTGAAATGTGGAGCTACAGAAGAATGCTGAAGATTAGGTGGGTAGATCGCATAACTAATGAAGAGGTGCTGAACAGAATTGGTGAGAAAAGGAATTTTTGGCATATCCTGACTAAAAGAAGGGATCGCTTGGTAGGACACATTCTTAGACATCGGGGAATCGTAAAATTAGCATTGGAGGGAAGTGTGTGGGGTAAAAATCGCAGGGGGAGACCAAGAGACGCATATAGTAAGCAGATTCAAATGGATGTGGGTTGCCGTTCTTATGAGGAGATGAAAAGACTTGCTCAGGATAGAGTAGGGTGGAGAGCTGCATCAAACCAGTCTCCGGACTGAAGACCATAACAACAACAGTGTCAGTGAAGCTATGTCACCATTTTCAAGTACTTCTCTATTACTAGAGACATTTTTTATCCTCTACAAAAAACCTATTTACGAAATTAAACTGATGTACTGACTCTGTATTAATACAAGTGATAAAAAATAAAGTATCCTGTCTAAAACAACGGATTCCAACATCAGGGTTTTACATCATTCCTGTGACAAGTCAACAGGTCTGGGATGAATTATTATAAGCTTTGTTCCTATGAACACTTATTTATTCTCTTGACGGAAAATCTTTTCTCATGACAGGACTGTCAAATGCAACCATCTCTGTTTGAAAGATCCTTTAATTACGTATATATGTTTTAGCTGTGGTTGTCCTTCATACAAAATTCTCTGTGCTCTTAAATGTATTAATCATACAGTATTTATTTCTTGTATTTCATTACAGAAAACTAAAGTACTGTAAAATTTTGTATTTCATATTAATTTTCCACAACTTACATTAAATAACACTGTTTGCAAAGGGTTCATTTCTTGCTAATATGACCTACAAAGATTAGTATACTCTATAGTTTCTAATAGTAAATCAAAATAATGGTTTACGAAGAAAATATACACTCAAGTAAAAAAATATTTTGAATAAATCAACTTTACAACAGGTTTCTCGTATCTCTTATTTAGGCTGTGCCATAATTTACGATTGTGATTTCGATATTGAAAATAATTCACAATTTACAAGCTGTGGTTTCATTAGAAGAACAGTGCGGAATGAAGTACAAAAGGAGAGGATTTCTAAATTGTATACAGTAATGGCAGTTCCAGTGTTATCCTACGAAAGCGATACCCGGGTTTCCACGAAAGGACAAGGAAGAAAAATTCATAATGCAGAGATGAGGTTCCGAAGAAATACAAAAGCCTGCACAAGGAGGGGCGTGATTAGAAAAGACGATATCGGAAAACATTAAAATATTTTCAACAAGAATGAAAAGGTTCAACGAAATTGGGGAAATTGAAGACAACACTTCAGAGAACGCCAGAGCGCAGAATTCCATGGAAGTACTTGACGTACAAATCGAATGATTAAAGAGATATTGGCAGACCACGGAAGAGATGCGAATGATTTTGTTTCTGAACTCGGAACAGACAACAGCCTGTTCCTTGGAATGAAAATGATGCTAATGATGGCCATGATTATGACTGATGTGTTTTGATTTACTTCATAGAAGTTTGTAATTCTTGGAGGGGATTTATTATGTTAAAGTAGCCAAGATTGCTAATTATCTTTTATTTATATTATTTTCGATAGAGTATATTGTCATCAACAGATTACAAGCGCCACAGCAGAGAGGAAGCATTTTAAAAATGTCATTTTTCACCAACATTATTATTGTCCTGATACAAAAAAGAGGCCACCTACTTCTTGCTTCAATGTGATGTGGCGGGCAACAATAATCTTGGCGAACAAGTAGATTTTTTAAACGTTTCCTCTGTGATATGACGCTTGCAATTTACAGATCTTATTGGGACAGTATAATCCGCATAAACCGCTTATCCAAGTAATAGATAATTAGCTTATTACGCAAGAAACCGACTGGCAATGGCAAAATCACATCAAACTTTATTTATGAAAGTAAATGAACTTCTGAATGTGAATACCATACGGTAGTCTTGTAGAGATGTCTCGCTTCTGTAAAACTAAATTGGTGCACTTCATTTACCCTCAGCGCATTATTTTGCTAGGATTTATGGGGATACTCTCTTCCAAATCGGGTAAAATATAGGGACCGAAGAGTTATACTCACTTACTAGTGTTATTAGTTATTAGTGTCGAAGGACATAAAAGGACGCAGTGGTTGGGAAGGGAGTGAGGCAGGGATGTAGCCTTTCCCCAATGTTGTTCAATCCGTACATTGAGTAAGCTGAGCAGGAATGTAAGGAGAAATTTGGAGAGGGAATTAGAGTTCATGGAGAAGAAATAAATGATTTGCGGTTTTCCGATGACAGTAATACTGTCAGAAACATCAAAGGACCTCGAAGAGCAAATCAAGTGGACACTGTCTTGAAAAGAGGCATAAGATGAACATTAACAAGAGTAAAATAAGGATAATGGAATGTAGTGTCAGAAAAATCAGGCGATGCAGAAAGAATTAGGTAATGACACAATAAAAGTAGTAGATTATCCAAAAGTCAACACAGTTTCAGCCGACCAGTTGCATAAAAATGGATTACATACATAAACCTTGACCTAGGTTTCGGCAAAAGTAATTTTGCCTTCTTCAGAAGTATTACATAAGGCTCATATTAAAATTGTTGTTAAATAAAATGTGGCTAACTCCATGTCAATAGTATAAAAAGTAAAATTTAAAACAATGTCTACATCGTAAAATTGTGGAGCACATCCACACATAGGTCGAATGTTCCACAGAGTATAACTGAACCGCCGTCAATTTGTCTTCGTTCGTCAGTATAAATGTCAAAGAATTGTTCTCGTGCTAAGCGAAGTATTCGCATAGTCCCATAATAATGAAGAAGTTTTATAAAAATGTTTCTTAAGGAAGACAGGCCTTGATAACGTTCATGAAAATTTATATTTCACTTTCAGACGAATGGTTTCGAGAAACTTGTTGTCATTTCCAAGTGTTTAATAATCAATAACACTATTTCAAAATATACACGGCTTTCATCTACCATATTTATGAGAGTCAAAACAGTGCTTTATCATGTGGTCAAACAGATAATATTTTTGATGCTATCCTAACGTGACATTTCCAATGGAAAATGACACTATGGTAATGTCATGCTACGATAGCATCCATGAATATCATATGTTCGACCGTCGACCTCATAAATGTTCTGGCTATATGCCATGCATATTTTGAAATAGTGTTTTTGCTGATTCATCAGTTGAAAGTGACAAATAGTTTATTGAAACTAGTCATGTGAAAACAAAATATAAATTTTGATACACACGATCTAAGCTTGTCTTCGTTAAGAATCATTTTAACAAAACAGGTTTTTTTATGATCGCTCTGTTACCGACACAATGTTGGTAGTTAATGATAATGAATAAGATACTGGGATTCATCGGACCATGCAACGCTCTCTCCCTGGACGAATTTTCAGAGATGATGGTCATATGACCATTTCCGTATTTTACGAAAAAGGCGGGAGAAGGGATCGACATCTGCCGATATTTCGACTGGAGCACACCCAGCCATTTTCAAGAAAAATTCCTTAATAAAGCAATTAGTTGAAAGTTCACGCCAAAAGATCTCTCTATGTCTAGCCTATGTCTATTCTGTATCTAGTCAGTGCTTTGCGGTAGCATAATTGATCGGTTGTGTAAACGTGTGGGATGCTTATGTTCAGGAAAAGTGTGCTTCAAGGTCCTTGGTAGTTTTACCTACATATGACATTTCACAGCTGCATCGGATAGGAAAGCCACCAGCCTTACGCAATCCTTTACGGACCCTAAAAGTGCCTTAATCTGAGATGGTTATCTAAATACACATATCACATCATATTTCTGCAAAAACGGCTGATTCAGAAGTTTAAATTTATGAAATCAAAAGTACCAAACTGCTAAGGTCATCGGTTCCTAACCTTAAAAACTACTTAAACTAACACATGTTATGGGCAAAACACACACACACGCACGCACACACACACACACGTATGCCCGAGAGAGGACTACAATCTCTGACGGGAGCGATCAGTGACATGACGTCTCAGGCCATGCGGCCATTCCAACTGCAGACGTTTTCAGAGTAAAGCAAAAAGGCCGATAACCTGGGTTTCACCTCGGTGCTATCATCCCTCATCCTTAGAACAGTCGGTCAATAGCTCAACGCTCGTTCGTCATTCGCTATAAACATTCTCTCGAAAAGTGACTTCCATACGGGATAGCTTAGGTGAGAAACCTTCAGAGGCTGCGGCAGAATAGCCGTGCGCCCAGCTGCGGTGCGTGCGGCCTTTCGCCGTCGGGTGTTCGAATACTCCGTTGTGTATGGGCTTTTTGTTGTCCTTAGCGCAATCAGAGCTATGAACAAGTCTAATAATCGTTAATTAACGAAGTTAACTTTTTGAGTGACGGATTAACTTTTAAGTTAATGTAAAAAAACGTTAACGCAATTTTTAACTTCCGTTAATTTGCCGTAAGTCGGTTGATCCGTTGCTTTTGTACCCACTTCTTATGGCAAAAGTCTTGCCGCGTAAATTACGCACATTTTAGCGCATGTCCCTTCTGCATGCGGCTACGCCCAGACTATGGGTTGAATCACTCCTTGGAAGCGCGTGCTTGATCATCTGAATGCTGCCGCCAAGACCCAAACAGCGGAAATCCACAACTCGGCGTACGCCTGCTCCAACTGAACGAAAACGCGACGCCGCATATACCTGCGCTAAGTAAGGCTAGGAAGGGAGGATTAAGAGTTTAACGTTCCGTGTCAGTTGTCTGTACCCGCCGGCAGTAGGTTGTTAAGTTCACCTCTCGCCACTGGTAGTGACCAGAGTGTCGAAGAAGATTTGTGTGTGAAAATGTTATCATGGGCTCAACAGTTGATGAAAACAATCCGTGGCCACATCCAAGTGATTTTGTTGATTCAAAAAAGTTACAAATGTTTGTTAAGCTGTGAGACGGGGGCTGTAATTAGTCTATTTTTCATACTAACCTTGTGTTACTGTACCTTTCTCTTTACACTAATTATTGAAATATGTAACTTTTTATTTGTAGATCTTTATTTATTTTGATTTCTGTGCCTTTGGGGACACATCAGGGGTGATGGGCTCCTAGGATTGTAGTACATTCTATGTTTATATGAAAATTTCGGGATTTTAATGTTTATTGGCGCAGCTTGGCTGCTAAAAAGTGGTTTTACGTGTTGGGCAGGGCCAGTCCGAGCAGAGCAAAGACGCTCTTGGGGGTCTCCCCCTCCCACCAACTTTCGCTCGCCTTCGGGGAAGGACGAGAGGGGCTGGCTTGACCTGTTTGGCGCCGACGCTACAGGCGGCCGAGTATACCTGGTAGAATGTTTTAGAATGTGTGGGACGCTTTACACAATGCTGGCCCGCGGTTTACGGTGGGCGATAGCGGGGACTGCCTTTTTAGTCATTCGGCCGTTTCGCAAGAGAGGAATTTGCCGGATACAAACAATAGCAGACTGCTCTGGGCCCCGCGCAGTTTATGGAGACGTATTGTCCTTAGGCGTTATCTAAAAAAAAAACTTCCTAGAAAGCAGCAGAGTTTGAACACAGTGTGACAAATGGTTAACTTGGGAGGAAAGCTTTCTGCCCGTCTGACGCCCCAGGGGTTTGGCTCCAGCGGCTGTATATATAGCACAACGTTAACAATTTTAGGTCGTGTGACCGTAGCTAGGAGCAAGGTGAAATTCCTTGCAGAGCATTCACCCTGGGAACGGTGAAATCCGCGGGAAGCTTTGGTGGCGTGGGCGGAGCCTCTTGGCAGCCGCATAGAACGCGTCCTGATTCGGCAAATTAGTTTAGAATGACAACTAAACGATTTGTCAACGGCGCTACGCCATCCGATTGGTTTGACTATTAGCCGTTAGCACTAACGACAGCACAAGCATCCATGCCCGAAGGGAGATTCGGACGCTCTAGGGAGATCGACTTCGCGCATTGGAGCATAGCGCCTCAATGCGTTCGGCCACTCCGCCGCGGCTGTTGATCTTATATCTACCTTCTGAAATGAATCAACAATTATGCCTCGCACCTCGAGCCTTAATAGTCATTTTATTAAATATAATACTGCTGTACCATCATGTACCGCAGTCGAACGTCTTTCTTCCGTGGGAAAAGATAATTTGACACCCAAACGTGCCTCATTGTCAGACAAGAATTTTGATATGCTAATGTTTATAAAAGGAAATAAGGACCTTATGGCAAATGAAATTCAGTAAAATTATATAATTTTAGTCTGCTTTAAATTGTATTTTGTTGCTAAATATAAAATTAAGTTTTGTATAAAACTGTAACACTATAGCCTGTCAGCCGGCCGCGAGCATAAACAAATGACAAACAAACATTATTATTTTTGTACAAGAAGACAAATCTTTTCAAAGCACAAAATACTTTTTGCCCAAAGCAAATTACTCACTTTAGTGTGTGATTAGACATCATTTGTTTATACTCACGGTCGACTGCCTCGATAGAGTGTCCGAGTAATGCTAGGTCCTATTAATGCTAGTAATGCTAGATCCTATCTGGTAGGGTAATATGTTTTTTTTTTTAATTCCTGATTTAAATAATATAACAACATATATAAATTAGGAGACCGAAGTCGATTTTACGTGGCTGCAAACTACTGTTACGAGTTAACGATTAACGTTAACTTCCGTTAAATTGTCCGCAGAGTAACGCTTTAACGTTTAACGAACTTTCTTAGAAACGGATTAATGATTAACGAAGTTAACCTTTTAATAAACGGTGCCCAGCTCTGAGCATAAGTTACTTTAAGTTAGTGTAAGTGGTTTGTCAGCCGAGGGAACTCACAGATTTTCTTCAGACACACAAGAAACGCTCGGCTAACAGCTCTCAATAGTTTTGAGTACAAAGAATGGGCCTTTGCCAGATTTCCGCAGATTTGGACAAATTTCGACCGACTGCTCGGTTTAACCCGATATCTGGCCTGTCTATCAGCTGCCCCAACCGCCTCCTGCGGTCCTCTATCTTTGCACAATACCGTTATTTATACTAATGGCGCGACTCTACAGACATTACTTCCGTAAAGTCACAACATGCTAATCCAAGTGTTCTATCTTTAGTCTTACAAGGTCCCTCCCTCCCTCCCCCCCCCTCTCTCTCTCTCTCTCTCTCTCTCTCTCTCTCTCTCTCTCTCTCTCTACCTATTTATCTATATATCTATCTATCTGTGTTTGTGTGTGTGTGTGTGTGTGTGTGTGTGTGTGTGTGGGAGACGGGGAAATATTCCGGTACAGTTGCGTCTTGAAATATTTTTGAGTCTAGTTTTAAAATTCGTCTCTCGCATTTAAAAGTCGACTACTGTACGTAACAAGAGCTTTGTTTACCACAGCCGGCCGCGGTGGCCGAGGGGACTAAGGCGCTCCAGTCACGGTCTGCACGGCCACTACGATTGGGAGGTTCGAATCACCCTTCGGGCATGGATATTTGTGCATCCTAGTTCGTAAGTAGTTCATAAGTAGTTTGTAAGTTTAGGGACTGATAACCCCGTAGTTAAGTCCCATAGACTATACAAACATTTGAATTTTTCTTTTTTGTTTTACCACTAAAATTAGCAAATGAGGTCCGCGTGAACTACCGGTTACACACTTTTAAAAGCCTTGTTCCCTGGCCCAGACTGAGAACTGACTCGTTTCAAATTACTTCAGTAACAAAAAGTTAATACTACATTGGTCAATATACATAGCAGGTCAATATACATAGCAGCTCACACGTTATTACACACAGACATTAATGAGCAAGCCACCACAATTTAAGGTAGAAAGGTGGCTAAGAAAACATTTATGGCGCAACGGAATTTAAACATAAAATTTGCATCTGAACTAGTTCTCAGCACTTATGAAGAACGATATTAAATAAAAGAGGGAAGGTACTCTAAAACTACAATTTGTTAGCAATTTACGGATTATGCTGAACTTAAACTTGTTTATTCAGATAGAAAACAAGCAAAATGGGGAACCAATTTTGTTAATACAATAAAAATGCATCCTTTACATGGATTAATGCGGACGGTGCCCAGCCTAAATTATAAATGATTTAAGGCTACTGGGGGGGGAAGGCTTCACAAACAACACTCATTATCTCTCACACACAGTGAAACTCACCAAAAACAGAGTGCTGAGACGAGGCGGGAGCAGGCGCCGCTATCGTAGGCGAAATTCAGCAAGTCGGAGGTAGCACAAAACACAATATACAGAATACTTTGAAGCTGGCTCTGGTCTGTCGTGGTTGTTTTGAGATGGTGCGTGTGTATAGCAAAGTTAAATTACATCTGAACAGAAAACGCGAGCAAACACGCTAAGGGCTGCGCTACATGAACGCACTCCACTGAAGGTGAAGTGGTTGAAAGTTGTATTCATTATAAAAAATCACGGTGAATTCTTAAGTTGCAGTCTGCCAGTTATCGATCTAGATACTGGTTTTATATGAGAAGCGGCGTGAATTCAGGCAATTAGCTGCAAGCCCCGGTAGTCGGAGCTCGGACCCACGTGGTTCCGAAAACCGACAAAATTGAATAAATTCAGTTTCCGAAAAATAAAGAAAATTAACTACAGCATGCGACCCATAGAAATGCTTAGAATTATATAAGGAAGCGAATGGAATACGGCTACACGCGTTAAGAGGCGATTACAGAGACGGATGAGGTCCTGTCTCAGAAAAACCACAAAAATAAAATAATTACAAAGTCGGAAAAATAAAAATAAGAATTACGGCATGCAACCCGTAGAAATGTTTAGATTTACGCGAAAAAGCAAAGAAATGCAGCTACATGCGATAGGGAGTGATTACAGAGACGGATGAAGTCCATTCTCAAAAAACCCGTAAAAGTGAAATAATTACAAAGTCGGAAAAATAAAGTTATGAATTCCAACATGCAACCCCTAGAATTGTTTAGAATTACATAAATAAGCTATTGAAGGGGGTTGTACAGGGCTCAGAGAGAATTACAGACAAAGACAGAGTTCGTACTAGGAGTCGGAGAAGAAATGACAAAATTAAAATAGGCTCGGAGAGAAGATCGCGAAATATTAGTGGAAATCAGAAGAATACCCGCATAGTTACTCGCCTGATGGGCATGGAACAAACAAGAGTGGAAGCTGAAGGCTTTGTCCTATGAACCAACCACGTGGAACACATATCATTCACGGAAGAAAACGATGAGATTTTTACATGCACTGAACAAAAATGAACATATAACCTATTAGAAATCGGGCCCCACAAAGTTAGAAAGCATTTACAGAGCTCACACACCGCCACATGATCACAAGAGGTTTTAACATACCAGGCCGTTATCAAACAGCAAATAGAATCACACACACCGCGTTTATCTATTGTAAATCACTGAATAGAAAAACGAGAACACATTTCCGCACACTATCGGAGAAAATATTCCAGAAAAATGATTCTAAGTTAAACATGTTAGTCAATGAAACACTGCCATCTCAAAAAACAAGAGTGGAACTAACCTTACCTCACCAGACGACCAGGCCAAAAAAGATCATCCGCGCGGCCACCGGGGCGCGGGAAGACGCGGGAAGCTGGAAAATCCACGAAAACAGCGATGGTGGGGACTGAGAGACTCGCCAATCAGCTCGCAACCAAAGGGTGTGGAAACCTCTTTGGAAGTATCAGCAGCTATCGATACTGAGGCAGAGAGAACGATGTAAAGCGAGCTGTCACCCCACATTCAAACGGCCATAGATTCCCACACACACACTTAAAGGTAAAACAACTGTACATTCTCACAGGGACAGTGGCGTAGCGAAGAAGCCGTACTTATGCCACATTAATTAATGTAATAATAAGTTATTGACATCACAAAATAAAGAAAACCTCGCAATATTAACTAATATTCTAACACATGAAATAAAAATGTTATTCCTCAAGCCTTGAAAAGAGTAGGGTTTAAGTTTTAACAAAATGACAATCTAGCGACATTAAATAAATAATAACTTTACAGAAACTATATAAAAATATATGGAAGACGACAGACGGTCGTCTTTTAACTTCCACATCAGAACGAATTACTATACCTCCAGATGAACTAAGCTAACGAACGGTAAATTATTTTATTTATATTAAGTACCACCTTACATAGCAAAGCAAGTTCCTTGGATAACGATATACGTAATTACAGGAATGAAATAATTAATTGATATTTTTAACCAATAACTGACTGAGACCAACTTCCGCATTTTGCTTTTTGATCGCGATTATCCGCATATTGTCTTACCGGCAATGAAGCAGTGATGTCATGTCATAAAATCCTCTACAAACAAATTCCGACATAGCAAAGCATGCTTTGGCGTTTCTTGTATGTTCTAGTATGAGATATTTTTAATCGCACCCGTTTTAATTAAACCTGATGTGCGTGTATTAAGTTTATCTACGTATTTGCATTAGAATCAGTAAACATTTACAGAAACTAAGTAAATCGTCATCACATTGCGTTCATTAGTAAATTCATAGTTTACTTGTTACTGCAGAATCCCATCAAAAACTAAGTATATTTTACTTCTTCCGCTACACACACAGACGAAAACAGATTTTCCCAGAGAATAGCGTTTCTGGCCTCCTACGCAGGGAGGGACAAACAGCAAACAATCTGATTCATCGAGTAACACTGCTGGGCTATTTTCGAATGCGTGTTTTTAGCTCTTCCGTAATTGAGTGGTGCTGTTCATCTCGTATCACTGTGTATAAAAGCACATTTAGCTTCTCGTTGAATGAATGGTAGTGCCACTCCATCTCTCAAATCAGTCGAGTTCATTATTGCTATCGCTTCCTTCATTTGTTACACATGTATACGTATATCTGATGCCAGTATTTCAGTCTATTCAACTGTTAAAATTACATTTCGCACGCTATTCAGATTAATTCAATGTGTTTCATTTCCTTGGCTTACTATAAATATCTCTTACATTTGGCAGGTGTTACTAATGATGCTCTGTTTACTTGATTTTAAATTGAAAATATCGATTATGAATGTATTGGTAGTGACTTATTCAACAACTAGTGAGATATTCCACAGTGAATGATTACTGTCTTTCCAGCTACCATTCTGATGAACTAATACCATGATTGTTCCCACTCTGCCGCGGCTGAGCGGCCGAGTGCATTGAAGCGCTATGCTGCTATGCGCGAAGCAGTTCACCGTCGGGGTTTCGAATTCCACCCCCCCCCCTTCGGGCATGGCTGTTTGTGTCGACCTTAGTATAAGGTTATATATTTTTGACGATGTTACAGCGTTCAATCAACCAAATAAATCGCAATTTGTGATGAGTCAGGGCTGCACTGTACTAGATTTAGATGGAATACCAAAGCTGGGCTAATGAAAATTTGTGCCCGGCCGGGATTTCCTGCTTACTAGGCAGACGCGTTGACCACTCCGCCACCGAGAACACAGTGACCAGCCCGACTGCAGAGGACTCTTCCCCGCACGTCTCTCGCCATACCAAAATCTCCATTCGCCACGCTGTCTCTTTCCTATTACCACAGAACAAATAGGCTGTGTCCTCGCTGGCGGAGTGGTCAACGCGCCTGCCTAGTAAGCAGAAAACCCCAGGTTCGAATCCCGACCGGGAACAATTCTCATTCGCCGCACTTTGGTCTTCCATGTAAACTTAGTACAGTGCAGCCATAACTGATCGCAAATTGCGATTTATGTCATTAGTATGGGATAGACATAATTAGTTTTTAAGTTTAAGCACTGATGACCCCGCAGTTAAGTCCCTTAAGCTTGACAAACATTTGAATATTTTGCCACTCACGTGGAATGGAAAGTATTTTTTTCCTCAATAATTTTTGTTATTGTTGTTGTGGTCTTCAGTCCTCAGACTGGTTTAATGCAGCTCTCCACTCTACCCTGCCCTGTGCAACCCTCTTCATATGAGAATACGTACGGCTACCTACATCCTATTGAATCTACTTACTGTATTCGTCTCCCTCTACGATTTTCACCGCACACACTTCCTTCTAGTGCTAAGTTGACGATTCCTCGATATCTCAGAATGTGTCCCACCAACCTATCCCTTCTCTTCAGTTCTGTTGAGCACCTTCCCATTAAGTACGTGATCTATCCATCTAATCTTTGTCAATGGTCTGTAGCATCACATTTCGAAATCTTCTATCATCTTTTTCTCTGTACTCCTTATCGTCCATGTTTCACTCCCATTCCAGGGGGCTGAGGCGCTCCAGTCATGGTCTGCACAGCCACTACGGTCGGGGGTTCGAATCCCCCCTCGGGCATGGATATTTGTGCCGTCCTTAGTTAGTTCATTAGTAGTTTGTACGTTTAGGGACTGATGACCCCGTAGTTAAGTCCCATAGACTATACAAACATTTGAACATTCACTCCCATACAATGCTACACTCCAGACAAATGCTTTCGGAAAAGACTTCCTAACATTAAATTAACATTGGATGTCAACAAATGTCGCATCTTCAGAAATGCTTTTCTTTCCATAGACCTGCTTTTTATATCTTCTTTACCTCGGCCATCAGATGTTATCTTGTCACTTAAGTGACAAAACTCATCTACTACTATTATTGTCTAATTAACTAATCTAATTCCTTTAGCATTACCTGATTTTCTGACACGACATTCCATTACCTTTTTTTATTCTTGTTAATGTTCATCTTATATCTTCCTTTCAAGGCCCTGTCCATTCAGTTCAATTGCTCTTCCTGGTCTTTTGCTGTCTCTGACAGAATTACTATGTCGTCAGCAAAACCGGAAGGTTTTTTATTCCCTCTCCCTGAAGTTTAATTCCAAATTTCTCCTCCCATTCCTTCACAGCTTGCTCAATGTATAGATTGAACAACACAATCCTGTCTTGCTTCCTTCCCAACCACTGCTACCCTTTCTTGACTTTCAACTCTAATAATTGATGTCTGGTTTTTGTATAGGTTGAATATAACTCTTCGCCCCCTTTTGTTTTCAGGATCTGAAAAAGTGTATTCCAGTTCACATTGTCAAAAGCTTTCTCCAGATCTACAAATGCTAAAAACGTAGGTTTCCCTTTCCTTACCCTAACTTCTAAGATAAGTCATTATGTATTTCCCCTCGGGTTCCTGCATTTCTCCTAAACACAAACTGATTTTCCCTAAGGTCGGATATACCATTTTTCCATTCGTCTGTAAATAGTTCGTATTAGTATTTTGCAACCATGACTTATTAAACTGATACTTCTGTAATTTTCACACTTGTCTGCACTGGCTTTCTTAGGACTTGGAATCACTATATTCTTGAAGGCTTAGGGTATTTCCGCCGTTTCACACATCTTGAATACCAGGTAGAACAATTTGTTCATGACTGTCTCTGATAACTATAATAGCAATTCAGACGGGACATCGTCTACCCCAGGGGTCTTGTTTCTACTCAAATCTTTCAGTGCTCTGTAAATTCTTCTCGCAATATAGTATCTGCTATCTCTTCTTCCTCTATTTCGTCTTCCATTTCTAGAATACTGCCTTCGAGTTAATTTCCTTTGTACAGGCCTTCTATATATTCCGTCCATCTTTCAGCTTACCCTTCTTTGTTTACTACTGGTTTTCCTTCCGAGTCCTTGATATTCATAATGCTGCTTTTCGTGTCTCCAAATGTCTCTTTTATTTTCCGAAGGCAGTATCTATCTTTCCCCTAGTTATAGCAGTTCTTCCACTGTCTTGCATTTCTCCTCAAGCCATTCCAGCTTAGCCAGCCTGCATTTCCTGTGAACATCATTTTTAAGACGTCTGCTTCACTTGATGCATTTTTATATTTTCTCCTCCCATCACTTAAGTTCAGTATCTCCTCTGTTATCCAAGGATTTCTGTTAGGCCTTGTCTATCTCTCAGAGCTACCCATTCTTCTTCTGCTGCATTACTTTCCTCAGTTTAAGACAATGCTTGCCTAATGCTCCCTCTAAAACTGTCAACCACTTCTGGTTCCTTCAATTTGCCCACATTCCATCTCCTTAATTTTCTACCTTTTTGCAGTATCTGTAGTTTTAATCTAAAGTTCATAAATTATAAGTTATGGTCAGAGTCTATATCTGCCCCTGGATATGTCTTACTGTTTAAAACCAAGTTTCTAAACTTTTTCCTTACCTTTATAAAGACAATCTGGTACCTCCCAGTGTCTCCTGGTCGCTTCCACGTATATAACCTTCTTTGATGATGATTAAACCAAGTGTTTGTGATGATTAAATTGTGCTCTGCTCAAAATTCTACCAGGCGCTCTCCTCTTTCATTCCTTTTCCCCAGTCCATGCTCACCTACTACGTTTTCCTCTTTTCACTTTCCTGCTACCGAGTCCCAGTCGTCCATCACAAGTTTTCTTCTCCTTTAATGGGCTGAATAATTTCTTTAATCTCCTCATACATTTATTCGATCTCCTTATCATCGGCAGAGGTAGTTAGCATATTGCCGCGCGCCTTCCTCCAGAGCGCGTGGTGCAGTGGTTGTCATCGCAGATCTCTGTGCTTGCGGTCCCCAGTCCAAATCCCGCCACGCACAGAAAAAATTATTTCTTTGTATTTATTATTTCCAAAATGTTCTACATGTTTCTTATGTTTGATGTACTTGGAAGTTCCAGAAAATTCTTTCTATGTATAAATAGTGGAGCACTCCAAGCAGGAGTCAGTCTGTAATGAGTGTACACTTGTGTTAGCAATAAACGTGTTCTTAGTGTGAAGTGTTGTGCTCTATTAAGTACCAGCTTTCGGATTCCAGGCCAACTACAGTTTTCAACATGACATTTTGTGATGGAGGCGCCGGGTACCCTGCAATACATCTGCATCATCGTGGCTTCGATTAGGCTGCGTAAGAGCCGTCGCCTACACGTACAAGAACGAGAAGACAAATGGTATACTGACTACCTCCGTCCGAAGGTCCGTGTCATCAGCCAGCTGCCCATCAGACACTCATCGGTGTTCTCGGGAGACGCTGGACAGGCCCCAAATAAATGGCTGAAAGGATTCGACCCAAAAGCCGAGTATAATAGGTGGGATCACGTAATGTGCTTGGCAACCGTATATTTCTACCTGGACGAGGACAAGATCGATAGCTGGGAAAATATCCAGACAGTTCTTAAGAAGACGTGTGGAGACCAACGGCAAGTCCGTTTATCACAAGAGCAATTGAAGAACAGGGCCCAATGGCATGGTGAGTCAGTCGTATATACAGTTTTGGCCCTATGTCACGTAGTTAACTGCCGATGCAGGGCTTGCGGAAGACATGTATCAAACTTTTCTGTCAAAAGTCGTTTCGACGGATGGGACTGTGGATGATCTGAGCTACAAATTGAGGAAGCCGTAACATCTACTTCCATGGGAGGTTGTTTGCTCTCGAGAGTGTTGAGAACACGCCGTTAACAATAAGAAGAGTTCCAGTCAGCATCCGAGATGACCAGTTGGACGGTGAAGTGCTTGTCGATCGCAAAAAGCTAATAAGTATATAAAAAAAACGAAATCTACACACCACCGGCTGTCATAAGGATTACAGGTGGTCGAGGAGAACTTTGGATCACTAATTTTCACGAGCAATCCCAAGTCATTCCTAAAGGAAAGTGTGTTGGAACAGCTGAACCAGTCCAGGACGGTAGGTTCGACGAAGTCTCATGATCTGATGTTACTGCCGCACTAGAGGAAACTACTATGGCATTGCATATAGGCCCGATCTGTCGCAGCAACAACGTCAGCCGATGTTAACTACATTTCGCCAATTTTCAGGAGTATTCCAGGCCAGGCAGGAGAAGAGCCAGATGAAACGGCCCACAGTAAAACACCCAATCAATACTGAGGATCATCCACCAATTAGCCAATGTTTGTACAGTGTCGTCAGCTAAAAGACGGATAATTCGAGGAAAAGTGGAGAAGATCTTGCACGCTGACATTATTGAAACTTCAGAGAGTTCCTGGTCGTCTCCGGTAGTCCTCGTGAAGAAAAAGGATGGTACATGGCGTTTCTGTGTCGACTATCGGAGGGCGAAAAAAAATCTCTGCCGCCCTTTGAAGACTCCTTAGAATGTTTGAAAGGAGTTACATACTTCTCAACTATGGATATGCAGACAGGTTAAATCCAGGTTGACGAAGCTGACTGAGAGAAGACTGTTTTATTACACCTGACGGGCTCAATGACTTCAAAGTAAAGCCATTTCGATTATATAATGCTCCGGACACATTCGAACGCATGATGGACAACTTGCTTCGACACCTTAAGTGGACGACGTGTCTTTGCTATTTAGATGACATTGGCGTTTTTCCCGAAGACATTTGAAGAACATCTGAGTCGACTGTCACTGTGTTGAAGTGTGTTCAGACAGCAGGATTCCACCACAAACCGAAGAAGTGCCTCGTCGACCAAAGAGATAAAAATCCTATGGCACTTAGTGAACGGAAATAGTGTCCATCCTGATCCAGATAGAGTAACGGCAGTCACATAATTTCCAACCCCTCAGCACATCCGTGATGTGAGAAATTTTCTCGGACTGTGAACATACTACCATCGTTTCAAAAAAGATTTTTGTAACAAGGCACGTCCATTGCAAGAACGTCTTCAGGGAGACGCCATGTTTTACTGGGATGAAACGGCAGAAAAAGCTCTCCGAGCACTTAAGGAGGCTCCAACTTTCGCACAAGTTGTTGACTTATACGACGAAAATTCTGAGACCGAACTTCACAGAGACGATAGCGGCTATGGTATTAGTGCCGTGCTTTTACAAATTTAAACGGTGCTGAAAAGGTGATAGCCTATGCATCAAGAGTTCTCTCAAAGTCCGAGATAAACTACTCTACAACCGCGAAGGAATGTCTCACCGTTATCTGATCAAAAAGTTCCGGCCCTATTTATTCGGTAAACCATTCACCGTCGTGGCCGACCGCCATTCTTTATGCTGGCTGACCAGTTTGAAGGATCCATCAGGTCGACTAGCAATATTGGCACTAAAACTCCAAGAGTATGTCACAGTGGTATTCAAAAAATGGCGCAAACTTAAGGATTCCGATTGCCTTTCGACAAATCCTTTAGCCGAACACAACAACATGGATGGACTGTGTTATGTGAGACTACAGCTTAACAAAGGGAAGATCCAGCATTATTAAACACCGTAGATGCCTTGGAGAAAGGAGAACTGACCAAAGAATAGTTTTATAAACAATACATTGTTCAAGAGAAACTACAATCCATTGGGCCCCAAATGGCTGCTGGTTGATCCGGCTCATCTCCGGTCAGCTATCCTCAAGTATTTCCATGATTCCCCAATATCAGTCATCTGGGATTCGTAAAGATCCTAGACAGAATAAGACGCAGCTCTCCACCGATCTGTCAAGTACTATGTGACTCACTGTAAGGAGTACCAGAGACACAATTATGTCCCGCAGTTACCTCCAGGTCATCTGATACCAATTCCACCTGCAGTAACTCCATTCCACCGGATTGGAATCGACCTTTTAGGTAGGTTCCCGGACAACCGGTAACCGATGGACTGACTACCTCACACGCTACGCTGTCACCAAACGTGTGCCGACCGCAGAATCTCCAGATATCGCAAAATTCATAGTAGAAGACGTTATTTTGAATCACGGTGCACCACGTGTGACGATATCTGCTCGAGAAAAAGGATTCATGTCAAAACTAGTATCAGAGATAATGTCACGTTGCCACATTGTCCACAGAATGACAACTGCATACCATCCTCAGACAAATGGTCGTACAGAACGTATTAACAAGACGTTAGCAGTTACGCTGTCGACGTACGTCCATTTGAGCAGAAGGCTCAGACGATTATGTGAAACCGCTCATCACTAGGGTCGAAGAAACAAGACATTTGGGTCGCATACGGACATTGGACGCCGAGAAGGACCATCAGCGGTATAATGACAAGCACCGACCTGTTGTATGCAGCCCAGGAGATCTGGTATGGATATTTACCCATGTACGGAAAGTTGGGCTATCGGAAAAGTTACTGAAGCGAGACTTTGGTCCATATCGTGTCATACGTCGCCTGTCAGACGTCACATACTAAGGCGAGTATTATGAGCCGCCCTCGACACGACAAAAACGAAGAGACGTTGAAAACATCCTCCTTATGAAGCGTTACCACGATCAAAAAGAGCGGATAGAAAGAAAGGGCGCCTTGTTCAAAGACTCTGCAGACAGTTACGGCAACAGAATGGAAGGATTCTTCCGAACTGCCATTCAGAGGACCCATGTCAAGATCCAGGACACTGCAGCTGGCTCCAAAGGGAACCTAATAGCGTGTCACTGTTCTTTCAGAAAGGGTAGCAATGCCACGAGTATTCCGACAGAACGCGTGGCGCAGTGGTTTGCATCGCACATGCTTGATGTCTCCAGTTCAAATGCCTCCACGGGGAGAATAATTATTTCTTTGTATTTACTATTTCTAGAATGTTTTACGTGTTTATTATGTTTGATGTATTTGTAAGTTAGAGAAACTTGCACTTGTGTGGTCGGTATTCGCTTCGTGTCTACCTTTGCTACAATAATGCGTTCACTACGCTGTTCATAGTAACTTACCCGCATTCCTCTTTCACTATCAGACCTACTTCTGCGTTACCACCCACTGATTTTGTATTTATAACCCTGTACTCACCTGACCAAAAATCCTGTCCATCCTGCCACCGAACTTTACTGACCCCCACGATATCTAACTTTAACCTATCTATTTATCTTTCATGCCCAATTAAGTGTTAGAACATTCCACGCTCAGATCCGAAGGATGCCTGTTTTGATTTTCTTGTGACGATATCCTCCTTAAGTAGTCTCCGCCTGGAGATCCTAATGGTGGACTATTTTACCTCCGGAATATTTTACCCGAGAGGATACCATCATATTCCTGCAGTACAGCTTAATGTCCTCGGGAAAACGAAGGACTGTAGTTTCCCTTGCTTTCAGCCTTTCGCAGTAACTGCATGGTAGAAGCTATGTTAGCTGATGTTAGAAGGTCATCTCAATCAATCATCCAGACTGTTGCCCCTGTAACTACTGAAAAGGTTGCAGCCCCTCTTCAGAACCACACGTTTGTCTGGCCTCTCCACAGATACCCCTCCGCTGTGGTTGCACGTAGGTACGGCTATCTGCATCGTTGAGGCACGCAAGCCACCCCACCACAGCAATGTCTGTGGTTCATGAGGGTAGGAATAATTTTTTATACTTATCTTTCGAAACAAAATCTTAAGTGGGAGTCGATTTAAAATCGGTTCCATGATGTAACGAGTGGCAACAAGAACTGAGCAGGATTCAATATGCTGGAGTATAGACAGGACAAATTTGAATAAAATAATTTTTATTGTAGTTATTTTATTCAAATTTGTCCTGTCTACATTCTAGCATATTGAATCGTGCTCAGTTATTGTTGCCACTCGTTACATCATGGAACCGGTTTTAAGCCGATTCCCTTTACAGATTTTTTTTTATGTTCAGACGGACCACGGACTTCCTAGTAGACTGTCGACGTTCGAGAGAAGATCACGGTAGATGTAAAGGTAACTAACAGAGAATTACTCTAGACTGTAGGACCATTACTCTTTTCAATACCACGCTACTCTATTCTCCGCCAGCCTTTTCATCTCTGAATAATAACAGCTACCTAAGCTACCTATTGACAGTTCAATGATACAATTTAGGCTTTCACGGCCGGCGTCAATTTCACTTAAAATTTTCGGCCTGGTAGGCTTACCTATATATGCGGCGCTCCCTCGAGGCCCCATCGCAGTTGCCACTTAGCCTCCGGACATGTCTTCCGCATCTGAAAACGAAACGTTAGGGGAGAGTTTTATCCATCGACCACGGCCTACCAGCCAGGAAAAATTTAAGTGAAATATTGACAGTTCGTTGATGCCTCAGAATGTGTCCTACCAATCAATTCCTTCTTTCAGTCAATGAATGCAGAAATTTATTTTCTCCTCAAATCTGTTCAGTACCTCCTCATTAGTTACCTAACTAATCTCCAACATTCCCTTGTGGCACTAAATTTCAAAATCTTATCACTCTACCTATCTGAATTTTTATCGTCCACGTTTCACTGTCGCACAAAGCGTCACTCAAAATAAATACATTAAAAATAGACATCCTAACTCTTAAATTAATAAGAATAACACACGTGACAGATCACCGCGAAAGTATTTTTTTCCAAGGGGAAGGTTTTTATACATGTCATCGTATGATGCATGGCGAATGGAACCTTACAATAGATTGCAACACCGTTTAACCGATTACCATTAAATTTGGCAGACACTTTCTGCGCTGTCATTATTGGTAGATTGATAAGAGTATTCTAATCTAGGAATGTGCGGCCATGAAAGTAATCGAAAATCGTTCATATTTAAACATGAAACTTTATATTTAGGAAAAACAAATAGGAATTGGATAAATAATCAATGAAACAGTGTGATAAAAGGTAATACAAAGGTTAATCTTAATCAGAAAATTCTTTCCACTCAGGAAATATTATTTATGAAAAATGCATATCTAAGAGCCACTTTCTCAAAGGTAGAGATTATTTATATTTTTTTAACATGTGGAACCTGAAACAACTGCTTCAAGCGAATGACGCTTCATTTAAATTTCCCAAGGTTCGTGGTATATACCGGATGATCAAAAAGTATAAATTTGAAAATAAATCGCAGATATAATGTAGATAGAGAGGTAAAAATTGACACACATGCTTCGAGTGACATGAGGTTTTATTAGAACAAAAACAAAAAACAAAACGAACAAAAAAGAAGTTGAAATGATGTCGACAGACAGCGCTTCATCTGGACAGAAAAGCAATAATTACCATAACAAATTAACACAAAGCAAAGATGATGTTCTTTACAGGAAATGCTCAATATATTTACCATCATTCCTCAACAATAGCTGTAGTCGAGGAATGATATGAACAGCACTGTAAATCATGTCCGGAGTTACGGTGAGGCTGTCAGAGACAGCAAAGAACCTGGAAGAGCAGTTGAATGGAATGGAAAGTGTGTTGAAGAGAGCGTATAAAATGAACATTAACAAGAGCAAAACAAAGATAATGGAATGTAGTCTTAGAAAATCAACCGATTCTGAAGGAATTAGATTAGGTAACGAAACAATGAAGGTGGTAGCTGAGTTTTGTTACTTGGGTAGTAAAATAACATATGACGGTCACAGTAAAGAGGATATAAAATGCAGAATGGCAATGGGAAGAAAAGCATTTTTGAAAAAGAGAAATTTGCTAACGTCGTATAGTAATTGAGTGTAAGGAAGTCTTTTCTGAAGGCATTTGTGTGGAATGTTGCCTAGTACGGGAGTGAAACATGGACGATAAACAGTGCGGACAGGAAGAGACCAGAGGCTTTTGAAATGTGGTGGTACAGAAGAATGCTGAAGATTAGGTGGGTGTAATTAATAAAGAGGTACTGAACAGAATTGGTGAGAAAAGGGATTTTTGGCATACCTTGACTAAAAGAACACATTCTTAGACATTGAGGAATCGTAAATTTAGCATTGGAGGGAAGTGTGTGGGGTAAAAATCGCAGAGGGAGACTAAGAGACACATATAGTAAGCAGATTCAAATGGATGTGGGTTGCCGTTCTTATGAGGAAATGAAAAGGCTTGCTCAGGATAGAGTAGGGTGGAGAGCTGCATCAAACCAGACTGAAGACCATAACAACAACAATGGATGGGGGATGGATGGAATGAAACAAGGGGGAAGAGTAGAATCACAGGAGGAGGTGGAGGAAATTGAGAGAGAAGACATGGAGAGGTGAGAATCCAAGAGAGTGGGAAGGAACAGATTGACAGAGAGAAAGAGGTAGTGGACAGCTGAGTAAAAGAAATGAAAAGAGGGGGAAGAGGAGTTGGGTAGCGACAGGTAAACAGTAGGAACAGTCCGACCTAAGTGGGCGGAGGGAGAAGATAGAGGGAAGGTAGGACTTGGGCTACTGGGACGTTGTAATAATTACATCGGTCAACACAATTGGGGGATCCGTTGAGATACCTAGGTGCTAAATTATTGTCGTCGGCAGAATGAACTAAAATAATTCGACGTCTTTCTGTTGGTTCTACGTAGTGGAACCAACGACATTACAGCAACCTGGATTGTCGCAATAACAGAAAGATACTGCGGAGGGGAATGGTGTAAACTTGTATTTACCAAACGAATTACACAAGCAGTTGGTTCAGATAGGGTAGTGAGCAGGTACTGCAATGCAACAACAACGTCGCTTACCCGAAGCAATTGTATAGAGAGCCATAGGAAGGATGTAAGCGGCACAGACTAGAGAGGCGTTGCTGCAGGTATTGGAGTGTCCCAAAGTGAAATTTCTAGAACCTGGACGCGATTTCAGACAACAGGAACCGTTAAAAGAAGGCGAGGACAAGGTAAACATCCCGTCGAGACAGGAGGGAGAATGCATCCCCCAGGCAGCAACAGGACGCGCAATATCAATACATACAGTCAAATCGCGTTCGGGAATGTTGCCTCTACGCACGGACGCCTACGTTGTGTTTCCTATTAAAACCACGCTAAGAACCTGGGCGGAAGAACATCAGGATTGGAGGCGTAACGAATGGCTCTGTGTTCTTTTCACAGACGAGTCAAAATTTTGTGTTCAGCCGAACAATCGTCGTTTCCTAATTTAGAACGTGGAACGCGGAACAGGCCTGGTTGTGAGTAGGAAACATCACCATACCAAGGTGGTGGATGAATGATGTTTCAGGAGTCATACTGAAGGACGTAAGGACCTCTACGTTCAGAATGGCGCTTTGACTGCTCAGACTGCTTAGAAAATTTTTTTGTTCCTGCTCTGGTGCCCTAGGAGATGGGTCCTTCAGATTGACGATAATGCTTGTCCCCACAGAGTTGCACTGGTGGACAACATGATTGAAGCTGAGGGAATTGAGTAGAGTGGTCAGCTTATTCACCTTCTATAAGCCCGATTAAGCTTGTCTGGGATGCACTTGGCAGACGCATTGCAGCCCTACCATCACATTCCTTCACGGATGCACTAATGGAAGAATGGCCAAATCCAAATATCCCTGAAAGGCTGACTGATTATCTCGTACTGTCCATGCAACTGTATCTGCCGTCCGAGATGATGATCACACACCATATTAGAGGGCAAAGAAAATGACTTTTTCACAGAGTAAACACGCTGTGGACCTCAGGTAAAGAGTTGAGACAGCAAAATATCGTACTACGTCGCACGCAAATTACAATTGTAACCAATATCTGTATAAAACAAGTATATTGTGTACGATATATCACTGATGTGTACTGATCCCCTAATATTGTTTTGAGCAGTGTATATATTCCCTGATATGGCAATGTGCATTACACGTACCACCTATTACATGAAGAGAAGGGGATTACGAAATGGACAGCAAGAGACTGAAAAAAAATAAGTAATCGGGCGACACATTTTTTTAGTTACTTTGCGAAACCGTTCTTGGTAAACACCTCTAACAGTTCTTGACAGGATGTACTTAAAATTCCTAAATTGCACGTCAATATTCAGCAAATTTACATAAACTACATATTTTTATACAACACTGCTCAAATTTCTATTACAACTTTGTAAGCGGTGCTGTAAAATATCAACAAGTTTGCTTTTCTTTTTTGCGGTCGGTTGTAACCAAGGAGGTTAGAATACAGAGAGACGCCCTTACGATAAAAAAGTGCAACCTGCCTCTGCCATATTTCTTTGAGAAGTGTTCGTATTGTAGAGCTGATGTTTCATGCCACTTAAAACAGGAATAAAACGTCCAGTGGTTTCTCTGTGATGTACATCGTGTTAAAAGAGTGCATTAAAAATAAAATTTTTAAATATATTATGATGAGTATTTATTATAATTTATTCAAGAAAGTATATTGTATACTTTGGTCTGACCATCTGTTCAATGCACTATCAGTAACGTGGTCGACTTAACGCATTTCGCAACTCACCAAGATGGTGGACAGGCTTGAACTGACGTATGTGCTTGGCATAGATAACGTCATTTCGCTTTGTTTTATCTTCCTTTGTTATAACCGACAACGTGAGACCTTTTTGTTCAAATTCAAATGTCTGTAAATCTATTGGACCAAACTGCGTGGTCATCAGTTCATAGCTTACAAACTACTTAAACCTAGGTAAACTAACCTAAGGACAACACACACACCCATGCCCCAGGGAGGACTCCACGGCGAGCAACCGCGCGCTCCACAGCGAGACGCTTTAGACCGCTCGGCTACTCCACCTCGGCAGACTTTTTTTTTTTTTTTTTTTTTTGTGGTTAACACCATAATCCGACATGTTCGCAGATTAAGATCATCCGAAACACTGTCATTGTGGCTGCACTAAGACAGCACCTCGAAATGTCTCTGTCATACCCCGTGCACCAATAATGCCAACCGATTTACCCCTTCGTTTTGAGTTCAGTGTCTAATGCGGTTCCGTTTCTAATGGAAATAAGTATGTAGGATATAAATTGCAGTCAGTGAAATTCTTTCTGTATTAGAATAGCATAAAGTTTTCATTCGATTGCTAGAAGAACTAGGTACCTCCTAAAATACCGAACCAAGCTAATTATTTTTCACGACAACTGTGTATCTACAATTTTACCATTAGTTAGGGCACATCAAATGCATCCTAGACTTTGGAATCAGACATCCATTAACGTTCATACGAAATAGCCTCAGTTGTTTATCACCGGATAATACAGAATTAGAAGGCATTGAAGTAATACGCCTGTTCGCTGATGGTTGCGGCGCGCGGAACAAAAATACAATTGATTTGTATGCTAATGAAAATGTTGCATGACGCCACCACCAACATTTCTGAGATACAACTCATTTTCTCTGTTCCCCGATAACCGTTCTTTACACCGAACCGAGTCTTTGAACGCATCGAAAAGGAACTTCAGAAAATCATACGACATCCGGCCCAGAACAGTACTAAAAATTGTTTGAGAATTATGGAACTGTCCTAATGATAGGTCGGGACTTTAATGTGTTCGAAAACTGCAACAGGAGAAATTCTAACAACTGGCACTTTCTTCTCCGTAAGCAAGAGATTTATTAGCACACGTGGAAAGTGCAGATATTCTTGTTCGTGGAGAGAAAGATAATGAAAATGCATCAGAGGACTAAAACGAGGGTGGTCCCTTGCAAGATGTTGATGAGTAAGGTTAATATATTTGTTCCTAAACATTAATGTAAAACTTTGTTTAGTTTTATATAAACAGATCAGTTGATATGGCATCAAAACTGCGGTTTTATTAGACCTTAAAAATTCCTTTGAACCTTACAGAACCAAAGCCTCCCTTGACCATTTCATTGTGTTCCAAAATGCTCCTTGTCCACAATGAAGTTTCAACAGTTTCAAACGGCACCTTGTCCAACTTCTTTTGTTTATTTTACAAATATCATTTGGGGTCCAGGAACTGTAATTCCACCCAAAGAATTTAACAGTTAATACAAATCAGTGTAGAAAATATTATTTGCACGCAACGAACGGTTTGTGAGCAGAACATTTATAGTGTTTCCCCAAATTTTCACATCTTGGACAAGAAACCTTTTTAAATGGACGCTTCATATAAGACACATATAACAATATACGAGGAGTGTTTTTAAGTAAGTACCGTTTTGAAATTTAAAAAAGACGTGCTAAGATATCTCAATCATTTTATGCGCACTGGGTACCAACATCTGTTGTCTACGCACTGAGGCCATTACAGTCTGATTCTTCCTTGTTTACGTTATGCACTGAGTGTTTAAGGTGCCAGCGATAATCGTGAGTCCCGCCGACTGTGAAGTACGGGCAGTTATAAGATTTCTTAGTGCTAAAGGCCTAAAACAGCGAGCACAGAATAATATAGAGGGGCTATACCGCCTTCATCAACGTACAGGCAGTGAAGCCCTGCAGCCATCTAGGTTGGGTGTAGAAACGCAATTGGGCAAATAAATGCGTAGTTCTTCAAGTGGCACTCGTCTTAATTATATTGTCATTTGAACCCTTAGGTTAGGAAAAAAGTTACCAAATTTTCAACGTAGTCAGTTGAATACTGAAGGAATGCAACAGTGTCCTTAGCAAGTACAATACGTATCGTGTTTGTATATTAATAATAATTGAAACTATTACTTTTGTATGAAATTAAAATTTGTGACATGCAAAAGTCTGTTGCCGGCCATTTTTTATGTTTTTTGGTCAGGAAATTTTCATCTGCGAGAAAGTTGTAGATAATGAAATGAACTTTTCTTTTTATTTAAACATCTTTTTTATAGATCCCATGGTTTTCTCACAAATTTGGATACAATAGAGCGATGGAACTTCTCAAATTCTACACGTTACTTTCAGCAAGCTTGCCCACCAGGGAGCACAGATTCTGTTGCCCACTCACCTTGTACTTTGTGACCAATATTGATAAACATTTGTAATTTGGGATACAATTATGACTTGACACTTTATTTACTTTATAGCTGAGCCGCTCCGGCTTTGCACGGATAATCTTCGTACTACCTTAAATCGAGAACTGCAGGACGTATCTTTATGCGGTTTCTTTCATTTTCTTCAGTATAATCCTGTGTTCAACGTACGCTATATTAAATGCCAATACGAAAATGAGAAATAATGGAAATAAGAATAATAACGTAGAATGGTTTACCCTAGGTGACTTCCGTGACTTTTGTAGCGTAAACTATGAGACCTGCGCCAAAGTACATAGTATCGAATAATTATAGAACTCATGACGATTAAAAAAATAAAAATAAAATAAACTTTTTTTTAAAAAACGCGAGATCATATGCCTTACTTTTACAGATCTCCCACAATCACTATGTCGTCTATATCTGTAGTCTGAAGGCATCTGGTGCCAACGCTTTACTATATTTCTTCTTTTTTTTAGATGTTTGTGAGTTCTGCAAGTTTATACTATGTACACGGGCCTAGCTCTTATGTTTAGGTTCCAGAGCTGACTAAAGTGCAGGAGCAGTAAACGATTCTACGTTATGACATTAAATATTGCCTAAGATTATCCCAGGATTGTAAAGAAGAAATTAAAAGAAACCAGAAACCGCATGACGATACCTTCGGTACTCCTCGAGTTATAAAAGGTTAAAGGAACAGACAAAGGAAAAAAGCATCTATTTAATACAATAGTATGATTTCCTATCCCTAGCTGAAATTTGTAATTATTTATAGCAAAATAGATTGTCTAAAAATAACGCATTAAAATATATGAAAAATGAGTTAACAGGCAGCGAACTCAATGAACTACCCTGTGCTCGCAGCTGTGGCCAGCTGGCGCTCGGCCACCATGTTGGTTGGATGTCGCGCTATCAGCCGGCTTCATTTCGCTGTCATTTTAAGGCCTCTCTATGTTATTCTGTGCTCGCTGACCTACAAGCCATCGATATTTTTTTTTTAATCTATCGGACTAAACTGCGTGGTCATCAGTCCGTAGCTTACAAACTACTTAAACCTAGGTAAACTAACCTAAGGACAACACACACACACACACACACACACACACACATGCCCCAGGGAGGACTCGAACCCCCACGACCAGCAACCGCGCGCTCCGCAGCGAGACGCTTTAGACCGCTCGGCTACTCCACCGCGGCGTGAGATCTGTGTAGTTTGCGGAGAAAACATTTTTGTATCCCAGCCTTGACGCCGCTTTTGTGTCTCGTTTCCGTCGTAGGTGTCGGTGGCCGAATAGATTGAGACCGACACAGGAATAAAGGATGCACGCTTGTGCAGGTACGAAGGTGAGCAGCCAGTGGGACAGCAGAAACTAGAAACACTAGAGTAAATTAGAACGAGATATATATTTCACAGAGACTTAGTAATACTTAACTTTCACATAGTTCTTGACTGCAGAATGCTGATACATAGATTAGATAGAGGCCTGCCTACTGAGGAGTCCTAGTGCCTATCTGATAGCCAAGTCTTCACTGGTGCCTATCTGATTCCGAAGTGTTAACTGGTTCCTATCTCAGTTCCAAGTGAACGATGCTGTTCAGTGGTGACCACGAGCGGAGTTGCAGCAGAGGGCGCTCGTGGCTGTCGTCGTAAGAACGCCATGCGTCGCGCACTTTATACTTGTGCGACACCACAAACATTATGAGTGATGGAATGGTAAGAAAGTGGGTGAGAGTATTTAAAGATGGACGCACAAATGTGTATGACGAACAACGGAGAGAGCGTCCTTCGGTCGTTAATGAACGTTTGGTGCAGAAAGTGGACAACAAGGTGCGAGAAAACAGACGCTTTACAATTTCCTCCTTGCGGGATGACTTTCTTAATGTTTCTCGTAGTGTTTTGTATGGCATTGTGACCGAGAAAGACGATGACGAAGTCAAAACAGTTGTGATGCAGTGGTTAAAAAGTCAGGCGACAGACTTCTATGAGGAGGGTATTCAAAAACCGGTAGAATGTTATGACAAGTACCTCAATATTGACGGAGATTATGCAGAAAAGTAGATTAAGGTACAGGCTTCCATGTAAAAATAAAGTTATTGAGATATCTTAACACGTATTTTTTTAATTTCAAAACGGTGCTTACTTTAAAAAATCGCATGACGTGTTTTACGGCCCACTTTATATTTATAATTTTATAAGTTTTTGCAAACATTTTGGACCAAAATAATAATATAAATAATAAAAAATCAATTACTAAGAGTGGCTCAAACTCTTTTCAGAAAAAAATTATGTAGTGGCCGGTTCCAAACAATTGACCTTCAGCGTCACAGTCCAACGCATTGCCCACTACGCTACAGCTAACAATTAGAAGTTGCGTTCTTTAATCTCGCACTATTGATGACTGTTTAACTGATGCTAATGTGGCATTTGTAGACACTAGATTAGACCTACCATTTATCGTACGAAGAACGACGTGTTTTTGTTAATTTTTCAGTGAGCCATTCCTTTGATATGACAACGTGTATGTTACAATGAGAAAATCATCAGATGCGCAACGCAAGATGGCGTATGCCAGAGAGAGTTCTGGTCGAGGAATGTCACGTGACATCTCCGAACGGCTGGTTTTCGTCAATTCGATGGAGGGTGAAAAAACTCCGTTATTTTGGTAAATATCTCTCAAACAATACGAGATATGAAAAAAAAACATAAGGGAACTAAGTTGTAGAGAATTTTCTCCTCTACAAATTCGGTTATTCAATTTTTGCGTCAAATTAACGGTTTATTTGCAATTAAAATTACATTACAAACGGCTTTTTTTGTATTACTAACTGGTCTCTGGTAGCCAAAAATTATGTCGGTAAATTTTGGTGCCTATCGGTTGAACTGTTCGACCTAAAAAATGGGAACACGTTACAGCTAGACAGATATCGTCAAACCAAAACGGCTTTTTTTTATTTTTTATTACTACCGTATTTTTTGCCCGAAAAATTTGAAAAAGGAAGATTCTGGTCTCTGGTGGCCTACAATCATGTCTGTAAAATTTGGTGCTGATCGGTTGAACGATTCGTCTTAAAAACAATGAATACGTGACAGACAGACAGACAGACGGACAGACAGGCAGACATCCCAAAATTTTTGCAAATATCTTTGAAACGCAACGAGATATGAAAAAAAAAACAACAACAAAAGAGAGCAAAGTTGTAGAGAATTTTCTCCTCCACAAATTCGGTTATTTCATTTTCGTGTCGGATGAATGGTTAAGCCGTTATTTTCATTTACATTTCGAGCTGTAAGAAGACTATAGCAAAGGCCCACTTTTAGTATTACTACCGTAACCTAAAGTGAGCCAAAATATACCTCGTACTAAATTATCATATACATTATCATAATTATTATATAATAATGATGAAGACGGATTGTGATAGTTCAAATAATTATCGATAAAATTATTTCTGTTCCATAATATTATCCAATGAGGTCGAACCACTGGGAAAAAGTATATATCCTTTCACTGCTGACAAGTTTGAGTTACAGCTGTAATCTGTGGCCTCTAATACGTTACATGTCTAATCGTCTGGGTGGACATCGTTCTACTCACAAACAGCATTAGGTGAAGTATACATGTCTTTAATGTTCCACCCCAGAAATATGATTTCTCTCATGTATTACACCATAATTTAAGATCATGCAATTGTTCTTTCTTTATGTTCCCACTACCGAACCTGTCAATGCTTTGCATTTGCTAATATATTTTCGAATTTGAACTACACCCTAATCTCCTTCCTCAACCCTCTCTCTTTCCTTTTGCTCTTCCCCACTATATTTCTCCATCCCCTCCTCCGCCTTCTCATCCCTTTCTTTTCTAAACAAATGAACCACGATCTAAAATCAAATATATGTTTGAAACACTCCAAATTACTGAAAATGACAATTAAATCGTTGTCACACAAAAAAATGTGATCACCACCGATACCACACTGAAATATCACACTAAATCGTGTTCTTTTTTCTTCCAAACTATCATTTTGTTATTGTTATTAAATCATGCGAAAGCAAAAGTGATAGACTAATCTCTCTTAAAATGTAAATGGCGTTCAGCTAAGCTGTTAAACCGATCATCATATTTATTATCATACAATAATATTATCCAGATTTTCGACTTTCCCGGTGGATTTTGAAAAATATGTTCTGTTTTACAAATATTGTCCTGCTAGTTACAAAAACAATAACAACAAAATCAGCTAAATCGATCGAGCCATTCTATAGTGATGATCTTTCATAAATGCGGCGACTGATTTTTATTACGTCATCTCTTCTTCCCTCCTCACATTGCTCATCTTTTCCTTCCTCCTCTGTCCATTTTCTTCTCATCCATCCATCCACCCACCCCCTTTTTTTCTATACATCTCACTCTCCCCTCCTTCTGATATACAAAAGTAGTACGTGTAATGCACAGTAACATTTGCTACATTCGAATCTTCCATTAGTCCATCTCCATCCTCCTCCTCTCTCTCTCTCTCTCTCTCTCTCTCTCTCTCTTTCTCTCTCTATGTTCATTTGCTCCTCCTTCCCCCCTTTCTCAGCATATCTCCTACTGACCCTGTCTATGAACATCTCCTCCTTGTCTGTATCTCCACCTCCCGGCTATCTAAGAAAAATTGCATACAACTGTCCTCATGCTGAGCGTTCAAAAGGTGTCGAAGGCCACTGCAAGTTACGCCCCCACCACGCGCAGTATGGTGGACTGCACAACATAAAAACCTTCTCGATGAAAAATACAGAAATATACTACATATACATACAAAATTTATGACTTTTTCCACTTTGTTACAATTTTACGATCGCCCTAAATTTCTTTCTAACTTTCAGTTTTCCTCAAGTTTTACGGTCGAGTTTCAAAAATTTTCTTCATTATAAAGCTTGTCCTGAGAATGATGAACACAAAAAAGTCAACCAAATCGGTCAAAGCATTCTAAAGTGATGTTCTTCCACACATTCGGCACTTGATTTTTTTTTTTATTTAGATTTTAGATCAATTAAGGTTTCTTTTTCCACGTGTTATATGTAAAGGAAAACTTTTCCAATGAAAGTCTCTCCCGCGACGGTGCACAGTACCTGCAGCCACAGAACTTTTCCCATCGGCCGGCCGCATGCGTATTGTGCAGTGACCTGGATGCTGGCCACACACCTCGTAACTTTCCCGTCGCGTTCCATCACCTGCTGTCCATCTCAGCTTCCCAGGCGCTCCCTCGTCGAAGGTAGCGGATGCCCTCTGTTACACTGAACCCATGTTATCAGGAACCTATCACGCATTACACACTCCAGGGAAAAGATAGTTTTCACCTACAGGAAAATAAGAGGGCTTTGGAGGAATGTGCAACAATTGTATGAATATCAAGTGCTCAGATGGAAAATCAGTACTAAGCAAGGAAGGGAAAGTTCAATGGTGGAAGGAATGTATACGTAGGCTGCAAACAGGCATTGTTACAGAAATGGAAGAAGAAGAAGAAGAAGAAGAAGAAGAAGAAGAAGTAGAAGAAGAAGAGATAATTGATATTATATTGCACTAGGAATTTGACAGAGAACTGATAGACCTATGTTGAAACAAGGCTTTCGGAGTAGATGACTTTCCTTCGGAATTCAGTGAAGCCTCTGTGAAAGGCTACCATGAATAAATTATTCCACATGATGTGCAGTAGGTATGATACAGTCGAAGATACTATCATACTTCAATAATAATGTAATACTTCCATTCCATTGTGAAATTACGGAACTATTAGTTTAACCCTTTATAGGGCAAATGTTTTCCCTTGTTTTAGAGTTTTTAGATGTCATTATAATGTCTGATAACCAAAAAAGAAAAACTGAAAACTTGTATCCTTTTACCTTTGGTAATAGGGTGATACATTTGGCCGGACGCGGTGGCCGAGCGGTCTGCGGCGCGCCAGTCAGTCTGCAAGGCAGCTACGGTCTGGGGTTCGAATCCCCCCCCCCTCGTGCATGGATGTTTGTGTCGTCTTTAGTATAATGTCGTTCATAAGTAGTTTGTAAGTTTAGTGACTGATGACCCCGCTGTTAAGTTCCTTAAGCTTAACAAACTTCTGATACGTATGTGTACCACTGCCCTGTTATGAGGACAAAATTTCGTCCGTGTGGAGTGGTACACTATTGTACCAAGTCCTACAAAGGGTTAATAAGTCATCAGTCACTGCGGTGAAGATCAGTTTGGATACAAGAAAAATGTAGGAATATCAGAGGGAATACCAACATTACGACTTATAAGACCGGTTATAGCTTTCGTAGATTGAGAAAAAGGTTTTGACAATGGTAACTGTAATATGCTGTTTCAAATTTCGAAGTCAGCAAAGGTAAAGTATAGGAAAGGGTAGGATACATGCTTCAATTTTACTGAAAGCAGACATTAGTTGTAATAATGGAGACACATAAAAGGGAAGCATTGTGTGGCAAGGGAGGAAGACTCGGCTATACACTTTCCAAAAAGTTCCTCAAGCTGTGAAGAGAAACAAGAAAAAAATTTGGAAAGGCAATTTAATTCAGGATGAAGAAATAAAAATTCTGTGGTTTGCTGATGACATCGACATTCTGTCAGATACTGGAAAGGTCCTTGAGGAACAATTCAACGGAAAAGACATTGTCTCGTAAGGAGTGTATGAGATGAATATTAGTAAGAGAAAAATAAGGGTAATGGAATGTAGTCGAATCAAATTATCCGAAGATGTGTGAGTTCAAATGTGAGCTTTGTTCCTTCAGCAGTAAAACAACTTCTGAAGGCCGGAGTAAAGAAGGTGTAAAATTCAGAATTGCCTCTAAATATATATTTTCTTGAATGTCAGCTTATTCGCAAGAGGTATCAGCTTTCACTTAGTTAATAATATATTTGGATCACACCTCTTTGAATTTTGTGCAGAAGGACGTGCTGTACTCTGCTGCATCGATCGTCTATTACCGGAGAGTTAAAAAATCACAGCAGTAATCCACTTTCAAGTCAAAACGGAAGTGTCTCCTCGTGGCTCACATCATCTATTCTGTCGAGGAGCTCCTTGAAAATTTTTTAAGAAGTGAAACTAATGCCTCTGTAACGTTCTTGATTGTTTACTGGAAGTTTCTCGTCTTCACACGATTCCAGTAAATTTGATAAAATCTATTACAATTCTTATTTTTGTTTCACGTACTGCCTTGTTCCATAACTTTGAAGGTTCCTCCCGAGTTCGGTTATGCGGGATAGGATAACTATCAATAGAAAATAAATAAAAATAAAGTGTCAACAAATCTGTTTGATTCGTCCAGCACCGGATGTTTCTTACTTAATCGCCATGGGCCTTCCAAGTTCTGGCCACTGTAGAAGTCATAGACAATTTTACAAGATTTCAAATGTTTTTAACTGTATGGGACTTAACTACTCTGGTCATCAGTCCCTAGGCTTACAAACTACTTAAACTATACTTAGGACAACAAATACACCCATGCCCTAGGGAGGACTCGAAACTCCGACGGAGTGAATTTCTAAATTGTACCAAATGATGCATGCCCTCACACTATATTAGTGTTATTATATTATCAGCAAAAAAAATCTGTATTTATAAGTGTATGTATTTGTATTTATATTATTAATATTATCTATTATTGAACTTGTAAATTTTGTTTCTTGACATGTTCCACATCCACAAGGATCCCCTCAACATGGATCTACGGAACGAATAACTAACCCATTCTAATCTAAGAGGCGGCGCGCTCCACAACTAGACGCCTTAGAACGCTCGGTTACTTCACCGCGGAATTTTTTTTACAATTTCCCTTCTCTTAAGGAATCTGCTGAGACTTACGAGACACAAACATTTCTTATAGTGAAGTGGAAATGAAAAATTATTTCCAGCGAATAAGTTTTGTTTTACCTAATGACAGGAGGCCCTTGTTAAATCTTCTCATTCCTGCTACAACTACTGACAGTGAAGTTCGGCGAATAGTCCTATAATATTAACGTAAATGAACGCTCAGCTACAGTTACCTTACTGTCCTTCGACATGAACTGCTGAGCTCTGCGATTCATGTCCTGGAAACTTAGCACCAAGTCTTCCTTTGGGACGGTGATCAAAAGCCTCGTCACGTTTAGCTAGACATATCGTCAAGTCTCTTTCCTTTCAAAGCTAGTTTGAGTCGAGGGAATAGGAATAAGTATGGAAGGAAGAGATCCGGCGAGTATGGTCGATGTTTAACCCTTTAAGGCATGACTTTTTATTTGAAGTTATAAAAAATACCACGATTAATGTATAATGCGAATATACTGAGAAAAATATATATATTTTTAAATTCCTTAAAACTATTATACACACTAGCAACAAAAAGTTCATAGATTGTCAACTATACAGTGCTTCCTTGATGTACCAGATGTAGTAAATGTCACTATCATACCTCTCATCTTTCCATAAAGTAACTCCTAATGCAACTGTAGTATGGGATTGACTACTTTTACATGTCAAAAGTAAACTAACCCACACGTTAGGAGTAACTCAATGCAGCTGTCGAAATGATTCAGTAGCATCTTTCAATTTATAATTTCTAGGACGAGCTATTAGCATAAGTAACACCATGCACAAAGGCAGCTACAAATGAATTTGTGGTAAAAGGTTGATTAGTTTGAGAGATAATGGGACAAATAAGGTATGTAGCTGATCAGCTACACTATGTATTAAAGGGTTACTTGCACCTCCCCTTTTTTGCCAGCAACTGTTTGACGATATTGGCTGTGTGTGAGTGAGCGCTGTCGTGAACAAAAAACAACTAGGAGCCTTGTACGTAGTGGGTTCATATCCTGTGTAGACGTTGCTATGAAACGGGTCAAAATATCAACCTACCTTGCAGCTTCAAAGTTGTTTACTCAGGCAGAAATTACTTGTGGAAAACGCCTTGATATGACAAGCAATGATGGTTTTCCTGCGAGATTTTAGGCTCTGACCGTACTAAGTCAAGGTGATGTCGGAGAAAGCCATTCCATGCTTTGCAGTTTCGTTTTAGGGTTGTACCGGGGACAGCAGGAGTCATTCTTAGTTACAATACAAGAAGTTGGGGTCGCATCTATCGTCACGAATTATCTTGTAAAGCCTCTATACGTCGGTCAAGTGATTTGGTACAAGGCGACAGCATGTTTCCCTCTTCCCTAACTTCTGGTTAACGATTTGTCCTACGGATTCACTGTTAACCTGCAGTTCTTCAGCTAAAATGCAAACAGTTAAGCGACGATCCTTCGTGATTAATTCCATCACATTCGCAATGTTTTCGTCACTGACGGTGGTCGCCGGTCGTCCGCTACGCAGATTGACAAAGACTTCCTCGGTCTTCTAGAAAACGGCCGAACCACTCGTACACGTACTTCATGGACGGTACTTGATCGCCAAAAACGCGTACCAGCATCGCATGCGTTTCCTTATTTGTCTTTCCACGCTTAAAACAAAACTTGTAATTCATCATTTACTCGTTCATTGTCCTGTTCTCAGTTCAGAATCAACGCACGAAACAAGCACTTCGTGCAACAGGTCTAACACGGAACACAAACGATGCTCTACATAGGGGGCAGTTTGTCAACAACAGCCCTATGCAGGTGCAGCGTTGTGATTCGCCTGTATTATGACTTCGTTCACCCAACTTTATTGTCAGAGGTTGTACTGTATAATAATTTTGGTGAGCCAATGTTAGGCTGTCTTACAAAATCTACATGTTACTTCATGCTAACTCCATTCCAACCCTTAAATGTTCAAATGTTTGTATATCTTATGGGACTTAAGTACGGGGTCATCAGTCCCTAAACTTACAAACTACTTATGAAGTAGCTAATACTAAGGACGGTACAAATATCCATGCCCGAGGGGTGGATTCGAACCTCCGACCGTAGTGCCAACCCTTAATCTCCATTCGCTTTTTGTGTCTCGCGATTTCCCATCTGTTTGCAGATCCCCTATATTTCTAGAAAACATCCTGTTTTCGCTATATCTAACAATATGAGGCGTTGCTGCTCTCTTATGTGGCATCATCGTGGTGTCCATCATCTGTGCTAACCTACCATCTGTGCCAACTTGCCGGGGACTCGCCTTTTAGCGGAGACTCTTTGATGGCACTATTCTACTGTGTCCCTTGCGTTAGCAGAATCAACCATAGGACTAAATCAATGTTCAAATGTTTGTAAAGCTTATGGGACTTAACTGCGGGTTCATCAGTCCCTGAACTACTTATGAACTAAAAAGTTAAGCAGTCAACAATCCGAAGATTAGTTTGATCACCACAGTGCTTTACTAGTCTTGGTCCTGTTTGGAGGTGGTTTGTCGTTGCTTTCCTCCGACCTTAGAAATGACTTACCCAGCCAGTTATAGGGGAACCTACAGTTTAACGTGGGCTACGAACCACGGTGCTACTCTGTATTTTTCACATAAGCAACACTGCTAGAGGTGAAAGCAGTGGAAAGTGACATAAAAATCCTAGGAGCTGGCGGGGTCGAACCCGCGACCTTAGAATTTGTAGTCTAGCACTCTACCACTGTGCTACAGAGCCGCACACTTATCCCAAAAACACCACAAACATCCACGCCCGAGGGAGGATTCGAACACCCGACGGAGAACGGCCTCGCGCATCGCAGCATAGCACCTCAGTTCGCTCGGCCGCCCCGCCGCGTCCTAGTGGACTAAGCTCGCAGAAAAAATAACTCGTAGGTTCCACCTCCGTATACAAACTAAATAAAAATATACTCGTTAAGTTCAGAATTACTGGTGTTTGCTTCAGGTACCTCAAAACTTCCACGCGTCCTCGTAATCTGGATGATGTAATAGTCTGAATTGAAAAAAGTTTCCCTTAACAAATTGTGTGATTCCCATTTTTATGTTCCTGAATTTGACACTGTGAATATATAAAGTGAAATGAAGAACATTACTTTGAAACGTGCTAAACATGCTACGTATGCAAGACGTTGATAATATTGAAGGTCGATATTAAAAGGACAGTAACGTACTGCTTTGCGCTGTAGCTGCAGTACTAACATCTCCAGGACTCGGGAAGGATAATGAAGTCACACCACAGAGAATTCGTCTCTGACACTCTGAAAGCTTGTTTGCCGAAGAAAGGAGGGGGAGAAAGAAAGAAAGAGAGAGAGAGAGAGACCATTACGGACATTAAGGGTGGCACAGCCGATAACGGCTTCTCTAGCTCTTTCCGGATTATTAACGGCTGACATAAACAGCCTGGCCACAAAGAAGCAGATAATATGTCATTTACAGGGCTTTGAGCTCTAATAGCCTGCAGTGAGTTTGTGTTTGGGGATCGGGGAACTTGTCAACACATTTTGCTGGTAGCGATTTAAAGAGGAGCTAACATATTACTTAACCCCAAGGAAGAGGACGCTTGTTGCCAGCAGGAGAGAAAATGATGATGGTGAATATGTTGTGTAAGGAACCACAACTATATGACACGAGAGTTGATGCTTTTGCTACATTATCAGGTAATAGAGGTAAATTTTGGAACTAAGTAAAATGTACAAAAGACTTTAAACTTTATATTTCTTTCGAATTTTCTAGCCACGACACTTTGTAGTGATACTGGCATGAGTTCAGATTTTTGTTGCTGGAACAATCATACTCGTCCGGAAATATGTATGAGTAATGTACTTGGCATTTAATCCACAACTTTTAGGAAGCGTTGTTGCAGCGGTGTAGACGTAAATGATTATTGTCAGAATTATTTTGAGAAACGCGTTTCTTGTGTGTCTGGAGGACATCTGTGACTTCCTCACTCCAGTAATTCATAATAAAATAAAATAATCTAAAAAATTGTTTACCGTCAACATTTAACATATCTACGATGTCAGAGTAATTACGCACATCTCGTGATTCTAAAAATAATTTCAATATCTCAAAAATTAGAAATTATTATGACTACTAAATCAAAATATAAAAAATCAAGCCTAAAATAACCAACTTTTGATTGCATCATGCAATTTCAACAAACTCTGCTTTATATGATAGCTTGTTGTATTGAGCTATCATCTTGGAAACGTCATAAATGTATATATTTATTTAATGACTGATTTCAACTGATATAGATTTAAAATGTAAATGTAAACTGATAATCATATTCTCCACAGCAACACTGAAAACGAAGGCAGCATGATTTACCTATTGTATTTAACCCTTTCCGTTCCAAATTATGAATTCAGCTCTAGAAAAATTAAAATTCATTGTTTTCAGGATTAATACTGTGCATAAAACATCATAATACGTATTTAAATTTTTTGATCGAACTATTTTTTGTCGTGTATTTCATGCACAACACTAACGTTTGTATCGAGGTATTTTATTTCTTGGGACGTTATTTTGTTGATAGTTAACGCTATCTGATCAGTAATGCTGGCATAATCTTCTCCACAGCACCAAAGACAAGACAGTTCACTGCTGAAATAAAATAACATGAACGAGGCTCACGCTCACAGGCACGTACAGACGGCAACGTAACACAACCTCCACGACGGATAGATTAATGCCTCAGAAATGGCTACACACCATACCAAATAGCAAAATATTGTAGTAGAAGCATGTTGTTCATCAACAACAATGCGACTTTAAGGGATGATACATAAAATACGGTACAAATCACCTTTTAATGCGTTGTTGTCGAGGAACAACAGTGGGAACGAAAGGGTTAATATGGTGTGTCGATTTATTGTACAATTTGTCAGTAATTTGCGTAAATATTGTATGGCATGAACGGTCAAGCCCATGAAAGCTATTTTGTCTTATTTATTTATTTTAGACTTATTTAACTCTGATTAACATTTCTTTTATATTTCAATAATTTTATATTAGTAAGGTAGTGGATTCAGAGGGTCAGTTTATACTTCAAGAAATATCTAATGTTAAGATTTATACAGTTTTGGCCAATGAGGAATCGAAAACAAACAGAACTGGTGGGAAATCTGTGTTTTGGGACAAAGCAAGTGAGCGAAGGGTGCACGAAAAAGGAAATCCTTGTTTAGTCTTGGCAGAAGAAGGACCCTCGTGGTTTATAGGAGTGATTCGATCGGGCAGAGTGTTAAGACTTGAGCAGAGAACGGTTGCTTCCCGGGACTCTAAATTTGGCGAGAACAAGCGTACTCTAGTGCAGTTGATATGTGTTTATGTTTTTACACAAGAACTAAGCAGTGGAAAAAATAGTGTTCGGGAAACTTGAACTATTTTCAACTCTAGACAATTGTATGTTGACTGTTCGCGAATTATACAGAATTTCTGTGTTCCTTAAAGTTATGATTACTTAGTTGAGGGAAAGTGCTGCCAATTTCTTATCGCAGAAGATGAAATTGTTTAAACATTTTATTATATTTACGATTAAGAACTCATCTAACCACTTCCAATAAGGAACCAATTTAAATGAGTAGATCATATTCAACTCAACCTCTGACTTTGTGTACAACATTTCCAAATTTTAGAATTAAAATCCTTTTTGTTAATAAACCACTTATTTACGTAATATTTCTTCTTATTTGTTTCAAAAACTTCTGCCTATTCATACAGCGTTGATAACTACAGGATTACAGGTGAAATATAATATCTGCACCTAAGGTACATGCTGGAGCATGAAAGCAGGCATGTACGATTCGACCCTAAGATAACATCGAGCCAAACTTCTGAAACAGAACCGCAGCAGGTACTTACAGCATTTAGTCACACTTGCTACAATAATATCTATGATAAATGCGGTGCAAAATAAAGCGTAAATTTTCGAAGTGTAGTACACAAAGCGAAATGTCAAATCAAATGTTCAAATGTTTGTTAAGCTTATGGGACTTAACTACGGGGTCGTCAGTCCCTAAACATACAAACTACTTACGAACTAGGACGGCACAAACATCCATGCCCTAGGGGGGATTCGAACCCCCGACCGTAGTGGCCGTGCTGACCATGACTGGAGCGCCTCAGTCACCTCGGCCACCGCGGCCGGCGCGAAATGTCCACGTAACTGTTAGTCTTTTAAAGTTGCGTTCACAACGCAAAAGACGACTCGTAGATCCTGGTTCTTGATATTGAGCCTGTTAAGTTGCATTATCAGAAACTATGTTTTTAGTGAGCGATATATTTTAAACATTTTTTTTTTTTTTTTTTTTTTTTTTTTTTTTAGGAGAGCTACTCCCCCTTTTTACGCCATTCACAAGATATATTTCATATAAATGTTTTCTCCCTAACCTAGTTAATTATTCCTCACATTAACTCCCTTAACATACACTTTAGAAACAGCTACGTAAACAACTGTCGAAACTAATGTTAACAAAGTGAAAATAAACTTTACGAAAGTAACTACTTATGCCAACCGATCGCGCCGGACAGTAGGTGTCCTTAACGACTGCCGAAACTGATGATAAATATTCTGCATTATTTGAGGGTTATTGTGAAAAATAAGTAAATTTCATGAAGAGTCTGTTTCTAATATTAATGCCTCATGAATTGCGTTTAGGCACATGGTCTCCGAGCGCACTGGCCAAATACGGCACAGGACTAGAATTTTGGACGATCTTTCCCACGGAAATAGAACCGACAGTACCATTTGTTACCTGCACCTCACACCATCATACGTCATCTGCATACAGCTACTTGCTCTAAGAAAAGTACTTTTTTTATATAATGTCTGTAAGGCAGAAATATGAAAACTTTAAACCGTCCTTCCTTTTACCTGTAATTCTGTCCATCAGATCGGTGGCCCTTCTTGAAGTTGATAACGACCTCTGGGATACTTTGTTATTCGCGTGATACACAGTAAATTACTGCTAGAACGGTAGCAAGAACATCACAAGTAGGCCTACAGAAGTCGTTCCAAACACCTTTACACTGCTGTGCTGCCTACGGCACTATAAACTACGTATGCGCTCTCGCCAAACTAAGTTATCAACATTCCATATATATCGTTGGAGACGACTCTGTCCGAAAGCCGGATTACCTGCTGCAGCGCAGCACGCGAGAGCGGTTGGTTGGGAACATCGTGAGGTGTAAACATCAAGTGCTGTCTTTGAGCTTCGGGAGGTGCACCGAAGTTTCTAGTTTGCTCACGGACAGATGACGAGCTGTAGACTTTCACATAAAAAGGCTGGTCGCGGCACGTGGCACGTATGATTGGAAAGTTTTAAGAATGGGCTGGAGTACAATGGTGGCTTTTATATACTGCTGTGATGCATCGCCTTTGTTAAGGACGCTCTCCGAATTTTCCTGGATGTCTTCAATCGACTGAAACCGCTTCCCTTACAGTGAAAATTTCGATGTAGGAAACAGGTAGAAGTCCGCAGGGTCCAAAGCAGGGGAATATGGCGGTTGTGGAAGCACAGGACTTTTGAACCTGACCAAAAATTCAACGATAGACAAACTGGGTAACCCTTCAAAAACTGAACACAGATCGTTCAGGAAAAGAGGCAAAAGCTGTACGGCACTGTGAAAAAACAATGAACAGTCCAAGCGCAAGATTTACAATTCAGAGGAAGCGGCCAGAGCCACGACGTTAAGTGGTTGCGGTACTGTACTGTGACACTGGAATTCCGTGTTCTATTCTTCGTCATGCTTTACATTTTTATTTCTTGTTTTTAACATATTATCACATGTCCCTCCGGTCTTGATATGTCTGTTTTACTTCCGCACGGTTGATTCTTCACTTCTTGCCCACAAAAATTTTAGTTCATGAGCCTACTAGTGTTTGCCACTTTGGAGACTAGCAGGAAATGCCACACTACCCTTCGTAAACAGTCTATGAGAAAGACTACACCTCACGCCGAATAATCCGTGTTTATATGAAAACTACTGAGAAGAAATTATTAGCTACACACCAAGTATCACAGCACACAGTTGCGCAGCATTAAACCCACCTCACTGGGGGCTCACGGTTCTTTCGTGAATACGAACGTGGCAAGAAATGGGCCCTGAGCTAGTACAGTCTTTCTTCCTCTTTTCCTCCCTGGATTGCATTTCCTTTCCTTTGCCCTTCATTCCTATTCTTCCCCTTCCGACCGGGGGACTGATGATTTTAACAGTTTGGTCCCCGCTGTCCGAAACCACAAACCAACCAAACATTAAAACCTCAGTACCCTCTGTACGTAAATACGACACATACTTCCCAAGTATCTGGTTTATTCACATTCCACGTATAACCTTTATACTAGGTTTGATTCGAAAGTTTTAATAACGGATTCACTTCTGCTTATTGGTTCAGCGGTCAGGTAGACGGAGTGTAGGGGCAGTCATTGCCTTGTCCTTGAACGCCCTCTGACAGGAAACTGTGCTTCCTTTATTCAGATAGTTGTGATGCCTGGTTGATTGCGGATCTGTTAGGTCTGGTTTCCGGATTCTGTCTGCATGAAAACGGTCGAAAAATTGGAGCAACGAGATTATATGAAATTATGTTTTAAAATTGGGAAATCAACTATTGAAATGAGCCTATGGAGATAATTGTATGAACCAGTCACATGTTTTTTGCTGATTCAATAGATTTAAAAATGGACACGAATCATTTGAAGATGAACCACGGTCAGGCCGTCCTTATATCTCAAAGACGAATGAAAATGTTTTGAAAGTACCCGACGTAGTGCGCTCTGATCGTTGACTTACAATAATTATTAAGGATAAGGCTTATGAACTTAATTTAAATTTCTATCCTGTCGAGTCAATTTTACCTGAAGATCTGGACATGCGTCGAGCGTTCGCAAAAATAATTCCAAAGGTATTAACAAGTGACTAAAGACAATACCGACTTGAAGTGTGCCAAGAACAGATTAATCGTATTACAAATGATCCAGATTTGTTAACTAGGGTATTACAGGTGACGAATCATGTGTATATGCATATTGTCGAGTTGAAATGGAAGCAGGTTTGATTTCGAAGGCAGGGTTGTCAACTGAACACCGCACTTCTACTGAAAGCAGGTTTATTGCGATCTGAAACATACACGTAGCATTGACTATCTCTCGGGCAGAGTGCTCTGCAATTTATACACAGACAGAATGTACCGGAAATTAGAAAAATAGTTAATATAAGAAACATGTATAAACTACAAGTGAACTTAAGAAACATGTAGAACATTCTGCAAATGTTAAAAAAAATTGTCGGTGGAAGGGATTGAACCAGCGACCTGCAGCATCGCAGTCGGTGACGCTATCCATTGCGCCACGCGTGCAGTCAGATAAACCTGCAGTCTTGCGGCATTGCTGCCTCTCCTGAAAGAAACAACGACCAACTGTTAGGTTCCCTTTGGAGCCAGCTGCAATGTTCTGGATCTTGAACTTGTCTGTATGGCAGTTCTGGAGAATCCTTCCTTTCTTCACGATTACCGACGACAGACGTTCCTGTCCTGGCTTCATCAGTATCATGACCGTCCTTAGAGTCCTTGAACAAGAAGTCATTTTCGCCTATCTGCTCTTCAGGAGCGCAGTAAGGCTTCATGCGGAGGAAGTGAACAATGTCTCTTAGAGCCCGTAAAACTCTTTCCTTTGTCTCCCGGCGACACCCCCATTATAAATTATGTCAACCATTCCAAAGGCCAAGTATTTCATTTTCTTACTAATATGTATATCAGATTTGCGCAGTCATTCAGGTCTGGTGAAAACTGCAGTAGCGGAAACCAATAAAAAATGAAAAAAAGACTTTGAATCGAAGTATTTGATGTAAGGTTTTTCTGTCATGAATAATAAATTTCAATGTGTAATATATGGCGACCTTTTGTCATGTACGAGTGTGAAACCATCACAGCTGATGTATTACTTCTTAATATTTTAAAAATGCTAAGTGTGGATCCGTAGCACAGTGATACAGTGCCAGACTACAAATCTAAAGGTCGCGGGGATTATCTATCTGTCACTTTTCACTTCTTTCTCCTTTGGCAATGTTGCTGAAGTGAAAAATATCGAGTAGCGCTGTGGCGCCTTTGACCGCTCAGCTACTCCACCGCGGCATACCGAGCAGAGCAGCCGAAGCTTGCGCTGTATGCGCCCACGCATTGTCGTGCACAATTATGGGTGGGTTGCGCAGAAAGTGTTTCCTCTTCTTTCGCAAAGCTGGTCGCAGGTGATGCTTCTCTGCCACATTCAATCTTGATCCAACTCCGTTGTTACTGTTTAGATAACACAGTGACACCGTTGCGTTAGACCGCTCGCTCATAAGTGACGTCGATTGTGTGCACGACGTTGATTTGGGACGGGCGAGTCCATTTGCTAGGAGATAAAATCGGTATGTAGATATCAGCGACAATAGAATATTCCATCGCATAGTGTCTGTACAGCAGTGTTGTTACTATGTAAGTTACAAACTGCTATGGTCATCAGTCCATAGACTTACAAACTAGGTAGACTTACAGTAAGGACAAAACACACCCCTGCCCGAGGGAGGAGTAGAACCTCCGATGGGAACGGCTGCTAGTCGGTAGCATGACGTCACAAATTACGCGGCCATTCCGCGCGACGCTGTGTGTTCCTCCAGGATAGTGCACTATACATTGTTTTTTTATAAACAAATAAGACTTTATCAGTAAATTTAAAGATTGTGTTTCTTATCAAAGGGTGGCAGTAGTGTTATCAGACGACAGCGTTTTGGTTTATTAGATGGTTTTCCTGGTTTTAAGATACCTTGGTTATTTTCCACTGAGCTGGAATCTTGTGTTATTGCTGCATTAAATAAATTATGAAGATGTTTCATTAATTCACTTGGAGCTGGTCTAAGAATTTTTCGAGCCAAAACATCAATTCCTGGTGAGTTATCTTCCCGGTTTTAACTACACTTGAAGAAATTAGTTCTCCATGGGCCGCGGCCTCTGACGACACTGCTAAGGCCCCATGGTAGCATCGCTGGGCAGCAGTATTTCGGTTCGCGCAGTTGCATAGCATGCTGGCAATCCGCAATATTATCATGTCTGAAGGATTGCCGACGGTGTAGGCTGAACATCGGAACGTATATTTACGATTTCATAATTTGATGTTTATGTTGTAATACTCAATGTTCTGTGTGGCTATGTTCAAGGATAAAATTTTATTCTAATTTTTTGAATGGTAAACTCAATTGTTTTTCATAAAAACTACTAACATTCACGTTATTTACAAATGTTAATATGTACGCAGTATCTGCAGAAGTAGAATGTGTGGGTCTTGTTTCCAAAATTTGCCCTTTTCAGGTGTTTAGCGTAAAGTGCTGTTGTTTAATATGATGGAACTTCTAACTGATCTCAAATGTATTGAATAAAGACAGGCGGCAGGCCTGCGACATAAAAAGGAAAAGGGAAGGAATCGTCTAAGTATTAATATACGTTCGCCCGTACACAGTATTCTGATCTGTTCTGTATCTGTATATGGATTGACAGCTCGCTAGTGAACATATCCGAAGATAATAATTTTTCAAAACCTGGGTTATGAGGCTAACTGATTGATTTTTGTCCTGTATTATATGTAAGTTGATGAGAAGAAAAGATGTCACGAAAATTTATAGCTCACGCAACACATCGCAGGGAATCGATTACAATATTTCGATATTTCGATCCCTTAATATCTACCATTTCGGTGATTGTGCAGTAAGTAACAGGAATAAATATGTAAAAAAAATCAGTCAACAATCCAAATATTGGTTTGAACACCACAGTGCTTTACTAGGCACGGTCCTGTTTGGAGGTTGTATGTGATTGCCTTCCTCCGACCACAGAACTGCCTTACCCAGCCAGTTATAGGGGGACCTACAGTTTAACGTGGGTTCCGAACAACGGTGCTACTCGGTATTTTTCACATGAGCAATACTGCCAGAGGTGAAAGAAGTGGAAAGTGTCAGATAAAAATCCTAGGACCTGGCGTGGATCGAACCCGCGACCTTTGGATTTGTAGTCTGGCACTACCACTGTGCAACCGAGATGCAAGATACATATGTAGCGTAACCAATAATTTTTTTCCAGTATTTCACAAGCGCAATATTTTTGAGACAGATCTTCTCTCTCCCTCTCCCCCCTACTCTGTTTCTCTCCCTCTCTGTCTCTCTCTCCCACTCTTTCTCCCTTCCTCCCTCTCTATCTTTCTCTCTCTCCCTGTCTTTTTGTCTCTCTCTCTCTCTCTTTCTTGCCTCCCCCCGTCCCCCCTCTCGTCGAAGCCTCTTATCGGAAAGACCTTTACCTGCCAGTTGTGGACGGAATGAGCCCGCCTTCTCCCGCATAAAGTCCACAGACGGTGCAGTACCGACGGCCGCCACTTTGCACTCCGCTCTGCTATTGGAGCGGCCCTCAGGCCTCAGACCTGGGGAACCGCAGTTTCCGGACACCGAGTGCAGAGTCTGGTCGCGCCACGTCTACGGTTTCCACTTCGTCTCCTCAGGCGTTTCACTTACCGCCACTCACTGCCCAATTCTCCCGCAACATATATCTATCTCTCTCTCGCTCTCTCTTTCTCTCGCTCTCTATTACCTATAACCGAGTCGAATCGTCTCCACTTCCAATCGATACGCCTTCAAGGGAAGAAACATTTGCATTACTCCTGATCTACAGCAAAAAGAATTGGGTCATCCGTGAATTCCAATGTGTTGGCTACACCTGATAACATGCAACCAACACAGCATAGCTGTGTCGCAGGGCGTCTCAACACTGCGCAGTACAGTCATTGACTGAACATGATCGGCACCACGGATGACACTAGAGTACATTGCTCCTTACGGCAATCAGTCCACATGTAAACCTACAACAAACATTAGAATACACGTCATTAGAGATGATATAGTAACACTTGTGAATTAAATTTCATTACAATAAGTGATAATTCATACACCTCCTCACACTCATTTAACGACATGAACATTTATTGTTCGTGATCTGAATTTGAACGCACTGTCAACCAACCAAAGCTTACGGGTTTGATCGAGACTCGATTAGACCTAAAGACACATAAATCACTGACGTTTTCATGAGTATTAGATTACAAGGCAAATGTCTGAACTCGAAAATAAATGATAAATTTAGCACTGGCCCGGGAATTTCACTAAGCTCATATCGTTGCTGAGAGGAAACCACTGTTGTTGTTATGTTGTTATGGTCTTCAGTCCGGAGACTGGTTTGATGCAGCTCTCCACCCTACTCTATCCTGAGCAAGCCTTTTCATCTCCTCATAAGAACGGCAACCCACATCCACTTGAATCTGCTTACTATACGCATCTCTTGGTCTCCCTCTGCGATTTTTACCCCACACACTTCCCTCCAAGGCTAAATTTACGATTCCCCGATGTCTAAGAATGTGTCCTACCAAGCGATCCCTTCTTTTGGCCAGGGTATGCCAAAAATTCCTTTTCTCACCAATTCTGTTCAGTACTTCTTCATTGGTTATGCGATCTACGCACCTAATCTTCAGCATTCTTCTGTAACACCACATTTCAAAAGCCTCTATTCTCTTCCTGTCCGCACTGCTTATCGTCCATGTTTCACTCCCGTACAAGGCAACACTCCACACAAATGCCTTCAGAAAAGACTTCCTTACACTTAAATTAATATTCGATGTTAGCAAATTTCTCTTTTTCAAAAATGCTTTTCTTCCCATTGCCATTCTGCATTTTATATCCTCTGTACTGCGACCATCACATGTTATTTTACTACCCAAGTAACAAAACTCATCTACCACCGTCATTGTTTCGGTACCTAATCTAATTCCTTCAGCCACGCCTGATTTTCTAAGACCGCATAGTGCACCTCTCAGGTGTCACACGCTATAAAGTTATGGAATAGAACGCAGTACCCATATGATTGTTAACTATGCACAATCAGATGTCACATATTTAATATATTCACAAATAGCCTGAAATGAGGTTACAATTGATATTTTTCCCGAGAGGAACTCGAATCCAGCAACATTCGCTGTTTTATTATAGACACCAACAAATATATTCATTTTATCTTCTCCATTAGTGCCATGTGCACAAGTTCCACTACACCACATGTGGACATTTGTATTAGCTCCTCTAGTACAAAATGTCTACCTGTGGTGTGTACATAACTCTGTTCTTGTGTTGTGTATGCCAGATAACAAAATTATCGACGTAATTGTTAAAATATTCAACCATAACCTCACTGGCACCCACAATACAAAACATGACAAAACAGTAATGAACCTGTAACTGTGAAATGCACCCGATGACGGTAGCATGCTGCCGAAACGCGTCGTGCTAATAAAATATCAGTAAAACGTGTCTGCTGCTGTACAAATTATTTAAAAAAATATATATTAATTTTTGACTTGGGAAGTTTGTGAATCTGAAGTAATATACTGGTCTTTTGAATTTCACTGCCAACGTTATTATTTCTTTACTTAGGGGCGTTAATATGCGTCCTTGTAATGTCATTACATTATTACAAATGTGTGTATTTCAAAAAATGTTCAAATGTTTGTTTAGTCTATGGGACTTAACTACGGGGTGGGCATCAGTCCCTAAACTTACAAACTACTTATGAACTACTTACGAACTAGGACGGCACAAATATCCATGCCCGAGGGGGGATTCGAACCCCCGACCGTAGTGGCCGTGCAGACCGTGACTGGAACGCCTCAGTCTCCTCGGCCACCGCGGCAGGCTGTGTGTGTATTTCTTTTGTGCTGTTCTAATTTTATGTCTTAATATTTTGAATATGAGACATTATGTACTGGACAATTGCTTGTACCAGTAATTATCGATATTTTACCAGGTGTCCTGAAGATGGGTGTAGCCCTAAACGCATAAGCACATACATTCATCAGGATTTCACGTAAATATTCAGCTAACATGGCCTCGCAGGTCATGGAAAAAAATATGATCCATGCCAGTCAGTTCTGCGAAACTGTAGCGGCACCGCATCATCCTTTTGTATTCTCTGAAAACCACTGACAACTCCCATCGCACCCCCACAGATTTAGTGGTAAAATGACGCAGCGGATATCCCGTAAAATACGGAACACAGATAAAAATGAGAAGATAGGAGGAAGGTGTAGGGAAATGTGAAAAGAAAGGAAAATAGTTAACGTGCCATTTAATTGATATGCAACATAGAGTAATGTAGCGTCATGGTTCTGTGGTTTTGCTAATGGACAACCAACCTGGTGGTCTACGTTCAAATCTACTTCGGTCTATATATTTTGACATTTTCTTCTTCATAAAATAATAAACTTTCCTGTCGTCGACACATCTGATCTCTTTACATAAGCTTACAAATTGTCATATTTTATATACGTCGATTGGTTCAGTAGCACAGCCATAGAATGTCATATTGGGAATGCAAAGGTCTGTGCTTCGATCTCCGCTAAGTCATAAGATTTTTATATCACTTTTCACTTCTTTCACCTCTGGCAGTGTTGCGGATGTGAAAAATGTTGACTGGCCCCATGGTTGGGAATACACACTAAACTGTAGGTCCCCCTATAACTGTCTGGGTAAGTCAGTTCGAAGGTCGGAGGAAAGCAACGGCATACCACTTCCAAACAGGACCATACGCCGGTCGTGGTGGCCGAGCGGTGTGCGGCGTGCCAATCACAGTCTGCGGGGCCATTACTGTCGGGGGTTCGAATCCCCCCTCGGGCTTGGATATTTGTACCGTCCTTAGTGTTAGCTAGTTCATAAGTAGTTTATAAGTTTAGGGATTGATGACCCCGTAGTTAAGTCCCGTAAGCTGTACAAACATTTGAACATTTTGAACAGGACCATGCCTGGTAAAACACTGTGGTGTTCAAACCAATCATCGCATTTTTGACTGCTTCACTTCACCTTACATTTGTTATAAAATATCAGTCATTTAGTACCAATATATTAACATCGCAAGTCAATCTAAGAAATAGTGATTGTAGACGAGATGCCGCATAGATCTCTCCCTGAAATGAAAAGAAGTGAAAGGGTCTGAACTATAAAAAATCAACCGCGCGCTCCGCAGCAAGGTACCTTTGAACGCTCGGCCACTCCACCACTGCGGTCTGAACTACATTTGTCCATATATCACTGTCGAAATTTCCAGGACATGTTAAGATTTGCTTTGAAATATGCAGGATTTCATGGTTTATATCTGGAGAACTTAAAAACGTTAAGACTTATAGCATGACAGAGCACTGGGGAAACTGTGCGATTGTGGTTCTGATGCGCTTGGCTGACAAAGTGTTACGTTTTTATTAGTTCTCTGAGTGTGATTACATTCCCATTCAAAGGAACCCCTAAATCGAGAAAGTAGACATACAAATTACGTGCGCCGATAAGCAATTCCTATCATATGACGCACACTGTCACAAGTGTCAAGTACGATCATACGTCCATTTTCAAGTTTTCGCGACGTAATGTAGAGTCCATTAGATTTCTGGAATGCAGCCGCGCAACATTCACTTCTTCCACTGATATTTCGGCCGCGAACCTTCCGGCCATCTTCAGAGTGAGTCGAAGACTGTCGACGAGGTGCCGGGCGCGGCCTTATAATAAGCCTGATCGCGTCACAGACGCAAATTGAATAACCGAATTTGTAGAGGAGAAAATTCTCTACAACTCTTATGTTTTTTTTTTTTCATATCTCGTAACGTTTCAAAGATATCTGGGAAAATAACGGCGATCTTGGGAAGTATGTCTGTCTGTCTGTCCGTAACGTGATCCTTTGTTTTAAGACGAACCGTTGAACCGATCAGCACCAAATTTTACAGACATGATTGTAGGTCGCCAGAGACCAGAACCTCCCTTTTTAAAATTTTTCGGACAAAACATACGGTAGTAAAACCAAAAAAGGCGTTTGTAATATAATTGTAATTGCAATCGAACCGTTCATCTGACACGAAAATTGAATAACCTAATTGATAGAGGAGAAAATTCTCTGCAACTTAGCTCCCTTATGTTTTTTTCATATCTCATATCGTTTGAGACATATTTGTAAAAATAACGGAGATTTGACACCCTCCATTGAATTAACGAAAACCAGCCGTTCGGAGACGTCACGTGACATTCCTCATGTAATTGATGATTTTCTTATTGTAACTTACACGTTGTCATTTCAAAGCAACGGCACACTGAGGAATTAAAAAAAAAAAAAAAAAATCTTTTTTTTCGTACGATAAATGGCAATCTAATGTCAACAAATGCCATATTAATATCAGTTAACAATAGTACGAGATTAAAGTAGACATGTTTTATAGCCTTAGCGTAATGGCTAAGGTGCTGGATTGTGACGCGAAAGGTCGGTGGTTCGAAACTTGCCGGGCGCCGTGGCTCAGTGCACCCGGTCAGGGGGCTCAGCGCCCTCTGTAATAAAGAAGCTGAGCCAAGAACACTTCAAACATCAACGAACAAATACGATCAGCGTCCGCAATGGACAGAATTACCCATCGACCAAAAAAAAAGAAAAAAAAAAAAAAAAAAAAAAAAAAACGCCACTACCTAAATATTTTTCCCCTAAAAGGGTTGCAGACACTCTTGATAATCAATTAATTAATTATTATTTAGATTATTATTTTGGTCCAAAATGTTTGCAAAAACTTATAAAACTACAAATCCCTGATCACCTTGTCGAGTGCACAGTTGAAGAGCATAGGGGATAGTCCATCTCCCTGTCTCACTCTGGTATTAATCTTGAAGGACTCCGACAGTTTTTCTCTGAGCTTGACTTTGGATGTTGTATTGTTTAGGGTCTGTCTCACTAGATCACTGGATTTTCTATCTAATTTCATCTCCTTTAAAATTTGGAACAGTGTTTGCTGTCTACTGAATCATATGCTTTTCTAAAGTCTACGAATGTAAGCACGAAATTATTGCTCCTCTGTTTTTGATATGCCATTATCATTTTAAGATTCAAAATTTGTTCTGCACATGATCTACCCTTTCTGAAGCCTCCTTGGTACTCATCAATCTGCGAGTTTTTATTATTATTATTATTATTATTTCTATTATTTTGCAAATGAATAAAAATAATAGCAAAAGGGAAAGGCTACTGACAAGAAGTCGGACAGTTCATTGAAATAATCTTTGTATTCTGAAAGTAGCATGTAGAATTACGAGGTAGCCTGTTACATCTTATTAAACAGTTACTGATTCTTGCTGCAGGACAAGACATGCAATAGAGAGCAAACATCGAAAATAAAGCAAATAGTTCGACCAGCCTTTAACGAGAGAGAAAAAGAGCGTATTGAGTTTCATGAAGATTTCTGTTGGTCATGAGAACAGTAGACTGAGCCTAAAACGGGGGCGGCACAAAATCTAAAGAAAAAGCATCTTCGTAATGATCGCGCCTATCGCTCGATATGCAGACCGTTGCATATTTATTAAACTCGCGACCGAATGCAATTACTTCACTTTAATCGCAAATACCTGCTCGGTGGAATTGTAAATTTCCTGTCGGTCAACGAAATATCACCAAGACTAATCATGGCGGCATCTGCACAACAGACGATCGTGGACCTGTCCTCCTAAGTACTGCAAGCATCTGAAGCAACTGCCGAACTGAGAGCGGTCACGTCACATACGCCGGTTTTGTTAACGCGAGTTTCGCTCCGCTGATTGTTCCGCCGGCAAAACTAGTGACGTGTTACCAACCTGATCAGAGCACAGTTAAGAGTTCGCTCTGGCTCGTAAGGGCCGGTTTCACCACTCCTACGGTGGCGGCAATTCGCCAAAGACGACGGGAACAGACGTGTCCTTCCGCGAAGACGTTGGCTCTCTGGGTTTGGACTTAACGGTTCCGGTAGTCTTTGTGGCTGATCGCCATCTTGCCAATTTAATACATTAATTATTACAGGACACGAACATTATTTCGCCCCCACTATACAGTGGTCCTCTGGTCAGGCAAGCAAACGGTAATTTGAGATTGTCGGAGAAAATTATTTTTATATGATTTGATTGGAGATTAATTTTAGCAAATTATTGAACATTAATCGGACCTAATGTTATAATACTTCAAACGGATCGTCATTTTTCATTAGATTGTAATCCGTCGTTAGAAATTTTAGAATTAAAATTTTAAACATAGCGGTTATTATCAGCGACCGTTACAACATCAATGGATAAACAAGCAGCTCTCGGTCGCAAATTACAATTATTTTGATCAGGTTTCGGCAATGTCTAAGATTTCCCTCACCATAAGTATAAAACAAATCACATAATAAAATATAGCTTACCTCACACAGTCACACAGTTTAAAAAGAAATGTTTAAAGAAAGCTAGCCACTATGGGCTGCACGCCTGCACGGACTGGCGTGTGCTAAGTGACGTTGTGATATGGAAGACGTTACCTCAGTAGTGCCATCTAGAAGCCGTAATTACAAATAGACTATTGTACAGAAAAACAGAATTGAAAAAACAATTGCTAATAAGATGCTTTATTTAACATGAGAGATGGCTGAGACGTCAATTTGGCAATACAATATTGGTAGAGAAAATAAGCGAATAGCAAAGTTTTAAGAAGCCTATTAGTTTTAAATAATAGCTTTTCGAACATAAATGCTTTGGATCGGAAGAAATATCTCGGACACTGCACGAACTACAACATCAAAGACCGATTAATAGCTTAATACCATTAAGAAAGTTTCTATTACGGAGTTTAACTGTTCAATTAGAAAAAGCCCGTCATTACGTGAAAAATGTTTAAATATTTTCAATTCTTCAAGCAGGTTTAATCTGTGGCCTTTCTTTTCGGTATGCAAAATGTTCCGGTCATGAATGGCTTTAGGTACGTGACCTGTGATGAGAAGATGTTAAGCAAAAGACGAATTCTGGGTGCTAGTGCCATTCTTTCTCAAAAGGTGTTCTTTAAACCTGACTTTAAAAGCACGTCCCGTTTGACCTATGTAGTAGGAAGAACAAGTATCACAATTTTGCAAACGCCGGATTTATCTAAGGGAGAACAGGTTGATCTTCAATTATGAATTTTTTTTTCAAATCATTGTTAGTCGAGAAGGCAACATTGCAGTTATTACGAAGAAGGCGTTGGATCTGATAGGAAATGGGCCCTAAAAATGGAATGGAGAAATATTTTTTTTTCTTTTTGTCAGATTCGATAGGAGTGCCAAGTGTTGTAACTCTTTTAGCAGTTTTCTTTTTAAGGATGTTGTCAACTATGGCAGGATCGTATTCATTATTAACTGCTATGGTTTTTATCAAATTTATTTTCTCCTCGAATTTTTCTTTCGAGATTGTAATAGAAATGGCCCTGTGGATGGTGGATGAAAGAAAGCATTTTTGTGACTTTGAGGGTGCATTAAGCAACGGTTTTCAATATCTTCAAAACTAGAAAATTTAATTAGCCACAAAATCTGAATATAGCAGAATTAAACTTAAAATTGCCAGCTTTTAAATACCTCGTACGAGTTCAACTAACCATGTCTGAGATGATAGCTTTTTATCTCGAGCTATCACCATGAAAGCTACACACTTTATCTATTTATTTAAGAATGAACTATAATTTTTGTTTCAAATTAGTAGGGAAATGTATTCAGATCACTATGTCTTCCACAATAACTCAGCAATTGCAACGAACATGATTTTCCCCTTTTGTCTTCATGTTTGTGTAACTATTTACAGAATATTTGTCCACTTGTTCATGTTCAAATGTTTGTATAACTTATGGGACTTAACTACGGGGTCATCAGTCCCTAAACTTACAAACTACTTATCAACTACCTTATACTAAGTACGGCACAAATATCCATGCCCGAGGGGGGATTCGAACTCCTGACCGTAGTAGTCGTGCAGACCGTGACTGGAGCGCCTCAGTCCCCTCGGCCACCGCGGCCGGCTGTCCACTTGTTCGACAATTTTACGTAGATAATGTGTAGTATGAATGCTCAAGCTTATTGAAACCTTACCTTTTTTATTTGTTCGTGATTTATTTATTCTGCTCATAAATAACCCCAAGTTGACTGAATGTTTATAACTTTTATAATTAACATTATTAAAATGTTATTGTGGAAGTGGTCAAAGACATAAGTACGGCATTTGAATTACTTTAGTGAAGTGTGAAGCTATCGCTATGGCAGATACTCCAACTTCCCTGTAGGTGGTGCGGCAAGTGAGGTATTAGTGGTGTAGGGTTCGTACCAGTTTTTCTTATTTTCCCCTTTTTTTAAGTAGGCATATTCCTTATTTCATGTCAACAACAAAAAAACAAAATCTCGGTCAAGTAAAAGTGGTTTTCTCTGAATATAAGCGCTCCCTATCGTGCAAAGCATGGCAGTGAAGCTGCGATCCAGCTTAAAGGGTCATTGTGAGAACTCGTGTCACTGCAACATGGAGCGTAAAATGGAGCAATGGAGGATGCGTTAACAGCAAGTTTTGTTTCAACTTAGGCGAAACGACGATGGAGATGGATGGGATGTTATTGAAAGTGTACAAAATGAAACAGTGAGTAAAATGTGGATTAGTAGAGATCTAACAACGCGTGACCTGTGCTTCGAGCGATTCCACAAGAAGCGTTTGGTGACAGTATCCAACAGCTGTACGACCGATGTCATAAGGGTATTGTACCTTTTATATCTGCAGGATGCGGCAGTAGGAGGTGGACTGTGGCTAGCAATGAAAAGCAACGAAAAGAATTGATTAGTTCACATACTTTTATTACAGTAATAACTCAACTTCGGTGTTGTGCTTGTGTACAATGTCATCTAGTTACAAAACAGTTCTGCAATGATCTCTTCTACATTAGTCAATAACAGTCTTCCAGTTTGTGCTAAAGTAGACTGCTTGGCTCGCTGTACACGGATCTGTTAGAACTGTAGCACTCTTAGAGCTGCTTCGTACTCTGCTGTAATCCTGTACTGACTGGTAATGACTCCTATACTGTCGCGCCGGCATATCTTGGCGAGCCACTGTATTGCTATTGGCCGGCGCGCGGAGCGGCCAAAGAGGTAACGAGACTGCGGGCGCCCTCGGCATCCAAAGTACTGTGGAACGAATTATCGCCTTTTCTGGAAATGGCGCAGGCGTTGTGGCGAATACCGACGCCATAACAGTACCAGATGGAGGTTATTTGAAGGCCAGTAGAGGTGTTTTGTTTGTAACTCTTCCTGAGACCACTCACCGAACTTTTTACATGCACCTTGTACATACATCTGCTGCTGCCATAGGTTCTTTGCTTCGGTCATTGGTGCAGACTCGTAAGCGATAGGTGTGTCGTGTAATACAGGCTTAATACAAACTGAAGACAGATGTGAGTGTAGAGGGAGGGAGAGAACGGGTGCCAGGGGCTCCTCTTGCCTGCCATGAATCTGGTGCACAGCGGTGGCGAATCTGCTCAGAGCGGCGAGTAGTCGTGATGGGTGGTTGGGGGGGAGGGGGGGGGGGGTAAGGCGGCGGAGCGGACGGCCGGCGACCGCCGATGCTTTACGAGCCTCGGGTTGGGCGGCGGTGGGCGGCGGGGAGGGCGGCCATTAGCCAACGAGGCGGCGGCGACCCGCACTAAATCACTGTGCGCTCAGCGCCGCCAGCGCCGCGCCACGTTACAACTGCAACAGGCGGCATTACGGTCGCTCTTAAGGCATCTGAAAACTGTACAGTCGCAAAAGGCCCCGCTCTTCTAGGGGCCCCGAGCGACAAAGATTTAGAAATTTAACCCATTATATGACAAGATGATCACATTATAGAAATCTTCCCATTCCATTTTTATGTGGAGTGGTACAGCAACCGTGTTCAGTTGAATTCTTGAACAAAAGAACGTCTTGATTGCAAATATTTTATATCAATGACGCGTTTCGCCCGGTTAGGGCATCTTCAGATATCTGACAAAGAAGAAAATATTGATTCAGAACATACAATCAATATTTATATGACAATATTTCGAAAATTTTTAGCTACAAATCAATCTGAAACTGTTACTAAGAAATTGTGATAATGTACGGTGCTAATGATTTTTCTACTCTGTGGTAGAGGACGTTTATATTAAAATGCGGTCTTACAGGGACAATAGTATGTAAACCATTGATGTCCGGTAACAATGACCGTTGAAAACCGATTAATACATTGTTTAACTGAATGGATGTTGCAAGATTTACCTTAGGAGGTCAACATATTAATACGACTTACGTCGTTAAAGGTAATAGTACCTATTATTGTCTCTGTAAGATACCCTATGACGGCATTTTAATCTAAACATCCTCTACCACAGAGTAGATAAAAGATTAGTACCGTACATTATTACATTTCTTATTAACAGTTTCAGATTGATTTGTAGCTTAAAATTTTAGAAATATTGTCATGTAAATATTGCAAGTTCTGTCTCATTTTTCTTCTTTGTCAGATATCTGAAGATGCCCTAACCGGGCGAAACGCGTCATTGAAATAAAAAATTTTTGCAATCAAGACGTTCTTTTGTTCAAGAATTCAGATGATCATATGGGTATCAGATATTAGACTTTTTTGATATTTATGGTATTTGAAGTCCAGAACTCAAATAACAATCAGCCAAAGTCATTCGACACAACTCTCAAAAATGCTCGAGAGAATCGATTTTGAACTTTTGCAGAGTACACGTAAGTACTAATAATTAAAACAGTGCCAATATCTGTCCGTGTAGCTCAGTTACTGTTCTTCACTTCCAAGCATAGGGTCGGTGGTAGCAATCTAAAGTTATAACCCTGGGGTCGGTGGTTAGAATCCTTTCGTAATACATTTCTTTTTTTCCATTGTGTTCGAATAGTTACACTATTTGAATATCTTTTTTGGTTTATCCATAATTTTCTATGCCTTATCGGTTAATAATGACGGTTTCAATCAAAAAACATGTTACATTATTTACAGTATTGGCTTCACTATTAGTTGACAGTTAGGGCCGTCTTAAGCCATGCAGGGGCCGCTGGGAACTCAGTGTTTTCGGGCACTTAAAAAAAACTAAATTAATGCATCAGTGCTGTACATTTATTTAGTGACTTAATTGGTTAAAACAGTATAAATCAAATACTAAAGATTAGTTCTACAAATTAGCCTTTCATTAAAATTAATGATTTCTTTAAAGATTTCCAGAATACAAAAAATACAATTTTGAAGTATGTCTCTTTCTATGCCGATAATTGGTACACTACAAGAAAACAGAATTTTCCTTTGAATGAACTCATCAAAATGATGTACATTTCTGTAGTGAATTTATTTGTTATTCTAGTTAGAAATACACAAATAAAATACTAGTGACTACTGTGAATACAAATATCTCGGACACCTTCCGTTAAAATTTCATCACAGTACTTACCAGGGTCTTGACATATGTTTTCTAACATACTTCTGTTTCGTGAATCCAAGTGGCTCAAGATGGAAGAAGCATGTTGTGATGTGTGTGCAGCTGTCTACATAACTGGAACAGATGACCTCGAAACAGAAATGTTATCCTCTACATTAAACATGGGCACCGTTTCTAAGGTTTGACATTTAAAGATATCTTGAGATGATGAGTTACAATAGATGAATCACTCTGCCTGTTAGTTTCTTCAAAAGTGAAAAATGCAGTATGTTTAGGTAGTCTGCTGAGGGTTTCCTTTTGTTTATTTATTTATTTATTTTCCTAACCACTTAAGTATGTTCTTTTTGGCAGTTTTGAAAGACACTACAAAAATATCAAGTAGACACTGCCAAGTGAACAGAGTGAATCGCGTACTATCAAATGGCGCTTCGTAAGGTTGAAACTCCAACAATGCCGAATTCACCAGGACTGGATGCATTGGCCGATGCGCAGTGCCGTCCACCACCGGCCGAGTCCATTGGTTTCATCGTAGCGGAGGCCGTTGTGCATTGTCGTCCTAAGCGTCGGGCGAGTCCATTAATTTGTTCTAACGGGAGGCCGCATCAATCTGCTTCAGATCCTTCTAGTTATCGAAGTTCATGTGTTGCTGCTTCCATACGTTAAAGATTTGTATCTGATTAATTGGGCTCTGCCTGAAGCCAAATAAAAAAAAATAGCCAAATAGAAACTCATACATAGCGCGGCATTGTAGTCTCCACCAGTTGGTGCAGGAAGGGTTCTGCATAACGATACACGAGTTGTGTATACTGAAATGTTTGTAAAGCTTATGGGACTTAACTGCGATGTCATCAGTCCTTAAACATACAAACTACTTATGAACTAGCGTATACTAAGCCGGCCGCGGTGGCCGAGGGGGCTGAGGCGCTTCCGTCACGGTCTGCACGTCCACTACGGTCGGGGGTTCGAATCCCCCCTCGGGAATGGATATTTGTGCCGCCCTTAGTCTTAGCTAGCTCATAAGTAGTTTGTAAGCTTAGGGACTCATGACCCCGTAGTTAAGTCCCATAAGTTGTACAAACATTTGAACATTTGATTTGCTTATACTAAAGACGGCACAAACATCCATGCCCGAGGGGGAATTCGAACCCCCGACGGGAAACGGCCTCGCGCATCGTAGCATAGCGCCTGAATGCGCTCGGCCGCTCCGCCGCGGCGATGTTGTGTGTAAGGTAATTAAGTTCATGTCGGAAGACGTAAAAGATAGGATAAAGTCGCATAAAAGAGTTCCCTTGATAAAATTCAAGCTGCTATTGGGGTTTCACTTGGGACTATAAGAAGATTGAAGAAAGTGGGACCAAAAGTAGGTGCCGATAACTTATATTTTTCCTTACTCCAGTAAAAAAGAAGAATAAAGAGACGATTTCATACATTTGTGAAGAGACTGACACTTAACTTCTACATGACAAGCAGCGTCCCACAATATACTAGGTTCCAAAAATAAACGGGTTTGCCCGTCTCTAGTGTACAGCACTGGACTTCCCCCTCGATTACACTCTGCGGCGCTCATGCATTCCCACGGCGCGGCGCCACACGCTGCTATTGAGAACGGTGCAGCTGCTGTATTTTTGTGGGCAACTTCGATGCAGCCGCTACTGGTGCTGTCTCGAGGCCAACGAATCGTTGGCCTCGGGCTGTCTGCGCTGACGTCTCGTGATGTAGGCACCTACCCGCTGTTTGGCCGGTCAGCAGCAGACCCGTGTGGCGTCATGTGAAGGACGCTACTGGTACAATGTTTCGCCAAGTTATACAGACTGCCACAAGGTCTATACAACAGTGTCGCCGTGTGTTCTATAGTTAAGGCCCACAATAACTACGATTTTGCAGGCACGCAGGAAACCAAGTCATTTTCCACAACATATATAACACGTTTCGAGACAATTTCTGGGTCTTTATAAGTGCGACAAAAATTCACTTTAAAAAAGTCATTGCCTAGGAGAAAGGAACGAGTTTGTCGGGGTCCCCATCAGGCTGGGGGCCCTGGGCCTGTACCCCTGTGGTAAAGACGGTAGTGACGACAGTAGTGTTTGATCGTTCAGTTTGTGAAGAGCTACGAGACTTCATTATGCATGGCTTTCCAAGCAATTAACCTACTGGTCTGTTTTATGTGACGGCAAGGGTATCGGCTCGTCTGTATACACATAAAACGTCATACATCACGTAGAATTACAGATAACATGTTTTATATAACCGAATTTGAAAACTATATATATTGAGCCGAGTCGGCTCGTTTTCGGTTGGTTTACTGGCGCCAGTACCGGTTATACGCGTATCGATTTCTCTTCGTCGCTGCACCGCGGGTGGCGTTGCTAATTTCGTTTGTTTGTTGACTCGCGGCCGGCTCTAGTGCCGCTTACGTTGGGCTATTCGAGGACGCCTGCGGAGTCGAGGAGGCAGTTGGTATTGTACTGGGCCGAGCTGGCGTTCCTAGCCATAGGTAAACAGCGAGGAGGTCTGTAGCCCCAGCGGCGACGCGGCAGGCGAGTGGAGTCACCGCCTGTGAGGACACGTGGTTACCGGCGACCGGACTGACTATCAATCTACGTGGCCCGACGCGAGTTACCATGGGGAGCTCTCCCTGAAAACAGCCGGAGCCGGTATCACACCTATGGAGTATATTCTGCTGACACCCCACTGGTGTTCATCGCCGGAAGAACCAGCTGGTATTTGATGCCGACCTGTGGCGCCGATGGCTCTAAGTTTTGGTGTGTGGAAGGTGCTGGGCTGTTTTCCTGCAACCGGTGAATGGTTCGGTTTTGTCTTTCATTCCGAGTGTTCTGTTTGTTTCCTTTTCTCCGCTGGTGATTTGGTATGTGTGTTCTGAGTTGTGTATGTTCAAATGTTTGTTAAGCTTATGGGACTTAACTACGGGGTCATCAGTCCCTAAACTTACAAACTACTTATCAACTACTTACGAACTAGGACGGCACAAATATTCATGCCCGAGGGGGATTCGAACCCCCGACCGTAGTGGCCGTGCAGACCGTGACTGGAGCGCCTCAGTCCCCTCGGATTGTGTATGTAGAACGTGTGCTAAATGAAGGTCATATGTTTACGTGAAATGGTATTATCAGCGCACAGAGCTCCATTTAAGCACCCAACTGTGTTATTCGAGGAATGATTGGGTTTAGTTGGTGTACTGATGGTGTCAGAGCATTGATGCATAATTTCGCAGTTTATATTGTGCAGTTTAATTTTAATCATACATCACTCTTTTCCTTCCCTTCCTCTGTAGCTGTGGTCACTAAAAAGCGTTAAGTTTACGTATTGCTGCCATTCCTGTTCCAATTTGCAAGCTGCTTTGAACATTATTGAGCAAACACTTTACCAGCCTTTCACTGTTTGTAAAAGTCAGCTTCCTTGAGTCACCTGGTTATTGCGACTTACTCTCCTAGAGTTTAAATTGTGCCGGTATTTGGAATAGTTTATCTGTGGTGACACCCGAAGCTTACGGCAACCGTTTTACGATTTTCCTGCATTATTCATCAATGAACTAGCTAACACTAAGGACGGCACAAATATCCATGCCCGAGGGGGGATTCGAACCCCCGAGACTGGCGCGCCGCAGATCGCTCGGCCACCGCGGCCGGCTCCTGAAATTTAATTGTAAGTGTAGTCTATTTGGAGTTGTTATTACCGTCTCAAGTCATTTATTGCATGGTAAAAACGAAGTTGCGCATTACCGATCAAGTTGGGTTTTTCTTGGCTCCTAGTCCAAGCTAACTCACTCATGTCACCAGAGCAATTGCAACTTCACTTTCTCTTAAAATTACTATGAATTGTTTTATTTTAAGTTGTTTAGTTGTGCTCGAGTAAAAAGAGTTTGTCATGAACTGTTCATTAATGAGCTTACCTTTACCTAAATTGTTGTATTTATTAGGCGTTATGTGAGGGCACTTTACTGTTAATAGCCTGAATTATAATTTATTATATTGTGAGCCCCAATTTGTTGTTTGAGAGCTACTTCTTCAATTGTAATTTCTTTAGTGTGATTCTAAACTCCTCCCTAGCTATATTTCCTTTAGTCAACTCTTTGAGAGCTTTTAAGTCTGTTTATTGTACTTGAATAAAGATTTTGTAATCGCTAGGAATAATTGTCTTTGGCACCAGCCTTACCACTACCATCCTTTTGTGCCACCCCTTAGTTATATCAGGGGAAGACGTATCAGACTGGCTTCATAATGGTAAGGCATAGTTTCAGAAACCAGGTTTTAAACTGTAAGACATATCCAGGGGCAGATATAGATTCTGGCCATAACTTATTGGTTATGAACTGCAGATTATAAAACTTACAAGACTGCAAAAAAGTAGAAAATTAATGACATAGAATCTAGACAAACTGAAGGAATCAGAGGTGATTGAGAGCTTTAGAGGGAGCATTAGGGAAGGATTATCTGAAACGGGGGAAAGTAATTCAGTAGAAGAATAATGGGTAGCTTTCACTACTAGTGAAGGCTGCAGAGGAACATATAGGCAGAAGGACAAGGCCTAATGGAAACACATGAGATGCAGAACTTACTTGATGAAAGAAGAGAATATAAAAATGCTTAAAATGAAGCATGAAAAGCATGAAGCATGAAAAATTGAAGTCTGAAATTGAGGTTGACAGAAAGTGTAGACTGACTAAGCAGGAGTGGCTTGAGGAGAAATGCAATACCATAGAAGAATGTATAACCTGGGGAAAGTTAGATGCTGCCTACAGGAAAATAAAAGAGACATTTGGAGACAAGAGGATCACCGGTATGAATATCAAAAACTCAGATAGAAAACCCTACTAACCAAAGAAGGGAAAGCTGAAAGGTGGAAGGAATATACAGAAGGCCTATACAAAGGAAATAAACGTGAAAGCAGTATTCTAGAAACGGAAGACAAAGAAGAGGAAAATGAGTTAGGAGACACTATACAGCGAGAAGAATTTGACAGAGCACTAAAAGATTTGAATAGAAACAAGACCCCTGGAGTATATTATGATCCGTCTGATCTGCTATTATCGTTAGGAGAGCCAGTCATGAAAAAATTGTTCCACCTGGTATGCAAGATGTATGAGACAGGAGAAATACCCTCAGACTTCAAGAAGAATACAGTTATTCCAATTCCTAAGAAAGCAACTACAACGTGAAAATTACAGAGCTATCAGTTTAATAAGTCATGGTTGCAAAATACTAACACTAATTATTTACAGACGAGTGGAAAAACTGGTGGCATCATATCATGGGGAAGATCAATTCGGAATTGGGAGAAATGTAGGAAGACGCGAGGCACTACTCACATTACGACTTATCTTAGGAGATAGACTACATTTTTAGCATTTGTGGATCAGGAGAAACATTTGACAATGTTGACTGTAATACACTTTTTCAAATTCTGAAGGCAGCAGGGGTAAAATATAGGAGGCGAAGAGTTGTATTCAACTTTACAACAACCAGAAAGCAATTATTAGAGTCGAAGGACATGAAAGGGTCGCATTGGTTGGGAAGTGAGTTCAATCTGTGCATTTAGCAAGCTGTGAATGAATTATAGCAGTAATTTGGAGAAGGAATTAAAGTCCATGGTGAGGGAATAAAAACCTTGAGGTTTGCTGATTCTGTCAGAGACAGCAAAGGATCTGAAAGATCAATTACATGAAATGGACAGTGACTTGGAAGGAAGATATATAATTAACGAGGCTAATGGAATAGAATGTCAGAAAATCAGGCGATGCTGCAGGAATTAGATTAGGTAATGAGACAATAAAAGTAGTAGATGATTTTTGTTACATGGGTAGCGAGATCTGATGGCCGAAGTAAAGAATATTTAAAATTTAGAATGGCTTTGGGAAGAAAAGCGTTTCTGTTGACATCCAATATTAGTTTAAACGCTAGGAAGTCATCTGAAACCATTTGTCTGGAGTGTAGCATTGCATGGGAGTGGAACGTGGATAATAAGGAGTTTCGACAAAAAGAAGAAGAGAGCTTTCGAAATGTCAAGCCACAGAGGAATGACGAAGATTAGATGAGTAGATTGCGTAACTAATGAGGTGATGAACCGAATTGGGGAGAAAATGGATTTATGGCATATCCTGACTAAGAGAAGGGTTAGATTGGTGGGGCGCATTCTGAGACATCAGGAAATGGTCAACTTAGCATTATAAGTGTAGGGTAAAGGTTGTAGACGGAGACCGAGGGACGAATACAGTAAGCAGATTCAAGATGAAGGGTCTTGCGTAGTGGAGGATAGCGTGTAGAGCTGCATCAACGCAATCTGCGGACTAAAGATGACAACAACACCGCTCGTGAATCAAAAGATTCCGCTAAGTATTCGGAAATTTTACTAGGGTCGGCAACGCTTGGCATTTGCAGAGAGCACTAGACACTAATGCAGCAACAGTTCTATCATCCCTACACAGTTTCCATGGATTGGGAACATACGATATACAGCAATATAAAATTTTCTTCATATATCTTACGAAAATTTTCGCTCACGACTGCGAGAAACAGCTTTTGATATCAACAGTCCAATACGGTAAACGCAAATAATCTTGTGTTTCATAAAAACATGCTGCTACTTCGAAGGATACCAATGGCAATAAAATCTATCTTCAGATTGACGTAACTTGTCCACATGTAATAGGCCCTACACCAGTGGCGCAACCACGGCAAGGGAGGAGGGGTGCGCTGATGCTCCCCCCCCCCCCCCCCCCCTCAGCACCTCCACCCCCAATTATTATTTTTTATTGTTTTCAGTTTTTAAATAGGTCGCTATTGGAAATTTGAAATAGTACACATGTAATAAATCACAACGATAATTGTAATTGGCCAAGCACAAATTAACGTGGTGAACGTGGCAATGGGTCGCCAACGTGGTGCCGGCACTGAGAACGAGTGCTGTTTTTACTGTGAGCGGTTTTAAATGCCACCGCGACCAGCTTTGATGCTGCCTCTATTATTACTGCTATGCTGAAGTTACGAGCCGATTGTTCATATGCGGCGACCCGCTGCTTAGCAGGCCACCGAGTGTAATCTTATGAACAACAATAGTGTTATTTTAGTTTAATTTTTACACGTAATCATGTTAATTATACTGTAAAGACTAATCTTGTGTAGTTCGCGAACTAGTTCGGACGAGCGCCCCCACAGGCGAACTACGCGAACTATTTACCAGATCGGCAGCCTCTTATTTTATTCGGTCGTTTTCTGAAGACTGACGGGAAACAGCGAGAGGACGCGAGAGATCGCAGAATCACGTGGTTCATCTGCCACTTACCGTCATTTCGAGCTGAGTCAGTTATTTATTTAAAAAAGTATTTTTATTCGCCAAAATAAACGCATTTAGTATATTTTGTAGGTAATGATTCATTAGTGACATAATAAATAAATCCGTTTTAAAAATAAAATATTAAGAGTACTCTGTATATAACGTAATTGAATATCATTCATTATATTACCCATTTGTGTAAATAATTGGTTTATTTGCCTATTTGATCTCTAATTGCCCATAAATACGGGTTATAGTACATGTTTGGACAACTCTGATCATCGTAAAAAATGTACCATAACAGAAGAAAGAGCACTTACAGCAGCGGCAGCAAAAGCCAAAAAATGCTAACGAGTAACGAGATGTCTCGGGAATGAGAACTGACGAACTAAAAAGAGCGACCTACTTCGCGAAGGAGGGCGAACTAAAATATTCGCTACCGGTCGTGAACTAAAATATGCGCCACCGGTCGCGAACTATTATAACAAAGGTACCTCGGTCCTAAAAGTTCGTTGGATCCTTTTTCGAAGATGAGAGGGCGCGCACCAGACTTAAAAATCACCTGCTTGCCTTCTGCCGAAGAGAGCCATTTCGAGGTGAGCGTCTGCGGCTAGAGTTACATAGTTCAGTATTCTGTATTTTGTATTTCTCCAGACGCCGCTAATTTTCCTGTGTGTGGTATCAATCGTTCACCTACTTATACATGATTGTATGGACGTACATTTAAATGGTACACAGAATGAAAGGGTTGTTCGACATCTTAGAAGTATTCCTGGAGGAGCATCTAAACCTTCAATTCAGTATACATTCTGTGTTTTACAAAATATTTCCTGCAATTTTCTCTGCAATAACAGTAGTCCACGTAGAAGTACACATTCACAGCAACACATGGTTGTTAGCACGACAATTAAGAAAAATTGTTGATGAGTCCCTTCTTTCTGCGAATTCTTTATTTGTACTTAAGCCACTCCTGCTTAGCTACTTTAAACTTCCTGTCAGTTTCTGTTTTAGGCTTCTGTATTCCTTTACACCTGTTCAAAGTGAAGCAATTGTATATTTTCTACTTTCATCAGTTACATTATCTCCTGTGATACTAATAATTTCTACTATGTCTCGTCTTTCTACCTATTAGATCCGCTGCTGCCATCCTTATTTCATCTCTCAAAGCTACCCATTTGTCTTTAACTGTTTACATGTCGTTTTTAGGTTGTTTCAGTTTATCCAGGTCCTATCTTATTTTCCTATCTTTCTGCTGCTTATCAGTCTTAATCTACACTTGATAGTCAACACGTTACAAGGCTACGGTTTTAGTTCACATCTGCTTCGTGATATACCTTACAGTTAAAAACCTAGTTTAGATTGCTTTGTCTTACCTTTCACCTACTAATTTTCCCTCTCTTCTGCCCAGTTTTTTGTTTACACTTTTAACTTTCACCTTCCACTTCGAAGAAAACGGAAGCAGTCATCGTCTTTCGTTGGTTGCCGCTGTTTCTTCATAGATGTAAGTGTGAACATGTATGATCAGTTTTTTTATCTTTAAATAACCCCCCCCCCTTTCCCGCCTTATAGTTAATCTTCAAACATGTGTACAGAGTTTCATTCTTGATTCCTTTCCTTATCATAAATAATTTCAGAATTACTGTTTTCAAGAGTTGCAACTCTTACCATAGTACGAGGCTTTCGCGCCATTACGCTTCAGTTTGCACTTCAAATAATCATTTTTCCCCATTGACTAATTTTATAGCTTGTTTCCTTTCATTTCTCTAGTAAAATAATCTGCAGCCTCTTATAAATTCGACAATTCATATATTTTCCGTATCATGACAAAGTTTTGCAGGGTCTGTGACATATTGTTACCAATGACAATAAATTAAAAAATGTATTAAATCTATTTTCAAGAAAGCATAGCTGCCTGTGAGCCGATGAATTATTCTGAGGTGACTTCTTTCTACTTTTTACAGCGATATTTCTAGCATGTTTTCTCAACCTTGATTGTTACATCCGCCATTTTATTCATTTACATTGCCGTATCAATTTTCTATTTTTCAGGATTAACTTTAGTTACTATTTATCTTAATTTTTTGCGGCGCTGTGCTACGATGCGTGAGGCCGTTCCCCGTCGGGGGTTCGAATACCCCCTCGGGCATGGATGTTTGTGCTGTCTTTACTATAAGCTAGTTCATAAGTAGTTAGTACGTTTAGGGACTTATGACCCCGAAGTTAACTCCCATAAGCTGTAAAAACATTTTAACAATTTTTCCTTAATTTTTTCCGCAGTAATTCATCCTTGTTTCATGTACATAATTTCGCGGTTCATTTCCAAATTGACCTATACAAACAGCAGAGCCAGTTTTTAGTTATAAATCTCCGGATAGCTGTCATATTTATGTGAATGTAAGCCACATGTGACCTACATTCACATTCTTAATTTTGAATGACAGGACTGTGTTGAATCTTACTATAGTAGATGATGCAGTAATCTGAAGTCCTCTCTGAAAAAAGCTACATAAATATTTAAATAAACATTTGTAGGACTTCAAAGAAAGGCTAAGATTCCAAACTTAATACATAATTGGGAAACAGTGCATTCCAGATAAAAAAATAAGAATTGTTTGACTAGAATATAAACATTATAATAATCATACAAATAGCCAGATCTTGATTTGTGAATATCGCATAATATTTATATTTCTAACAATCTGACATGTATAAATTTGGTACAGTAATGCAATCATTATCAGATTGACTTTATAATGGTAAGGAATAGATTTAGGAACCAGGTTTTAAACTGTAATACATATCCAGGAACAGATATAGACTCTGACCATAAGTTATTGGTTATGAACTGCAGATTAAAACTTAAAGAGACTGCAGAAAGGTAGAAAAGTTAGGAGATGGGACCTGGAGGTGGTTGAGAGTTTGAGAGAGAGGATTAGGCAAGGTTTGTCTGAAAGCAGGAGTGGCTAGAAGACAAAAGCAGAACCGTAGAAGAATGTATAACTGTGAGAAAGATAGATACCGCCCACAGAAAAATAAAAGAGATATTTGGAGACAAGAAAATCCGCTGTATGAATTTCAAGAACTCCGACGGAAAACCAGTACTAAGCAAAGAGGGGAAAGCCGAAGTTTGGAAGGAATATATAGAGGTCCTATACAAAGGAAATAAACTTGAAGGCAGTATTCTAGAAATGGAAGAGGCAGTGAAGGAAGATGAAATAGGACATATGATAATGGGAGAAGAATGTGACAGTGCGCTAAGGGATTTGAGTCGAATTGGAGTAGATGATATTCCGCCTGAACTGCTGATATCGTTAGGAGAGCCTGTCATGAAAAAATTTTTTCCACCTGGTATGCAAGATGTATGAGACAGGGGAAATACCATCAGACTTCACGAAGAATATTGTAATTCCAATTACAAAGAAAGAAAGTGCAGACATGTGTGAAAATTACAGATCTATCAGTTTAATAAGTCATGGTTGCAAATTACTAACACGAATTATTTACAGACGAATAGAAAAACTTGTGTAATCCGACCTCGGGGAAGATCAGTTTGGATGTAAGAGAAATGTAGGGACACCGGAGGCAATACATTACGACTAATCTTAGAAGATAGGCTAAGGAAAGGGAAACCTACATTTTCAGCATTTGTAGATTTGGAGAACGCTTTTGTCAATGTCGACTGTCACACACTCTTTCAAATTCTGAAGCTATAAGGGGTAAAATATAGGTAGCGGATAATGATATTCAACCTATACAAAAACCATACGGCAGTTATTAGAGTCGAAGGGCATGAAAGGGACGCAGAGGTTGGGAAGGCAGTAAGACAGGGTTGTAGCCTTTCCCCAGTGTTGTTTAATCTGTATATTGAGCAAGCAGTGAAGGAATTCAAGGAGAAATTTGGAGAGGAAATTAAAGTTCAGGGAGAAGAAATAAAAACTCTGCGGACTGCCGATGACATAGTAATTTTGTCAGAGACTGCAAAAGATCAGGAAGAGCAACTGAATGGAGTGGAGAGTGTCTTGAAAGGAAGATATAAGATGAACATTGACGAGAGTAAAACGAGAGTAATCAAATGTAATGTTAGAAAATCAGGTGATGCTGAAGAATTTAGATTAGGTAATGAGACAATAAAAGTGGTGTATGTTTTTTCTTATTTGAGTAGCAAGATAACTTCTGATGGCCGAAGTAGAGAAGATATAAAATGCAGAATGGATATGGGAAGAAAAACGTTTCTAAGGAAGCGAAACTTGTTAACATCCAATATTAATTTAAATGTTAAGAAGTCCTTTCTGAAAGCATTTGTCTGGAGTGTAGCTTTTGCGTCCCAGCCTCATCGCCGCTTTTGTGTCTCGTTTCCGTCGTAGGTGTCGGTGGCCGAGTGGAATGAGACCGACACAGGAATAAAGATAGCACGCTGGTGCAGGTACGGAGGGGAGCAGCCAGAAACTAGAAACACTAGAGTAAATTAGAACGAGATATATATTGCACAGAATTTATACAATACTTAACTTTTACATAGCTCAGTACTGCAGAATGCTGATACATAGTTGAGCTAGAGGCCTGCCTAGTACTGCTTCCTAGTGCCTATACGATAGCCAAGTCTTCACTGGTGCCTATCTGATTACGAAGGTCCTAACTGGTTGCTATCTCAGTCCCAAGTGAACGATGTCGTTCAGCGGTGGCCACGAGCGGGGTTGCAGCAGAGGGCGCTCGTGGCTGTCGTCGTAAGAACGACGCGCCGTGCGTGCATGGCGGCGCGTGGCGAAAGTAGGTGGCGCGCACTTTGGACTTGGGCGACACCACAGTAGCATTGTATGGGAGTGAAACGTGTACGATAAGGAGTTCAGGAAAAAAGAGGATAGAAGCTTTTGACATGTGGTGCTACAGACGAATGATGAAAATTAGATGGGTAGATTACGTAACTAATGCGGAGGTGCTTAACCGAATTGGGGAGAAAAGAAGTTTCTGGCATATCCTGACTAAGAGCAGAGAGAGAGTGGTTTGGCACACTCTGAAACATCAAAGAATTGTCAACTTGGCATTAGAAGGAAGTGTGTGGGGTAAAAATCGTAGAGGGTGACTGAGGGACGAATATACAGCAAGCAGATTCAAAAGGATGTAGGTTGCCGTACGTATTCTCAGATGAAGAGGCTTGTACAGGACAGGGTATCGTGGAGATCTGCATCAAACCAGTCTGCGGACTGAAATCACAACAACAACAATAATGCAATCATTATAAATAAGTGTTCTAAATGATTTTTTAATTTTTATTTTTGTTCGGCGACATTTGGCTAGAATAACCTAAGAATTACTGTATGGGCCTTAATATACTGACTATTTGACACTTGGTAAAAAGTTTTGTGTCCTTTTAAATGTTACTATACTTTTTATGTTTTGAGCAATTCCACATCATCGGGGGTAATTTCATTTGGTATCTGTGGAAGGGACATTACCATATATGTCCTTACTTTTAAGTATTTATTGTGTTTTCTTCTTTTCTAATATGTTCCAAGAGGATCTCCTCACAATGGATCAACCTAAACAAAAAGTGAGTCCTTTCTAATAATGTACAGGTGTTTATAACATAGAAAGACTTCTAATTTATTGACAAAAAATCAACAAAACACAAATTTTTGATTCAAACAGAACTGAAAATTACTTTCCTTAAGGTAGGCAACATCACAATTGGATAAAGAGTTGCAAGACTCCGTGCATGACTGCACCATGCTGCCCACGACCATCGCTGGTCTATGAAATAGGAAGCGGATCGTCATATAGGCCTATCCATGGATACGACAAATGCTAGATTTCGGTTCATTGGAAGAGAACTACAAAAATACATTAATTCAGCATAAGACAAATCACTATTATGTCTCATTGTAGATGTTTTCCCTAATGTGGAAGACTCATACCAAAAAGCACTGAGATGATATTTATTCTAGGCAACAAAAAAAAAAAAAAAAAAAAAAAAAAAAAAAAGTTGCACGAATTGTAATATATTTATTTTGACGCTCGTCAGGGCGTAAAGAAAACACAAACTGGCGCAGTGGCCCTGCAGCCACAACATCCTCTGGGGGTGAGGAGGGGGAGAAAAGGATGGTAGCCCACCGGACGCAGACTGCAGCGGCTGCACCTTGGGAGCTGGGAACGGGAGGTTTCTGAGGATAAGGTGTACGCGGAGTCGTAAGTAGGAGTGGGGACAATTGTTGCTGGGGTGGCGAGTTTAAGGAGTGAGGGGATGGTAGCAGGGAGGAGGAGAGAGGTGACATTCCAGGCAAGTATGGTGGGGGCAATGGAAGTAGAGGTGAAGCTGATGGTTGATGAAACGTGTAACATCCCTAAGAGGCACCAGGAAAAACAGACAAGTGAAAGGAGGACCCACAAATTCGTTGTTTATCGTTCATCCAATTAGTTTATTTTTATCTAATGATTAAAGGGATACATTTATATAAATAATTTATACCTCAGCGATAACAATTAACAATTAGTTTTAAGGACAATTAAGATAAACAAATAATAATAAATAAACTACGATTTATAAAAGGGTAACATATTTAAGCCACTGGGAGTAGACAACTGTAAGTGAGCAAAAAGCTCTAGATACACTGCATGTACGCCTTGGGTGTTAATTACCCATATCAGTTCATGATTTAGCTAATCACAACAAATGCTAACAGTGACTGGACAATTTATATGCTTAAGTAACACATATTTAGAAAAATAATCCAATGATAATAAGTCAGTAGAAAGGTAGGCTCAAATTATCTATAGCTTAAATTTTTTTTCCTTTTAAATTACTTCAGTAGCAGACATAGTAAGCCTCACTGCATAAGTACATGTACACCATGGGTGTTAATTACTAACATAAATTATAAACAGTTTCCCAGAGGGGCCCAGCGCACCCCGAAGGAAATTGGGGAAATACTTAACTGACAGAAGATGCTCGGACCGCGCAGAAATCGGTTCAAACAACCTTCCAAACTTCGGTATACGCTGCGCACTCTAGTGTGGCATGAAAGCACACCACTATACCGACCTCCGAACCAACGCCGTGCTTTTCGGGTGGATGGCGAACCTGAAACATTCACGAATTTAGACAGCAGGGCATGCTCTCATACCTCCACAGTAAGGCGATGACAGTCAACAAACATGATAATGGGTATGCTGGCAGGTACTACCCACACAATAAGAACAACGTGAGCACACCCTTAATAAGCTGTAGTTGAAGTTCACCGAGCCACACAATAATGTGCAAATTAAGTCAACAATTATATATATATATATATATATATATATGACGAATTACAGCGTCCTGGCTTCACTGTATTAGGTTTAGATGGAATACCAAACTGTGGCGAATGAAAATTTGTGCCCGGCCGGGATTCGAACCCGGGATCTCCTGCTTACTAGGCAGACGCGTTGACCACTCCGCCACCGAGGACACAGTGACCAGCCCGGCTGCATTCTTCCCTGCACGTCTCCCGCCTCACACAAATCTCCAGCCGCCACGGTGTCTGTTTCCTATACCTATGCGATTTATTTCATTCATTTCAACGATGTTATTCGTATATATATAAGCCTAGACTTGGCTCCTGACGACAATTAATTGTGTCTCGATACCTCGTGGTTTGTTCTCCCTGATGCGGGAATACAGTATTGTAGCTGCTGTACAGGCTGTGGTATAGGAAAGAGACAGCGCGGCGAATGAAGATTTGTGTGTGGCGGGAGACGTACAGGGAAGAATCCTCTGCAGCCTCGCCAGGGCGTGGTACCTGGCGCAGATCCTGCCGGTACCGACGGAGCTGGAACGCGCCATCCAACGTGCCGTGCACTGGATGTTGTGGAGGGGCGAGTTCTTCAAGGTCTCCCTGGCCACCTGCACCCTGCCCCCGGCGGAGGGCGGCCTCGGGCTGGCCGATTTCCACTGCAAGTGCGCCGCGCTCTTCGTGAAGAGGACCCGCGCCGTGGCCCGCGCGTCGCCCGCCGGCCCCACCGCCGCGCTCTTCGCCAGGTACCGGCCGCCCTCGCTCGTCGCCCCCGTGTCGCTCGCCGGCATCCCTCCTCCTCTTCGGTACGTCCGCCTCTTCTTCCTTCACAATAGCTACATCTCGCATCCCACCCGGCGAGCAAACGACGTCCGCAAGCTAGTGGAAGAACTTCGAGGGACTCCCGGCAGGAACAGGTGGGAAGCGCGCCTGCCAGACGTAGACTGGAGAGCCGTCTGGAAGAACATCTCCGCCTCCGCCCTCCCTGCCACAGTGCGCGCCACGTGGTACAAGGTGGTTAATCGCACCGTGGTCACTAACTCCAAACTGCACGCCATCCGCCACCATCGCACCGGCGAGTGTGAGATCTGCGGTGCGGAGGACACGATAGCTCACCGTTTCGTGTGTCCCAAGTTCATCGAGGTGTGGAATACCGCCAGGGACATGGTTCGCCTCATCAACCGCCTCCCCTTGGAAAGTGTGACAATAAAGGATGCAACTCTACCCCATCTATGCAACACTCTGGTTGCTAGGACACACGGTTCACTGTCTCTTTTCCCTTATGACGACCGGCCACTTGGACTATTTGGCTTTTCTCTGGGACGGACTGTGCAAGGAAAAGGAACGAGCTGGTTATGCTGATGGGTATGCTAAGTTTTTACAGGTTGCACTTGATCATGCATATCAAAAAGTTATGGTGACCTGACTGCATAGATAGCAGTTTCGTGTTTTGTGTGCACCTACTGCAAAAGTGAAATTGTAACGTTCTACTATATCGTAAATGGAAGCTTCTGTTATACTGTTTTATTGATTTGGAAGGTCTACTTTTTTTCACAGTTTTTCAATTTTAATTTCTTCTTATTTCGTGTGATAATTTATTTTGGCATGGAAGTGTGCATCGTGTTTCAGGAAGTGCCTTTCTACACATTTAAGTGTTCGGAACTTGTATTTAATTTCCATGATCACTTCTTCGTTCGGAAGACTAATTTAGTTTTTTTTATTAAAAAAAGGGGGGGGGATAGCGTCACGGACTGCGGAGCAGAAGCTCGCCGGTTCAATCCCGCCCACCGACAAGAATTTATTGCTTTGTAATTTACAATTCCAGAAGGTTCTACATCTTTCTTATGTTCACTTGTAAATTCTACTTGTTTCTTATGTTAACTGTTCTTCTAATTTCTGGTAAATTCTGTCTGGGTATAAATAGCAGAGCACTCTGCCTGAGAGGCAGTTCAGTGCTACGTGTACGTTGAGTTCGTAATAAACGTGCTTTCAGTATAAGTGCTGTGCTTAGTTGCCTTCGAAGTCAAGCGTACTTCCATTGCAACGTGACAATATTGCTTCAACTATCGTAAATAAGGTATAAACAACTTCATGCATCACCTCGGCACCAGTTGCCACCGCCAGGAAAGCCTTGGAATTCAGCTGTCATCACAAATCAAAACTGAATCAGATACAATCACCAGCCGGCCAGAAAGCGCGGAACGTCAGGACCCCTGTTTATACGTCATCCCCGCCACAAGTCAGCTGGCCCAGCCAACTCGAAGCTCCACACGTCCCTAGAGGAAGGGACTGACCTTTCTGCTTCACTTCGCAACATGTCACTGCCCGTGCGCCAGGCCGTCAACATCGCAGAGGTGCAAAAGAAAGATAAACACAAAACCCGACAAGATCGATTGTGGCAAACCTACAGAAATCATTGGCGCCGTGGCTCAAAACGGTGGTGGACCGAAGTGACGTGTCAGAACAAAATACACAAACACGAAGCACACGCAGACACAGCGAGGTGGTGGCGTGGGCGGGAGCGCCGGTGGCGACGATCCCACTGAATTCGGCGGCTGCAGCGGCTGCGTCGGCGACCGACGGCTGAGCTGGCGGCTGATCCGGCGCGGGGAGCGGCGGAAGTCAGCCGCAGCGAGGGCGGTAGCGGAGGAGCGGCGGATAGCGGTGGAGGTAGGTGCAGACGGGCCGGCTGACATCACGGAAGACGGACAGCGTCGGCGGGGAGACGGGCTGGCCTACGTCACGGATGGCAGGCGCCGCTGATGACACCAGGCGTAGAGTGCCCGGTCGGCCACAGGGGCGGCGAGCAGTCCACCTCGCAGGGTCGCCGGCAGGTGAGGACTCGTTTGTGCACTACAGGTGGTAGGGGGCAGACTCTCCAAGCAGCGAGACGTCACGGACCCCAAGCTAGCACCTGAAAACCACACGACAGAAGATATATAGCGGTGGTGTCATACGCTCTCGTCTTGCGCACGCGCCGTTATATAGGGTGTTACAAAAACGTACGGCCAAACTTTCAGGAAACATTCCTCACATAGAAAGAAAATATGTTATGTGGACGTGTCCAGAAACGCTCAATTTCCATGTTAGAGCTCATTTTAGTATTTCTCTTTAAATGTAAATTTCATTCCAACGTGATCATATTGTAAATTTTCACAATCAACATGTGTGGGCTGACGAGAATGAGAATCCGCACGCAATTGTGCAATCACGTCATCAACACAGATTTTCTGTGAACGTTTGAGCAGGAATTGTTGGTGATGTCATGACTGGGCCTCACGTTCTTCCACCTACGCTCACTGGAGCACCTTATCTTGATTTCATACGGGATACTCTACATCTGCTGCGAGAACATGTGCCTTTACAAGTACGACACAACATGTGGTTCATGCACGATGGAGCTCCTACACATTTCAGTCGACGTGTTCGTACGCTTCTCAACAACAGATTCGGTGACCGATGGATTGGTAGAGGCGGACAATTCCATGGCCTCAACGCTCTCCTGACCTCAACCCTCTTGACTTTTATTTATGGAGGCATTTAAAAGCTCTTAAAAGCTCTTTAAAAGCTACCAAATGTAGAGACAGTGCTAGTATTGTGGACGGCTGTGATACAATACGCCATTCTCCAGGGCTGCATCAGCGCATCAGGGATCCCATTGCGACGGAGCGTGGATGCATGTATCCTCGCTAACGGAGGACATTTTGAACATTTCCTGTAACAAAGTGTTTGAAGTCAGACTGGTACGTTTTGTTGCTGTGTGTTTCCATTCCATGATTAATTTGATTTGAAGAGAAGTAATAATATGAGCTCTAACATGGAAAGTAAGCGTTTCCGGACACATGTCCACATAACATATTTTCTTTCTTTGTGTGTGAGGAATGTTTCCTAAAAATTTGGCCGTACATTTTTGTAACACGCTGTATATACCCGCCGATCGTGACAACTAGCGCCGGCCGCAAGACATGTGAGAAACGAAAACTAGCCACGCCACTCGCGGTGAAGTATCGCAAAGATATTGATACGCGAGTTGGAGCGACGAAACTGGCGCCAGCAGAAATAGATCGAGCCACCACGCCTCTGCACCCTCTTGTACACCAGAGCATCATCATCATCTCATAACAGAAACCTAGGTATATAAAACAGAGAATGTCGCGGCTTACAAAGCATTGGACACGTGATATTGAACTGGAAAACAATCTCGTAGCTTATCATTACCAAAGTTAAAATTAATATTATGCCTAAATAGAAAAAAAAAAGAAATTATTGGTCTTAACCACCTTCTGGACTTAAATCTTAAACCATTTAGGCTTCATAGAAGTGCTCGACATAAATGCTCTAACTACCAGACCAGAAGATGGTAACTCAGTGTGCCGAAACCGGTCGTCAAGATAAATAAATAGATTTTTTTGCGGTCTTGGCATAATATTAATTTGAACTCAAAAGATCATCAATCCGAAACATGAGCAAATTAAATTACAAAATGTAGTGTTGCTTTCGTAATTTTCGGTTTGGTGTTGTACAGATTTGGATTAAATACTGCTTATAGAATTCAAAAAATTTCGAAATAACTGCAGGAATTTTTTTTTTAATATGATGTCAGACTAGGATCATATAGGCATTAAAAATAGCGATAGCCATTGTTGAAGTTAAAACACTTGAAGGCACCATAAAAGTCGACGAATAGTTAACTTTACATCACGATGAGGCGTGAATCATCTGTAGACATTGTTTTGTACTGAAATAGGAAGTGAATTTAAACTATCCGCCGTAAATCGATGTTTGGCTATCAAGCGCTTTGCGTAGCAATGTTCCACTAACGTTAAGTTACTGACACAATTGGGGAATAAAATCATGAAAATATCGGACCTCGCTGAACGAAAACATAAATTGCAGGTTCTGAAAATCACATCAATATAGATTGAATGTAGGAAGGATCGAAGTTCGCAAAAAAAAAAAAAAAAAAAAAAAAAAAAAAAAAAAAAAAAAAAATTGAATCAAACTGGGAGGGGGGCGTATTGCAATAAGAATAAATAAATCTTCACACTTACAATTTCGTAGCAGAGAGTAAAAAGAGGCATCCGATCAGAACAAGAATAAAGAACAGAAAGAGCATGAGTGCTTCCGTTCTCTCTCCAGACTGGTTGACAACATTGATAATCGCAAAACAAAAAAAGTCGGAGATGTAAACTGAAGTGAGAACGGATACGAAAGCGACAAGCGCCGCAGATATAATTTTAATAAAAAATATTTAATATAATGCTACACAAAGTTCGTTACAAAGGAAGACTTGAAAATGGTAAGGCACTGACCGCAAGGTAACAGGTAGACACCTGACACCGCCAGCCCAGTATTTTGGAGGAAACCGAATCGTCTGGCTGCGACCCCATGCATCTGTTACCGACATTTAGGTCGAACGACAAAAACGTCGTGGGCGACAGCAGGCGGACGGAGTAGCCAATAAAACGACGAGCAGCAGTAAAAACGAGAAGATGGCACCTTGGCTATAAGCTGTGCCGGGCGCAACCCGGTGCATCGAGCCGTAAAAGTTAGCGGCGCCGTTAGAGGTGGGACTTTATGCCTGCCATAGGGGCGTGGGGCTTCCCGGCGGCCACAGCGCGCCTGGCAATCACGGCTCAGGGGTTACAGGTAGGCGCCTGCGGGCAGGCAACCCAGCGACACACGGCCGGCCAAGTGCGGCGTTAACGACACTTTTACAGCCGTTCGCCGACAAGGATCGTTAAAAGGTGACGTCCTCTATTTCGAAACATGGGGGACAATGAACACGTTAATTCCCTCATTTCCCTCCGCAGCGATTGCCACTCTCGGTAAAAACGTGGAAAATACACTGCTACCTACCCAACACGCAACATCGTGAAGGGAGATTCCAAATCAGGAAAAATTTTCGCCGGCCGCGGTGGCCGAGGTGACTGAGGCGCTCCAGTCACGGTCAGCACGGCCACTACGGTCGGGGGTTCGAATCCCCCCTCGGGCATGGATATTTGTGCCGTCCTAGTTCGTAAGTAGTTCATAAGTAGTTTGTAAGTTTAGGGACTGATGACCCCGTAGTTAAGTCCCATAAGCTTAACAAACATTTGAACATTTGAACATTTGAAAAATTTTCAACGCGCTTTGCTGAGGTGTGAGATGAATATGATTAGTATTTCATCGCAGGCGCATACCATGGGCACCAGTAGTGCCAACTGCAAGTAGTATACAGATAGAACAGTTAGTATTTTAGTCGGTTGTAATGCAGATAGCAACACAGAAAATACACACCACAGATAACACCTTATGATGTAAACATTATGCTAACATTCAATATCGTTAACGCAACTGTTAAACCAAGATTACTTGTACTGCTTATAAATACTGATTTCGTGAAATACAAAAACAATGTTCAACCACTTCACAGGCTGACATCCAACGATATACAGGGTGTTACAAAAAGGTACGACCAAAATTTCAGAAAACATTCCTCACACACAAAGAAAGAAAATATGTTGTGTGGACATGTGTCCGGAAACGATTAATTTCCATGTTAGAGCTCATTTTATTATTTCAAATCACATTAATCATGGAATGTAAACACACAGCAACAGAACATACCAGCGTGACTTCGAACCCTTTGTTACAGGAAATGTTTTAAATGTCCTCCGGTAGTGAGGATATATGCATCCACCCTCCGTCGCATGGAATCCCTGATGTGCAGATGCAGCCCTGGAGAATGGTGTATTGTATCACAGACGTCGACAATACGAGCGCGAAGAGTCTCTACATTTGCTACCGGGTTTTCGTAGACAAGAGCTTTCAAATGCCCCCATAAATGAAAGTCAAAAGGGCTGAGGTCAGGAGAGCGTGGATGCTATAGAATTGGTCCGCCTCTACCAATCTGTTGAGAAGCGTACGAACAGTTCGACTGAAATCTGCAGGAGCTCCACATGTTATGTCATACTTGTAACGGCACATGTTCTAGCAGCACAGGTAGAGTACCCCGTATGAAACGGATAACGTGCTCCAGTGAGCGTAGATGGAAGAACATGAGTAATACTAAAATGAGTACTAACGTGGAAATTAAGCGTTTCCGGACACATGTCCACATATTTTCTTTCTTTGTGTGTGAGGAATGTTTCTTGAAAGTTTGGCCATACCTTTTTGTAACACCCTGTAGAATGGGAAATGAATATGTACAACAACATTGAAATCAAGATTAAGTACAAAATAGCTTATAAAAGAATTTCATGAAATACGTTTTATCATAATTGCATAACACCTGATTATGAAGTTTAATAACCGAAATAAGCACCACAGAAAATACAAAACACAGATAACACCCTAAGATGTAAAAATTACATAAACATTTAATATCGTTGGCGCAACAGTCAAACCAAGATCTACTCATGCTACTTATAAATACTGATTTTATAAAATACAAAAACAATGTTCAATCATTTCACAGATTAACAACCAACGACATCGAATGGGAAATGATGAATACGTACAGTAACATTTACATCAAAATTAAGAACAGAATTACAGTACAATTACCTTCACGAAATACGTTTAATCGTAATTGCATAACACCTGATGATGGCGTTTAATAGCCGAAATAAGCATATTGTACTGTACAAAATGCGCCAATTAAAGTCGTCAGAGGCGCTCCAGTCACGGTCTGCACGCCCACTACGGTCAGGGGTTCGAATCCCCCCTAGGGCATGGATATTTGTGCCGTCCTAGTTCGTAAGTAGTTCATAAGTAGTTTGTAAGTTTAGGGACTGATGACCCCGTAGTTGAGTCCCATAAGCTGTACAAACATTTGAACATTTCTTAAAGTCGTCATGTGTATTGAATAGCAGTGTCATAGCTAATAAACTTGCCATATAACAGAATTTGCATTGAGTACAGGGAGGCAGCTGAGTTCAATGCATTTTTGTTTCGTGTGTTGGTACACCGCTTACTACGGGCGTATTTATCGAGTGTTGATGTTCAAGTTGTCAAGTCATACCTTCAGTTTAGATTCAAGTTTTCACTGCTATTTGTTGGCCGACTTCCTACCCACAAACTAACAGATTAAAAAGTAATAAAATCAAGAAATTTCCACCTTGGTGGGCAATATAAAGTATTTATTTAAAAAATTTACATATCGATTTCGTTCCCATGATGGAACACAATCGGTGCACATTGCAAGTCATGGTGACTCGTGTTCTCTGCATAAAACATTTAACAGTCAGGTCCATAAAATAACTAAAAAGGTCTTCACAGTAAATGTTTAAATTTCTTTTAATTGTAACATGTACTAGCAAGACCTTTTCAATTATTTTATGGACCTGAGAATATTAAATGTTTTATGAGTAGTACACGACTTCCATTCTGCATTGATGATGTTCCATTATGGGAGTGAAATCGATGTGTAAATTTTTAAAATAAATACTTCATATCGCCCACCAAGCTCAAGGTGGGCAGGCACTATCTCCATTATGGAGTCAAATTACAAGATTAAAGAGTGTTTACACCAGTGTTCAGCACACTGGTACAGTGCGCAGCAGAGATATTGCACCTGGACGTGAACGCCTAATCTCTGAACGTATCGGTGTTCCACATACAAGAATATAGCGGCCATTTCGTACACGCGGCTTCTAATCGTATCACTTACAGCACCTTCGAACAGGATATGAAGAACGCCGACTAAATTGTTATCGTTGGTTACTTGAATATCGCCCCGTAATTCCATTCTACTCTTCACTGATGCAACCACTTTCACTAGTCATCAATAACACTAGTAATTCCCGTCGGTGTGCTGAAGAAAATCCACATGTCATTGAGGGAAACATTTTCAAGATTAGATTAATATTTGTTCCATAGATCATGAATACGAAATTTTGTAAGGATGTGGAACATGTCAGTTTAGTAAAAGATTAATACTAAATGACTCACTTCATCTTGTTTATTATTAAAGAATATTTTTATTTATTTTATTTTTATTAGTAATTTGTAGGTAAAAATTCTACTGAGTCCAATTCTACTGAGTTTTGTCATTCAGAAATTCTTTCGGTTTGTTTCCAAGTGCTTCTTGGCTATCTGTCAGACATTTGATGTTATTTGGCAAGTGACGAAAGACTTCTGTGGCAACATAATTGATCCCCTTCCGTGCCAAAGTTAGATTTAACATTGAATAGTGTAGATCATAATTCCTCCTACTGTTGTAGCTGAAACAATATGGCAATCAATGGAATGGAGGCACATTACATCCCTAAAGAAGTTTAAGCCTAAGGAAATCGTGACACAAATGTGCAATTGTTTGCAAGGCTTAAGGGACTTAACTGCGGGGTCATCAGTCCCTAAACTTACAATTTACTCATGAACTACCCTATACTAAAGAGGACACAAACATCCATGCCCGAGACGGGGGATTCGAACCCCCGACGGCAGACGGCCGCGAGCACCGCAACACGGCGCTCCAGCACGCGCGGCTAATCCGCCGCGGCAATTCTGACACCTCGAAAAGTCATCTGCACCGTTTTATGGGACAGAAAAGGTGTTTTGTTTATTGACTTCTTACCACGATGCCAAACAATAAATGCACATACTTAGTCAAGGATTACTGTCCAAACGTTTGGCTGACCTTATATTGTTGGTGGTCAACACTTCAACGAGATGACGTGCTGAAAGAATATGTTACCACATGGTTCTATTCACAGGAGGCAACCTTCTATAAAGAAGGCATACAAAAACTTGTGCCATGCTATGACAAGTGCCTACAAAATGTTAAAAGCTATGTAAAAAAGTAGTTTAATAGTTGTAGATTTTTGTACTATAAATATTTATTCTGTACAAGTATGTTCTATAACCAAACGGAAATTACATCGTGGACATAGCTCGAATATTGTGAAGCTACAGTGAACATCTCTAGATCATTTATTAACAGTCTCCTAAATGATCTTTGGTGGGCTCTAAAAATTACTCTAATTTCACACTTTTTTGCACTGAATACTTGTTTGTACAGTAATGAATTACCCCATGAATTAATTCCATATGGAAGCAGTGAATGAAAATAAGCATAGTAAGCCAATTTACTGAGATGTTTATCACCAGATTTTTAATGATCCTAATAGCATAAGTTGTTGAACTCATACGTTGCGGTAGATCGTCAATTTCTTGTTTCCAATTCACTTTCCCATCAACGCATGCATCTAAAAACTTTGAATGTTTTACCTTAGACCTTACAGACTTCTGTTCACATACTATATTTATTAACGGTAATATGCCATTTACGACATGGACAGTATATACTCATTTTATCAAAATTTAGTAAGAGATCATATGCAGATAACCACTTAATTACTCTCTGAAAGAAATTATTTACTGTTTATTGGTTAATTCTCGTTTGTCTGGTGTGATTACTATATTTGTATCATCAGCAAAAAGAACTAGTTTTTCATCATAGTGAATACAGAATGGAAAATCTTCTCTATATATAAAAGAAAGTGTCCCGATTGACTGACTGACTGACTGACTCATCATCACCCAGCCCAAACCATTGAAGATAGAAACTTGAAAATTACGGAGGGTGTTCATCTTACTCTGTAGGCGTCATTTAAGAAGCGATTTTTTGATATTCCGTCCATAAGGGGGTGAAATAGGGGATGAAACGTTTTCTGAAAATACGTAACTATAGAGGTAATTTTGAAGCTAGAACTACAAACCTTCGGATTTTAATTCAGAGTTCGAATTTAAAAGCTACGTGTTTCCGCATTTTTTGAAATTCGACAAATATGGGGGTAAAACAGGTGACGCAAAAAAGTGATTTTCAAAAATATGTTGCTCTTAACTCTAATTTTAAGCTACAACTACGAAATTTCAGATATGGAATCTTGGTCAGGATTAAAAAGACACGAGTTTCGGTATTTTTGGAAATTCAAAAACTAAGGGGGTAAAAGAGGGGATCAAAAATTCTTTTCGAAAACACTTTGTTGTCAAGACAATTTTGAAGCTATAGCTGCAAAAATTGTTATTTGTATTGTTCGTTATGATTTGAAAAATACGTGTTCCAGTATTTTTGGTAATTCCACCATCAAGGGGGTTAAATTGGAGAGGGGATGTTTTTCGAAAATCTGTTGCTATTTAGGCAATTTTGAAGTTAGATCTACAAATTTTCAGATTTAGATTCGGGGTTCGAATTTAAAAGACACGTGTTTCGTTATTTTTGGAAATTAGACTAATAAGGGGTGAAATACGGGATGCAAAAATTGATTTTCAAAAATATGTTGCTGTTAACTCAAATTTCGAGGTATAACTACGAAACTTGGGATATGGACTTTTGATAAGGATTAAAAAGAACGTGTTTTGGTATTTTTGGAAATTCAACTACTAAGGGGGTAAAAGAGGGGATCAAAAATTCTTTTCGAAAACACATTGTTGTCAAGGCAATTTTGAAGCTATAGCTACAAAAATTGGCATTTGTATTATTCGTTAGAATTTAAAAAAATACGTGTTTCGGTATTTTTGGAAATTCAACCATCAAGGGAGTTAAATTGGAGAGGGGGTGTTTTTCGAAAATCTTTTGCTAATAAGGCAATTTTGAAGCTACAACCACAAAAATTGGTATATGTTTTCTTGGTCAGAGTTAAAAAGACACGTGTTTCGGTATTTTCAGGAATTAATCAATTAATCAATTAATACTTGTTTGGAATTTCCGATGTGGACTCTTGGTCAGGATTTAAAAAATTCGTGTTTCAGTGTTTGTAAAAATTCAACAACTAAGAGGGTCAAACAGAGGATCAAAAGTTCTTTTTGAAAATACGTTACTATTGGGACGATTTTCAGGCTAGAGATATGGAAAATAATATTTGGCCTGTTCGCCAATTGAAAAAGAAAAAGAAAGTATTTAGGTATTTTTGGGATTTCACACATCAAGGGGGTGAAACAGGGGATGAATAGTTTAAAACTCAGTGAATTCCGGAACCCTAAAAAGCCATGATACGCACAGGCCCTTCTTTAACAACCGTTGCGAAGCTCGGGCATATAAGCTAGTAATATATATATATATATATATATATATATATATATATATATATATATATATATATATATATATATATATATATATATATTTGCAGTTTACCTAAATCACTTACTTCAACTTATGCACTCTTTCGGTTAAGTATGAATTAAACAATTTGTTCACTGCCCCATGAATACCACAATGCTTTACAAAATGAAAAGCCTTTGAGAGATCCCAAAATTCCCAACAGCATATGTTTGGTTGTTCAGACCATTTAATATTTGAATATAAAACGTATATATAGCATTATCAGTTGAAAAGTCTCACTGAAAAAAGACATTTTGTTAGTCCCTTACATCTACAAATATGGGAAGCAACGCTTCTCTCTAAACGTATGGAGTGCTTTGATAGACACTTCTGCCTGTTGTGTTATCGCATCGTCTTATGGAACACCGTTCTCTACACTTTCCTGAAAATGAGCTCCCAGCTTTGTTGGAAGAGATTTCTTTTGCTGCAAGAAAGCGTATGTTCTTCCACCATAATAGAATTCCTGCACATTCTAGTCGCCAGATGACAGAACATCTAAACCCAACAATTTCCAGAAGATGGGTCCGTAGGATTGGGCACGTTTCTCGGCCACGAAGGTCTCCAGACTTTACCCCTTTGGCTATTGTCCGTGGGAATTATTGAAGGGCGAAGCGTACTAAGAAAAAGTAAACGCAACAGCCGATTTGATTGGATTATGTATAATGCATCCGTAATCAAGGAACGCAAGAAGACCTCGGAAGAATTACACGTGGCTTTCTCAAGGGGAAGTCAGATGTACATTGAAGTTAGTGGTCTAATTTTTGAAAACAATTTTGATTTTGCTTTGCTTTAAGTTGTATGGGATACATACTAACAAATGTATCTCTAATCAACAAAAATGTTACACATTATATGAGTTTTTATTGCAAATCGTATACACTACCTCACCCTGAAAAACCCTGTATAAAGACGGAACAGTCGGCCGTGTGGATGCATTATAACCGTCCTTTCGGGCACTTGTTTTGCGTAAGGAGTTTCAGTAGTCATCACAAGGGAAAAACGAGCTTCGGTCAAGCACGTTTTGGATATTGACCAAGAAAGAATAGAGCACCGGCTGGACATTCAACCACTCTCCCTCTACAATAATCTATGAAACTGTAGTATAGACACTGGGAAGGCATGTACACTGGTCAAAACAATCAGATCAATTGAAACATCTAGATTCTGAAGTATAGTCATAGGCATAATGTACTAAAATGGTTCCACGTCTACAGAGTGAAAACATCAACATTACGACCACCGAGGTAGTGCTGATAATAGAAAGTTGCTCCAGATTGCTTGGTGTCTATTTGTTTCTGCCCAACGAATTACTGAAGTCGGGTTCAGATACTCGATGCAACAACAACGTGACTTACCCGAAGTTATGGCATGGAGAGCCATAGGAAGGATGGGACGGTCAGATAGGGAAGAGGCGGCAGTATTTCAGGGTCACAAAGTATGATTTCCAGGACCTGGACGCATTTTGAGTCAAAAGGAAACGTTAAAAGATGGAAAGCCCAAGGTCGTCCACGGGTAAAACCAGGATGACAAAACCATTATCTCCGATTAACAGCTTGTCGAGACAGGAGGCTCAATGGAACTCAGCTGCAACGCACCATCCAGACATCTTCAGGACGCGCAATATCAACACAATCAGATCTAAATCGCCTTCGAGAATGTGGCTTCTATGCACGGAGGCCTATGGTGTGTGTCACAATAAAACCACGACGCCGTTTAGCCCGCAGAAACTAGGAGCAGGAACATCAGGACTGGAGTCTTAATGAACAGTGCCGGGCTCTGTTCACAGATGAGTTACGATTTTGTGTTCCCTCATCTGGAGAGAACGAAGCAGTCCTGCTTATGTGCAGAGAACTTCACCATATCATAGTGATGAACGAATGGTGCGGACATGACTCAGACAAACAAACGGATCTTTGTCATTCAGAATGCCTCTTTGAGTGCTGAAAGGTATAGAGGCGAGATCCTTCGACCCTTTGTTTTGTCCTACGCTGGTGCCATACTAGATGAGTGGACGATAGCGCTCGTTCCCTCAAAGTTGCACTAGTGAACAACATGCTTGAAGCTGAGGGAATTGTACGAATGGAGTTGCCAGCTTGTTCACCGGACTTAAACCCGATTAAGCATGTACGTAATGCACTTGGCAGATGCATTAAAGCCAGACAGCACGTTCCACAACCGATACAGAGCTAGATATTTCTCTCTTGGAAGAATGGCCAAATATCCCTCAAGAGCTGATTGATATACTGTCCACGCCACTCAGGTTTGCAACTGTTGGCCATTCTTGGTGATGCCACACCATATCAGACGGCATAGTGAAGGAGTTTTTCATTATTATGGTATCCTCATGGTGTCTCACTCTCAGTAAATGCCATGTAAACTTCACGTAAAGGGCTGACACAGCAAAATGTCTTATATCTCACACAAATTACAACTTTAACCAATATCTGAATAAAATACGTTGTTGTTGTTGTTATGGTCTCAGTCCGGAGACTGGCTTGATGCAACTCTCCGCCCTACTCTGTCCTGAGCAAGCCTTTTCATCTCCTCAAAAGAACGGCAAACCACATCCATTTGAGTCTGCTTACTATATGCGTCTCTTGGTCACGCTCTGCAATGCTAAATTTACGATTCCTCGATGTCTACGAATGTGTTCTACCAAGCGATCCCTTCTTTTAGTCAAGGTATGCCAAAAATTCCTTTTCTCACCAAATCTGTTCAGTGCTTCTTCATTGTACGATCAACTCACCTAATATTCAGCATTCTTCTGTAGCACCACATTTCAAAAGCCCCTATTCTCTTCCTGTCCGCACTGTTTATCGTCCATGTTTCACTCCCATACAAGGCAACACTCCACACAAATGCCTTCAAAAAAGACTTTCTCACACTTCATATTCAATGTAAGCAAATTTCTCTTTTTCAAATATGCTTTTCTTCCCATTGCCATTCTGCATTTTATATCCTCTGTACTGTGACCTTCATATGTTATTTTACTACCAAAGTAACAAAACTCATCTACCACCTTCATTGTTTCGTTACCTAATCTAATTCGTTCAGCATCGCCTGATTTTCTAAGACTGCATTCCATTATTTTTGTTTTGCTCTAATTAATGTTCATTTTATACGCTCTCTTCAACACACTGTCCATACCATTCAAACGATCTTCCAGGTCCTTTGCTGTCTCTGACAGAATGACAATGTCATCAGCAAAACGCAATGTTTTTATTTCTTCACCCTGAACTTTAAAATACGTTCCCATATGTATATTGTGTATGTCATCTCACCTCATTCCATAATTGTAGACTGACTATGAAATCAGTGCTAAGTGCCAAAATGAATATTTTGAGTAAAACGCAAAAAACCTTCTAAAATGAATAGTTTGTCTTTCTGTGCAATTTTTTTCGCCTTAATTTGTGTCTACCGTTAATCTTTAGACTTATTACAGTTGAATAATGACGTACCTCTTGGTGGAAAATTGCTGTGTGTTCAACTATAAGCTGTGCATCATCACCTGTGTACTTCATCTCTTTGGTTTTATTTCCTCTACATTCAGTGTACGTAACGTCACCACGCTTTTTTTTAACCAATGTTTCTACATTACGCTTTTTGATGCCATGGATTTCCATAAATGTTTGCTTGCACACTTGTTTATAATCGCCTTTGCCATCAGGAATCGTATAAAATACACTGGCCTGCCTCTTACTTTCTGTCGAATCTGTGTATGACAGTTTAGTTTTTGTTTGAAGGCAATACTTCTGCATAGATATGGGCATCGGCATGAAACCTACATAAAAGAAGACCATTAGAAGTGTAAACACTGCGTCTAATAACCTGTTTTTCACTACTTTGCACTCAGAACAAAAACTCATATACAAACAACTGCAACATTAAAAGCCGAAGGAATACAACTTTGACCCTTTAATAAACGATAACATAGGTGTATGGTGTTATAGAGGTATTTAAACCTACCGCTACAAGCAGAGGTGTTTTCTCAGGCACTGTCACGTTCCGGTTGTTCTTGTAGGACTTCCCTTCTGCTCTAAGATTTTTCTTGCATTGAGAAACACTCCCTTAACCACTTTTACGGCGCTTATTTACCACTTCCATTGCAGAAAAAACACAAAATGAATAGTTACTTCTTGCTAGACGCTGGAACCCCAACTCAAACAGTAATAACAAAGGTCAAGTGCACGTGTGGCCAATGGCACATATCCCAGATTTGACGTCACAACAGGTGGCACATAGATCAGGCATTCTTGTGAGAAACAATTAGAACTAATTCCACATCGAATAACAGATAGCCCGCTTTTTACTGAGTAGTGTTAGGCAAGTAGCCCACATTTTCACAATGAAACAACATTTTTCATTTTTGGCACTTAAAAGCTGTGTGTGTGTTGTGGATGTTGAGCCTATCGTTAAATCAGACAACAAATTGTTCATCAACACGGCAATTTGGTTTAATTATGGCCCTGATATTGATGTATATACTATTAAATAAGAAGCAATGCATTAAACTGATTATGTGCGCAACGTATCTTTTAACAAAACAACTGTGGTAAGTCACCATATGAAACAGACACTGACTATACTCAAAATATTTGACTGCGAGAAAGATAATAAAAAACCACAAACAACTTTCTTAATGTTTGACTGCGGGAATTTTATGCAGATCAGTACCTGATTATCAAAATTCAGTATCCTAATCAATTGACTGCAGTGTTGCATAACAATCGTTTACTATAGCACAAATAACGAAATCTGTTTAACAAGATTACCAAAATCATGCTGCACTTTAAATCCACTAATAACTAATTATCAAATGAAGGAAGTAGGTTAATCTTCGAACTACGTAAATGAAACAGTAAAGAAAGATCAACTTTGTTACTTATTATTAAAAATCACCATTACATTACCTACATAACACAACTTTTTCCTAATGACATCAAATGCAATTACCTTCATTCCAGCGGTGATAGTAATAAAAAATACAATATATATTCCAAATACAATCAAATCAACTTGCTGGCACAGCAGCCTCTGCTCTACATCGGAGCCATACACACAACTCAACCGCTCTCTAAGCGAGCTGAACCACAAGTCCCACTCTCTCTTTCTCTGCGCGAGCTACAATGCTATGCAATGCATGATCTTTGCCAAAGATGAAACTTCACAGAGTTAAGTACACATATCGATACACAACAGTAGAAGCGATATTATACATTTTCTTGCAAGGAAGTTACTCGACACAAAACAGGAGGCACAATATTAGACATTTTCTCATAAATTTTTTTTATGGACACGTTTCACACTTACCACGGATTTTATTTTTAGTCTACAATTGTTTAGAGCAGTGTGGTTCGCGCAAGCACATTGTCTGACGTAGCACCTTTTATGTTTTAGTTCTTTCCTTTATTTTCTATTCGGCGTTGTCCTTCGGAAGGCACGCTACGCCTGCGCCTACGCCGACGCGCCGGCTGCGTGAACTGCGGCGTCGGTGGGCAGAGGCGTGGCTCTGGCTGGGAGTCGCACGGCTTCTGCCATTCTCCCGGCCGCGCGCTCCGGGCGCTGCCAGCCTTCATTACCCGGCCAGCACAATGCGCCGAGCTGTTGAAAGGATTCTCCAAAATTCGCGGAAAGCTGCGGAACAAACGGCGCCGCGGTGACTGTGCCCGCGAGGCACCTCCGCCTCCACCCCAACCCCTTCCCACCCTCCAGATTAGCTCCCTGTTCATAAGGGCGCGGCCCCAAACTCGAGCGCTGCTATCTGCCTCCACTACACGCTGACACCGAACTTATTTGGCTGTCGTTCCGCGGACGGACCTCTGTCAATAATCCCATACATTATGCTGGCTTAGGTGGAGTGTAAGGACCCCGAAAGAGATCGCTTCTCGCTCGCTTCTCGCAGCCTTTACTGATCCGATGCGCTGTTTAATATCTACACCTTGTGATCGAAAGTATCCGCACGCCCCAGAACTATTAGGTGCATTGTGCTGCCACATACTGCAAGGTAATCCATATCAGGGACATCAGTAGTCATTAGATATCGCCAGAGAGTAGAATGGGGCGGTCCGAGAAGCTCACGGACGTTGAAGGTGGTCAGGCGACTGGGTGACACTTCTGTCAGAAGTCTCTACGCGAGATTTCCACACTCGCAAAATCCCTAGGTCCAATGTTTGGCCGGCCACGGTGGCCGAGAGGACTGAGGCGCTCCAGTCACGGTCTGCACGGCCGCTACGGTAGGGGGTTCGAATCCCCCCTCGGGCATGGATATTTGTGCCGTCCTAGTATTAGCTAGTTCATAGGTGGTTTGTAAATTTAGGGACTGTGACCCCGTAGTTGAGTCTCATAAGCTATACAAACATCTGAACATTTGATTTTCCAATGTTTGTGATAGTGAAGGTACACGTACAGGCCGACCTCGTCTGTTGACTGGCAGAGACCGCTGACAGTTGAAGAGGGTTGTACATTGTAATCGGCAGGCATCTATCCAGCGCATCACAAAGGAATTCCAAATTACATAAGGGTCCACTCCAAGTACTATGACAGTTAGGCGGGATGTGCGAAAACTTGTATTTAATGTCGATCGGCTGACCAAAAGCAACATATTGTAGTAATGCGTTAATGATTTCTTTTTAACTTGTGCGATGCTTGTCGCTGACTTCTGCCCTCTTTCTGCCAGCGTATCGAAAAACATGTGATAATAGGACGTGTTCCAGGATTCTGCCTAATTATTGTAAGTGTGAACTTAGTTCCCTCTTTTATTAATTTCAGTAAATCCCCACAGTTAATTTGAAATATGTTACTTACAATCCCTTCTCCATTCTCACTAATTTTAAAGTTATTTATTTTCAGCAGATCTAGTACTTCATAAAGTGATGCTCGATATTGTTGCGATTTGTTTCGCGATTGTACTACAACATTCTCTGTGCAACTTTTATTTATTTCGTGTCTATGAATGGTTTATTACATTTTAATGCCTGCAGAAAAATCTTGGCGATGTTTATGAAGACAGATAATTTTGCAATTTTTGGCGACTATCATGATTAATTTTCAACACGGTCATAGAGCAATAGTAAACGAAACGCACAATCCCAGCATCAATTTATCGAAGTAATATTCCAGTCATCACAGCTAGAATCACTACAGAATATGACCGAAATATTAGTACCAGCTACCAATAAGGTAAAATTTAGATTCCGCCGACTTTTTCTGTAATGTTGCTTTCTGGTGTTGTATCTGCTACCGAATTCACGACCGCCAACATTTAATGGCGAAAACTGACAATTTTGTTTAAATTGTCCCTTCCTTGTCAAAATTGCTCAGTATTTTTATTTATAAATATTTCACTACCTGGTAAAATTTCATTTGCGGTCCCCAACCTCAACTTTAATACGCAACACCCATTTTCATACGAAAGCAGCGTTACAACATCAGACGAGACAGGTAAATTCAAAACGACGCCTTGCTTGGTATTAGGAGCGTAAACATTGGACGATTTAACTGTTGGAAAACGTTGGGTGGAGTGACGAATCACGGTACACAATGCCAGAGTGTGTGTATGGTGAATACCCAGAGAACGTCATCTGCCAGGGAGTGCAGTGCCGACAGTGAAATTCGGAGGCGGTGGTGTTATCGTGTGTTTTTATGGAGGGGGCCTGCACCCTTTGTTATCTTCCGTGGCACTATAACGGTACAGACCTACAACGATATTTCAAGCACCTTCTTCCTGTCCAAGTGCAATTCGGGAATTGTAGACTGCATCTATCAAAACCATCGAGCACCTGTTCATAACACACGGTCAATGATGAAGTGGTTACACGACGGTAACATCCCTGTAATGGACCTGTTGGAAAGACAAAACGGGAGACCTCACTCTAGATCCCTCGTGAAGTTTTTCGCTTCCTCTTACGCTCGGGGGCGACCTACCAAGTGACCATGGGTGCGGTGTCTGCCTCATTGCGAGCAGTAACAGGGCCGCGGGACTATCGGTGGACGCGTTGGACGCGTCAGCCGTGTGTTCCGTTCCCCTTGACCACAACCTGAAACTGGGAGTGAAATTCACCAACTTAGCTTCCATCCGCAGTCAGCAGTCATAGTTTCCAGAGATATGAACGACTGCAGAGCGTAACTAAGGTAAACATAGACGACTATAGCTGGAACTACTCCAACGAAAACAAAAGTCGGTCGTGATTCACATGTTGGAAGACTACTCTAACCAGATTCGTAACGTGAATCTATGTAATACACAAACCATAAATACAGTTACGTTCTTTTTTTTTACTATTAATTTTTTTTCAGATAATTGTTACAACTGTAATTTGTGTGTATAGTGCGATATTTTGCTGTCCCAACTCTTGAGGTTTAAATGTCGTTTACATAGAACGAGACACTATTGGCCTATCATAATAGTCCAAAAGTCATTCTCGTTGCTTTCTAATATGGTGTGCAATAACCTCGAACGGCCAGTACAGTTGCACACCTTCGAGGCACAAACAGTACCGGGTGATCAAAGACATTATAAATTTAAAAACTTAATAAAACACGGAACAATGTAGATGTAAAAATTTACTCACGGGATTTCATTAAAGGAAAAGTTCAAAGAATGTCCGACAGATGGCGCTTCATCTGATCAGAAAAGCAATAATTAGCATAATAAATTAAGACAAAGTAAAGATGATGTTCTTTACAGGAAATGCTCAATATGTTCACCAGGATTCCTCAACAATAGCTGTAGTCGAGGAATAATGTTGTGAATAGCACTGTAAAGCATGTCCTGTTGTTCTTTAGCATCCCTAGAGGTGTCGGTCGGTCACGGTACACTTGCCTCTTCAGGAAACCCCAAAGAAAATAATCGTACGGACTGAGGTCTGGATACCTGGGAGGCCAAGCATGACGAAAGTGGCGTCTGAGCAGACGATCATCACCAAACGATACTTTTTTTCTAATAAAACCTTATGTCATTCCAAACATGCGTGTCAATTTTTACCTCTCTATCTACATTATTCCGTGATTTATTAAGTTTTTAAATTTATACTGACTTTTTGATCACCCGGTATATTAGTCTCCTCTTGAGAGATTTGTCCATTCTTCCATGAGTGCAATATCCAGTTCTGCAACCGTTGTGGGAGGTGCTGACCTGGCTGCAGTGCGTCTGCCAAGTGCATCAAGGACACACTCAATCGAGTTTAAGTCCGGTGAACGACGTGGCCAGTCCATTCGTTCAATTTCCTCAGCTTAAAGCACATTTTCCACCAGTGCAACTTTGTGTGGACGAGCGTTATCGTCCACCAGAAGACTTCCATCTGCTATGACACCAGCATAGGACACAACAAAACTCGAAGGTTCTCGTATATACACCTCTGAGCAGTAAAAGCCTCATTCTGGACGACATAGAGGTCCGTATGTCCACCTGTCCACACTACTCGTCTACCAGCATGATATTGTAATGTTTCCTGCATGTAATAAGTATTGTTCCTCCAGATGAGGGAACGACGATTGTCAGGCTGAAGACAGATTCTTGACTCATCTTTGAACAGAACCTAGCGCCCTTCGTAACGGATCCAATCCTGATGGTCCTCCTCCCAGTTTCTGCGGGCTCAACGGTGTCGCTTCGGATAACTCACGTTGTTGTTGCATCGCAGTACATGCTCACTACACTATCTGAACCCAATAACTTTTGTAATTCGTATGGTAAACACAGGTCAACACCAATCCCCACTGCAGCAACTTTCTGTTATTGTCACTATCTCGGTTGGCGTAATGCTGTTGTCTCCACTCCATAGAATCGACAGATAGACGTCGAGCCGTATTAATTCATTCTGCCGATTATACTTCACAATCTAAATATCTTAAATGATCCCCTAATTTTTCGACCAGTGTATTTTACAGACAGTATGGATATATACCAGTGAATGTACTGCAGCACGACGTGAAGGACGTATGTAATCATAAGCAATAAGTTTCGTGACAAATCGTCATCACGCGTGATATTTTAACCTATTACATGTTTACTACTAATTTTACAGATACACGTGAAAGGATTGTGGCAGGAGGTGATTTATATAGAAGGACTGTGGAGATGGCCACACATAAGAAACAAATCAATACATACCCGAACAACGCCGGTAACTAAGCCTAGTTTTATATAAACGTTCTCTGGCCGAGCGAGAATTGCAGCGCGCTCTAAGGCACCTTGCTGCGTATAACATCACTAATTATTTTCATTATTACCCAATATGCATTCAAACATATGCTCTGCACCCCGATCAAAGAATACCGTCATATTATTCTTTGGAAGCTTTCCTATTCTTAGTTTATATATACATAAAGGAAGGAGTACTTCTATTGTAGAATTCGATGATACACTACATTTTGACCTGATATCTAACATTCTTCTTCTGAATTATCTTAAGGGATTGCGAAGTAATTCAGCATATTTCTAGAAAAAAAAATTATGTATTTGAGATGTTACGTGGTTGTTATGAATTCAAGATTTGACCAGTTCCGAATAAATTAATCTGCTGAAAAGGTATGCATTTCTCTCTAGTACTTTCGATCTGTCGATCATTACGGAGGGATCAGTGTGTGTGTGTGTGTGTGTGTGTGTGTGTGTGTGTGTGTGTGTACATCTACATTGGATACTCTGCAAATCACATTTAAGTGCCTGGCAGAGGGTTCATCGAACCACCGTTATACTATTTAACTCCCATTCCATTCTCGAAAAGTGCGCGGGAAGAAAGCACACCTGAATCTCTCCGTTCGAGCTCTGATTTCTCGTATTTTATTCTGATGAAGTGGGAGTCAACAATATATTTTCGCATTCGGAGGAGAATGTTGGCGATTGGAGTTTCGTAAGTAGCCTACGCCGCAGTGATAAGAGCCGTTGTTGTAATGATCCCCATCCCAGATCCTTTATCACTTCCGTAACGCTGTCTCCACTGTATCGTGACAATACAAAACTAGCTGCCCTTCTTTGAACTCTTTCGATTTCCTCCGTCAAACTCACCTGATAAGGATCCCACACTGGGCAGCAATACTCCAAAAAAAGGACGGACAAGCGTAGTGTATGCAGTCTCTTTAGTAGTTCTGTTACATCTTTTAAGCGTTCTGCCAATAAAACGCAGTCTCTGGTTCGAGTTCTTTCCAGTTTAAGTCGAAAGTAATAATAATTCCTAGATGTTTTGTGGAGTTTACGGCCTTCACGTTTGATTGATCTATCTTGTAAACAAAGTTTAACGGACTTCTTTTCGTACTCATGTGTAGGACTTCACACTTCTCATTATTTAGAGTCAATTGCCAAATTTTACACCATAGAGATATCTTATTTAGATCGTTCTGTAGTTGGTTTTACGGTAAAATACGGCGTCATCTGCAAACAACCTAAGAGAACTGTGTGTGTGCGTGTGTGTGTGTGTGTGTGTGTGTGTGTCAGTTTGTGATAAATCCACCACTGCCGTGAATACCACTGAAGGAAAGGCTTTGCTTATTTTATCAAAGCACCAGTCATCCTATCATTGTTCTCTACCAGATTAGATTAATATTTCTAGGGGCGACGATTCCCGAATGTAATAAGGCCACCTGTTTGCAGCAACGGTGTCAAGCAGCACTTCTCAACAGACGTCGTTTCCAGATAATATTTTTTTTTACATTTTTAATTAATGTGGCTTTATTATTTCACTGACAACACATTACTAGCCTGCACAACATAATAACCTTCAAATATTAAATCTCGAATTAAGCGGGAACTTGAACTTCCACATTTCGAGATAAATAACAAACGTGTCTTTCATGTCGATTTGATTTGATTCATCAGTAAATTCTAAATACGGAGTGTTCAAATGTTTGTAAATCTACAGGACTTAACTGCTTAGTTATTAGTCCCTAGCTTACAAACAACTTAAACTAACCTAACGAGAACACACACACCCATGCCCGAGGGGGGAGTCGAATCTTCGACGGCGAACGGCTGCGCCCACCGCAGCACGGCGCCTCAGTGCGCACGGCTATTCCACCGCGTCTGTTGCGGAGTGAGCTGTTGCTCCGCTCCGAGGTTAGAGCAATGAGTGTATGCTGTCCTCAGCAGGTAGTGAAAGTAATTTGTAAATCTAGGGAGTGATAACCAGTGCAGTTTGGTCCCCTAGCTTTACAAACATTTGAACATTTTGAAACTCCTCAGACTTAATTGTGACATCTACCTCCCTTATTTTCTTCAAGTTATGACGTCGCATTTGTAGGCTGCTTCGGCGCCGGCAGCTCGGTTGACGCAGAACCGTAATAATGCGGACAAGCGCGACGTTTTATTAAATCTTTGTGTTACCCTGGGGACATTCCACCCGCAGGTTTCGCTACCTTGGGCTATGAAACCGCAATAACATCTCGTTAAAGAAAGCAATATCCACAGTACTGTTTCGAATGAGCTTTCATGGAAACGAACTAAAAGCGTCTCCTAAATTTAGCAACCGTGCATCAAGCCCGGGTATAATATTTCATAAAAAAAAATTAGAAGGACGGCAGTGTATCTCTACGAATAAGATTCTTAAGATCTTCTCTTCATTATAACTGGATACTTTGCGAATGATACGATGGTCTATCACTTTTGGCTACCGAAATTACGGTTCGGTCGTTACAGAAGAATTACTTCTTTGATTTTTTAGGCATCGTTAAACGCTCACGATTTAGAAACGAAGAAGATTTTAGTTTATTGAATGGATAAAGTTTGATTAAGGAAGCAAAAAAATGCATAGTCTTTATAAGTAGTCTTAGCAGTTACGCTCCAAGACATGTGAGTAAAGGTTATCGTCATCATTTGCTATGCGTCTTTCAAATCATCAAATCCGATTCTCAGTAGCAAATTTTATAGACATGGAATCTATCTATTAAACTGAGGTAATACAATATTTTCAACAAATTTTAGTCGGTGACCACTACCTCCACTTATCCAATAAAAATGGTAGCCGTTCCACTCAAGTTGCCATGAACGCCATCGTATTGTTCGCTATGGGTGCTTTTTTATTTGTAGCAGTGGATTATATAACCTCACCCTGTTCTCCTAAACCGGAAGGCTGAAACAGGTACGATAGGACTTCATTGCCAGGCCTCTAAGAAAAAGTCATGACAGAACATATCGAACCCTTGAGGAACGGACTGTTAACAAACGACTGCAGTTATCACATTCGCCACATCTCATCAGTTATAACTTTCATTTGTTAGGCAAATGAAGCAAATATTCCAACTTTAGGAGACTTGAATGACAATATTTGCCATTAAATAGAATTGATGCAATTGTTGAGGAAAGTGCATATTAACTTATTACCGCAGGCACAAAATATCACTGAAACAGAAGGACGTTGCTTCCAGTAAAACGTAAAAGGAAAGAACAATATACGAGAGTTGGAACATAAATCGTGACAACACTGCTTGGAGACACTACGCAATGTAATCTACTATTGTCGCTGATAGCACACGTCGTTGACATACCTACCTTACCTCAGAGCAAATGCCCGTTCCACGTCGCCGGCGTGGGCACAATTGAGGGAAACACAGACACTTGTGAGCGAGCAATCTACCGTAACGGTGTCACTATGTTTTCGAAACAGGAACAACGGAGTTGGATAAAGATTGAATGTGCCAGAGGTCGTACAACACGAAAGTGTCATCACCTGCGACCTGCTGTGCGAAAGAAGCGGCAACACTTTGCACCCAATCCATAATTTTGTATGACAATGCGCGGGTGCATACGGCGCAATCCGTAGCTGCTCTGTTCGGTCAATGGAACTGGGAAGTATTATACCATCCAACATACTCCCCGAGCTTTAATCCTTGTGATTTTGATTTGATTCTGAAGATGCCATTCGCTCCAGAACTGTTCCAGAGATTCGACAGACAGTAAATCGCTCCATTCATACCATCAACAGAACAGGCTCTGCTTACTACGCCTTCCACATCGCTGGCAACGGGTTCTACATAACACTGGTGACTACTTTGAAGGACAGTAACAGTTACAAAAATGTAACGCCTTTGCATCGGTTGTGAATAAATAGTTTTCACTATTTAAGTTCCAACCCCCGTACTTTTAAACTGGCTTCTTTGATATTGCTTTACCATAGCCCGACAGTATGCTCTAACTGCCTCGGAACTTCATACCTTCGCTTGTTACGCTTTGTGCTGCGGTGGAGTGCCGAGCGCTCTAAGGCGCCTTGCTGCGGAGGGCGCTGTTGCTCGCCGTCGGAGGTTCGATTCCTTCCTCGGGCATGGGTGTCTGTGTGTGTATGTGTGTGTGTGTGTGTGTGTGTGTGTGTGTGTGTGTGTGTATTTGTGTGCGTGTGTGTGCTGCCCTTAGCATAAGTTGGTTTAAATAGTTTGTAAGCCTAGGGACTGAAAACCGCAGCAGCTAAGTCCCTTAGATTTACAAACAATTGATTTTTGTTACGCTTTGTAGTTCAGCCTGCGCCGCACGGCGCCGTATATCGATTATCGTGGGCTGTTTAGAGTTCAACAACTTCGGTTATTTCTAAGTTTAAGAAAAAATGGAAAGTTTTGTATAGGTTATGGGACTTGACTACGGGGTCATCAGTCCCTAAACTTACAAACTACTTACGAACTACCTTATACTAAGGACGGCACAAATATCCATGCCCGAGGGGGGATTCGAACCCCCGACCGTAGTAGCCGTGCAGACAGTGACTGAAGCGCCTCAGTCCTCTCGGCCACCGCGGCCGGCTAAGTTTAAGCTTGAGCGCAACTGCTAAGAAATATTTACACATAAGTGTACAAATAAGTATTGGTTGGTTTTCCCCACAGCGTTTGTTGGCGAAAATACTTCACATGTTGCTTAACGGACATCTCACCACCTACATAGCAATGCCGCCTTGCTTAGGTAGCTTCTTCCGGTCTTGACTTTTCAATCCCGTAACTCCTGTTTCTTATAAATATCATCAACAAAACGTGGACGACTAGGGCTATCAGACAATTTTAAATAAAATCTCTGGCTTATTTGTAACCTTTAGGTAAGCAGTATTGTTCAATGACACTGTTTTATTAATTCCTCACTCCGTTGAGGTGATTTTATTTAGATTTTTTTAGTTGCTTTAATAACATTTTAGGCGTCTTACTTTCTTTTGATATTACAATCCCGATTTTTATGTCAGTCTGAGAGCACGCGTATTTTACATTATTGGCCCTTTAGTCTCCTGTTTAGTCTGCATCTTTTAGTTTTCTGTGAGAGTTCTTTTTCCAAAGCTTTTAATTTAGAAAACATCTCGTCTTCTATTTGAACTGCAGCTTCAGTAACAGTATTTAGTGGGGCAATTACGTCATTTTCTTCTTAGAGCTTTCACTTCTTTTACGTATACGAAACACATGATTATCTGGAGTATACTTTTCAATTTGTCGCCTAGGTACTGTTGGTACTGGTATTTCACGGAGCGGATAATTTGGAAATGTTGTGGGAATGCTAACTACTTTGAGAATATTTCTCTTGGAATGAGATTTATAATCTGCATCGATAAAGTGTTCACTGCAAACCACTGATGTATTTGGCGTGAAGCCACGCGGGAGTAGCCGAGCAGTCTAGAGCGCCACATTGCAGATCGCGCCGAATCCCGCGTCGGAGGTTCGAATCCTCCCTCGGGCATGGATCTTTGTATCGTCTTTAGTGCAAGTTAGTTCTTAAGAATTACATTTCATAAGCTTTACAAACATTTGAACATTTTTTATTTGGCGTGAAAGTTTCTTTCGAAATAACACCTAACCATCTGTTTCTTAAGCTATTATTGTATTCGCAGCTTCACGCCTCGACTCTGAATCAAAGTGGTTCTGGGTGTGTTTTGGTGCATATCACTTCATGCTGCTTTCATAAATTGCCGAAGTTGATTTGGTGCACCGTCAGGTGGTGTACCTTGAGCCAGTCGTTCTGCAGCATATACAGCTGTGCAGCCCAGTGGCGACGGAGACAACACTGCGTGCCTCGTATGGTCGTCTTTTCTTTTCTTTTTTTTTTTTATCTTTACTGATATTTTAAAGCCACCTGTGGTGGTAAGCTGGCAGCAGCTTAATTGCTGCTCTTAAGACAATCGATTTAACAATTTGACAAGTCTTTTTAATAAACATAGTATGGTGTTAGAAATGCAGCATTTTAAAACTGAAAGGAGGTTAAAATGAAGACTACGTAGTCAAAGAAGTGGAAGATACATGTTCAGAATTAAAACAGCCCCAGTGGTTAAGATCATACATAAGAATAGGTTTAAAATCCAAGTCAGTTCAAAACACAATGTAGGAGCACACTAGACGATGACGAAGACACTGCTTAAAACATATGGCAACACGAATATATTGCCTATTCTGTGGTTGCTTGATGCTTTAAAAGAAACATTTGTAGCACGATAACTGACACTGGCACAACATTAATGGTGCACTGCTGAAAGTTGTAGGGCATAGGTACCCCGCAGGGGATGGGGAAAGGGGGGGGGAGTCGCGGGAGGAAGGGACGGGAGGTGAAAGGCTGGGGGAGATGGGGAGAAAGGCACAAGGACTCCAAGGGATGGGGAGGGAAGGGGGAGCCAAGTGTGGCAGTAAGTGGCAGAAGGGACGTACAAATATGGGGAAGGACTAAGGTTGATAGGATGGGTAGATGTAGGGACGAAGGACGTCATCCGGGACAGGGATGACACAGATGTTACCCTTGTAGAGGATGTGAAGTGTGTAAAGATGAAGGGTGGGATGGATAACAAGGTAACGGTGTGGCAGAGGCCCGGGATGCAACAAGAGACAGAATACAAGTGGGTGCTGGGATTCAAGTTTGCGGGATACATATCAGAGTTGCTCAAGGAACTTGAGCAGGTGTGGGAAAGGAATATGGTCGTAAAGGATCTGCATGGGGAAGGGAGTCAGATGTGGTAAGCAAGGCACAGGGCATGGCGTTCAAGGATCCGGAGGAAGTGGTAGTAGGCAGGGGGAGCGGTAACCCAAGTACAGTGGAAGCAGCAGAGGATGGAACGGTAGGCGAAGAGGATGGTGGAAGAGTTGAGGCCCTATGTCCGGCCGGAAAGGAGTTTCAGGAGGTTGAGGTGGGAGAGGGCTTCATCACGGACTGTTCGAAGGTGGGGATTCCAGGCCAGGGAGCGGTCGAGGGTAAGTCCTAGGTGCGTATGTTCGTCCATTATCCTGCTGAAATATGCCTATGGGCTAACTCCGAAAATATGGGAGAACAATATGCTCCAACACATCAGAGATGTAAAGTTGGCTGGTTAATGTGCCAGCAGTGCATCCTAAGGGGTGTGGGAGTGGAATTCAATACCATCCCAAACCATAAGCAAGACATCCACATAAAAGAACAATTCCAGTATGTCCACTCCGTAGTCTGTTCTCCCTTGACGTCCTCGTGTGTCGCCGCTGGCGCCTGTGATGTGCGCCTGCGTTTAAATGCCAATCACGCGCATCGCTCATCAGGGCAAACACACACGGCAAATGAGTAACTATTCGTGTGTAACAGGCGAGCAATGTGTATTCAGGTGCCACTTACATAACACCATACGTCATCTACACGTACTTAAGGCCACTTCATGATTCCAAAATAAATCATAAATTGATGTGTATAATATAAAAAATATATCTCCTTTCGCATAGTACACTATTCCTTCCACCGAAATGTTTTCCTATAAATTATTATTTAACTTGTACCAGTCTACGAGCATTTTCAGATGAAATGGAAAAAAGAAGAGATTTTTCATATGTCTAACATGTGATATGTCATACTGCTTTGTGAAATGGGAATTAGATATACATTGCACTGCGAGCGTGAAGGTCGGGGTGAGAGTTTAAAATAGAGAAAGTTCAATTTTTAAAGCTCACAACCACCAGCTGCGAACCAAATTCCTAAACATGCAAAATCACTGGAACTGTGTATGCGACTGTTTGACTCGTTTTCTAGAGGATGATATCACACGTTCGCAGCTTTCCTTCCCTGCATATGATTAACAAAACAAATTCATAATAAAATCAAGTTCATGAGAGAAAAGGGTGTACTAACTACTAATTTTGAAAACACGTGAAAGTTCACTTTATGTTGTTTATTACACCATCTTAAAACCCTGTGGCTGATACGTCTGTACGTCGACACATTTATCAAATAACGTTATAGCTCGTGAGCCCCCAGACAAAATGAATATTTTTCGCAAATTGTTTTCACACCATGTGCCTGTCTCAAACACCGTTTATGTTCATGCCTATGCAAACACAGTCACTTTAATTCAATTCGATGCACACCTTCTTCTACCGGCTAAATATTTACCAACACACAATAGCACTCGATTCAACTCGGTGCAGTCTACGACGAGCAACCACACGTGGCGATTGCCACACACAAATCTATAACCTCCACCTCGAGGTCCACATGCCGACAGATTGCAGAACGATGCCGCCCGGCCAGTCACCCCACATGCTCCCAAGTCCCCACTTCCTGCCCTCGCGCGCGCGCGCGCGCCAAAAGCTCAACTGCCGGGGTTTTTTCCCCTATGTCATCAACTTCCCCATGTGAGCTGTTCTAACCGATTTGCCAACGTACAGTGCTCAGCCAATACATTTCTAAAACTTTACTTAAAATCAAAATAATTACACTACACATTAAACAAATATTTTCTTACGTTTTTTATATTGGTATAAACATACTTTCTACTATTTATCATAATCGTGCAATTTCTTATGTCACAGATAAGTGATTTAACTGAATACTTCAAGATAAAATACACAAGATTAATTGAAAATAAAATGAGAAATAGTTAATATATTTTTTTATAAACAAACATTGCCATGCTAGTTGTGTAACTGTCTTGTATTCATTGGTAATTTATTACTTTTCATTGTCAATTAAACATATTATGTCAGATGTGACTATATCAGCTAATGTATTGTTTATTTGTCAACAGGCTATTTTGTAATGAGGGCCTTAAAGGTTCCTAACTGCATTGTAGAACTTCAAATGCCAGTAGTATTAGAATATTTTATTTCACGCTGTGCACTGCACTGTGCCTGGCATCCGCCATTGTCCCTCTCTCCCCTCACCGGAAACGAACTGGAAAATCTTAAGCTGGAACAAGCCACCAACGTCGGCTGCTCGCTGGCCTCCCGTCAGCTACAAGCACGCAGCAAATCTCAACGTGGAGAATTTCTACCTATGGCCTAACTATAAATGTTGTCACCCAACTGTGTACATTGCTACCATAATTAATAAGGTTAAAATTGTGTAACATTTAGTGCATTGGCATGGTCAATGTTTGCAGTGAACTTCATACTGTTTAATTAACAAATGCTATTAATTACCAATATTTCTATTGGGCGGTAATCTTACAGCACACTCTTCGAAATGTTCAAATGTTTGTAAATCTATCGGACCAAACTGCGTGGTCATCAGTTCGTAGCTTACAAACTACTTAAACCTAGGTAAGTTAACCTCACGATAAACACACACACCCATGCCCCAGGGAGGACTCAAACCTCCACGGCGAGCAACCGCGCGCTCCACAGCGAGACGCTTTAGACCGCCCGGCTACTCCATCGCGGCGCACACTCTTCCTACACCCCCTGCTCTCCTTTCTCTTGACGCCCTCTTTGTGTCCACATCCTCATCCCTCCTCTCTCTTTCTATGCCTCTTCTCCTTCCCTCTCCCCTCCCCCATGTCCACACCTCATCTCCTTTTTTATTACTAGCATGTGAGGAATCGCGCTGCGAATTTAGATTCACACTGTATACAGGCTGGTCGTAAAATATATGTCAAAAATTAGACGGCCAGTAGAGGGGACAGAAACAAACAGATTTCTTATAGCAATGTGTGGTCGATAATGACGCATTGAGCCAGTAGAGAGCACTACAGAGTGCGCGGTTTACAAGCGCTTCGCTAAGCTGGATTCATTATTTTGTACTACATATTTCTACAATATATTAATTTTTATTAATATTATTCATTACTTTAATGTTTTATTAATTATTTGTTCACAGGCTTGCTCTATTGTAGCTAAATCTGACTATAGGATTTTCACTGTACGAGTAGTTTTACAACACAGTTCCACACTATTTACTCAGAAAATAAATTTCTATTACTGGATGTCAATTCAGTTATATGAAATTCTATGTGGAACCTATCACCGTTAATACGTTAATTTCTTTATGATGTTAAGATTTTCTAATCACTGTTCAAATGACACTACAGAAAATTATTAGCATTAAAGATCCTGTCCATAATTGAAATCTACAAAGCAAAAAAATGAAGGTCCCCTTACAGAAAAACTAATTCATTATGATTTGAGCTATTTTTATACCTCACTGTTTCAAAATTTTTAAATTAAATACTATCGTTCTGCTAACTGGCAGAAAATAAAAGTTACTGCTAGAATCTCGTAGCACTCCGCGTCTTTCTCCTATACCTTGATATATTGATGTTTGATTCCAGTTTTTGGAACGGTATGCTCAGCGACCACAAAATAATGAATATAATAAATATAGTATGCAGCATTGGTCGTTTTTTATTAATTATTAATGTTTTTGCAGATCGATTTCGATGTACCAGTCATCGTAATATCAGCTATGCATAATCATATGCCATATTAGTTGTATGTAACAGATTCTTTTTTTAACATATCAATGTGGTGTCCAACCATGGCATATGAATATACATAGCTGATACTACGATGATTGGTGCATTGAAGATGATCATTGTGTGATCGAAATCGATCTTCAAACACATTAATAAAAAAACGACCAATGCTGCATACTATATTTATTATATTCACGTTCACATATTACCACATTTATGTGTAAAATTACGTTCAAGTTCACTGCACTGTCCCATAAGATCTGAAATAAAATTGTTAAATCATTACTAAGCCGATTACCATCCGACCCTGATTTATTATACTATTTTTACGTTTGCCACGCAATGGCGGCAGGATGCTGCAATCCAGGTCGGCGGCTGCTCGCTGTAACAACTACTAATCTTTCCTGAAAACCTGTCAAATCTGCCATAAAACATTCTCGGTTTACAAGCCGCGTCATGTCGGATAAAATCCGCTGCTTGTAAATCGAGAATAATTTATGGAAGAATGCCGTCACTAAACACTCAGAGGACACTCAAATCTGGTTTAAATAGTTCCAAAATTAAATGAAATCAACGCATGTATTTTAACATATTTAGGCAACATTTTGTATTTACATATCTTTTTTACTGATCGAATCCATTAATATCAAATAACAAAACAGCAATGCCTGAACTAAAATTATCTCTCTCACTACAACTAAATACTAACGAACGAGAAGTACAATATTTTTTGTTACATCTAGATCTACATAGATACTCTGCAAATCACATTTAAGTTCCTGGCAGAGGGTTCATTAACCACTTTCATAACTATTCTCTACCGTTCCATTCTCTAATAGCGCGCGGGAAGAAAGAACACCTAAATCGTTCCGTTTTCGATCTGATTTCTCTTATTTTAATGGGATGGTCATGTCTACCTAAGTAGGTGGGTGCTAGCAAAATATTTTCATGTTCAGAAGTAAAAGTCGGTGATTGAAACTTCGAAACAAATGTTAATACATTACGCTCGTAGTAATGCCCAGGATAATAATATTTATATTATGATTACATTATCGTCGTTGCATAGTTACAACATGAAAGTCATTGTTGCTACGATAGGTTTATACTGAGCCTTTTTGCGGATGATGCGGTAGTATATTGAGAGATTTTAACAATAGAAAATTGTATTGAAATTCAGGAGGGTCTGCATCGAATTGACGCATGGTGCAGGTAATGGCAATTGAATCTCAATATAGACAAGTGTAATGAGCTACGAATGCATAGAAAGAAAGATCCTGTATCATTTAGCTACACTATAGCACGTCAGCAACTGGAAGCAGTTAATTCCATAAATTATCTGGGATTAGGCATTAGGAGTGATTTAAAATGGAGCGACCATATAAGCAGATGCCAGGCTTAGATTCAGTGGAAGAATCCTAAGAAAGTGCAGTCCGAAAACAAAGGAGGTAGTTTACAATACACTTGTTCGCCCAATGCTTGAATACTGCTCACCTGTGTGTGAGCCGTACCAGGTGGGGTTGATAGAGGAAGTAGAGAAGATCCAACGGAGAGGAGCGCGCTTCGTTACACGATCATTTGGTAATCGTGAAAGTGTTACGGACATGATCGATAAACTCCAGTGGAAGAATCTGCAGGAGAGACGCTCTGTCGCTCGGTACGGCTTTTGTCGAAGTTTCGAGAACGTACCTTTACCGAGGAGTCTAGCAGTATATTGCTCCCTCCTAAGCATATCTCGCGAAGAGATCGTGAGGATAAAATCACAGAGCTTATGGCACACACAGAGGCATACCAACAATCTTTCTTTCCGCGAACAATCCGTGAGTGGAATAGGAGGGAGAACCGATAGTGGTACTAACCTCCCCTCCATACCATCGGGTGGCTTGCGAAGTATGGATGTAGATGGCACATTCTAAATAGTTTTTTCTGGCACATTTAACGTAATATCATTACATTTTATCGTCACAAACATTAATGAAAACGGGAGAACGTTATAGCCTTGAGCCAGTAGAGAGCGCTGAATAGTGCGCTGTTTACAAGCGCTTCGCTAGATGGATTCATTGTTTTGTACACTTTTCTTACGGGAGGTCTTACCTGAACTTTTGGACGACATTCCACTAGATGTTACAGACCAATGTGGCTCCATCACCTGATTTAACCTGCGTAGGTTTCTTCCTTTGGGGTCCTATTAACCCTTTCCTGCCCAAGCTATCAAATATTCGAGCGCATAACTTCATATTTGTTTATTTTGCTACCAAATTAAATAAAAGAACATTAGTTTATTCACAATTTTTTCTTTTCCTTATTTTACGCAAAAAATAATTAATAAAAAAATTACAATTAGGACTTCAAAGTCCAAGAGGATATAATGCAAATGGGAGACATTATGCAATTCTTTGTTAACATAAGGATTTACCAGCATCAAACAGATGCCAAAATTTATGTATTTTAGATGTTGATCTCGAGGGAGGAATAAAAACCAACTGTAGTTATACCTGAACCGTATTCATATTTTGAAATTCGTAAACAAAAGAAAACAAAACTACAACCATTTCTTAGTGACACCTAGCAACAAAGACAACTACAAAAATAAAATGCACAAAATGCCTTTGACACAATGTCAGTACTAAAGACTTACAGTCACAGTTTTGAACGCTGTATAAATAAAAAGAGCTCCATTTGTTGAATAATATCAGCTTCCATTATCTAAAACAATACAAAACCAAATTACCAACGTGAGAACACTCAACAGCGTCTTTTTGTGACAGCAAAACTCGCCTGACGTAATCGTACTCAAAGACGTAAAACAATCCGTTGTTTATTGCTCGTTGTGAGAAGAAGTCTGAGCAATCTCAGCCAGCGAGTTTTTAATTTGATACATCAGAGGGATACTAACGTCCCTTGAGGAACACAAGTTCGATATCATTTTCCAATTTGTTTTGTGACGCTGGATATGGGCCGGGACTTTTAAGTTCCGTCGGGTAGGAAAGGGTTAAAACATGGTGTATGATAGTACCGTCACAGCTGAAGATGTATTTCCCAGCGTGTCTGTTGCTGTTGGACATGTGGTAGACATGCCTGACGTCTTTTCTAATGTACGCCGAGCCATGCATCGTCGCTACAAATCTTGCATTACTGTTAGTGGCAGCTCTTACGAGCTATAATATCAATAAATATTATTTTTTTTTATTTTTATTCCCGTTTTCAGTTTCCTCTCTTTCATGCTTCTGTTCACGCTAGCGCTGTAATTAATTACAGACCACGCTTTCCTATACAAAATCTGTTTATTTCGGTGCCCTCTACCTAAATGTTTCATTTTGACTTATATTTCAGATTCACTGGAAGGACCTTGGCTGGCTACGGATAATGCATCTGAGGAGTAACCTGTATACATGTTTTGCAAGAAAGGGTACGTCCAGGCCGCGTGGGAGCAGCCGAGTGGTCTGGAGCGCCTCGATGCGGATCGCGCGACCTCCCGTGGCGGAGGTTCGATATTTATGTTGGCTTTAGCATAAGTTAGTTCATAATTAATTGTAAGTTGAGGGACTGATGGCCACACAGTTAAGTCCTATAAGCTTTTAAAGAAAGAAAAGTCCAGTTTTATAACCCAGGGCAAATTATACCAACCTTGTTTGACATGGAATAGCCATCAGGGCGTGTGTGGAGGAGAATTTGCGTAGGTGCTAAAAACATCGTAGCATCTATATCTATTCAGACAGCCAGGCAGTCCTGAGATCACTGGCAGCTCCTGCAACAAGGTATAAAATTGTTGCAGAATGTCATAGGGTTCTGGTGGAGCTAGGGGAAAGCAATAGAGTAAACCTATTGTGGGTCCCTGGGCACTCGGGGATCAGTGGCAACGAACATGCCGACAGGTTAGCCAGGATGGGGACAGAGACTCGACTGTCCTAACAATCACCAAGGGAATGATCAAATTGGAGCTACGTAAAACAGAAGTGATATCTGGCGTTCCACAGGGAAGCGTTATTGGTCCCCTACTCTTCCTCGTGTTTATAAACGATTTAGGAGATAATCTGAATAGCTCCCTTAGACTGTTCGCGGATGATGCTGTCGTTTATCGGTTAGTGAAGTCAACAGAGGATCAAAAGCAACTGCAAAGCGATTTAGACAAAATTTCTACTTGGTGCGAAAATTGGCAATTGACACTAAATAAAGAAAAGTGTGAAGTAATACACATGACCACTAAAAGAAATCCGCTGAACTTCAATTACGCGATAAATCAGTCAAACATTAAGGTCGTAAATTCTACCAAATACCTAGGAGTTACAATTACGAACAACTTTGACTGGAGAGAACACATAAAAAATATTGTGGGGAAGGCGAACCAAAGGTTACGTTTCATTGGCAGAACGCTTGGACGATGCACCAGCTCCACCAAAGAGACTGCCTACATCACACTTGTGCGTCCTCTCTTGGAGTACTGTTGCCCTTTGTGGGACCCTCACCAGGTGGGACTGACGGAAGATATTGAGAAGGTTCAGAGAAGGGCAGCTCGTTTTGTTTTATCACGTTACGGGGGGAAAGCGTCACGGAAATGTTGCACGAATTGGGGTGGAAATGATTAAAAGAAAGACGTTATTCATTGCGGCGTGATCTGTTTGCGAAGTTTCAATCACCGACTTTTAGTTCTGAATGTGAAAATATTTTGCTAGCACCCACCTACTTAGGGAGACATGACTATCCCAATAAAATAAGAGAAATCAGATCGAAAACGGAACGATTTAGGTGTTCTTTCTTCCCGCGCGCTATTAGAGAATGGAACGGTAGAGAAAAGTTATGAAGGTGGTTAATGAACCCTCTGCCAGGCACTTAAATGTGATTTGCAGAGTATCGATGTAGATGTAGATGTAGAACTGGCTCAGAAGACAGCACGTAGAATATTGGAACAAAGTCCATCAACAAAAACATGTCAAGGTAATGATGCCAAAGCAATGTTTTAAAAGAAGCTCTGCAATCCTGTGTCTGAACAGGAGAGAGATTATACTCATGGTTGGATTGCTGACAGGCCATGGGAATTTCAAAAAACACCTACGTACAATGGGAATAACAGAAGAGGACCCTAAATGCAGGATCTGTGATGACGGTGATGAAATTGCATCGAATTCATTCCATTGGAGAATAAAAGGCACAGAATATTTGGGACAACCAGACCCGAAGAAATTGTGTCTAATAAAGAACTGGTAAAGGGACTCCTTGCACTGTTCAAGGGCATTGGTTGGCTTTACTAGATATACAGAGAGCGATACCACACAATAAACTTAGTTTCGGTGCAGACAGTGGCGGGTTGTACCAAGACTGTTTTGGCTTCCCTGGAAAAATCAAATCAAATCAAATGGAATAATGTTATTTCAATACCAGCCCAAAAAAGGGGAAGCAAGAGGGGTTGAATTTTTATTAAGGTACAATTACGCTATGCTGTTCAAATGTGGGGTTTTATTCTGCTTGAACATAAATTTTCATTAACAGACATACATAGTTGCCAAATGGGTCCTTTTGAACCCCAAAGAAAAAATAATTATCAGATTAATAGTGAAAAGATCACATTTTGGACAAAATTACATCAACTTTGGTTGTTTAGAATTTACAGGTCATTAACTAAGTAATTGGTAGCTAACTGAATTCTGTCACACAAGGAGACTGGATTGTAGGAAAGTACACATAGCAACAAAATCAAACACAATTACGCAGTTGCTTAGTGGCGTACGATTAACAAATATAAATGCATATTACGCGAAGCTGGTGCCACTGGTCGGATATTCGACTGGCCGGTGAGACTAATGGTCGACATCATGGTGCGTATGCTGCTTTATCATCCATAAAGGAAAGACTAAATGTTCATCGAACATGAATTAACCCGGAACAAACATGCCTGCACAGTGACTCATCAGCATATAACAACGAAATGCACTTCAAAATTGTTTGAAATTTTAGAATAAAATTACACACAGGGCTACATTAATGCAAAATAAACTGAAATATGACTTGAGCATATGTACAGCTAACCACAAAGTCACAGCATGGTACTGGTCACAACATGGATGACCAAACTACCTCACAAAGAAAGCGAACAAAATTCTTCCCAAATTATTAAATGTATTACATATATACCAAATGGTGTCTACCTACATGCTCAAGTTTATGTTTTTATCAATACAGACGTAAAATACATATAATTCACAAATTCAGTGAGTTCGTGCAATCGTAGGGGTAGACATACGTGCAGGTACAGAAATGGTTTCTGATATTGCAAATTATTGAAATACTTCTTTACTTCTTTAGTCAACTTTGTACGTTTGCATTACACATCTAACAATGAACGCACATCATTCTTATGATTTTTTTAAATATTAATCTGTTTCTTTTTTTTACTGAAGAATCAGTTCCGGTTTATTTTATCTTTAATGAAGGTACTTGCAGCACTGAATTAGGTTATTCAATCTTCTGAGTAGCATCTTTTTTTCCCTGGTCGGGAAAGTGTAGAATTTTTAGACGAAACTCGTAACTACCTGGACATTCAACGGAATGGTCTCTGCAGTCTATTCATAGACGTTTATATACGATAGAGCCCCACTTCCTGTAAGACTGAAACGGTTGCCAATAGTTGGGCGAAGGAAGCATAAATTCTTATACAACGGACAGAAGTTTCTCCAGGAGCTGTGCGAAAACAGGCACGTTGCCTAGCGTTGTTAGTGACCTTGAAAATATTTACGCGAGTTACACAGACTACTACGCTAGCGTAACCCTCTTTCTGAGAACGAACGGTGGCACATTTATACGATCCATTTCCAGGAGTACGTATTTTTCTCTCGCGTGCGGATAGTGTTCACTCCTGCCTCTAAGAAGGCCACTGTGATAAGTCAGCGTGCCTCGAGGGCACCAAAAGATTTTCGTTTGGTACTGAATTCGATGTGCTATTAGAAGTCAAAAGAAAGTACCACTAAATCGCGAAACAAAACCTTATAAGAGCAAACTAAATGTTTCCTGGAAGATATATATTCTCATTAGGTATGTAAGAAACATAAAGCATAAATTAAATATTAATAAACAAAACGAGAGATAAATAAAGTATTAAGCAATTCAACAGCAATATTATTTTAAATTTTTCGGGAATATGCAAGGAAAATTCTGTAGAAAAAGAGTATGGGAATCGAATGAACTATATGTAGCAGGTTTAACAATAAAGTAAAATATATACTTTACATATATAAAGGTAGGAAAATAAGAGAACCAAAAGTTTAATAAGGTGTGGTTACAAAATCATAGCATGAATATTTATAGAGGAATAGAAAAACTGGTAGAAGCCGACCTCGGGGAAGATTAGCTTTGATTTGAAAGAAATGTAGAAACAGATACGGCAATACTCACATTACAACTTGACATAGAAGATAGATAAATGAAAGGCAAGCCTAAATTTCTAACTTTTGTAGATTTGGAAAAATCTTTTTAAAATGTTGATTGGAATACACTCTTTCAAATTCTCAATTCAGCTAGGGTAAAAATAGGGAAAAATAAGGTTAGATGCAATTGGTACAGAAACCATACATCAGTTACAAAAGTCGAAGGCCATGAGAGGGAAGCATTGATTGGGAAGTAATATAGGCTTTTAGACTTTTCCCAGCCGGCCGCGGTGGCCGCGGGGACTGAGGCGCTTCAGTCACGGTCTGCACGGCCACTACGGTCGGGGGTTCGAATCCCCCCTCGGGCATGGATATTTGTGCCGTCCTAGTTCGTAAGTAGTTCATAAGTAGTTTGTAAGTTTAGGGACTGATGACCCCGTAGTTAAGTCCCATAGACTATAAAAACATTCGAGACTTTTCCCAACGTATTCATTTTCGCCGCGGCGGAGCGGCCGAGCGCATTGAGGCGCTATGTGCGAAGCCGTTCCCCGTCGGGGGTTCGAATCCCCCCCTCGGGCATGGATGTTTGTGCTGTCTTTAGTATAAGGTAGCTTGTAAGTTTAGGGACTGATGACCCTACAGTTAAGTCCCATAGGCTTAACAAACATTTAAACATTTTGTCATTCATTTTGTACATTATGCAAGCTGTGAAGAAAAGCAAGGAGAAATTTGGAGAAGGAATTAAAGTTCACGGAGCAGAAATGAAAACTTCGCGGTTTGCTGGTGATATTATAATTTTGTCTGTAATAGCAATGGAAGAATAATTGAAAGGCATGAACACTGACTTGAAAGAAGCGTATAAGGTGAACATTAACAAAAGCTAATCAAGGGTAACGGATTTTCATCTAAGAAAATCAAGCGATGCTGAAAATATTAGATTAGGTAACGATACAATAAAAGGGATAGATGAGTTTTGTAATGTGGACAGTAAAATAACGTAAGATGGCCGCAGTACAGATTATTGGGTGTTGGAAATGGGAAGCAAAGCGTTTCTGAAAATGAGATATTTGTTAACATTGTATATTAATTGAAGTCTTTGCTGGAGGCATTTGTATGGAGGATTGCCTTGTACGCGAATGAAACATGGACGCTAAATAGTTCAGATATGAAGAGGATAGAGGCTTTTGAAATGTGGTTCTACAGAAGAATGCTGAAGATTAGATGGGTAGATCGCCTAACCAATGAGGAGGTACTGAACAAAATTGGGGAGAAAATAGGAATTAATTATAGGACACATTCTTAGACATCAAGGAATCGTCACTTTAACATTGGAATGTAATGAGTGTGACTGGGGATAAAAATCGCAGAGAAAGACCTAGAGACGGATAAACTAAGCACGTTGAAATGGATGTAGGTTGCTCTTCTAATAAGGAGATGAAGAAACTTGCTCAGGGTAGTGTAGGCTGCAAAGCTACAGGGAACCAGTCTCTGGACTGAATATCACAAATCCAAAACACACTTTAAAATTCGAAGATATTCCAGACAAATACTAAAACAGATTGCTGTGTCTTTTAATTGTGTTGATATAATGCCTCAGCATCTAGTGAACACTTAAATAGAATATTTATACATTGTGTACTGGAAGAGGTTCGTTAGACCTGGAGTGTTACTCAGAATAACGATTCACACAATGCGATATAATTTGAATTACATATAATTTTATTTATATTCCAATAAAAAAATTAAAATTATCTGCTTCTTATTCAAATACATCTCTTCCTTAACACCCACTCTTTGAAATAAAATAAACGTTTCGTAGAATACACTTCACCGTTTATCCTTTGAGAAGCTTTTGCTCATTGGTGTAGAGTTCATGCTTTTCCGAATTTACACATGCGTAATTACTGTCTCTCCGGGTCTTGCATTGGTTGATATTAAGCCATTGTACCAATTACTCTTTAAATAGTACACTTGCACATTGTTTACTGGAAAACATTTGACTTAGGCTTCAATCTCTGTACTTTCATAATGAAATACAGGTCAAATGAATTAATTTGAAAATATTGTCCTGGTCACGTATTGACATATTAGTCACTACTTAAACTCGAAATGAGATTCATTATCCTAAGTGTCGCAGATAGTGAGGCCACCAAAGACATCTGCTCCAGTCACGGTCTGTACGGCCACTACGGTCGGGGGTTCGAATCCCCCCCTCGGGCATGGATATTTGTGCCGTCCTTAGGATTAGTTAGTTCATAAGTAGTTTGTAAGTTTAGGGACTGATGACCCCGTAGTTAAGTCCCATAAGCTATGCAAACATTTGAACATTTTGAAAATTTGAACAAAATTTTAAAAACCAGAAACAAAAGGTAGCACTCCTTTGTGCCAACCTCTACCGATTACAATACAATTATCAAAATACTGCTCTAATTCCGTCATTCTTGATGATTAACATGCAGTCAGAAAATGTTTATAAAATGATGGAAAGTACCTTTCAAGTTAGGGGGTGGTTTGTTCAAATGTTCAAATATTTGTATAGCTTATGGGACTTAACTACGGGGTCATCAGTCCCTAAACTTACAAACTACCTATAAACTACCTTATAATAAAGACGGCACAAATATCCATGCCCGAGCGGGGGATTCGAACCCCCGACCGTAGTGGCCGTGCAGACTGTGACTGGAGCGCCTCAGTCCCCTCGGCCACCGCGGCCGGAGGGATGGTTTGTTTTTCCAGTGAATGTGGGGTATAGTTCATCCCTGTTGTCCAGCGTTCTTCTCGTTTGGAAGGGGAATTAGTTGGAATCGTCTTGTTTATCCATTATCGGGCCTCGCGTCCCTGAAGTTCTAGGCTTGTAGACAAACAACATTGAAGTCAGGGCGGAGGTGAATCCCCTGGTTCTGATTTGCAGACATCGGATAGTTAGTAAGTTGCAGTGCACGCTGGGGGGGACCAAGGACGATCAAGAAGCAAGTGTGACGAACCCTTCTCCACCAACGCGTTGAGGAGTTCAGAGAGTTGAGAGGACGGTCTCAAATCGTCGTCACAAGACGTTACGTAACTATACTCTCCACATAACCGCGCTATTTATGCGCCGGAAGTTAATTATAATTCTTAAGGTACTTAGAGTATGGTTGCTACCATGGACTGCTTGCGTCAAGAGTTTGAAGCTTATTGTTTCAGTATGAATCCTTTTTTTAAATATTATTCGATGTTATTCAGTAAATTATACCTTGATTACGAAATGTAAGCAAGCACTCGTAACGCATACAGGTATCTAAACGGTGCACCATTTTAGTTGAGATCTGAAGGCTTGGTAGTTCCTGGGATCAGTCATAAATTATATTATCTCTTAGATAAAATCCTTCGAAAAGTTTTCGTTTTAATGTCATAAAAATATTGTATTTTGGTATTTCTCACGATATTTTGAGAAAGGGGAGATTAAAAGACCTTGTAATTTGTTAATAAAAAGTTCAACGTGACAGGTAACACAATACGAGCATCATATGTACTAGGAAGATTGTTTTGGTAATTATTTATACGTATTGATTTATCAGAAGTATGTCAGGAAACCCTGTACATTAGAATTTTTTTTAAATATATTTATGGCTTCAGAACTTAAATAACAACCAGCCATAACTATTCGACGTAACTCTCAAAAATTCTCCAGAAAATCGACTTTGAAGATTTTCAGGTACATGCAAGTACCAATAATTAAAACACTTGCAGCATCTGTCGTATAGCTCAGTTGGTAGCGTTCTGATATCACAACCATAGAGTCCGTGGTTCTTATCCCATTGTGATATTGGTTTAATTGTTTTGAAATACTTATACCGTTTTATACCTAATAGTAATTTTATAATCAATGCACCTGGCACTGTTGCTTGGAATACACTTGTATTCCCTATTACAAATGTCTGTTTATTTGTAATTTTCTGTATTTTATAAAAAAATTGTCAATAATGATTTAAATTAAAAAAAAGAAATCACAAAATCTTTTGAATTCCATATTTGTGGCAATATTGAAAAAAATTAAAAATCCTTCATTTCGATGTGGTTTCACACATGCTTCTGGTGATAAGCATCGTAAAAGCATGGAAAAATAATAACTTTCATGGCATCGGGCATATCGTACAAGTGCTGCATTTTGCAGTCGTAATTTTTCTTTGATGTGTCAATTGGAAAGCAACCTTAATTTACGTTCATGAAGATTCCTCTTGCATCGCACTATTTAGAAGCGAACCACGCATACCTGATCTTTTCACCGAAGTTTGGAGAGGACAGCTGGTTGATGCCGTCTGCTCTATTACTTATTTCACGTCCTCGTTCGATCAGGTACACACAGTTTTGCAGGCACTTGATGAAATTTGATTGCAACTATAATTATTAAAAACCTTTTATAAAATAAATACAGAAAATGCAAACAAATGCGGAAAAAAAATCGTAACAATTACCATTAGATATCAAAATTGTGTAAGTATTCGATCACTACAACAAAAAATTATCACGGCGGGATTCGAACCACCGATTCTGTGGCTGTAAGGCCAGAACACTACCAACTGAGCTACACCGACAAATGCTGCAATTTTTTAAATTATTGATACTTACATGTACTTGCGAAACTTCAAAGTCGATTTTCTGCAAAATATTTGAGAGTTGCATCGAATGCCTTTAGCAGATTCTTATTGAGTTCTGAATTTCACATACCATAAAAATAAAGAAATTCTAAAATCAGATACCCATGTAGTCTCCATATTATAGAAATTGTGGAGTTGTGTAAGATTGAAGTGTATTAAAATTTCTGAAATTGGTCATAATGTTAAATAAATTCCATGAGTTTACAAATCCTGGTGTACGCTTCCCACGCTCCTAATTAGATTTGCCTTCAATCTAGATTACTGGGTTACACTGTCATTTACCTCATCGGATCAATTCTTTTTATTCGGAAATATACACGGTACGGATTTTTGGGCTAATATACACCTTTTATGTAGACTGTAATCTGTCCTCATGAACCACAGAAACTGCCGAGCTGGGGTGGCTTGCGTGCCTCAACGATGCAGATAGCCGTACCGTAGGTGCAACCACAGTGGAGGGGTATCTGTGGAGAAGCCAGACAAACGTGTGGTTCCTGAAAAGGGCAGCAGCCTTTTCAGTAGTTACAGGGGCGACAGTCTGGATGATTGACTGAGCTGGCCTTGTAACATCAGCTAATGTGGCTTTGCAACACAGCTACTGCGAACGGCTGAAAGCAAGGGGAACTACAGCCGTTACTTTTCCCTAGGACATGCAGCTCTACTGTAAGAATATATGATGATGGCATCCTCTCGAGTAAAATATTCCGGAGGTAAAATAGTCCCCCATTCGGATCTCCAGGCGGGGAATACTCAGGAGGATGTCGTCATCAAGAAAAACAAAATAGGCATTCTACGGCTCGGAGCGTGGAATGTTCTACCCCTCAAATGGGTAAGTAACTTCGAGAGTCTGAAAAGAGAAATGGATAGGTAAAAGTTAGATACAGTGGGGGTAAGTGAAGTTCGGTAGGAGGATGAACAGGATTTTTTGGTCAGGTGAGTACAGTGTTATAAATACAAAATCAGTTGGAGGTAAAGCAGGAGTAGGTCTGAAAATCAAAAATAAAACAGGAATGCCCAAAAGTTACTGTAAACACCTTAGTGAACGCATTATCGTAGCAAAGATAGATACGAAGTCAACGCTGACCACAGTAGTACAGGTCTGTATGCCAACCAACTTTGCTGAAGTTTGGAAAGTAGGAGACGAGGTACTGGCAGAAGTGAAGTTGTGAGGCGGCATCGTGAGTCGTGTCGGGATAGCACAGGCGGTAGTGCGCTTGCCCGCGAAAGGCAAAGGTCCCAGGTTCGAGTCCCGATTCCGGCACACAATTTTAATCTGCCAGGAAGTTTCAACTTTGCTGTTGATGTGGAGATAGAATAAATGTATGAGGAGGTAAAAAAATTTATTCAGACCGTTAAAGGAGACGAAAACTTAATTGTGATGAGGGAGGTAGTAGGAAAGGAATGAAAGAGGAGATCACCAGGTATAATTTTGTGCAGAGCACAATTTAATCATCACAAACCCTTGGTTTAATCATCTTCAAAGAAAGTTATACACGTGGAAGAGACCAGGAGACACTGGAAGGTACCAGATTGACTTTATAATGGTAAGGCGAAGGTTTAGAAACCAGGTTTTAAATTTTAAGACAAATTCATAGGCAGATATAGACTCTGAGCATAACTTATTAGTTATGAACTGGAAAAAGGTAGAAAATTAAGGAGATGGAATCTGGACAAATTTAAGGAACCAGAGGTGCTTGATAGATTCAGAAGGAGCATTTGGCAAGGATTAACTGAAACGGAATGAAGTGATACAGCAGAAGAAGAATCGGTAGCTCTGAGAGTAGTGAAGGCCGCAGAGGATCCTATAGGCAGTAGGACGAGACCTAATAGAAATTCCTGGATACCACAGGAGATGCTGAACTTAAATGATGAAAGAAAATATAAAATGCATCAAGTGAAGCGGGCAAAGGGGAGTACAGACGTCTGAAAAATGAGGTTGAAAGGAAGTGCAGACTGGCTAAGCAGGAGTGGCTTGAGGAAAAATTCAAGACCGTAGAAGAAAGTATAACTAGTGGAAAGATAAATATCGCCTACAGGAATTTGGAGACAAGAAAAGCAGCGCTGGGAATATCAAGAACTTAGATGGAAAACCATTACTAAACAAAGAAGGTAAAGCTGAAAGGTGGAAGGAATATATAGAAGGCGTGTACAACGGAAATAAACTTGAAGGCAGTATTCTAGAAATGGAAGACGAAGTAGAAGAAGATGAGGTAGGAGATACTACACCGCGAGAAGAATTTCAGAGAGCACTGAAAGATTTGAATAGATAAAAGGTCCCTGGAGTAGACGATGTTCTGTCTGAGCTGCTATTACCGTTAGGAGAGCCAGTTATGAAGCAAATGTTCCACCTAGTATGCAAGCTGTATGAGACAGGCGAAATACCCTCCGACCTCAGGAAGAATATACTGATTCCAAGACCTAAGAAAGTAAGTGCAGAAAAATATGAAAATTACAGAACTATCAGTTTAATATTTCATGGTTGCAAAATACTAACACCAGTTATTTACAGTCCAATGGAAAAAACGGATGGAATCTGACCTTGTGGAAGATCAATTTAGATTTAGGAGAAATGTAGGAACACGCAAGGCAAAACACTTATTTTAGAAGATAGGTTAAGGATAGGGAATCCTTCGTTTTATCATTTGTGGATCTGCAGAAATATTTTGATAATGTTGAGTAGAATACGCTTTTTCAGATTCCGAAGGTATCAGGGTAAAAGATAGGGAGCGAACTTGTACAAATACCAGACAGCAATTATTAGAGTCGAAGGGTATGAAAGGTCGCGGCGTATTGATGCGCTATGCTACGATGCGCGAGGCCGTTCCCCGTCGGCGGTTCGAAACCCCCCTCGAGCATGGATGTTCGTGCCACCTTTAGTATAAGTTAGTTCATAAGTAGTTTGTAAGTTTAGGGACTGATGACCCCGCAGTTAAGACCCATAAACTTTACAAACATTTGAACATTTGATTTGGCACGAAAGGGTTGCCGTGGTTGGGAGGGGAGTAAGAAAAAGTTGTAGCCTTTGCCCAATGTTGTTCATTCTGTACATTTAGCAAGCTGTGAGGGAACGCAAGGAGAAATTTGGAGTGGTAATTAAAGTCCAAGGAGAGGGAATACAAACCTTGCGGTTTGTTGACGACATAGGAATTCTGTCAGAGACGGCGAAGGACCTGGAACAGCGTTAAACGAAATGGACAGTGTGTTGAAAGGAAGGTATAAGATGAACTTTAACAAGAGTAAAACGAAGGTAATGCAATTTAGTGTTATAAAATCAGGCGATGTCGAAAGAATTAGATTACGCAATGAGGAAATTAAAGTAGTAAATTAGTTTCGTTATTTGGTAGCAAGATAACTTGTGATGACCGAAGCAAAGAGGATATAAAATACATAATAGCTATGGGAAGAAAATCGTTTCTTAAAACGCGAAATTTGTCGTCATCCAATATTAGTCTAAATCTTACAATGTAAGCTTTCATCAACTTCATTTAAAACTTCCGGGCTCATAACCCATGGTCGATTTGTAAAACTTTCCCAGTTCGCCACTCTATCCCTGAAGATGTCTTCCGCAGCCGAAGATGAATCGTTAGGGGAGTTTTACAAATCGACCACGGCTTATGAGCCCGGAAGTTTTAAATGAAATTAGTATAAATGTTAGGAATTCCTTTCTGAAAGCATTTGCCTGGAGTGCAGCATTGTATGGGAGTGAAAGGTGGACGATAAGGACTTCCTACAAAAAGATGATAGAAGCAATCGAAATGCGGAATTGCAGACGAATGATGAAGAAGAGTAGATGGGTAGATCACGTAATTAATGTGGAAGTGCTCAATAGAATTGGGAAGAAAAGGAGTTTCTGGTGTATCTTGACTGAGAGAAGGGACAGGTTGGTGGGACACATTCTGAGACACCAAGAAATCGTCAACTCAGAATTAGAAGGAAGTGTGTGTGTGTGTGGTAACATTCGTAGAAGGAAACCGAGGGACGAATACAGTAAGCAGATTCAAAAGGACGTAGGTAGCCTTTCATATTCTCAGATGAAGAGGCTAGCACAGGAGAGCTGCATCAAACCAGTCTGCTGACTGAAGACCACAACAACAACAACGTAGTCTGCTTATTTCTCTCGTAGATGCAGGAGATTGCGTTGCTGACATCCGCGTTCCCGTCTTTCGACGGAACAAGAAACTTGGGAGTGTTCCGGCAAAGGGAAGCGTGAGAGAGAGAGGGAGGAATGAAGCAAAACAGGGCAGTGGTAATTCCCGATACCTGTTCTGTTGTGCTGTGTCGTGTTCCGCTGGCGGTGGCTTTTACCGGCGCCGCCTCCGGGGACCCCGGCAATGCAGTTAGGGCCTCCCGCCTCCCGCCAGGGCCCGCAATTTAATAAGCCGGCTCTCCGACACGCCGCTTCCGGCGCCGGGCGCCACGTCACTTCCGCTTCCCGCGCGGAGCGGTGGCGCCCCTGCCGATAGTTGCCGCCGGGGGCACAGCTAATAGCTGACGGCGCGCCGTGTGACAGAGGAAGGTAAGTTACACGTCGACCTGGTTGGAGTTCAGTGGCATTGCTATCATAGGGCTAGGCGGGGCAGTGCCCCGGGGCCCCCGAGCTACAGGGGCCCCTCAGCCTTCGTGAGCGACGATCGAAAAAAGCTACAGTAGAGCGTCGAATTATTATTATTACTATTTTTTTTTACCCTCCCACCCTATCGTCCATCATGTCCCCTTCCCCTCAAGCCAAGTTTCCCACAATAGCCGCTCTGGGCCACTGGCTGGCGGAACAATGCTTCTAATTGGCCATTCATAGAATATATGACGTCAACTGCGATTGGGCAAAGCTGAAAATATATATATAATATGCCGGTGACGGACAATGATCCTATCGTTAGTGGGGAGGGGTGCGCAAAGTTTGAAGCCCTTACTCTTACGGGAATTAGTTCATAACTACGAGTTTGAGTACTGTGGGCAGGGCGAAGCTGGTAATTTGTATCTGACGGGAGGCGTGCTTAGGTAGTCCTTGCAGGTGCGGTGATCACTGTGTCCCCAGTGGTGTAGGGGTCAGCGCAACTGCCTAGAAAGCAGGAGACCCGGGTTCGAATCCCGGCTGGGTACACATTTTCAGCTTTGCCCAATCGCAGTTGATGTCATATATTCTATGAATGTTGAATAATAACAACTGCAGGATCAGAAGTGACATCTGTTCTCTCGGAACAGACGCCACATGTATATGCTTCTAATTGGGCCTTCACAAGACGCCACTATGTGGCGCTGCCGACAGGCGAAGCTGTCAGTCAATGTGTCCAACAATCGGCAAACTCCAGTCGGCAGAAGTAGCGGCAGCATCAGAGCTGTTCACAGCAACAGCTGCGTCTTCCAAGTGTTGCGGCGTGCCGGCTCGGCGCAATGTGAAGTATCGCGCTCCTCCAAATACTGTATAAATACATTTGATGTACAGTACTTCTTATTGGCAAATAGAAGTGTACAGTTTGAATATCCGAATAAAACTGTTTTCCGAATATCCATGTCCCAAAATTGCTTCGGATAATAGACGTTATACTGTATATAATAGTTTAGTTGAATGAAGGAATTTTGACTTTTAATTTCTCCTGCCGAAATTGTCCCCAACATGGACAGTTCGTCAATTACGTAAGGAAATCATAACAGAATATGCATTATTAGAATGTGAGGTTACGGAAGTATTTAGTTTTCTTCTTCTGCAGCAGCCGAAAGGTCGTTCAGCAAATAAAAATTATCAAAACACGTCTGAGTAACAGTATGGCTCAAGCTCGACTCGGACATTTGGCACTCATAGCAATCGAAAACAAGGCTGCACCAAGTCTAGATTTAATAGACCTTATTGATGATTTTGCAAAAACCAAAGCCAGAAAAAGATTGTAAAGTAATTGTTAAAATAAAATTGACTACTTTTTAATTGTGTACCCATATTATTACTATAATGTACTGCAGTCACGAAAATGCTTACCGATAATTATCGATCAGAAATCATATATTTTCCAACATCTGCAATTTAACAGTTTGAAGCACTGTATTACTCAAGTAGGTATTATTTCATTCTGACTTTCGTGCGTGAGGAAAAACGAACGAAATCCCCACGACTTGAAAAACGCCACTCATTAAGTTCGCGAGGCGCGAAAAATGATTATGAATTTTTTTCAAGGACTAATAGTATTCGTGTTACAAGAAATAGAAAATTTCGCAACTTTTAGAAAACAATGTTTTAAGACATTGACTGCCACGTGAGTTAAATATAAGTCGCAGGAAGTCTTCTCTTCGGGCCACGTTAAGTAAATACAACTCACGGACATTTTTCCGTGGTGCAGTTGTAACAGTACCGTCCTGTGACTTGGTGTTACAGTACGTTATGGCCCCAGTAACAAATCATGCTCGTGGTCTCCAGTTTTCAAGAGCTCCAGAGTAGTTATTGACACTTGAAATCGTGAATATATTGGAGTTTCCTTTTTCTTATAATTTATTATTTGGTGTTACATATTACTTATACAGTCGATTATAAATCGCATACTGTTTTAATTAAATTCTCCAACTCTAATTGTAACAACAGTGAAACAGACTGAAAAAATTGGGTAATTCCTCTTTGTATCTCTAACACCTACATGCACTGTGCTTTATGAAGAAACACTCTTCGCAAAAATATGAATCACAATTTTTTACATTTCCATGTAGTTAGTTTCATTTCTTGACAGCTTGCTCTCGTCCAAATTAATTATTTCTTTTTTCTTAGCATCCGTACCGTACACCTATGACTTGCTGCTCCTATGTTCACAAGAGCAAAATTTGCAGGCAGCTCGGTGGCTACGGTGAGAGATTTCTCAGGGGCATCGACGTATGGAGTAGTCTCAACGTCACTTCCTCTTTGAATTTTGTGATTGAGATAATCTTGTTGTTGATGTATCGGTAAATCACGAGAGCATTTACCAGTGGTGACCCTGTCAACAGTTCAACTGCAAGCTTCCTGTACCATTTCACACACCGGCTTAGACAATATAGGACTCCATTTGGTGAGAGAGATCTATAAATGACAGATTATAGTCAGTTATCATTGCTGGTTTTTTCTTGGTGCCCCTCTTGGTTTGAACTTCAGCTTCTTCCTCTCCATGAACAGTATTCAGCATCAACACATTCCTCTTATTTTTCCATTTCAGTATTATCTTCATCTTCTTCATTTATGTCCATAGCTTTATCTAAAAACTTCTGTACATGCCTCTGTTCATCTACATAACTTCTACGAGACACTTTCTCCTGCTACAATACCACTGTGTTAAGGAGCAAACAACACTGAATAAAGACTGTAGTAACAATGCAGAAAAACAAAAATGGAACTGTACGCAAATAATGTTGTGGAATGAAAGACTTACAGGAGTACCAACCCAAAATTATTAGCGACATAGCACATGACACACCTGGCACTTTACTCTGGCGCCATGTGAGTCATATGTAACTCACACAAAAAAAATAAACTAAGGTACTAACTTATTTGTACTTAAATAGCTTACTTCAAGCAAAGTAATATGGAATATGGAAAAAAAGTAACTGATCCCCGAGGATCGGTAACCCAAGTATACCTTTGGCAGTTTGGCAATACAGTTATTGTTAAACAGAATGGACTAAGACAAAATATTAAATGTATACAACATATAAGTACAGTAGAACAGTATCGGGTATATGATTTGTTGTGGGGATGTAACAGGCGACAGCAGGAAGGGGTGGTGTGAGGGGGGGGGGGGTTGAAGGGCAGAAGGTGCGGGAAAGGGCAGACCGCTGGAATGGTCAGGCACTGCCGTTCTTTGTGCGCCTGCAAAACGAATAGCGAGAAAGCGAGCCCCCACTCTGTCTACCCCATTATGTCGCAAAAGGTGTTTTACCGGTCCTTCCACAGTGCACCTCATAAATCACATATGACGTATTGCCCAGACAGACCTGGAGAGTGCGCATTTTCCACAAAATGCGCTGCGCCAGGAAACAGGCATGTTTATTTTCCGTAAAGGCGTTAATAATGAAAGGAATACCGAACAGAATCTACGTACCTTTCTACACACAACCTTGCAATGGAAGGCGGGAAATGGATTCGGCATTATGTGGCTTTTTTCTGGGAATGGCGCCTTCCCATACCATAAAAACTATTCGCTCTTCAATTTACGTTCATACTAACACTATACTCTCCGCCGCATTCTGCTCACTTCTTCTATGCGAAAAACAAACAAATTCACTGTTTCTTAAAGTAATGGTGAGAATTCAGCACTACATTCACGGATCAGAAGTTTCATGTAATAATTACTTTGTCTCAATAGTGAATTGTGACTCAAGACGCTGCCCTCCACCCCACTGTCACGATAATAAGCGAAGATATCGACTTAGTTATTTTACTTATTACTTTTTCCTGTCCAGACACTAACATCAAGAAGCCTGGTAGGGGCAAGGCTCAATCCAAAGTGTTTCATCAAACAAAATCCGGCAACTTACTTTTGATGAAACCATCCTACACGAATGTTTTCCCTATTTTCCTTCTTTGACTGGACTATCAACGAAATGAGCTAACAGTGCAGTAGTTTAGCGAGAGTGAATTATCGGCAATGACAAAAGTTCGCCTGCTGTCACCGCTGACGAAAAATATCCCATGGGGCATCTGTATGTCCTACCCAGGTCCAACTTTATCTCTATCCCTCTGCAAAATTTCGTCAAATAAGCTGGTATTTTTTTGCGTGAAAGCATAACAAACAAACAAACTTTCACACTTATATTAAAGAGTACGATTAAATATTATTTGCTGCGTTACAGACAATAATTTACTTAGTAGTATTTATGTTTGCCTTGTTATGTCTTCCAGTGGGCGGTAAGGAGCTGATGATGAAGTAGTTTTTACATCTGTACAGTGTTATTGTAAAGAGGGCCCTTGGTGACATAGCTACGTTACTGTTTGTGTTGCACTATTAAAACCATTCCTTAAAGAATCGGACTAGAGCTGTGGCGACTCGTGAATAAGTCGTTCATTTGAACGAATATAAAGAATCGTAAGAATCGAATCTTGATCCGGACGAATCGTCTTTCAAAAGAATCGTCTGTCTCATGACGATTCCAAGATCCAACGATTCATGATTCGAAAGCAAGTGGCTAATCGTACCGAATGATTACGAAAGCCAGAAAGCGTGTGAACAAAGGAAGCACAGAACGAAGACCGTGAGACGTTAATTGTTAGCCTATTCACGAATTACAGTTGACAGAAACAAAACGCAGTGAAATACACAGTTGCCAATATTGTTGTTGTTGTTGTTGTTGTTGTTGGGTGTTTAAAGGGGACTCAACGGCTGGGTCATCAGTCCCCTGTTCCCAGCTAAGAGTTTACATCTTAAAACTTTCCCTTTTGTCGCATAGTACTCCACGTCCAGTATACTCCAGGTACAGAGTGACAGTCCATGGTAAAATGATGACGTATAACAAAGAACACGATAGGAGTTGACCAAATAGAAAGAAGACTAAAACAGGACAGCAGAAGAGTGTGGCTGGCTGATCACAAGAATAATACAGGATGAGGCAGCCACTCTGCACACACTAAAATCCTTAATTGAATACCAAGTCGTAGCCCATAAAAGGACAACGGCCTATTGTTCCGGAGGGGTGGGAGCCCGAGAAGGCGGGCAAATAGGCTCCACAACTAAATAGACCAATAAAAGCTGTCATTACATACGACTATACATATTATGTATTTAAGCAAGCAATTCTTACACATTTATATTTGGCGTATCCCGGAAATGGCTGTAACGATTTGGATTATATTTTGTGTTTAGAGAGTCTTAAGCTTTTTGCGTTCATCTACATAGTTGTAGTTTTTGTAAGAACTCAGTTTTACAAAAAAATATTCTTTTTATATAAAATTTTAAATGTTTTTAAAGCCATCTCAAAAATCTTTTCTTCATTTTTATTATGTTTAGCTTTCCTGAAAGAAACCGATTTTACAAAAAAGGAAACATTTTGTATCTCGAAAGAAATTTAATATTTAGAGACGGATTTTTATTTTTAATGTTTATTTATATAGACGTGTACCCTTAAACTAATTGATTTTACATAATAATTATTTCATAACGATTAGATAATGTGTTAATTACCATACATTTAATGAAATTTATATTTAAATGGGTGAAGTATTCAAACAGAACAAAAAAAATTATCAGGTTACAGCAGGATTCGAAATAAGTGTCCTACGTTCACTAAACCTACTACGTTACTAAATGAGCTATGATGACAGCAGAAGTAGTTGGTAGTGTAATATGTATTTATATCCGCTTGCAAAACTTCAAAGACTATTTTCTCGAGAATTTGTGAGAGCTGAATCGAATGGCTTTGCCTCATTATTATTTCAAGTCTGAACTTTAAGCACCATAAATATTAATAAATCCGATACCCATACTGTCTCCTTTTTGGCATTCTGTAAGATTCGCGCCATCGCAGATCAAAAGAATCGTGAACGAATCGTAGGAGCAGATTCACAAAGTTAGACTCCAGCATCCATGACACAGATTTGTATTGCCATCTATGAGCAGGATGAAGAAGTAAGAATCGTACCAATGCAGACTAAAGAATCGTGAACGAATCGTAGGAATCGATTCACAGGGTGGAATTGAATCGCAAGAATCGTTTCTTGAAAAAGAATTGTGTTGCCCAACTCTAGAACGTACGGCAGACATCTTTTTTAGTAGCACAACCACAGAAATTCGGTCATACAATGTCGCAAATCATATTTGGAAAATGTAAACATTATATTTTCTGTAAGTACTCCCCCTGCCTACTACCAATCCGTCCAGATCCCTGACCGCCACGCCCTCCGCCTCGCTTACCACCTCCGCCCCCCCCCCCCCCCCCCCCCCCACACGGATTCTGTACGACCCTATTACTTTCCCACACCTGCTCAAATGCCTCCAATACCTATGCCTCTGCCACGCCGTTACCAGAATCTAACATACGAGTCACGAAACTCTGTGCTGTTTTCTACTACTTCGCTACTGCATTACCGCCAAGTGGCTGGGTCGTAAAGATTTTGCGAGAGACGATTGTGCGGTATATTAATTGTTAGTGTGAAAAGCATGTTTAAAATGCGGTTGTATTTCGGTGCCTATTGCGGCGCTATAAATTGTAGCAGCAATAAAAAAATATAATGCAAAAATATCTCTCTTTCGATTTCCAAAGGATTCCGAGAGTTAAGTGAATATACTACGAATACTACTTCATTTTTATAACGAATGAAATGAAAGATATCTGCATACCGATGTATTTTTTTCCGTTATATGTTTCATTTAAAACTTAGTTGCAAATAATTACAAAGAGATATGATGAGGTGATTGGCGGAGTAAGTGGAAGGTGGGCAAAAAGAAGGATAGGAGGAGATGAACAGAGAGAGGAAGAGATGAACAGGAGATGGAGGCGGAGAGAAGGAAATAGAGTGAAGGAAAGAAATTTTGGACAGAGGGTGAAAAGGGATGGAGAGATTAACTAACCTGAGACTGTAATAAATGAATTCCCGATTAGTGATTTATATATTTTGCTTTGTATTTTTGTTAAATGATGTATATTATTATTTTTTATATATTTAATTTTATATTATTTATATTTTTTAGCGAAAATATTTGCAAAAATCAAAAAACTACTGCGTAATAAAGCGCTCCAGTACGATTTTCTTCCCTCCGTCATCCTCTACAGTAGACGGTTCCTGCGTAATATGTGTCCCACATAAGATGTTTTTCTCTTCTATGCCATCATCACGAAGTTAATTTCCTCTCGTGCCCACGTTTCAGAACTATAAGACACAACGTTCAACAGAAAACATTTGAGACACTTCCTGAGATTACTGGGGATGTTCCCAGCTGTTAACATAACTGTCACTATCCCAAATTCTTTCGTTCTCATAGAAATTTTGCGTCTCCCTTCTTCTTTGAAAAGTCCATTGGAAGTAATCAAACTCCCTAAATATTGGAACGACAATCTGTTCTATCGCTCTTCCATCAATTGTTATATTGACCGTGTCGCCTTGTTTCCCGATTTTCATCTCTTTAGTCTTAACAACATTCAGTTTTATTCCACCCTTACATTATTTAGAGTTCTTCTACCGTTGCTGCTACTACTCAAATCATGCATACCTCATCATCATCTTAGACAGTTTCCAGGCTCTGGCCGGGTCTGCTTCGAACATAAGCCTCTCCATCGTCTTCTCTCTTGTCACCATCTCTCCATCGTCACCTTGGTCCAACCTTCTCCTTTCTTCCTGACACATTCCTCCATTCCTATCTGTGTCTCGGTCTTTCTCTTGATCTCTTTCCCTCGAACTTCATCTCGTGTATCCTCCTTTGTATCCTCTTCTTCTCCATTCCCTTAACATGTCCATACCATTTCAGCCTTAATATCTCTATCTTGTAATGGTTCCACCTTCATATACCAAGTTTCGGTTACTTATGTCAGGATCGGGACATAGTATGACCGATATATAACTTTTTACTGCTTTGGGGTACATCCCTGCTCCATATTAGGCTTCTAACTCTCATCCGAAATGCTTCTGCTTTTCTCCCCCGCTAGTTTTTTTTTCTCTCAGTTTTCCCATTTTCCTGTATTGGGCTTCCTAGGTACTTGAAACTCTCCCTCTCCTCGATCGTTCCCCACAGATTGTTACTCCAGTTGTTCCTCTCTCTCTCTCTCTCATTCGTTCTTGTTGTGATAAACAACTCACTACTACTTATATTAAATTTCATCCCATATTCTTGCACTGTTTGTTCCCATACGTCCAACTGCTCTTGTACTTCCTTTCTTATTCCCTCAAATCAAAAGATCATCTACAAAAACCATAGCTTTTATCTTTCCTTCACCAGTTACTTGTGCTACTGCTCATTTTATCATCCTTCAATACAATAAAGAGTAAAGGTGAAAGTTAACATCCCTGCCTCAAGCCATTCTTCTGTTCAATCCAAGCTGATCTCTCTCCTGCAGTGGTGTCCAGGGGGGGGGGGGGGGGTTAGTACTTTTGTCCAGTCTGTGGTGGGGGCTTTGTCAAACAATTCACAAAACGTGAAATAAAAGATTTTTATTTCCAATATTAAATGGCGAAACAGGACTTAATATCACAGTTTTGGATGCGGTATTGGATGCAGTTGGGGGGGGGGGGGGAGGGTGAGTCATTGCACACAACTGGGTATATATTTTTTCAAGGGGTTCGCAGCCAATTATGTAACTGTTGAAGAAATGTTACATTCATAGTCGACACTTACGGTATCCCGATGCGAGATATTTGTCTAGCATTGTCTCGATATTTTAATAGTCGATGTATACGATTCGAGATACAATTGACGTTACCAAATAACCGTATGATTACATTGCGTTGTTAGTTCTTATGTGATTTGAAGTACGGTATGTCGTTTTCTCAGTTAACTAGTACTGACAGCCAAAAACGGCAGTGCAAGTTCTCAGACAAATTAAAGTCAATCTCAGAGCTTTGTACACGGACAGAATAAAAGCGAAGCTAAGTGTGCAGTGTGCGATAGTTACGTTAATATTGGATATAAGGGTGCCTTTCACTTGGTAAGGCATCTGACCACAGAACAACACAAAAGGATAGTATGAACCAGTTCCACATCTAGCTCATTGCTCGACTTTGTGAGTAAAACACACATGCCTGTAGTTAGAAACGTTCAAGCCACAGAAGTCACACTGGCATACCACACATTTTCCACCATCATTCGTACAAATCTATGGATTGCACAAGCAAATTAAACAAAAAACTGTTTCCAAAATATGGGGCTACATAAAATTTATCGTGTGGAAGAACAAAAACAGCAGCCATTATGAATAATATAATTGCACCTCAGTGCTCAGTGGACAAAAGTGAAAAACCGTTTGATGATGGATTCAGTAAAAAGAAATTTACTTGTCCAGTACAATTTCAAGGACATGTCTTCTGAGGACTTCTATAACTATATTCTAAAAGATGGTAGATATGTAGAAACGTGTGAGTCACGAGTCGCATGTGAATGAATAATTAATTTTCGAACAGCTTAGATGGTACGAACTGAGCCGTAATATTTCAGTAAAGGTTTTATGATCTTTTTCTGTGGAGTTGGAGATGGCCTTCATTTTGTAGTTCAATTAGTGAGTGACAGATATTGGTGTGTCTATAAATTTTGTTGCACCGTCATTTCTCTTCCTTGAATTCATCTCTTATCCCTTGTTGGAATGTTAACGTAGTACTAAAGTACTTTAAATGGAACGTTTCGTTTTTAAATCGTTGCTGAGTCTGCAAGGAAGCACCCCACAGAATTTTATCTCTCTTTTCCCTGCCCACCCGAATATTATCTTCAATTATCTAAATCCATACTCATTTTTAGGTCATATACTCGCAGTCTTACACCTGAACTTTCAGTTGACTTCTAATTATTTTTCGGTTTCCCATCCAATAAATCGACTCTGAAATAGAGTTATGGCGACCAGTATTCTATTACATTCTGTTGTATTGAATTTCTTTTTAATCGGATCTTCACTTTATAAATCACCATATCGTGTTGTACAGAACACAGGCCTATTTTTGTCTTATTATACTACATGTAGTTACTTACCTAATTACGATACTGTTTTATAGTTCAGTATTTTGTTGAATGCGGAAATATTATTAACTATGATGTAGAATACTTTGTGTCTAAATTACCAATTCTGCTGCCTACTATGCTGCTCTTCAGACAGAAAGCCATATTTAATGGACAAGAAGTTACATTCATAAAAACAAGAAACAATAGATGCAGAATTTATATTTGTGACAAAACGGCGTATGAAAACATAAAAGAGGAGGCGTTAAAGACACGCATATTCAGGATTAGAAACTGACACGGTGTCTAAAAACACATCGAAGCTTGACAGCGAAAGTTGACGAGCACGAAGACATTGGTAACAGGCACATAGCAACACTTTATTCTGCCTGTTCAGCTGTTACTGAAGTCTTAAAATCACACGACACAACAATAAGGAAAGGAGAGTGAAGTGAGGGAGGGAAAGGAGGCGGAAGGGAGAGGGGACGCTCATATACCGGGAAGAATAGATGTTGGGATGGAGGCAGTCATCTGGGAGGGGAAGCTGACGGAAGTCACCCTCGGTAAGAATGTGGAGAGTGTGGATGTGGAGGAAGGGACGGAGAATGACTTGCTAAGGCGTGGGAGACGCCCAGAATTCAAGAGGAGGTGGGAAACTAAGGGGTGTTGGGATTCTTTCTATCTTGAGGAAATGGAAAGGATGCGGTTGTGCTCCAGGAATTTGAGTAGGTGTGTGAAAGGAATGAGGTCAAAAAATGTTCAAATGTTTGTATAACATATGGGACTTAACTACGGGGTCATAAGTCCCTAAACTTACAAACTATTTATGAACTAGCTAATCCTAAGGACGGCACAAATATCCATGCCCGAGGATTCGAGGATTCGAACCCCCGACCGTAGTGGCCGTGCAAGAATGAGGTCGTATAGGATCCGCGTAGGGGAGGGGAGGTAGATACGGTAAACGAGGCATAGGTCGTGGCGCACAAGGATCTGTAAGGGATTGGTAGTGGGCGGGGGAAGCGGATACCCAAGATGGATGGAAACAACATAAGACGAGACGCATTAAGTTAGGGTGAGGCCACGGTACTTGAGGTTCCTATTTAAGATTTCAAAGTGCCCCCTGCACCCCCTCCACTCCCCCCCCCCCCCGTTCAACCTCTGCGGGTTGTGCAGGGTCCAGCTTTATGTTAATCGATGTTGATCTTCGAGGTTATCAACTTTTAAAAACCGGTTAGTATTTTTCCAAACATCCTGAAAAAACAGTCATAAATATCTCATTCTGTAGATTTGGGATAGATACGGATGGAAAGTACAGCAGCCGAATTGTAATCTGTGGCATGTGGCTGCAATTTACACATAAATAAAGTATTATTTAATATTCTGTAATTAAGGCGCTGAACTTGACATCCGCCTGCTTTATTCTACCATTCCATATTTGAAATAAGGATCTGTCACTTTTCTTTAATGTTGTGCTGGAATTTTAAGGTAAGGCTACATACGTGCATATTTCCGTCTAAACGGCTAATTACTGCAGTAGAGTCCCGAAAACTCGGTCTTATGTGGACCCAAGGTTGACCGAATTTATGAAAATGCCGTGTTATCGAGAACGGTGTTAAAAAGGAACAGATGAGGTTGTTTTGTTATAAAATACTTTCTATTGTTACTTTAGAATACAACGATAGAATACAGTAACACAAAATACGTTTAAGAACTAACGAGTACGTACTTTAATTTTGAAAACTAATAATGAAAAGTATGGACAATAGTGATTTACTTCATAAAACATATTCCACTATAATTTACAAGCCTGAGTGACAGAGCGCGCGGCCGCGTCACATGTCACTGCCCATCACACTTAAGCCGTTTTTAAAATGCACTGTGAAAACATTGCTCTGCCATAATTTTGATCACGACTATTTTCTAATATGATGACGCATCTACATACCGCATTAATGAAATTCAGGGGATTTTTAAATGGTGTAGGTGGCACAAGGAAAGATGATGACAAGGTCCATTTATAGCATAGCCTGTAACTGCTATACGCTACGATTTCCATTCTATCTTGCATTCTGCGAGCTCGGAGTAATTCCAATGTGTAGCCCAAGGGGGGTGACCGAGCTACCCGGACTGCCGGGTTGCTGAGTGCCGTGTTTTCGGAACTCCACTCTATTAGCAAAAGAGCCAAACTTTCATTAAATAATTATGTTAATTTCCAATCGGTCGCGCAATTCAGGTCAGAACTTTACGTTCACGGAGGTACCGAGTTCCAAAATGATTGAGAAACAGAGAGTGAAACAATGCAGTGCATTAGCTTACATACTAGAAAAAAATGTATGTTTCTTAAATGTGTACCCCTTATTCTTAACTATTCTAAGTTTTCATTTCCAATTTGTTGTTTATTTCTTATATATGATTATTATTTTGTCGGTAATTGATTGTACCTGCAAAAGAAAATAGAATGAAAAGTACTGCGGATCAATCTTGCCGGCCGCGGTGGCCGAGGAGACTGAGGCGCTCCAGTCACGGTCTGCACGGCTACAACGGTCGGGGGTTCGAATCCCCCCCTCGGGCATGGATATTTGTGCCGTCCTTAATATAAGGTAGTTGATAAGTAGTTTGTAAGTTTAGGGACTGATGACCCCGTCGTTAAGTCCCATAAGCTTAACAAACATTTGAACATTTTTTGGATCAATCTTTGAAATACCATGGTGCAAAGTGACGCAATACTTTTCGGATTTCAAGTGAGCTGATTTGCAGACCAGTCAAGCTGGAATAGGGTAGAAGAGCGTTCCGAAAACCAGTCACATATCATTCCAGCCAGATGAACTTTACTGTTGTTTTCTTAAAAATGGAATTATCAGTTGCATTCTTATCATGTAGATGTTGCATTACAGGTACCATATGATTTCTGACGCTACAATAAAAGTGGTGTTTCATGTTGGTGGTCACCTCAGTGAGAGGATCTAATTCGCGATAAGAAAATCACTGCCAAAAAACGTAGACAGACCTCCACATTAAACACTTTCAGGATCTATTATTTTATATGGTCGATCAGTACAACTGTGAAAAAGTTTAGTAAATCCTTTCTTTTCTTTAAATTACACTAAAAAATCATTATTGCTGTATTTTTACAATACTCGATGTACATCTGCAAAGCATAATTTTAAAAGTACACTTTACACGTGTGATTCCAAGTCGACGTATGTTATCAATTGTGGGCAGTTAGAGGTGAGTGCTGCGAATGTGACAGGAGCAAGTATTTGGCTGCTGGGGGATGAGTTAACATGCCAATATTACCATATGCGCCCAACCAAAAACGTATAGGCCGTGTGGTCTAAGACGCCATGCTACGGATTGTGCGGCAGCTCCCGCCGGAGTTTCGAATCCTCTCTCGGTCATTGGTGGGTGTGTTGCCCGTAGTTTAAGTTAGTTTAAACAGTTTGTAACTCTAAGGACCTTTGACCCTTATAGTTTGGGCGCTTAGATTGACAAACATTTAAACATTTGAAAAAATACAGCCAGTACATTGGGTATCGGCAGAGACTTGACCAACAGACAATTTTAAAGACTTTTCTGCTAATGTAAATAACACTAGATTGTGACGTACAGTTGTAAGAGTCAGTACGCGATTTGAATGCGATCAGTACCGGATCTCAAACAGATCGATCCACTCCTTGAAGTGAAAAATCGAAAGTGAATAAGAAGTACCTTGTAAATAAATAGTGGGTGACAGTGAACAAACTGTAAACACTGAAATGAAAACCAAATAACAATTACGACGTCGTGCTAATTGCAGACAGCTGTGGTGGTCGGAATTTTGTACTGAATAATTAACTGTGTGGTAATTGTTCACACAGCGTACGTCCTGATGATGAAATACTGTGAAATCGTAGTTGTCGACAGTAATTAATAGGCGAAATACCAGGAATTAGTATCATAGAATCATCGCGACTTCATTATGAAATGGACGAATATCAATTTCCGCCAGCTTTTCCCCAAGCAACATCAGTATACCCACGAGATAAAATGAAGTAAAAATCCGCAGGCTTTACTGATGATCTTCTACAAAATTAAGTTCTTATAAGCAAATAATTATGTACTAACTATTTATTTAAATTTGAAAGTCGATTATGTTGTAACAAATCTACAACTATTTGTGTAATCACTGTCGATTAAGATCTCCCATATGATGGTTTATGGGGAGAGAAGGTGCAATACGTGGGGATATGAAGTATTTTTAATGTTCTTAAATACGATTGGCTACTTCTAAGTAGCCACGTAAGAGTTCCAATTCCAACCATGTTAGAAACTTTCTATTGATATTGAAATACCACCTTTGGAATAATTTTCTGTAAAGGAAATCTGACTGAACTGTATTTTCTTCCTTCACCTGACAGCTAAGGGTCGCATGGCGCCAACTAGCCTCCTTGTAGCCTCGTGTCACTAACAATAATGAATAGAGGCTGAAGCAGGGAATTAAAATTTTTACCAGGCCGGGGACTCGAACCTGAATCCTCCTGATCACCAGGCAGATCCCCTCACCGAATCCGCCACCCTACTTCGTAGGCAAAACCAGTTGCAGGGAATACAAACTCAGCCTTGGTTCCTCTTTCAATTCGTGCAGTAACGGCTAAGGATCTATACCGAAATAACATCCTAGCATTGAACGAGACGGGATTATCCTGGCTTTAAATTAGATAGGTGTGATACTTAGAACGTATATGTTTCTCGAGACAAATCCATTTTGTTTTATTAATGATGGTGAATATAGGCTAAAGCATGGAATTTTTTCCAAGTTCCTGCTTTGAATCAGGGCCAGGTAGAAGTTTTGATTCCATTCTTCACCCTATATTCATTGAGACTGGATCAATCTCTAGGAACATATAATTATTTGATCTGAGTATGGCGACATCGTATTGTGACAGGGCAAAATGTGACAGAAAAACTTGTTAAAATCTTAGATTGTTCAAGCGATCGGCAGCCAAGAGAGGCGGAAGCAGGTCCTCGCCTCTGTTGTAAAAGCGACGCCAGTCTTTCGTGACGACAGCAGACGCTGCGTTGGCGAGTTTAAAGCCTACAGTCAACAGTATTTTTAGTAGGACAGACGACCAGCAGAGAGAGAGTGTGTTTTCGTCAGCTTGTAAACATTTCATAACTACAAGAGTGAATAAGACCGAGGATGCGTCAGCGGTTAAAGGGCTCATTGAGTGAACGCTGCACTCACAAGTGGGACACATTCGGTCATTAGGAACCGTCCCATACGTCATAGCTTCAGCCGATTCTGTACATAAACTCCCGCTTTTAGAAGTGTCACTCGGTCCTTGGAATAGAAACTGCTCAGGAGAGTAGTCGTCGATCCAATGATTTAATCTATGTATTCAGCTTATGTCTCAGATAAAGCAGTACAGACTAGTAGCTACTAGTTGCAACTAGGAGTCAGGAGACATCTACTACGCTTCGCACTGACCATCATCCTGGGAGATGGTGAACCGCTTTCTACCGTCATAACAACGCTGAATATGGTTTCCGCCTGGAGCCAGCTCCATCGTCATTGGTTGTGATCCTAAAGGCCAGTGATCCCATTGACGAGCTAACACACTGGTACTGACCCTGTCTCACAACAGAACTCAGTACATATTCTAAATGTTGTTGAATGTTATCTATATTAGTGTCCTACAACTTCATTCTGGAAGGCAACTGATTGCTCTTATAATAGAATGCTATTTGACATTATGCATTTACTCTTGTTCAGTAAACATTAGTGGATATCTTACCCATTTACTGCAATTTAACGTCATTATTAATGGAGTTTTCTCCTGTTATAGAATAGAAATGCACGTTGCGCAGTTAGGGTGGCGTGTTGTGTAGAAGCATACTAAACTAAATGTTTGTACAACTTATGGGACTTAACTGCGGGGTCATCAGTCCCTAAGCTTACAAACTACTTATGAACTTGCTAAGACTAAAGACGGCACAAACATCCATGCCCAAGGGCGGATTCGAACCCCCGACCGTAGTGGCCCTGCTGACCGTGACTGAAGCGCCTCAGTCACCTCGGCCACCGCGTCCGGCGTAGAAGCATAGTTATCGTATATCAGTACACAACGATTTCTACTGGGATATGCACTATTGTACTGTTGTTGTTGCTGTGGTCTTCAGTCCGCAGACTGGTTTGATGCAACTCTCCACGCTACCCTGTACTGAGCAAGTCTCTTCATCTGAGAATATGTTCGGCAACCTACATCCTTTTGAATCTGCTTACTGTATTCCTCCCTCGATCTCCCTCTATGATTATTACCCCCCACACACTTCCTTCTAATGCTGACAATTCCTTGATGTCTCAGAATGTGTCAACCAATCTATCCCTTCTCTTAGTCAAGATATGCCAGAGACTCCTTTTCTCCCAGGTTCTGTTGAGCACCTCCTCATTAGGTACATGATCTACTCATCTAATTGTCATCATTCGTCTGTAGCACCACATTTCAAAAGCTTCTATCATCTTTTTGTCTGAACTCCTTATCGTCCACGTTTCTCTCCCATACAATGCTACACTCCAGACAAATGCTTTGAGAAAGGACTTCCTAACATTTAATTTTTTTAATTGTACTACAGAATATAAAACGTTTCACGTGTGATGAACGAGTCGATATGTAGGCTTACTGGGCGTTTGTCACAGCAAGTGTGCAAACAAATGACTACTGAATATCTCCTGTTGTGGCTCATTGTTTCTGTGCTGTATCCTATTACAGATAGATTTCTGTTTTACTCGAAAGAGAATCACGTATATTATAAGCTCCCCCACTCCTACAATTACCGGCTGACAGGAACTATTAATTGATTAGTGGGCCTTACAAGCCTGACTGACCATGTTGGCATCAGTTCTCGAATGTTCAAATGTCTGTAATTCTATGGGATCAAACTACGTTGGTCATCAGTCCTAGTCTTACAAACTACTTTAACTAAGTTAAACTAACCTAAGGACAACACACACATCAATGCCCAAGGAAGGATTCGAACCTCCGACGCGGGAGGCCGCGTGATCAGTAACGTGGCGCTCCAGACCGCTCGACTACTCCCGCGCGGCGGTATCAGTTCTGAAGGATAATTCCCTTAAGTGTAGTGGAGGTTATAACCGAACCATGGCTGCAGTGTTACCTTCTCTAACAGCCATCGATAAATGGTTGCAAAAACTTGGAAAAATACCAAATAATTAACAAACTGTGGAACAAACAGTGCGAAGAATTGATTTTACGGTCGCCAACTTATGTGTGAGCAAAAGAAAATGAGTAAAACTAATTGATTGCAGAAAAATTGATTAATTAAGTTAATCGGCGAGCAAGGTCCATTACGCTGGCCAAGTACACAAGCATAAGACACAGTCAAGAGATGGCAATACTGTTAAACGAATAAATTAGCTTCATCACGGTAAACATTCAGCAACAACGAACAACTCATTGCACTACAAGATCAATAAAAGCGGCAAAATGTGCGTCTCACTTAAATGATTATTGCCTTTGGTTTGAGATAAGCAAAAGTGACAAAAACTTATATTTTATTAAGTTTAATAAATATTATCTGGAATATCTAATAGTAATTGTTCGATTAAATTAACTGTTCGTATGGCAAAGTGGATCTTTAAAACGTCTCCAAAATATTACGTCAAGAATTATGTGTTTCGTGAAATATTAGTGTTACTTTTAAATCGAACACTGTCAGTTGATATTATTCAAAATATTACGTCAAGAATTATGTGTTTCGTGAAATATTTGCGTTACTTTTAAATCGAACACTGTCAGTTGATATTATTCAAAATAGATCATTCTCATTAACAATTATTTAAAGGCCGTCGGGTGATTGTTTGAACAACCACTAGACACGATTGGTACTACACAAAATCGTGAAAAGCTTTTCATTTTCTGTTTAATAATTATTCTGCCTCTAACTAATTCTTTGTACTGACTCAGCCTCATGAGTGCAAAAGTAAAACACTGAACTCGTATTCGGAAGGACGGCAGTTCAAACCGCTTACGGCTATCCTGATTTAGCTTTCCCGTGATTTCTGTGAATCACTTCCAAGCATATTTCAAAACGGGTTCTTTCAAACGTCACAGCCGATTACCTTCCCCATCCTTTCCCAAAAATTCGAGTATGTGCCCCGTCTGTACTGACCTCGTTGACGACGTGACGCTAAACCCTAATATTCCTTCCTTCAGTAACATGAATTAAAAAGTCAGCAATTAGTGGTTCATAATTAAATTAGTTCCACTGGACATTGACAACAAATAAAAAATTCAAATTATTATTCTCTTACTGGCAAAGTAAAATTTGAGTTAGTTCTTTTATTTATTTATTATTTTACTAACACATTTCGGATTAATAATAATGGAGAGAATAGTCAATGTCTTAGGTAAAAAATCGGAAACACGTTGTGACGGCGTTGCTTTCCAGTCGGACGTAATTGGTATTCAATGATAGGTAGCAGTCCCTTCTTGGCTGATATATGGCTTTCGGTATTCAACTCTTATACAACCAACTAGATTCAATAAGGATCTCGGACAATACAAGGGTGATACCGATAGATGTTTTCATTAGTAAGGTACAATATAATCCATTTTATAGTAATAAAATAAGAGAGTTTGTAAAAGTTATCACGATCCAACAACAATAGGCAAGTACGAGAACAGATATAAATTTGCTTGTAGGGAAAAGGTTTGCCTTTTTAACAATTTTAAGTGGGATTTAAACAATATAATAAAATTTTACAGGGAAGCTAACTTCTTAATAACAGTAGGCAAATTTGACAACAGACAAATAACAAAAGTTATTTAAATGACACAAATTCCCCAATCCTTGACCACAGGTCATTTAAACAATTCGCTTGAGCGCTTGGTTACAATATAATACTTTTACAGCAGGTATAATGGAACAACAGTTATTTTGTAATTTCACAGAAATTTTTAAGTTTGCCGAATTGCTTTTAACACGACCCCTCGGGATGCTTACCAATTTGCTGTTGTGAAAAGGTTTGCCTTTTAACAACTTTAAGAAGAATTTATTATCATGGTTGAATGAACAAGGTTGGCAATTTAAACAATATAATACGATTCTACGAGGAACCAGTGTTCTTAATAACAGTAGTAAGCTTTGATAAAAAGTAACAACAGTTATTAAAGGAAATGGTCTTAAAACGTAAAACAGACTACACTTCACCAGGACTTGCAGTCCGCACTTAGTAGATTTTCATGTCCTTCACAACACACTGTAACTACATTGTGGGTAGTGCACCGCCACGGCTGACAACTGAAGGGGCCGAAAAGAAAATGGTTTAATATTGAAACCTCCCCTTCACCTATCTTGATGTTCAAATGTTTGTTAAGCTTATGGGACTTAACTACGGGGTCATCAGTCCCTAAACTTACAAACTACTTATGAACTACTTACGAACTAGGACGGCACAAATATCCATGCCCGAGGGGGGATTTGAACCCCCGACCGTAGTGGCCGTGCTGACCGTGACTGGAGCGCCTCAGTCACCTCGGCCACCGCGGCCGGCACCTATCTTGACAAGGTGAGACAAGAACTATCATGTAACAGAATAGCATATCTACCACATATTATCGGCAATGACCAGACCACAGAGAGATCTACTAAGACAAAAGAACTGCAAAATTACAACTCATCGCCGGCAGGAAAAACGACAAAAGAGAAAAAGGCCAAATCCTGATTTCCGAGTACGCTTGGGGGCGGTAACCAGGTCGCAGAACTGTAAAACGCCCCATAAATTCCGCACGTTGTACTCGGTAATGAAGGAATTAAGCAAAACGCTTGCTTCACAGACGAGATATTTCAAGTGTCAAAGGTAATGGTAATAAATTACTGTACGGTGACGATTTACAGTGTTGATATATTTATCAATATTTTTGCGCAATAGCGAATTTCACTTTGCGTCACCATACAAGGTATAGATGTTCTACCAAATGGTGTCATATGAAAAGTTGTGCAGGGCCGGGACTCGAACCCGGGTTTCCCGCTTTTCGTGAGCGGTCGCCTTGACCACTAGGCTACCCGAATACGACTCCAGGACCGTCCCAAACTTCCATATGCCACACTGACCACTTATGAGTCAACTACATTCATCCCTTAGCTCTCGCAGCTTAATCTGTATTCCCGCACCAGGGAGAATGAAAACAACGAGGCATTAACCTACGCTATTATAGTCATTGCCTTGGCACAAATTTTCATATGTCACCGTTTGGTAGAACATCTATACCTTATACAGTGACGCAAAGTGAAATTCGCTATTGCGCAAAAAATATTGATAAGTAATGGTAATAGCCAAGAGAAGTTCGACACGATGATTAATTAGCGATAGGATTAGGTCCACTGCACTCGGTTTGGTGCGTATCCCCACTTGATTAATGAGTACTGTACACAACGTTCAATAATGCCTGTCCACGAAAAGTTTCCTCTGCACAACATATTCCCATAAGTGGGCGATCTACCGCTGTGCAACGTCTCATGCTACCGACTCTGTCTCGCCCTGCCGACTAACTGCGCTCTCTGGCGCTATCAACGACAATGTTGCTGCTCCAAAGATTCTCCTTCTGAATATAATAATGAAGCCCCTGACTAGGGCAGGTACCCCTTACAGTCAGATAATTATTTTCATTTGTGTACACATACACTGATTGTTTTTGTGGCGTCGCTATTCGCCACAACGCCGGCAGTCCACACAAGCCTTCAACAAGACGCGATAAACCGCTCCATAGTGCTTCGGCCACTGGGGCGCCTGCAGTCTCAGTACCTCTTTGCCTGCTTCACGTGTCGGCCAATAGGAAGAATCCCTTCTTACTATTGGCTCGGCTAGATATGCACTACAGCAACGAGGGGGAGTACGCAGGTTCCAGTCAGTACGAGGCAGACCCAGGAATACTACAGTTACAGAAGTTCAGCATAGAAGAGCCAGCTTTGTGTGTATGCACAACCTGGAACGGTTTTCTATTGCGTAGCAGAACTGTGTAGTGGTCTAAGACGTTTGTACCAACACAAGCACATCAGAGCTAAGTATTGATTTCTTCTGTCAATAAATCCTTTCAGGACTAATCACTCCTTGCCCACATTTAGAAACATGTATTACGTTCGAGTATAATGACATTTCTGGAGACTAGAAATCTGCTCTGTAGAAGTCTGCATGGGTTTCGGAAAAGGCGGTCGTGTGAAACATAGCTCGTCCTACTCGTCCACGAGACTCAGAGGGCCATAGATACGGGGTCTCAGGTAGATGCTGTGTTTCCTGACTTCCGCAAGGCGTTTGATACAGTTCCCCACAAACGTTTAATGAACAAAGAGCATTTGGTTTATCAGACCAATTGTGTGACTGGATTGAGGAGTTCCTAGATAACAGAATGCAGCATGTCATTCTGAATGGAGAGAGGTCTTCCGAAGTAAGAGTGATGTCAGGTGTGCCCACGGGGGAGTGTCGTGGGTCCGTTGCTGTTCACGATATATATAAATGACCTTGTGGATAACATCGAAAGTTCACTGAGGATTTTTGCGGATGATGCTGAAGTATATTGAGAGGTTGAAACAATGGAAAGTTGTATTGAAATGCAGGAGAATCTACATGAATTGACGCATGGTGCAGGAAATGACAATTGACTCTCAATATAGACAAGTGTAATGTGCTGCGAATACATAGAAAGAAAGATCCTGTATCATTTAGCTACAATATAGCAGGTCAGCAACTGGAAGCAGTTAATTCCATAAATTATCTCGCTGTAGGCATTAGGAGTAATTTAAAATGGAACGACTATATAAAATCAATCGTCAGTAAAGCAGATACCAGACTTAGATTAATTGGAAGAATCCTAAGGAAATGCAGTCCGAAAACAAATGAAGTATGTTACAATACATTTCTTCGCCCACAGCTTGAATACTGCTCACCTGTGTGGGATCCGTACCAGGTGCGGTTGATAAAGGAAGTAGAGAAGATCCAACGGAGAGCAGCGCGCTTCGTTACAGGATCATTTGGTAATCGAAAAATCGGAGATGCTCGATAAACTCCAGTGGAAGACTCTGCAGGAGAGACGCTCTGTCGCTCGGTACTAGCTTTTGTCGAAGTTTTGAGAACATATCTTTACAGAGGAGTCTAGCAGTATATTGCCCCTCCTACGTATATCTCGCGAATAGATCATGAAGATAAAATCAGAGAGGTTAGATCCCACACAGAGGCATACCGACAATATTTCTTTCCGCGGACAATACGTGACTGGAACAGGAGGGAGGACCGATTGTGGTACTGAAGGTACCGTCCGCCTTACACCATCGGGTGGCTTGCGGATGTAGATTTAGCGATCCTTACTAGTCACAGCCTGCCTCCTTCTACTAAGGAATCACTACGTTTACATGCAACGCCGTGGCGGCGTGGCCGAGCGCATTGAGGTGCTATGCTTCGATGCGCGAGGCCGTTCCGCATCGGAGGTTCGAATCCTCCCTCGGATCTTTGTGTTGTCATTAGGATAAGTTAATTTATATGTACTTTGTAAGTTTAGGGACGGATGACCTTCGTAATAACAATAATTTCATGGGGCTAATTGGCCTGGTGCAAGTCTTTCAATTGGACGCAACTTCGGTGACTTGCGTGTCCCTAGCCTACCCCAGTTATCCAACTGGGGAAATGGGGAAAGGTGACCTACAGCTTAACACGTTGGTGACGGCTGACGCCACTGGGGCGTGAGAGCCGCCTTGCCTCCCGGACGGTGCACGCCTGTGTGGCGTCACCAAATCCTCACGTGTCCACGGCTCATAGGCTCGTTCCGGCTTGCAGGTTAAATGATCACTCTGACCAGACCCTCAGTCTGCTTTCATTGAGGTTGGCTCGTTCGTGAGTTAAGGTGTCAACTGATTTTTTCCAGCTCTTCGAATATGTATCTCCATTACTCCACCATTTGCATATATTTCGTTCTAAAACTTATCTCATAATACCAATTTCCCAGGGATATATCGAAGATTTTTTCAGAGGTACCACGGACCGGGGCTTTTCGTGAGAGGTTCGAAACATCTCTACGTCCTGGACTTGTATGTCCTATAGTATAATACTGTATCTTTATACTTGTGCGATTAGACAAATCATGTATTTATTGTCAATACTCTTTCATTCTTGTGTGTATTCAATGAAGTTTTGAAATGTAGGATAGTTTTTAATACTGATGTAAGTGGAAGTGATTTTCTTTTAATTACTGTTTTTTCTTCATGTATTTACAGTTATTTTTATATATAACTATTTTCGTGTACAATAAATAGAATAGTTACATCGACTATTACTTGCCCCAGTTTTCTGAAACTCATGTGTCTAAATTTGAGCCGCGGTGGAGTAGCCGAGCAGTCTAAAGCGTCTTGCTGCGGAGTGCGCGGTTGCTCGCCGTGGAGGTTCGAGTTCTCCCTGAGGCATGGATGTTTGTGTTGTTCTTAGGTTAGTTTACCTTAGTTTAAGTGTTTTGCAAGCTACCACGCAGTTTGGTCCGATAGATTTACAAACATTTTTTTCTAAATTTGAACAGGAAGCATCCCATGAAAAGAAAATATAAAAATTAGTAACGTTACAAAACAGATCATAATATAAAACATACCGTTCAAAATATGAATACAAACTAGAAAACAACAATTTGCGATATACGTAGAGGCTCGTTGCTTGTTGTTTGTTATGCAGGTTTGTCTACTACAACGCCACCATCTATCCTAGAGGCCTGCACACGCCACTGTTGCGTGACGTCAAAATTATATTGATATCGTATATATCGTATTGTTGGGCACGTAAGGTTCAGAATGAAACTTTCACTCTGCAACGGAGTGTGCGCTGATATGAAACTGGCAGATTAAAATTGTGTGCCGGAACCGGGACTCGAACCTGGGAACTTTTACCTTTGCCTTCTCCTTTGGCAGAAGCGAAGTTGTGAGGACGGACCGTGAGTCGTGTCGGGATAGCTCAGTGGTAGAGCGCTTGCCCGCGAAAGGCTAAGGTCGCAGGTTCGAGTCCCGGTTCCGGCACACAGTGTTAATCTGCCATGAAGTTTCGTTACGTAAGGTTCAATTTACGTCACAAAATAATTCAAGCCCTTGTAAAAATAAATCACCATTCAATCGTCCCGATTGTGTTAACGTGGAATCAGAAACACATGTCGCTTGCGGCGACTTCTCACGTCGTTGAGAGGTGAAGGATGGGTTAAAACGCAGACCGAAGAAACCCGACTACCGACCGTGTTTCTAATCCGTGTTTCTTCGTTTTACAGTCGAGCGCTTTACCCCAAGACCACCGGGTCCGACTTTCGTTGTACCGTTTACATGGTATAACCTGAATAGGATTCCCTAGCCCACTTAATATGGCGGCTGAAAAACAGCTGATCCAGTTCCTGATAGGACAATCGCTATTTTTCTTTACTTAAATACACAGATTCATCCTCACTCTAATACTTATACTTCTAGTTCGCATTAGAAAATATCATTCTGTCCATATCTGCCGAAAATTCTTAAGAAGAAACACAAACTGAGAAGCCAAGAACGTTTCAAAAACGGTTGCGTTTTCATGGGGACGAAAATCGATTGTGGAACTGGAAAACCGCTTTAAAGAAGTGGATTTCCAGAATCGATTTTCGAGTGTTTACATGACCAAACGAAATCGGAACTGGGAAATCCGATTCTGGGAGCACATGTAAACGGGGTGAATCAGGAAGAAGGAATAACTGGTGGCGACTCCCCTGTGGCCGAAGTACTATGGAGTGACTTATCGCGTCTTCTGGAATTGGCTTGGCGACGTGCGTTCACCGCCAGTTTTATGGCGAATAGCGACGCTACAATTATAATGTAAATTCTACACGTCTTAAATACGCTGACTAAAATTAAGAAACTTACAGACGATAAAATTTACATCAAAATTTCACATTATAAATTTGGTAACAAGCAAAAATAAAATATGTAGCTCTTTGTAGTGTATTGTTATTAAATGTGAAATTGCAGTTCTCGAAGCACTCCTAATGCTAGACAGAAGTCTTCAGTTAGCTTTTATGTTGTTGCATCTTACACAAATACTAATCTGAGCTGTGTTCTGCTCACTATCAATGTCGATAACCTTTAAATTATTTTTCAGTTTTGATTTGGTTCACTCTGGATTGTTAAACAGAGACTATTTGTCTGGATTTCAGGATATTTGTTCTTTGGAGTTGTTTTACTCGGAGGGCAAACCTTAATTATCGTTCTCGTGACTGGGTTCAACATATTCGTATTACTGCAGCAGTGCAGAATTTTGTGGGGTGGTTTTCGTTAATACTTGGGCTACAGTCTCAGTATAATGTGTTAATTCCACACATAGTAAAGAAGATTAAAGAAATAAATGATAGAGACAAAACTATCCATGTTGGACGAAGCCAGTAAGACATAGACTAACAGAGGTAAACAGAGTACGAGTGATTAAGAGAAGTCTTGTACTATCAAACATCGACCGCAATTTTAGGAATAAGTACCGGAGAATGAATCTTTGGAGTATTGTATGGGAGCGAATAATGGATACTGGAAAACCTGGAAAAGAAGGGAAAGGAAACGCTTGAGACATGGCGCTATACAATAATGTTGAAAATAATGTGGAAGGATAAGGATGCTCTGCAGAATCGATGATGGGAGGAACACGTGGAAAATTTTCACATGAAACAGAGCAGGATGATTTGATACGTATTAAAACATCAAGAGAAAACGATGGAGCTATAAAAGATAAAAACTGTATGGCAGAATATAGAATGGAATACATAACAGCATAATATGAGGACGTAAGCTGTGTTAGTCTTAGGCGATGTATTGGAACAGAAGTATTCGTGACAAACTGCAGAAGGCAGAATACATAAACAAAATAGACAAATATACTATTAATCCTTTTGTAAATAGTATATTCATATTTCTCCAAGTTATATCTTCTGCGTGTCCTCGGTGGCGGAATGGTGAACGCGTCTGCCTAGTAAGCAGTAGATCCCGGATTCGAATCCCGGCCGGGCACAAATTTTTTACTTGGGTAGTAAAATAACATATGACGGTCGCAGTACAGAGGATATAAAATGCAGAATGACAATGGGAAGAAAAGCATTTTTGAAAAAGAGAAATCTGCTAACATCGAATATTAATTTAAGTGTAATGAAGTCTTTTCTGAAGCCATTTGTGTGGAGTATTTCTGTTGCCTTGTACGGGATGATAAACAGTGCGGACAGGAAGAGAATAGAGGCTTTTGAAATGTGGTGCTACAGAAGAATGCTGAAGATTAGGTGGGTAGATGGCATAACTAATGAAGAGGTACTGAACAGAATTGGTGAGAAAAGAAATTTTTGGCATACCTTGACTAAAAGAAGGGATCGCTTGGTTGGACACATTCTTAGACTTCGAGGAATCATAAATTTAGCATTGGAGGGAGGTGTGTGGGGTAAAAATCGTAGAGAGAGACCAAGAGACGCATATAGTAAGCAGATTCAAATGGATGTGGGTTGCCGTTCTTATGTAGAGATGAAGAGGCCTTGCCTCAGGATAGGGTATTGTGGAGAGCTGCATCAAACCAGTCTCCGGACTGAAGACCACAACAACATACAGCGAAAACGGTTGTAACATGATGTTTTGTACTAAAATATTGATTGGTGGAGTCATTAGATTAATAAAATCAGCTCAAATTTGCCGCACCGGAGTGACCGAGCGTTCTAATACGCTTTGCTGCAGAGAGCGCAGTTACTCGCCGTCGTAGGTTCGTATCCTCCCTCTGGCTTGGGTGTGTGTTTGTGTTGTTCTTAGATTAGTTTAAATAGTTTGTAAGCCTAGGGACTGATGACCAAAGATGTTAAGTCCCATAGATTTACAAACTTTTTTTTTTATTCTGGGTTCATAATGAACCTGTCAAGTAGCCAAGAAAAAACGACCTGCAAATCATATTGAGGAAAATATAAACACTAATTTAAAGAACTGGTAATCAAATCTGTTGCTACAGCGAGCGATATCCAGAGTCTGGAACGTTTGTTTCCCGGCTGTCGCTTACGATGTCTTCATGTTCCAAATTACGGGGAAGAAGGGACACGATCAACTGCACAGGTGAAATGTTTTATTCCGAACGTCATTTTGTACACTTCTTCGGAAATGCATTGGTAACCTAATTTGTTCCAACATGGTGGAGGGCACCGTTTTTGGGTGGATGTATAACACCATTGCCCAATTTTGATAATTTTTTGGAAATAATATTCACCTTTTTTTGTTATGTTAGATACTAAGTTTCATTCATGTTACAATCGATTCCACTATTGTATGGTTTGTGATGTCTGTACTTCATGTGCTTTGAGTGTTTTATGAATACCTATATCATGTTTATTTTTGCATAATATTTTTGTAATTTTAATTGTTTCAGTAATGTCAATTTTATTTTTGTATCGTTTTATGTATGTCAATACTATGTAAATTTGTAATATCTCACGACCAGCATGATTACTAAAAGGTGTTGTGATTTTAATGTAAACGTAATTCCGTTGTAAATGAAAAGGTGGTGTTGGCGCGCAGCTAACGGAGACAGTAGTCAGTCGGAGGTTGGCATTCACAGCAGTCAGTCTGTGGTGGGAGGTCACAGCAGTAGTGAACCTGAGGGCACAGCAGCAAGACGTAGTGGCAGACTTGTGCTACTGTATTCTGCCCAAATATTTGTTTCACTTGAGGCAGAAGACCAATCTACGTACAATGGCCTCGGTGAACGTGCAGATGCAATGGTAAAACGTCTACTGTCTGCATATGGAGCAAAATGGAAGCTACTGGAAAGCGTTGTTACAATTTCGGCTCACAAACTGCATAAAGATGAAATCTGAACTGTATACGCTGCGCCGCCACCTCGCCACTACTCCGCATTAATATCAGGTTACAATATTTATTGTTACTGTTTATAAACTAGTCGTTGAGAGATTTAGCTTGTGTTTTGAATTTTTTTTTTTTTTTTTTTTTTTTTTTTTCCTCAATAGAGGCTACATTTCTGTTAAATGTGGTGTGTACGTAACCCTAATTTATCCCAAGTCACATAACTTAATAGGGATCCTCTCCTGTAAAGAATTATTAACCGAGTCATCGTATTCTTTTTTTATAAATGCAGCAATCAATTTTTATAAAGTAAATTTTTTGGAGAATCTTCTTAGTAGAATATACAGTGCTGCAGCTATAAATTTCATTGCTCTTGCACTATAGTATTGGTAAGAATAAGTTACTGTTTTTCCACATAACTAATTTCAATCAGTTCATATAATTGAAGTAGATCAGACAAACAAAATTCTATTTGTGGTATTAATCAAAATTTATAGTGTTCCTACAATTTGTCAGTACAGTTTGAGTGACCCCATTCTAGATTCCAGGCTAGCATATTTAATTGATGAATCTATTCAGCAAAGTGTTACTTAAATAATAGTTAACTGAAACAGAATCATTAATTTTATGGTAGGGAGAAAGATTTAATTATTTTCAACAAAGTGATACATACTAGTTAGTGTTCTTTTAGTAGATTTTTGAATAGAGGTCACAATCATAACCAATTTCTTACTTATTTACAAAAGAACATTAAGAACACCAGTGACCATAACATCAGTACATTTTTTATAATTTTTAACACTAATTATAAGCCTTTAGTAACTTCGTTTCTGACTGCCACTTGCACTGCAATACTTCATTCCACGCTATGTTCTATAGTAACAGAAAGTAACTGATGAGGTCAGTCTTACTGTTACAATAATTTAAATAATTACTGCTTTCATTTAAATCTTTATATTTTTGTGACGTATTTTTTTTTTTTTTTATCTCTTATGAAACTGGTGACAAAGTTTCTTCCACTCATTATTTATTCTGTACCAAGCTTCTAAATTTAACTGCATTCTTAATTTATCACTGCTTGGTATTCTCATGCCTCATTAGGCTGGCGACCGTGTATAAATTTTTATTAATGAAACATTTTGTTAATAATCTTTAATTAGCACAACAATAGTATTGCAAGATTCCCTAAGTTAATTTTTTGTTTCATAGTAATCACACTCCTTTTACTGCTATAAGCTACACCTATTTCAAACATAATTATCGCCTTCCGCAATTTATTTCCTGTTTGGATAAATCTTTGGGGAGTTTCGGTCCAAGTCTTATCCTTAGGCTAGCACGGGTGCCACAATTAGTGGCCCATGACTGTTCGATTAGTCGCGGTAGTGTCACAGGTGTAAGGTCAATAATATAATTCTGAAGACGGGCATTAACTGGTGTAACTGATGCAAATGGTTACTGCTTTCCTTTAAAAAAAAAAAAAAAAAAAAAAAAAAAAAAAAAAAAAAAAAAAAAAAAAAAAAAAAAAAACTTACGGCACACTTGCTGAAAATGGAAGAAATACTAAACCTTCGTAAGGCATAAAAACGAAAAATAATTTTCCTGCCGAAAAAATTCTTTAAACAACCACTTTCGATGGACAGACCAGACAGACCACTAGGATGTGTAAGGTGTTCTCAACATCATTGAGACATAGAAAGTATTTCGATCGACAGATGTTGATCCACTAAGGCAAGTTAGGTTGATTTTAAGCGAAGGCGCACCAGTTTGCAGCCATCTCAACGAACGGTACTGTGTGTAGTGCTCATGCTTAGGCAACAAAAACATCACACGTTTAGTGCGACAGCCTCGAACGTATCTGTAGCTTTGTCAAGTCAAGTTAGGCACGATGTTTCGGCTATTTTGCCGAGGGCAGATTTCATTATTTCAAAATTCATTTTAAAAAATCGGGATAAGGGTTCTTTGATTTTTCGTTGTAATTTCTGTTCCTCCAGTTAACAGCTTCTATCCTAACAAACCTGAATTCTTGTGAAATTTTGGTTCAATCAATATGTATTCTTTGTTTAAATAAATTAAATACACAAAACTCGGGTCTACTTTCAGTAGCTGGAGACGCCTAATTTGTATCCAGTTTGACCTTACTAGTAATATAGAGAGATATGCTTTTCTTACAGGAGATGGAATCTGAGTTTGTTTAAGTAAAGGTATAGAAACATATCTTAATTCAACAAGGAACATCTTTTGACTTCTATGCGACTTGATGTTAGATACACAGGTACACTGTGAGATTGCTAGTATGCAATAAAAATCAGTTGGAAATTTATGTAAAATTACACCACAGCAAGCATCAATTTTCCATTAAATTAGATCGTCAATTCAGAAATTTTACTAAATCGTAAATGGTGACCAGAGATACACGTTCGTAATGTTAACATCGATCGGTGAAGTGATATCGTTGACAAATTCATAGTTTTATCACCAAACTTCATTGGATTTACATTCGCTTAATATGCCATTGTAAGAACCTGACTATGGTCTGTCGACCGAAAATGGTAATTTAAGTAAAGAATTTTATCAGAAGCTCGACATTTTTTTTTTTAAATACCTACGAGCTGCGGGGCGCCATCTCTTAAGATTTCCAGGCGGTGGACAAATTAATAAAGATGTTGATCTACCATTGGCCTTGAGAGAAGCTGCAACACTTCGAGAAACAGATTTGTAGTTTTTATTGATTCCAACAGAATATTTATGAATTCTTCTACTAAAACATCCATTTGGTCATCACTCTGTGCTCTAAAGCTGACCGTAACCGTTCCATTTTGTTGAGAGACATTTTACTGTCCATGTGACATTATGTATTAATTTTCAGGTTTTTTACGAAGCAATCCTAAACCTTTTCGACGGTGTGGGTGGACGCAGTATTATTCTGGAATATAGCAATGTTTGTTAGCTATATGTTAGGCACATTAAGCAGTAGGCTGTCGTGGATGGTGAGATATTCCATCTCATTTATCCGAATACTGATCGTGCCGTGGTGGAGTAGCCGAGCGGTCTAAGGCGCCTCGCTGCGGAGGGCGCGGTTGCTCGCCGTCGGAAGTTAGAGTGTGTGTGTGTGTGTGTGTGTGGTGTGTGTGTGTGTGTGTGTGTGTGTGTGTGTGTGTTATCCTTAGTTTACCTTAGTTTAAGTAGTTGTAAACTACGGACTGATGACCACGCAGTTTGGTCCGATAGATCTGCAAACATTTGAACATTTTTTTTTTAAATAGTGATCGTAATGCTAGTAACAGTTGAATACCACGGTAGAAATGCCCAAATCATTACGGAATCTCCTCATTGTTTGACTGTATGGCTGTATCGTAAGCTTCGATAAAGAGACCCGACTGTAGGAATCAATGTAAAAGATGATTCATCGTACCATACCACATACTTCGCCACAGTTTACAGGTTTTAGCGCAAGTCTCGTCGCGGCTTTGGATTGCTTTCCGTTATCAAGGGTATAGCAACTACAGCCCTTAGATAAATCTAAATCTCTATCCGACTCAAGTGACTGTTGAGCTTTTCATCTGTCGTACTTTTCTTTTTTGTGTAGCCACAGTCTTAATTCTTAATGGTCGTAATTTCTGGTTTCGCCCACTGTTCCTCTTAGCCGATGATGTTTTACCTTGTTTCGTGTGCACTGTCACTACTGATGATACTGTCAGTAGTGAAACGTTGAAATACGCAGCCGTTATCGTGACAGGTGCTGTCGCCAACAGTGCATCGTCTAGTAGGCCTCTTTGGAAGTTATCACGACTAGCATCACTCATTTGTGTCGATCGTCGCAGAACACAGTGTAGAAATTATAAGATAACGACCTATTGACCTATAGTCAACACGGATTCGGAAAGCATCATTGTTGAGAAACACAGCTAGCTCTTTACTCACATGATGTGATGATGGATGTCGACAAGGAATGTCAAATAGATTCAGTATTTTTAGATTTTCGGAAGGCTTTCGATACTGTACCTCACAAACGTCTTCTAATCAAACTGCGCGCTTATGGAATATCGCCACAGTTGTGCGATTGGATTAGTATTTTCCTATCAGAAAGGACACAGTAAGTTTTAATTGACGGAAATTCATCGAGTAGAAGTGATATCTGGCATTCCCCATTCAAGTATTATAGGGCCCCTACTGTTCCTTGTTTTTTATAAATGATTTAGGAGACTATCTGAGCAGCTCACTCAGACAGTTCGCGGATGATGCTGTCACTTACCGGTTAGTAAAGTTACTAGATGATCAAAAGCAACTGCAAAATGATTTAGATGAGATATCTACATGGTGCAAATAATGGCAATTGATCCTTAATAATGAGAACTGTGAAGTCATCCACATGACCACCAAAAGAAACTGTCAAACTTCATTTATATCAGTCAAAACTGCAGACCGTAAATTCAACTAAGTACCTAGGAGGTACAATTACGAACAGCCACGAGGGAGTAGCCGAGCGGTCTGGACCGCCACGTTACAGATCGCGCGGCCTCCCGCGTCGGAGGTTCGAATCTTCCCACGGGCGTAGATGTATGTGTTGTTCTTAGGTTAGTTTAACTTAGTTTAAGTAGTTTGTAAGTCTAGGGCTGATGACCAAAGTAGTTTGGTCCCATAACAATTACAAACATTTCAACATTTCAATTATGAACAATTTGAACTGGAAAGAACACAGAGAAAATATTGTAGGGAAAGCGAACCAAAGACTACGTTACATTGGCAGAACACTTAGAAGATGCAACAGCGATACCAAAGAAACTGCCTACACCACCCTTGTGCGTCATATTTTTGAGTATAGAAGTTGCACATAGTGGGATCTCCACCAAGTGGGACTGAGAAACGATTTAGAGGAAGAAAAATGTTCAAATGTTTGTATAGCTTATGGAACTTAACTACGGAGTCATCAGTCCCTAAACGTACAAACTACTTATGAGCTAGCTAACACCAAGGACGGCACAAATATCCATGCCCCCCGATCGTAGTGGCCGTGCAGACCGTGACTGGAGCACCTCAGTCCCCTCGGCCACCGCGGCCGGCTTTAGAGGAAGTTCATAGAAGGACAGCTCGTTTTGTGTTATCGCGATATAGGGGAGAGAGTTTCACGGAAATGATGCACTTGTTGGGGTGGACATCATTAAATGAAAGGCGTTATTTGTTGCGACGAGATCTATTTCAGAAATTTCTTTCGCCAACTTTCCCTTCCGAAAGCGAAAATATTTTGTTAGCACTCACTAACGTAGGGAGACGTGATCATCAAAATAAATCAGATCGAAAACGGAAAGATTTAGGGTATTTTTTTCCACGAGCTATTAGAGAATGGAACTGTAGAGAAACATCATAAGAGCGGTTTGATGAACCCTGTGCCATGCACTTCAATGTGACTTGCAGAGTATTTATGTAGATGCAATATAATGCAAGCTAACGTCGAAGTCAGCGTATGTGATTATTTATTATACGAGACTACATATATAATGAGCTCACAAACCAGTCACTTTATTCGTAAATTTCTTTACTCATCGTTATTTGTTTAAGCGAACTTTGTCGTTGGTTACAAGAGTAATACACCAACTCTCATTGTAACAGCTATTATGTTAGATTGTTACTGTACTAAGACAAAAGGCTGCGCTCCAAAACAATAATGCTAAGAAAACCATATGCGTTAAGCCGTTTTATCATTAAGCAGTAGAACAGCTGGTTCAATTAAAATTACAAACTGTGCCATGCAGCTTTTAATGTCATTATGCCATGCGGTTAATATTTGATGACATAGATGTTACTTTCCTCATTTGAGGAAATAAATTTATAAATAATGTGACTGTAGCTTGTGTGCCCATTAAATATGGTGTCTCGTATAAAGTGACACTCCATATCCGTTCTTCAGAAGACAAACAACTTCTATTTAAATACCAATGGTTCACAAATCAAAATTATATTCTCTGTTTGGTCCAAATTACGGTTTTAAGGCGCCTCGCTGCGGAGCGCGCGGTTGCTCGCCGCCGAGGTTCGAGTCTTCCCTGGGGCATGGGTGTGTATGTATTGTCCTTAGGTTAGTTTACCTTAGTTTAAGTAGTTTGTAGGCTATGGACTGATGACCACGCAGTTTGGTTCGATAGATTTACAAACATTTGAACATTTGAACGGCTTTAAGTGGACTTTCTTTCAAGCAGTCGCACTGAGATATTACCGCCGTTACGAAATCCAAAGTAGTTTTCATATTGAACATTGACGTCCGGTAACCGCTCACAGCATTGGCGCGTTACCCATTTGACTCATCGAGTGGCGCAGTGGTCACGCACTCGACTCGCATTCGGAAAACGGTGGTTCAAATCCATCTCCGGCCTTCCAGATTTATTTTTTCCGTGACTTTTGCTAAATCACTCCAGGCAAATGCCGGGATGGCTCCTTTCAAAGGGCACGGCCGATTTCCTTCCCCATCTTTAGCCAAATCTCCGAGCATTAGCTCCAAATGTCCAAATGTTTGTTAAGCTTATGGGACTCAACTACGGGGTCATCAGTCACCAAACTTACAAACTACTTATGAACTACCTTATACTAAAGACGACACGAATATCCATGCCCGAGGGGGGATTCGAACCCCCGACCGTAGTGGCCGTGCAGACGGTGACTGAAGCGCCTCAGTCTCCTCGGTCACCGCGGCCGGCGCATTAGCTCCGACGGGATGTGAAACCATAAGCTTCCTTCCTTCCTTCACCCATTTTACTAACAACATAAAATATTAGCTCCCGCATACTGGCGAAATACATTAGCCACTTATTCACTGATTCTGTCAGTTCAGAATATAAACTTTATAACAACACAGACAGCGTTCGCTGTACCAGTGTACTTACTCATAATTACGTCACGTCATGTGACACACAAATCTCAGGGTTTTAGCATATTACGGTTCATATAATTCCCACATACAAATATTTGTGTTAAATTGAGTCGTTCCAAGTATTTTTTTAATACAATATTACTCTTAATCATATAAAAATTGTTAATATAAGTAAGGATCGGCAAACATATGATCGTCAATAGCCATTTCTTCTTAAGAATCTTCGAAACACAGCGACTGTAATAATAAACAAAATACAACCTGTATCGATTCAGACCTTAAGTGGAATGTTATACTAAATTTTGTCACACATTCAACCTTAAATATACAGCACTAAGAGTAATAAGGTGAGCTGGGGTACATTCCGTTCTTTAACTACAAAAACAAATGATTAGTTAAAAATTTCAAAACAAGTATGTATCGTCACACACTGTATGGTGTTTATATTAAATTTTCCACTTCCTATTGTTGATATAGTTTTCATTTCATTTTTATCGGACCATGTGATTCATTACATACTTAAACAGTATACTGAATATACGACAAGTCAAAAATTGAGAGAGAGAGATAGAGAGAGAGAGAGATGTAATATGACAAAATTCATTTCAGGTGGCAATCATAATCTACAAGTAACATAGTAATATACAAGCAACAAAATAATGCAATCTGATTTCTGATTATTAATTTCATAGCAGCTACCTTTAATATGAGTCCTTGCATGGGAATTTTGACAAAAGTAAGACGACATATACACGTCTGGTGTGGAGAGAGAGATCTGGCAGCGTTTCGAGGCAGCAGCTGCAGTGTAGCGGCTTCGGTGACGGCAGGCGCGCGAGCTGTTCTGAAACCTTAAGTCCCCCAGAGCCGGGCTTTCACAGCCGTTACAGACCGCCCCGCCCCGCCTCGCCTCGGAGCTGTTGCACGGCTTAAAGCTCTTTTGAATCGGTGCTCCGCATTCTGCAAGGATACGCATAGTGCTGTCGCGCGTTGCTCTGCAAGAAAAGGTGTTTCCTATACAGTCCGAGGTGTATAAAAAGTCGTTGCGAAGGAGACAGAAGACGGGAGTTTTCTATCTTCTCGCCTTCCCTGTTTTTACGTATAGTTAATGAGATGTGTTTTTGAATACCGTTTTTACGTTATGGGAGGGGGGGTGGGGGTTTGTAATTTCTTACAACTACATTCTTAATCAAAATGTTCAAATGTTTGTGTAGCTCATTGGACTTAACTACGGGGTCATCAGTCCCTAAACTTACAAACTACTTACGAACTAGCTGATACTAAGGACGGCACAAATATCCATGCCCGAGGGGGGATTCGAACCCCCGACCTTAGTGTCCGTGCAGACTGTGACTGGAGCGCCTCAGTCCCCTCGGCCACCGCGGCCGGCCATTCTTAATCCATATTTATTGTAAAAAAAGGCAATTGCCTGTAAACCTATTGGACCAAACTGCTATTGGTGTCAGTCCCTAGACTTACAAACTACTTAAATTAACTAACACTGAGGACAACACAAACACCCATACCCGAGGGCGGATTCGAACGTCCGGCGGGAACGGTTGCCCAGACCGCAGCATAACGCCTTTCCGCCTGGCTCTTTTATTGTATCACAGGAACGTGTATCATTGTTTTCTTTTCAGCATAGCTTCCACCAATATAACGTACTAGCTGAAAACCCGGCGTTGCCTGGGTATTTATTTATTTATTCCTGCCATTTTTCATTTGTATAAGGGCTGTATGTAAAATCTGTTGGGAATACAATTAGTAGTAAAGAAGTAATACATTAAAACTTGGTGCATGATGGGGCGGCTTTCCATGAACGTTATTGTTTATGCGCTCATATCTCGTGAACTACGTCTCGTACTGTCATACAATTTAGAAGGTACACTCAAGTATATTCGTGCATAATGACCATAAAATTTCCTGCGATTACAATTTGTAGTGTACAAATTATATACTGTAACGTCATACCGAATGCCGTAGTTTACTCTATAAACAGCGGAAAAGTAGTAAGCGAGAAACTTTTTTCCTTTCATCATTTTGCTATGGGTGTCAGCGAGAAAAAGTTTAATAAAGGTTTTAAATTATGTTTAAAGTTTGTTTCAAGTCGTTAAGTACTCTTATTCTCATATACCGTATTTATAAAGTCTCGCCGCATTATGTGGCAGTTTTCTGGGTTTCCTATTGTTTACGACGTTATATCTCCTGAACCATGAGTCGTATGTGGTTCGTACTCATACAGCAATTGTTATCTTACGTAAGTAATATGTGTTCCAAATTTGGTTGAAATCTGTCCAGTGGTTTAGGAGAAATTGAGCAGAATTGTCGCTAAATGCAGCAGTTTTAGAGACATTTCATTGTTTATAACGTCATATCTCGTGAACTATATGTCGTATGTGATTCTTACACTCACGGCGACCGTCCTTATGGATTGAAGCTTACGTGTACAAAATTTCATAAAGATTGGAACAAAACTGTAGATTTGTATGGAACACGTACAATTATACGGACACTTTGCTTTATATATTAGATTCAGACCCTGCACGTGCAACTGTGCGGTTCTGGTTTAGCTCGCTTTATTTCCTTGTGATTTAAGCTAGGAATCTCGGGCCTGCTACACACAATCGTGGATGGACTACTGTAACGTGCGAAATAAGGTTTACTTCTATGTTTCTACACTGTGTGGCAGCAGTAGTCGTCAAACTTCCAGTACACTCACAATGGCGGCAAGAAAGACTTGACGGTGTTGATATCCTTGTTTTGACATCTGAAGCTATCATATCAGACAGCCAGTTGATTTTATATTATCCTGTGATGTTATTATGTCATTTCTTTCAAAGGCATGTTACTGCAAGTTGGTGCAGATCATAAAAATTTGCAAGGAAGGCCAATAACAGACAAATTTTATTAAATAAATTTATTTTCTTTTTTTTAAATTTATTACTGTATGTATTCTGTGTATTAAACGTAGCTCTCTATATCAATGTCACATCATCTACAAACTTGGTTATAAAGGGATAAACTGACCTATTAGAACGAAGACCAACTTCTTCATTCTGTTCTTATAACACTCTGCTGCCTATTTGGTCAACCACATCTTAATGGCCGTTTTGACTTGTCGTCATAACACCAGTACCCAAATGGCTAGTGAAGTGCAGGAAGACTCACAACTCACTTTCTTCACGTCTTTAGCAAACATTTCAATGTTGGCGAAAGATTCTCCTCTCAATGAATATACGCTGAATGATTAAATTAAAATTTGTAACAAAGCTGGGATTTGAAAATGTGTCCTCTGGTGGCTTCATTACTTTGTATTCATAACTACCTGTAGACCCGGCTCACCCGAGAACTTTTTTATTCCATTCTTAGTCTGTGTCTGAGATCAGGTTAGCGGTGAGGGAAACAGGAACAACGAAGTATGAGCCCACGAGAAGAAATGTGCAAATGTTTGTAGAGCTTATGGGACTTAACTACGGGGTCATCAGTACCTAAACTTCAAAACTACTTATGAACTAGCTAATGCTAAGGACGGCACAAATATCCATGCCCGAGGGGTGGATTTAAACCCCCGACCGTAGTGGCCGTGCAAACTGTGACTGACGCGCCACGAGAAGTCTTGTTCATTCAGGCTATTATTTAAGAAACTGTTAATCAATGTATATATTGTCGCGTTGAAATGGAAGCAGGCTTAAGAACTCAACACAGCACTCATACTTAAAGCAGGTTTGTTGCGAAGAGTGCTCTGCTATTTATACACAGACAAAATGTACCAGAAATTAGAAGAACAGTTAACATAAGAAACAAGTAGAATTTACAAGTGAACATAAGAAAGATGTAGAACATTATGGAATTGTTAATTACAAAGAAATAAATTTGTGCCGGTAGACGGGACTGAACCGGCAACCTTCAGCACCGCAGTCGGTGACACTATCCCCCGCACCACGCCGGCAGTAAGTTTTACGTGGGGTCTCGCGGCAATGTAAATAAATACATTTAACATATCCATAAATTGATACAGAGTAGAAATACAATAAAAGTAATCACGTGCACTAAGCACTTCACTGTTTACTGCGGCAGTACAACAAATTTCAGGGCTCAAGGCCTGGTAGCCTTACCAAACAGGCAACCAATCAATGTCTCGTGCTCCCATTGATAATTACAAACTGTATTTTGGTACTGTCACAATCGTACGTACACTGACACTGAACTCATGCCACACAGCCAAAATTAAAGTTTTCATAATAAACAAGACGAAGTTGTACTAATTTCAAGTTCCTGTCACCAATATACATGTTCCCTTCTCCTGTGAATATTTCTCAATTATAACTTCTCAATGAAGTGGAAAGGTAGCGAGAGGGCAAGACCGCTACCTAATAAGAAACAATACCAATAAAAATTTAACTGGGGTAGCTCGGCTTACCGCCCACATACCACCAGTCGCTGAAGTCTGAAACAGACGAGGAATACAAAGGTCGCCTTACGCCCTGCCAGATACAGGCAGGAACACTTAACAGGTCTGTTACAAATAATGACCAGGTTAATAAGTGGTAAACAATTACTATAGCGAGTTCCTATCAATTCACTAGATTCAAACACAAATTGTGACGAATTCTCGTATGGGTCACATTTTAAAAATAAATTACAATTGTAAAATCATCTTCATAATCGTGCAAATAGAAAAGCTCCACAATTACACAAACGCCGGCCGCTGTGGCCGAGGGGACTGAGGCGCTTCAGTCACGGTCTGCAATGCCACTACGGTCAGGGGTTCGAATCCCCCCTCGGGCATGGATATTTGTGCCGTCCTTAGTTGTAGCTAGTTCATAAGTAGTTTGTTGTTGGTTTTTGAGAAGTAGTTTGTAAATTTAGGGACTGATGACCCCGTAGTTAACTCTCATAAGCTCTACAAACATTTGAAAAATTACGCAAACAGGCTAAGTAAAAATGGGAGTTGAGTTACATTACATATTCGACCCATTGTCACGAGACCATTAACCAACACCACTACTTAAAATCTATATCTATAAATGTGAATGTCTGTTCGGCGTACGTTTATTACGTCTGAACCATAAGACTTAAAGAGTTACTAATGTCTACCCGGGGAAGGCTTTAGGCATGGTTTTATGGCGATCGGATTTCTGTTCGGTATGTGCTTATCACGTCCAAACGACAAGACGCAGAGACTCAAATATTTGTACAGTTACTAATTTATGCCTGAAGATGGTTTTAGGCACTGTTTTATAGCGATCTGATAGATATGTAGTAATTCAAAGAATATAACGTTAAATAAGGAACAATAATTACTCTTTGAAAATTATATTTACTCTTTGAAAATGGTTGTATTGGTCGCATTGTTGCTTGAAGGATGATAATGATAAAAGGGTATAGTATATGGGGATGGAAAGTTACCGGTGTATATAAAATTCTACGTGTGTGTGTGTGTGTTAATATTTCGCTCTGCAGCTAAAACTACAGAACGCAAACTAATGGTCTATGTGCAATTGTTGTCCGACGTCTCCCGTTGTACACCGTAACAGTTCCATGCCGATAGCTATAAGGGGGTGGAAGATATGGCGGTTGAAAGTCGTCAAATTATTAAAAAAAATTCGGACTGAAGGCCAGCGATGACGTTTGCGACTCTATAGCAAGGAGGTTACATAACGTGATGCCACAGACCATATCTTTGGTCTATGCGTGCTACAATGTCTTCAGCTCTTTCTCTGTAAGCACACTACTGAAAGATAGCTTATCTATCGTAATCAAGTAACACGCAACCGGAGCCGCGGGTTTAAGCTAGTTAGCGATAAGATGTAGTATACGTTGCTTACAAAACGTTGTCTATCATAAGCGGTAGGGTGCTGCCCGCTCGGCTTGAAAGCACCTGGAACACAGCAGTTGCAGTGATGGCTACGCTCCCCTCCCCCTTCCCTCCCCCTCCCTCCCCCTCCCTCCCCCACAGGGCCGTCTTTACCAGGGGGTGTAACGAGTGCGGGGTACCCCAGCGTCGGTACCCAGGGAGCGCCAGGCGGGCACCGCGCGGGCATAGCGGCGTGGTCTGTCGCCTTGTCGTCGTGGAGGGCGCGGCCGCTCCCGCCGAAGGTTCCACGGACACGGACACCCTCGGACACGGGTGTTTATGTCGTCTTTGGCTTAAGTTAGTTAAGCTACTACACTCCTGGAAATTGAAATAAGAACGACGCCTGTGTGTAAGACCCACCATATTTGCTCCGGGCACTACGGGAAGGCTGTACAAGCACTGATCAAACGCACGGAACAGCGGACACACCAGGAACTGCGGTGTTGGCCGTCGAATGGCGCTAGCTGCGCAGCGGTTGGCCACCGCCGCAGTTAGTGTCAGCCAGTTTGCCGTGGCATACGGAGCTCCATCTCAGTCTTTAACACTGGTAGCATGCCGCGACAGTATGTACGTGAACCGTATGTGCAGTTGACGGACTTTGAGCGAGGGCGTATAGTGGGCATGCGGGAGACCGGGGGACGTACCGCCGAATTGCTCAACAGTAATCGATGTTGTCGCCAGTGGTCAGCGGAAGGTGCACGTGCCCGTCGACCTGGGTCCGGACAGCGTCGACGCACGGATGCACTCCAAGACCGTCGCATCCTACGCAGTGCCGTAGGAGACCGCACCGCCACTTTCCAGCAAATTAGGGACACTGTTGCTCCTGTGGTATCAGCGAGGACCATTCGCAACCATCTCCATGAAGCTGGGCTACGGTCCCGCCCACCGTTTGGTCGTCTTCCGCTCACGCCCCAACATCGTGCAGCCCGCCTCCAGTGGTGTCACGATAGGCGTGTATGGAAGGACGAATGGAGACGTGTCGTCTTCAGTGATGAGAGTCGCTTCTGCCTCGGTACCAATGATGGTCGTATGCTTGTTTGGTGCCGTGCAGGTGAGCGCCACAATCAAGACTGCATACGACCGAGGCACACAGGGCCAACACCCGGCATCATGCTGTGGGGAGTGATCTCCTACACTGGCCGTACACCTCTGTTTATCGTCGAGGGGACACTGAACAGTGCACGGTACATTCAAACCGTCATCGAATCCATCGTCCTACTATTCTTAGGCCGACAAGGGAACATGTTGTTCCAACAGGACAGTGCACGTCCACATGTATCCCGTGCCACCCAACGTGCTCTAGAAGGTGTAAGTCAATTACCCTGGCCAGCAAGATCTCCGGATCTGTCATCTGTCCCCCATTGAGCATGTTTGGGACTGGATGAAACGTCGTCTCACGCGGTCTGCACGTCCAGCACGAACGCTGGTCCAGCTTAGGCGCCAGGTGGAAATGGCATGGCATGCCGTTCCACAGGACTACATCCAGCACCTCTACGATCGTCTTCATGGGAGAACTACAGCCTGCATTGCTGCGAAAGGAGGATATACACGGTGCCAGTGCCGACATTGTGCATGCTCTGTTGCCTGTGTCTATGTGCCTATGGTTCTGTCTGTGTAATCATGTGTTGTATCTGACCCAAGGAATATGTCAATAAAGTTTCCCATTTCTGGGACAATGAATTCATGGTGTTCTTATTTCAATTTCCAGGAGTGTAGTTTAAGTAGTGTGTAAAAGTAGTCACCGATGACCTTAGCAGTTTGATCCCATATGTACTCATACAAATTTCGCCTGGCGAGCGCTAGTTTTAAAAATTACTAAACAAACATTCGTTATACCTCTAAACAAGTAGGTACCATTATTGTTTACAAATACGCCCAATGGAATTTCGGTACAGCTTCGATTTTCGATGGGCACACACACACATACACACACACACACAGGCAAAAGGTGGTTTCGCGTAGGAGTGAATTGAATAACTTAAACGCCGTTTCGTATAGGAAAGCAGTGCGACAGTAAATATTAATGCACAGACGGTGCTGCCGACAGAAACTGCAACGCTTACAAGAGAGGCCACGACGTTTGGAACGCGGATTTACGTCAAACTTCGTACACTTGTAGTACTCCATGAGGACAATAAAATGTGTAAGCAGTAGCGCGTACGTCTGAAGCGTTATTGAGAAAATCGCAAGATAATTTCGATCGGTCGTCAAAGATGTACCATATGTGCTGGTTATTGGCCGCATAGGCAAAACCTCCAGCCTTACTCGGGTCAGTAAAGGATGATTTGTTGCTTCGCAAGTCAGACGTATACCAGATCCCATGCGAAAATTGTAAAAATTCATATATAGGCCACACAAAACGCACTGTCCACGAGAGATGCGTCGAACACAAAAGATATACTCGCCTATTACAGCCAGACAAGTCAGCTGTGGCTGAACATTGCATAGAAACTGGTCATTCCATGAACTATAGTGATGCGAAGATTTTGACATTCATATATTCGTTCTGGGATGCTATATTTGAGGAAGCTGTTCAAATTAGACTGGCCAACAACTTAATAAACAGAGATAAAGGTTTTAATTTAGACAAAGCTTGGAACCCTGCACTTGGAGTACTGAAACTGCAGAGAAGACGTGAAGCTGTTGCCGCCGCTAAGCAAGTATCGACAAGTGAACACCGGAGCGCTTCCACCACGGGGGGCGCACGCGTGTATTTCAAAAGTGTTCAAATGTTTGTATAGTCTATGGTACTTAACTATGGGGTCATCAGTCCCTAAACTTACTAACTACTTATGAACTACTTACGAACTAGGACGGCACAAATATCCATGCCCGAGGGGGGATTCGAACCCCCGACCATAGTGGCCATGCAGACCGTGACTTGAGCGCCTTAGTCCCCTCGGCCACCGCGGCCGGCGCGTGTATTTCGATTTGCAGTAAACCAGCATGTGTGACGAGCATGCGCATTGCCACCGCGATCAGTCTTATAAGGCCGCGCCCGGCACCTCGCCGACAGTCTTAGACTCACTCTGAAGATGGCGGGACGGTACGCGGCCGAAATATCAGCGGAAGAAGTGGATTTTACGTGGCTCAATTCCCGAAATCTAATGGACTATACATTACGCCGTTTCAACCTTTCTAAAGCTTATGGGACTTAACTGCGGGGTCATCAGTCCTTAATCTTACAAACTACTTATGAACTACCTTATACTAAAGACAGTACAAACATCCATGCCCGAGGGGCTATTCGAACACGAGACAGGGAACGGCCTCGCGCCTCAATGCCTCAATGCGCTCGGCCACTCCGCCGCGGCAAATTTCATTATCACAAATAAAATAATATTCATAAATACCGACTAATAAATGACCCACGGATAAAGTGATAATGACTTAAAAATGTTAGCTTGTCTGTGATTTGAGAAATCCGTTATTCCTGGAAGGAGCCCGAAACTAATTGTTACCTGCACGTTTTGACCGCCACAGATAGCTTTCGAAACATGTACAACTCCTAATCGTCGGTTACGACATTACGAGTACGAGTTCCAGGATGGTATTTTTCGAGTGTATTTTAATACCGTCTTCACGAGAAGCAATTCCTCTTTCTCTTTCCATTAAATAAGAACAATTCTGAAAACGCTTAACGAAATGTTTAAGTTGCCTGTAAAAATGAACATCGCACGGTTGGCAAACTGGCGTGCACCTTCGGTGAAATTTTCGTCATACAAACCAGGATTCGTTTAATAAAAGTACATCTGATTAGACGTATTTTTCCCATTATATCAATCCGGCGCCCGGATTTGAAGATGCTTAATGAAATGTTTAACCACTCGGCTCCCGCCGCTTCATGATGAAATCGGCCAAGGACAGGTCCATATGGTACATATTTGACTACCGACTGAAATTATCTTGCGATTTTCTCAATAACGCTTGAGAAGTACGCGGTACTGCTACAGATTTTTTTTGTTCTCATGGAGTACTAAGAGTATACGAAGTTTACAGTAAATCAGCATTCCAAACGTCATGGGCTCCCCTTGATAGATTAGCCATGCAATAATAATACTGCAACATCTAATCATTCGGTGTGAAATGTTGATGAAACATTGAAACGGACCTTACGTTGGTACTTCGTTTTCCACACATTCTTCAGTTGCATGTCATTCGGGAACGAGTGATAGATTACAGCCGTACTTTTTGTCTTTCACTGAGTAGCAGATTTCTCATTACAACAGCTAGGTATTTTAAGACCATACTTTACACCGCAAAAACACCAGAAACTGAAATAAAAGAAATGGATCAGAAACATTTTGTTTTTCCTTTTGGCGGTAAGATACGGGGGGAAGGGGAGGGAGGGGGGCGCTAGCTGATTTTACGCACCCCGGCGAATATCATTAACACGGCTCTGCTCCCTCACATGTTCGTTTAAAACCACGCCACTGCGTCCGACAGCCAGATTCGCCTCCTGTATGGTTCACAAAACCAGCCCGCCGAACCAGACATGTGGTCTCAACCGTCCACTGTCAACCACGGTCTCCCAAGCCTCCAAAAACTATGAGGCTCCAACCCTCACCGTAATGGCTACACCATGAGGAAGGCAATGGCTTCTTAATGCGTGACAGGCCAACGGATTAGCGATAAGAGAAAATTTAGAACGAGACATAACTATCGATGTTAGCAGAAGAGGTTGCTCGTGATTTGACCTTTGATGTATTCAAAATTTTTTTCAGTATTTTTTATCAATGTGACGCCCCAATATGGTAATATCTCCACGACGATGAAGTGAGAACATCTGAGGTTGGCCGGTTATGAACTGAAGTATGATAGTTTCAACAAAGCGATCTTCGGAATACATGTAACAAATTAACATAATCATTCAATTTAAACTGTAATTTGAAGTTTCCAATATTCTGACAGTTGGCCACCAATGTGCGTTTCTTAACTCATCATTTTTATTGTCACCTATTTTTTGTGTATTTCAACACTAATTTTAAATTAAACTTTTAAGGGGCAGCCCTCAGCCGCAAAGTACGAATATAATCGTACTTTGCGACTGAGGGCTGCCCCTTAAAAGTTTAATAGTATTGTAACAGTCGCTGATTCACAGCCATGCACAAGCTTAATTTTAAATATTTATATCCTCTAGATGAAGAGCGGTTTTTGTCCGACACTACAGTATGTAAACTGCATCCTATAGATCTCAAAGGACCCAACAGGCACCGATCGTCCACCATGTCATTAAGCCACCGAATACGTAGACGGATGAGCACGGGAAGGGGACATGGTCAGCGCGGCTGTAGTGTCGCTTTTCGCCACCTCCAGCGCTGTTTCTCAGTCGAGTAGTTTTTCAGTTGGCGTCAACCTCGCTTGTCAACAGTGTTCGGCAGTACCGGATGATGGCCCATCCAAGTACTAGCCAAGATCAACGGTGCTTAACTCCGTTGATCTATAAGGAATCGGTGTATTTACTACCGTACAGCCGTATGCTTGTCCATCACCAGATGGGGGTGCTGAAATACGACAAACAGACATTTTGTTAAGTCTTCGATGACTCTCTTGAGCATGATTGGCAGCACTCAGTCGAAAGGTCGTGGAGCGTAGTGAACGATGATGAGCAGAATTTGACATTCTGTATGTCGAAATAAAGGGTCTATACAAGGAAAATAAAGGCAGTATTGCAGAAATGGAAATGTAGAAGGAGATCAGATAGGAGACACAAAACTGCGAGAAGAATTTGACAGAGCACCGAAAGATCTGAGTCGAAATAAGGTCCCTGCTGATATCGTTGGGAGTGCCAGTCATTAAGAGATTGTTCCACCTAGTGTGCAACATGTAAGGGACAGGGGAAATACCCTCGGGGGTGCAGACGAATGTGAAAATTATAGGACTATCAATTTAATACGCTATAGTTTCAAAATCCTAACGCGGATTATTTGCAGACGAATGGAAAAACTGGTGGAATCCGACCTTGGGGAAGAGCAGTTTGGATTTAGGAGAAGTGTAGGAACACGCGACGCAATACTCACGTTACTACTTTTCTCAGAAGATAGTTTAAGAAAAGGAAAACCTACGTTTCTAGCTTTTGCAGATTTAGAGAAAGCTTTTGACAATGTTGACTGGAATACACTCTTTCAAATTCTGAATGTAGTGGGGGTACAATATAGGGGACGTATAGATATATTCAACTTATACAAAAACTAGGTAGCAGAAGGGCATGAAAGAGACGCAGTGGTTGAGAAGGGTTTAGACAGGGTTGCAGACTTTCTCCAATGTTATTCAATTTGTACAATGCGCAACCTGTGAAGTAAAGCTAGGAGAAATTTGGGGAAGAAATTAAAGTTCAGGGAGACGAAATGAAAACTTCGCTGCTTTCCGATGACATAGTAATTTTGTCAGAGACAGCAAAGTAAGTGGAAGAACAACTGAACGGAATGGACAGTGTCTTGAAAGGAGGGTATAAGATGAACAATAATAAGGGAAAAACAAGGGTAATTGAATGTAGCGTTAGAAAATCAGGCAATGCTGAAGAAATTAGATTAGGTAATTGTGGTGTCGCACAAGTCCAAAGTGTGTGCAACCTACTTTCGCCGCGCGCCGCCATGCACGCACGGCGCGGCGTTCTTACGACGACAGCCACGAGCGCCCTCTGCGGCAATTCCGCTCGTGGCCACCAGTGAACGACATCGTTCACTTGGGACTGAGATAGCAACCAGTTAGGACCTTCGTAATCAGATAGGCAACAGTGAAGACTTGGTTATCGTATAGGCACTAGGAAGCAGGCACTAGGCAGGCCTCTAGCTCAACTATGTATCAGCCTTCTGCAGTACTATGTAAAAGTTAAGTATTGTATAAGTTCTGTGCAATATATATCTCATTCTAATTTACTCTAGTGTTTCTGGTTTCTGGCTGCTCCCCTCCGTACCTGCACCAGCGTGCTATCTTTGTTCCTGTGTCGGTCTCGTTCCACTCGGCCACCGACACCTGGACGGAAACGAGACACAAATCGGCGACGAGGCTGGGACACAAAAGTGGTGACGAGGATGGGATACAAAAGTGGCGACGAGGAGTGATAGACGATCCGCGGACCAGCCCGCTTGCAGCAGCCAGACAGCAGTAGTAGTCGGAGCACACAGAAATTGCTCCCGCCCACCCACCCTTATTATAAGAATTTTGGGGGAAGATATTTTGTTACGTGTTTTGTGGACTTTTTTGTTGCAGCGCGTCCTCTTTCATATTGCATTTGTGTTTTGTTATAATTTACTTGTATGCGCGGCGCCTAATCGGTCAGCATGGCCACTACCCCGAACCCAAACTTAATGGAAATTATTCAGTTACAGACGGCGCAAATAACACAACTCCTGCAGGCTGTGGCCCAGCTCACAGCGCAAGCAGCAACAACAGCCGCCGCTTCAGCAGCCCACACCTGCCGCCGCAACGCTTCCTACGTTTCGCCATTACAACGAACGTGAGGAAGAATGGAGCGACTACTTCGCACAGTTTCAAGAACTCGTCGCGACTCATCAAATTACAGGTCAGAAAGTGAAGCATCTGCTATTATCTGTGGTGTTACTGAAAAAACTTTTCCCCGACGTATCTCCTCGTGATGTTGACTTTGAACAAATAGTAGAGGCACTAAATGCTCATTATGAGAGAAAAGTTCTTGTAGCCGCTGCACGGTACCGATTTTTCAGACTTAAAAAATTACCGCAGCAGTCACACCAAGAGTGGATTACCGAATTGAATGGCTTAACCCGCAAATGTAAATTTACTTGCTCTTGTGGACTTTCGTATAGTGACGTTATGTTGAGGGATGCGATTACGCAGAACATTCAGGATCCCAGAATTCGGGCAGCAATTCTAAAACAGTCCGACCCCTCATTAGACAGTGTATTGCAGCTTATTGAAGCGCATGATACTTTTGCCTTAGCAGATGTAGAAATGCAAAGCCACAGTGTAAATTCAGTGCGCCGTAAAGGACGCTTTCCTAGCCGTAGTTCTCAGTATAGCACTAGTGATTCTTTTAATTCTACCGGCCGTGCTGAACAGACAGTGAACAGTAGCCAGTGTAAAAGTGCGACACAAAGGTCGCCCTGTCGTGTTAGAAACAGTGATTTGAATAACGGGCGCCAACGCTCATTTCAGAAAAATGTACGTAAATCTTGCCCCCAGTGTGTGTCTCGCCACAAGCGTGCTCATTGCCCTAGTCGCAACGCAACCTGTTATCAATGTGGCAAATCGGGACACGTACAGTCTGTGTGTATGCAAATTAAAAACTCAAAAAACGGTAACGTTGGAAGCATTGCTTTGCAACGTGCGAGAGCGGTGCATACCGTCAGTGTCATGGACGCTGTGGACTTGAACGGTGCTTTGCTTGGTTCTCAATTGCAAGGAAATTCTTCTGCACCTATTGCAAAACTATGTATTGAGACACGCCGCAAGCGCCGCCGAGCGCGTACATCTGTGCAACGGAAAAGGGTTCTGGACAAGCAAAGTGACAATGTACAGTGCAATCCTGTGGTGAACATAGTGCCTTCTGCAACTTCTTATTGTAAAAATGCCCAGCACTGTGTAGCTAGTGACAGTAGACATCAAGTAGCTGCTCAAGAGTGTAGTGCAGTAGTTAGTGACTCTGTAGTAGCCTCGCATTGCACGGACGCCGATCCGGCGGTAGTGCCATCTAGTGACAGTGTTGTTAATCCCTGCGTGCCGAGTCTGCGCCGCTTACTTCACTACGCGGCCCGCGCAAGCGCAGTAAACAAACCGTAGCAGACGTTGCCCACATTCGCGCACCTGTCGAGCGCCGCAAGCAAAAACTGTTTGTGACTCTCTTCATAGAAAATAAGACGGTGCAATTTCAGCTTGATACTGGTTCCGCTGTCACATTAATAAATAAAGATACTTATGAACTTCTGGGTTCGCCAAAATTGTCGCCGTCACAGCAAGTGTTAACAGCTTATACAGGTCAAAATATTCCCGTGCTAGGAACGTGTAGCCTGCCCGCCTCTTTTCAAGGTGTAACAAAAACAGTTGCTTTTGTTGTTCTTCAGGCCAAATCGACACAGAACATTTTTGGACTAGATGCTTTTGACTTGTTTGGTTTATCAATTCAAAGAGATGTGCTTCAAATTTCGTCAATAGTGCCTCAGGATAAAATCAATGCATTGTGTGCCAAATATAGTGACTTGTTTTCGCCGGAACTAGGTTGTGCAAAAGACTTCGTGGCACATGTAACTTTAAAAGAATCTGCAGTTCCAAAATTTCGTAAAGCTAGACCAGTGCCTATCGCCTTGCGTGATACAGTTGCCGAAGAACTTAAACGTTGGCAAGATAGTGGGGTGATTTCTCCTGTTTCTGCGAGTCAGTGGGCCTCGCCTATAGTAATTATACCCAAGCCGTCAGGAAAACTTCGTCTCTGTGCGGACTTCAAATCAACAGTGAACAGTCAAACAATTGTAGATACTTATCCTCTGCCCCGACCTGAGGAACTTATGGACAAATTAGGACAGTCTCGTTTCTTTTCTAAGATTGATTTAGCAGAGGCATACTTACAGATTCCACTTGATGACGAGTCAAAAAAGTTTTTCGTCATTAATACTCACATGGGACTTTTTCAATTTCAACGCCTACCCTTTGGCAGTTCTTCCGCCCCCGCTATTTTTCAGCGTTTTTTGGAACAGCTGACAGTTTCTGTACCGTGTTGTTCGAACTATTTAGATGATATTGTGGTATCCGGACGTACAGTTGAAGAACATTTAGCAAACCTGGAGTGCCTTTTCAAAGTTTTGACTGCAGCAGGTCTACGTTGCAATAAAGCAAAGTGTTCGTTTTTTCAAACTGAAATAGAGTACCTAGGCCATGTGATTAATGCCCAAGGAATACCTCCCTTACAGTCACATCTTCGAGCAATCAAAGACTTGCCTCCTCCTAAGAATGTGCATGAATTGCAAGCAGTGATGGGAAAGCTTAACTATTATTTCAGGTTTATTCCCAATGCGTCTCAGATTGCAGCTCCACTGCATCGCTTACGTAGGAAAAATGTTCCTTTTGTGTGGTCCAAAGATTGCCAGGTTGCCTTTGACAAATTAAAGTCTGCACTACTCAGTGATGCATGTTTGATTCCCTATGACCCAAAGAAGCCTGTAGTGCTAGCAGTCGATGCCTCATCGTACGGTCTGGGCGCAGTAATCTCACATCGTATTGGTTCTCACGATCGTCCTATTGCCTTTGCATCCAAGCTACTGACGCCAACGCAACAGAATTACAGTCAGATAGAAAAGGAGGCCTTAGCAATAATTTATCAAAGCAAGACTTATTGGTCTTCAGGGAGTGATTGCGATCGTTATATGAATAAAATTCTTGAATATCCGTCTCCAAATCGCTTATATTTTCTAAAACATTACCGGTTTCGGGACAGCTGCCCATCTTCAGATCAAAATTTAGAAGTTACAGAGTAACCTGTCCTGTAATGAACGACTGTGAACATTCGTTCATTACAGGACAGGTTACTCTGTAACTTCTAAATTTTGATCTGAAGATGGGCAGCTGTCCCGAAACCGGTAATGTTTTAGAAAATATAAGCGATTTGGAGACGGATATTCAAGAATTTTAGCAATAATTTACGGCGTCACAAAGTTTCATCATTATCTCTATGGCAGAAAATTCTATTTGTTGACAGACCACAAACCTCTCACGTCGTTGTTCTCACCCACAAAGCCAATTCCGCCACGAACGGCACAGAAGCTTCAGAGATGGTCCTTAATACTGTCTAATTATCAGTATGAGATTTTGTACCGACCTACCACTAAATATGCCAACGCGGACACACTTTCCCGACTTCCGGTTGGCCAGGATGTATCATTTGATTCTTCAGAAATGGCATGTTGTCAGATAGACTCCAGAGATGCTTCCGCTGTCGCAGACTTTCCTATGAACTCTCGTCGGGTTGCACAGGAAACAGCTGCGGATGCAGACCTAAGTGTGGTAGCACGTTTTGTTCGCTCAGGGTGGCCTGCCAGAGCCAAAGTCATTGATCGGCCTCTGGTTCGACGTTATTTTGCACGTCATGCATTATCTTTAAGTCAGGGTGTACTGTTGTTGCATACCGACAACGACCAAGCAAGAGTGATTGTTCCTCGTTCCCTGCAACGAGAAGTGTTACGCCTCCTGCATCAAGGACATTGGGGCATTGTTAGGACAAAGCAACTGGCCAGACGTCATTGTACCTGGGTTGGTATGGACGCTCAGATAGAGAGCATGACATCACAGTGTACAGTTTGTGCGGAGCATCAGGCGGCTCCTCCACAGCGTTTCTCAGACTGGCCACGCCCCAAGGGACCATGGCAACGTTTACATATTGACTTTGCCGGACCTTTCTGGAATACGCGCTGGTTAATTGTTGTAGACGCTTTCAGCAAGTTTCCTTTTATGATTGCCATGAACTCAACGACAGCTTCTAGTACAATCAGTGCCTTAACATCAGTGTTTTGCATCGAAGGCTTGCCTGAAACAATCGTCAGTGACAATGGACCTCAGTTTGTTAGTGCGGAATTTCAACAGTTTTGTCGTGTGAATGGCATTCAGCATATTACCACTGCACCTTTTCACCCTCAGTCCAATGGTGAAGCAGAACGTTTCGTTCGAACATTCAAGTCTCACATGGAGAAGATGAAAGGTCGGCACTCCAGGCAGCAAGCTCTTCAAATTTTCCTGTCTACGTATCGATGCATGCCACGTGACGGCCCGTCTCCTGCCGAGCTGCTACACGGCCGCCGTCACCGCACTCTCCTTCAGTCGGTTCGTATGGCGCTACGCGTTTTCAGGTTTCTACGCCGGTGCTGTACAGGGTGTTTGCTGGTATGAAGAAGATGTGGTTGCCAGACACCATTCAGCGCTTACTCGGTCGCAATATGTAGGTTATACGTTCTTCCACAGAGTCGGAGCTGCGGCGCCACGCAAACCAATTGCGCTTGCACAGGCCGCGCGATCCTGTCTCCGGTTTCTTGATTCCAGACCCAGTTCACCGCCAGGGAGCACAGCCACATCGTTCGTCCCCGGACTACGAGATCCCTATGGACGTCGACGTACATCCGACGCAGTCGTCGCCGCCGCTGTCGCCGCCGCAGATGACAGCATCACCGAGAGGGACTCCGGGACCGTGCGGGCCCCCCCAGCTTTGGGCCACGCACCTCAGAAGAAGATGACCTGCTCCCTCTGGGCGGGGACGGGCGCCCTTCCGCTGGTTTTCGCGGGTTTTCCAGCGGATCGCAAGGTGTATACCGGGGCGCGGACGGCGTCTCGATTCCAGCCTCAGCTACGACGCCCGTCCCACCAGTAACGCCCCCGCCCAGGCCCTCCTCCCAGTGCCGTCGCCGTGGCCCTCAGCCCTACGCCACGACGGCGTGGCGGTTTGGGGGGGAGGGGTGTGGTGTCGCACAAGTCCAAAGTGTGCGCCACCTACTTTCGCCGCGCGCCGCCATGCACGCACGGCGCGGCGTTCTTACGACGACAGCCACGAGCGCCCTCTGCGGCAACTCCGCTCGTGGCCACCAGTGAACGACATCGTTCACTTGGGACTGAGATAGCAACCAGTTAGGACCTTCGTAATCAGATAGGCAACAGTGAAGACTTGGTTATCGTATAGGCACTAGGAAGCAGGCACTAGGCAGGCCTCTAGCTCAACTATGTATCAGCCTTCTGCAGTACTATGTAAAAGTTAAGTATTGTATAAGTTCTGTGCAATATATATCTCATTCTAATTTACTCTAGTGTTTCTGGTTTCTGGCTGCTCCCCTCCGTACCTGCACCAGCGTGCTATCTTTGTTCCTGTGTCGGTCTCGTTCCACTCGGCCACCGACACCTGGACGGAAACGAGACACAAAAGCGGCGACGAGGCTGGGACACAAAAGTAATAACACAATAAAAGTAGTAGATTCGTTTTGTTATTTTTTGTTATTTGTTGACGACCAGGTGTTCAGACAGAAAGATGATAGAAGCTATTTAAATGTGGTGCTGCAGACTAATGCTGAAGATTAGATGAGTAGGTCACCTACATAATGAGGAGGCACTGAACGGAATTGGGGAGAAAAATTGGCTAAGAAAAGGAATAGATTGGAGGGACACATTCTGAGACATCAAGCAATTATCAGTTTAGCATTAGAGGAAAGTGTGTGGGGTAAAAATAGTAGAGCAGATTCAAGCAGATTCAAAAGGATGTAGGTTTTTCTTTCTTATTCGGAGATGAAAAGACTTGCGCCGAATACGTAGCGTGGGGAGCCGCATCAATCCAGTCTGCGGTCTGAAGACCACAACAACTTGTTAAATGAGTTGCCTGTTCATAATAACAGCGTGAAGCAAGTATCTAAGCAGTCAAAAATGCACTAAGCTAAGATTTAATTATTTCGTGGTTGGGCGGCGATCTCCTTACTTTGAAGTATTAAAATGCCAAGATCGTAATTAATTAATTTATTTTTCTGACTACCCGTTTCGATACACTTAAGGTATCATCATGAAAGCATAGGACACAAGTGATCAGATGATGATACCCTAAGTGCATCGAAACCGGTCGTCAGAAAAATAAATTAATTAATTGCGATCTTGGCATTTCAATGCTTCAAAACAAAGCTAAGAGATGCTATTTTATTTAACGAGAAGAAGAAATAATATTGGTTATAGTAAGACATTCGCATACAGCAGACTACCGCTATACTCTGCCTCGTCGCAAAGACTGTCATAAAAAGAGAGAGCTTGACGCTAGCGGTGTGGCAGTGTCCTCCCCTTCCTTCCCCCCTCCCCGCCCCCTCCACCCCCGCCGCCTTCAGAAGCGGCATCAGTGTTTCCACTAACCAAGTTTGCGCCCATTGTGCCGCCGACAAAAGACACCCAGCCGCCCTCGCCGTTGTTGACGAGGAGGTTGTAGACTCGAAAACAGAGGAGCTGTGGGGCCTATTCGCGTTCGACAAGCCCTGAGGTACTTTGGCGTTCAAAAAAATATAGACCCGTCAGGCCATTCTATTAATCTTACATGTTCCTCTATTCAACTGTCATGTAATGAGAAACGATGTTTTTATACTTCAAAGATATCAGTTTTCCTAACTGTAATTCTGAAATCTTTTCACTCCATATTTGCGAGGCGCTGGTACAGAAACTGTAGTTAATGTTTTTGTTAAAAAAAGTGTTTGTTGCACAAAAAACGATATTCATTTACACATGACGCGTTTCGCCCCTTCTGGGCATCATCAGACGTTGTAGGGAAAATTTACAAACTTGTTTAAAAGACAGGAGTAATCTCAAAAATATGTAAACGATATTTACATATTTTCACTCCTCTATTTTAATCAAGTTTGTAAAATTTCCCCAATAATGTCTGATGATGCCCAGAAGAGGCGAAACGCGTCATGTGTAAATAAATGAAACTTCGTTTTTTGTGCAACCAACACTGTTTTTTTACCAAAATGTACTATTCAATGACTAACTAAATAGTACATTTTTCAAACTAAATCACAAACTGCTAAATACACCATTCAGTAACAACCTCGCATAAATGTCTTGAGATAACGTAGTTCATTCTAGAATTATCTACACTTTATTTGTATCTATTTTGAATCTTTAATTGGCTACCATACTTCTACATCTACATTGATACTCTGCAAATCACATTCAGGTACCTGGCAGAGTGTTCATTAACTACTTTCATAACTTTTCTCTACCGTTCCATTCTCTAATAGCACGCGGGAAGAAAGAACACCTAAATGCTTCCGTTTTCGATCTGATTTCTCTTATTTTATTGGGATGCTCGTGTCTCCCTAAGTAGGTGGGTGCTAGCAAAATATTTTCACATTCAGAAGTAAAAGTAGGTGATTGAAACTTCGCAAACAGATCACGCCGCAATGAATAACGTCTTTCTTGTAATGATTTCCACCCCAATTCGTGCAACATTTCCGTGACGCTTTCCCCACCGTAATGTGATAAAACAAAACGAGCTGCCCTTCTCTGAACCTTCTCAATGTCTTCCGTCAGTCCCACCTGGTGAGGGCAACAGTACTCCAGGAGAGGACGCACAAGTGTGATGTAGACAGTCTCTTTGGTGGAGCTGGTGCATCTACTAAGCGTTCTGCCGATGAAACGTAACCTTTGGTTCGCCTTCCCCACAATATTTTCTATATGTTCTTTCCAGTCAAAGTTGTTCGTAATATTAACTCCCAGGTATTTGGTAGAATCTACGACCTTAAGGTTTGACTGATTTATGGCGTAATTAAAGGTCAGTGGATTTCTTTTAGTGGTCATGTGTATTACTTCACACTTTTCTTTATTTACTGTCAATTGCTAATTCTCGCACCATGCAGATATTTTGTCTAAATCGCTTTGCAGTTGCTTTTGATCCTCTGTTGACTTCACTAACCAATAAACGACAGCATCATCCGCGAACAGTCTAAGGGAGCTATTCAGATTGTCTCCTAAATCGTTTATAAACACGAGGGAGAGTAGGGGACCTATAACGCTTCCCTGTGGATCGCCAGATATCACTTCTATTTTACTCGATGACTTACCGTCAATTACAACGAACTGTGTTCTTTCTGATAGGAAATCGTGAATCCAATCGCACAATTGGGGAGATATTCCATAAGCACGCAAATTCATAAGAACCCGCATGTGGGGTACAGTGTCAAAAGCCTTTCTGAAATCCAGAAATATGGAATCGATTTGAGATCCCTCGCTGATGGCACATAACACTTCATGCGAATAAAGGGCAAGCTGTGTTTCGCAAGAGTGGTACTTTCTGAATACGTGTTGACTACTGGTTAATAGGTCGTTCTCTTCGAGGTAGTTCATAATATTCGAACAACGTATATGTTCCAAAATCCTACTGCAAATCGACGTCAATGAGATAGGCCTGTAATTTTGGGGATCACTCCTATTGCCTTTCTTGAATATTGGAGTAACTTGGGCAACTTTCCAGTCTTTGGGTACTGATCTTTCGCTGAGTGATCGGTTGTAAATTATAGCTAAGTACGGAGCTATTGAATCAGCATACTCTAAGAGGAATCTAGTTGGTATACAATCTGGCCCGGAAGATTTATGTTTGTTTAGCGACTTAAGTTGTTTTACTACTCCAGGAACATCTACATCTAAGTTTCGTATGCTCGCAGCTGTTCTTGGATTGAATACTGGAGTGTTCACTTCGTCTTCTTTGGTGAAAGAATTTCGGAAAGCTGTGTTTAGTAATTCTGCCTTAGCAGTACTGTCGTCGGTAGTATTACCATTGCTATCGCGTAGTGAAGGTATTGTTTGAGTTTTGCCGCTAGTGTACTTTACATATGACCAGAATTTCTTTGGATTTTCTCACATTGAAGTCCGCGCTAGGTTGCGAGTTTCAGTAAAAGATTGCCAGTCTTGTGGATTCTGTGTCTTTTTAAATTTTGCATGCATGTTTCTTTGTTTCTGCAACAGTGATCTGACCTGTATTGTGTACCATGGGAGGTCAGCCCCCTCTTTTATTAATTTATTTGGTAGAAATCTCTTGATTGCTACTGATATTATGTCTTTGAAAGTAAGCCACAACTGATCTACATTCGCATTTTTAGTTTTGAAAGAGACTATCACTCAGGAAAGCGTGAAGCGAATTTGTATCTGCTTTATTGAATAGATATATTTTTCGTTTATTTTTGGTGCATTTGGGCATTTCGACATTCAGTCTCGCTACTACAAGTCGATGTTTGCTAACTCCTGTATCTGTTTTGATGCTCTTTACTAGCTCAGGATTATTTGTTGCTAGGACATCAAAGGTATTTTCGCAACCACTTACTATTCTAGTGGGTTCATGAACTAACTGTTCGAAGTGGTTTTCAGACAAAGCATTCAGAACCAGTTCGGACGATGTTTTGTATTTGCCACCGGTTTTGAATACGTAATTATGCCAACATATCGAGGGTAAATTAAAGTCGCCACCGATTATAACAGTATGCTTCGGATACCTATTTGAAATGTGATTCAAGCTTTCTTTGAACATTTCGGCAAATTAAAGTCGCCACCGATTATAACAGTATGCTTCGGATACCTATTTGAAATGTGATTCAAGCTTTCTTTGAACATTTCGGCAACCGCATCGTCTGAGTCAGGGGGCCGATAAAAAGATCCAATTAATAATTTATTCCGGGTGTCAGGAATAACCTCTACCAAGACCAACTCACAGGAAGTATCTGTCTCAATTTCGATGCAGGATAAACTGTTAGTAACAGCAATAAACACACCACCCCCTTTTTTTTATTAATTCTATCCTTTCTGAAGACCATTTGGCCCTTTGGAAAATTTCGGCCGAACTAATCTCAGGCGTCAACCAGCTTTCAGAACGTATAACGATTTGTGCCTCAGTACTTTCTATCAGCGCTTGGAGCTCTGGAATTTTCCCAATACAGCTACGACAATTTACAGCTGTTATACCAATGGTTTCTACATTTGCTTTCTTCCTGTGTCTGACCTGCCCCTTTTAGACTTAAACCCATTTTGTGTATTCCCGAGGCCCTTTAACCTAAAAAACCGCCCATTCAACGCCACACAGTCCCTGCTACCCGTGTAACCGCTTCCTGTGTATAGTGGACTCCTGACCTATTTAGCGGAACCCGAAAACCCACCACCCTTTGACGCAAGAACGGTCGCAGAACCGTCTGAGCCTCTGTTTCAGACCCTCCACTCGACTCTAAACCAAAGGTCCACAGTCAGTCCTGTCGACAATGGTGCAGATGGTGAGCTCCGCTTTCATCTTGCAAGCAAGACTGGCAGTCTTTACCACTTCTGGTAGCCCCTCAAAACCAGAGAGGATCTCTTCCTATCCAAAGCGATACACATCATTGGTCCCGACATGAGCCACCACCTGCAGTTGGCTGCACCCTGTGCTCTTCATGGCATCCGGAAGGAGCCGTTCCACATCCGGAACGACTCCCCCCGGTATGCACACGGAGTGCACATTGGAATTCTTCCCCTCCCTAGTAGAAATTTTCCTAAGGGGCTCCATTACCCGCCTAACGTTGGAGCTCCCAACTACCAACAAACCCACCCTCTGTGAGTGCCCGGATCTTGAAGGCAGCGGGGCGAGTACAGGACAAGCGACACCATCTGCGTCAGGAACATCCCCTGCCACAGACAGCGCCTCGAATCTGTTGACCTCCACTACGCCGCCTGACACGAGCTGAGGAGACCTCCCAATCCACCACGGATTGGGGCACTACCTCCTCGCGGGCAGTGAGCGGGCTGGCCACAGACGCAGGCCGATCGGAGGGCACAACAGACGCACAGGGCGTCTGCTGCACCCCCGCGAGCGGCCCACAACAGCGGCGCCCACCCACCACAGTCTCAAGCGTTGCCAGCAAAGCCAACGCCGCCTGAAGCTGCGAGCGAAGAGTCACCAACTCTGCATCCATCCGTTCGCAGCAGTCACAGTTCCTAGCCATTCTAAAAACCTTTGTTTTTTCCAAGTCTGAGGACACAGATAAACAGTGAGCTTCGAAAAATATGAAGCTAACACTAAACTGTTTATTACCGGCGAATCTGAAAAATATATACGCGAGTTAATAAATCAAATAACAACTAAACTGACAACTAAACGCGATTCTTAGTAGATAAACACGCGAACACACTAAATATTTAAGAACTGTAAAAGAAAGCACACACGAAATGAAAATAAGTCGCTTCTATTAAGAGGCCGGTTATCTTACAATGTAGAGCTGCTGCTGTCCACGTGTACACTGGCCGCCGTCACTGAGCAACTGAAGAATTTCTTTATGCTATCTTCACACCCTCTCTCCTCCCGACCAACGTATTACCACGAAGCGTCCCATAACGATGGACATTTCGATCAGGTCGAATACTAAGTCACTGGTATCCTTAGAGTTCTGGGACAACTATCCTAAACAAAGATTGACATACAGAGACTTCTCATTATTTGCGATTGGTTTCAAGATTTTTTCATAACCAGGAAGCAGCGTGGGGACTTAAGTCATGGACATAATTTGAACTTCTTCAGTACCCCGCTGGAAGTGTTTTCCAATTCTTGCTGTATGTCAATTGCCTAGTAGGCGATATTTTAATGGAGTGTGCGTTTCAACTTGTTACCGTGTCAAATTAAGACATGCAGCAATATGTTGACACCGCTTTTTGTAACATATCTCTATCTATACAAAAGCGAAAGAACACTCATTCACGCGCTGACTAAACACGAAATCTCAAAAACTACTTCACCTATGGAGCTGTAGTGTATAGGTAGAAGACGTCATCTGAGAAAGGATTTTGCGATCGTCATTAACAATGAAAACTTAATCGTCTTGCGGCACGCGATAGTGACTTTATCAGTCCACTATTTGAGAAGGAGATCACTTAGCGACTTGCAACTAACTTTAAACATAATTTCAAACCTTTAGGAAACTTTTTCTCGATGACAACACCAGCAAAAAGATGAAAGAAAAATCTCACTTACTGCGTTTGGGCTGTTCATGGACTAAAACTACTGCAGTCGGTATGACGTTACAATTTGTAATTTCTACACTACAAATTGAAGTCGCAGGAAATTTTACAGACAGTATACACACATATAACTGAATGTAGCTTCGAAATTGTATCACAGTACGACACGTAGTTCATCAAATATGAGTACATAAACATAAACATAAACATAAACAGTAACGTTCATGATTACTATTTTTCGTTGTTTGGATACTGCACTTATAATTTTGTCCGTTATGCAAGACAGCGTTATTTCTTATGTATTCTAGGGTATATATAACATCTTTTTAGAAAAAAGAAGATAGAGAGAGAAGGGAGAGGAGAAGTACTAATGCAGGAATAAATAAATAAATACCCGGTCAACGCCGGGTTTCATATAGTATTCTCATGTAAACTCGAGATGGAAATGCAGAAACATCTTTAACATGTAGCTCGTAGCTGAACGCTTGACAAGTCTCTGGGAAGGCTGTACGTTTCCAGTTTATAGCAGTTAAACGTCTGCGATTTGTGATTCATATACAGTGTGGACAAAATATTATGTTTATCAGTAAGGAGGTGGCCCACTGTTGGCTTTGAGAACAGCGGCATAGATTCCAAAATAAAATTTTTAACCTTTCATCGAAACATTTGCCAATTATTTGAAAGATTTTGGAGTCGTAAATTTAGTCCTCAATATCCGCTCCTAAACTCCTCATAAAGGATCAGTTACGTTGAGGCACGACTATTTTGCTGACCGATGAAGATGTTTGATAAGCTGTACAGATCATACCTGAAACTTTGTGTGTGGGGATGGTGCTTTATCATGTTGGAATATGGCAGTGTTTGGAAGCAATATGTTAGTCATAGTAATCAGTTTGTTGTCGAGGATGTTATATTCGCCCACTATTTTCCGAGCAGTGAGCCGCGCGGGAATGGCTGCCTCACAGATTGCACGTCCGCTCCTGCCGGAAGTTCGAGTCCTCCCTCAGGCATAGGTATGTCTTAGTTTCCAGAAAGAATAAATCCAAGATCGCTAATATATAATTTTATTTCGACGACCTGTTTCGATGGTCTCTGCTATCATCTTCTAGTCTACAAAATTTTTACATATCAGTAAACTTTAACTGCAAAATAAATCAGAAGATGATGGCAGAGACCATCGAAACCGGTCGTCGAAACAGAATTATATACTAGCGATCTTGGTTTTATCCTTTTTGGATCATATCATAATACTGGATCGGCTCTTTACAATATAAACAGATAAAGTCAATAGGTATGTGTGTTGTCATTGCTATTACTTATTTTTCAGTAGTTTGCAGTTTGTAAGTCTGGGAGCCGACGATCATAGCAGTTTATTCCCTTGGGACTAGGCACTTTCGAACATTTTTTGTCCAAGCAGTGAAGTTAATGATTGATACAGATGCCCAAAGCATGACCATCCCACGCACTTGATGAAGCAGACTTGCCGTGTCGTAAGCTTATTATAGGGTTTTCCATACATAGAATCAGTTGTTCGATGGAAGCAATATAAAGGATGGTTCATCTGAACGTACCACATATTTCTAGGCATTAAGTGTCCAGGTATTATAATAGTGCAGCTTTGCGTTCGTTTCCGTTGTTAGAAAGAACTTGAAAAGGAACTTTCAAAGGTTGTTAGGCTCTTTGTGTATTAAGTAAAAGTGTAAGCCCCTCAACAATCATTGAGGCATATTATGCATATTTCCATCCACTACTCCAATATAGATAATCTTCTGGGGAAATTCAACCACTAGCAAAATAATGTTTAGAATTCAGAAAAGAGCATTCAGGGCTATTTGCAAGCTAAAATAAATGGTAACATGTAGACCACATTTCATCAAGCTGCAAATAATGAGTCTACCAAGTATTTAGGTATATAACTGTATCCTGTCTGCAAATGAATATCTTTCAAAGCAAACTGGACTTCTTCAACAAAATAAGCATATAAACACCCACAACACAAGTAACGTGAATAATATCCCATCTCTCAGTGTAGAACAGTACTGTACCAAAATAATGTATCAAAGGTATCAGTTCAGCTATACAATAGTCTACCTGTTAACTTAAAATTATACCAAAATAGAAATGTGTTCAAACAAAAGTAATTTCTGTTTGATCAGTGTTTTTACTCTGTAAAAGAATTTTTAAATTATAAAAAATGGTATTGCAAACAACATTAAAGATCTTTTTTAAATTGTAAATGAAGAATTGTTCACAGTGACTATGTACTTATTGTTAAATTCAAATTGCATTATTTTGTTACTTGTATATCACTTTGTTAGTTGTAGATTAAGATTGCCACCTGAAATGAATTTTGTCGTGTTACATGTCTCTCTCTCTCTCTCTCTCTCTCTCTCTCTCTCTCTCTCTCTCTCTCTCTCTCTCTCTCTCTCAATTTTTGACTTCTCCTATATTCAGTGTACTGTTTAAGTATGTAATGAATCACATGGATTAATAAAAAAGAAATTAAATGAAAACTATATCAACAGCAGCCCTAGCTTAAACTTTAAGCTCAAGCAGTATTTGTTAAATATTTCAACAGGCAAAGTTGCAGAACAGAAAAAAACGACTCATTCTCAAGTCCTCCATGCCAGTGTCATATTTAACACGCAAAAGATGTTTCTTCCAATTTACACACACAACAGGTATTTCTTTCAATTTACTCATCCAACGCCAGGCATCAACTGGGCCAGGCTATCACGCATTCTGTTGCACATCAGAATAGTAATTAATTTAGAAATCATAAAGTCGTAGTAACACGTGCAACCAACTGGGAAAATGTCTCCGTCATGGTACTGAAAAACTTGGTCAATATTGTTATGGTTGAGTATATAATATCAAATGTGGAACGCGTGACTATTTTATATTGGGCAAACAGAAAGCGAACTTAAAATACCATCATATACGTGGCACACCCATGTGGTAGCGTACTATGTACCCATTTGCGTTATGAAAATCAACAAATTCTTGACATCGCAAACAACTAGCAAATTTTTCATTATGAGAATGAAAGCGTATGTTTAGATATTTTGGGGTTTTCTGGAAATTTTTGAGCAGGATCAGTTTCTTAACGAACGAGTTAGCTTCTCAAGAAACTTGGTTTTCCAAATTTTCCAGGTCTTTAAGGTTTTTTATGTTATTTTGGCAAAATTCCGTTGTGACAGCATTCCCTTGTCATGTTCCTAAAATCCACTTTTGTGTGTAATATGTTTTCGAAACGAAATTGAGCAAAGCCCCTATCTCTTGTGTTCATACTCCCTTTTCTCTCTCTGTCTCTCTCCTTCTCTCTCTCTCTCTCTCTCTCTCTCTCTCTCTCTCTCTCTCTCTCTCTCTCTCTCTGTGTGTGTGTGTGTGTGTGTGTGTGTGTGTGTGTTTTGATAAAGTTATTTCCGGTATTCACTTTGGTTTTTTGATTTTTGTTTTTACAATTTGTAAATCATGAAAGATTATTTGCTGTAAAAATCTATATTTTTATTGTAAATTTTCAAATAATTTTCTGCATATGTAAAAATCTATATTTTTATTGTAAATTTTCAAATAATTTTCTGCATATGTATTTACTGGTTGTGTATGTATTTTCACTGACAGATCATCAAATGATAGGCTACCCCCGAAACATGTTGTGAAATTATAATAATTATTGTACATTCAACAGCTGAGAGTTTATTGAATAAAACTAAAAGCATCGTAGAATAATTTTTGTATTTTCGAATAGTAATTAAGAGAACAAACTTTTTGTTGAAACCGATTGACAAGGCAAGTGGCTCGTTGCCCTTGAGTGCACAACTATGGCGTAACCAAGGTCAACTCACCGAAGAGCCGAAATGCATACAATCTGGGAATTCTTTGCCACAGACTGTAAGGGAGAGAGCTTGAGGAACACCAGATTTAGCACCACAACAACAGTGCAGAGCCAGCACAACGATATTCTGTATACAGAACTACGCGTAAGAACTGCACCTAGAAACGACACAAGAACCAGTTAAGGGCTGCAAACATTGCACAAAAGAACGCTCTGTAGCTCTCAACTAAGAAAAATGAGAGGCTCGAAAATCTCTAACACAGACCAGGGGTTTCACGTCATGATGTGCTACAAAACCCTCTCACTCATTTTCAGACTGTTCACTCCTCTTGCATCCCTGATGCCGACGGAAGGCGAGATTCATCATTTGAAGGCGGTCGCGCTGAATACGACCAAGTTTAAAAGTCTCTGTCAACTAGGAATCTACTGCGATGAGTTCCCAAGTGTCTGTCTTATGGAGCGAACTTTGCAAGCTATATTTCTGCTGGTCACTTTCGTGAGCAACTCCCGTGACTTCAGCCAGTTCTTCTGTCAATGATGAAGCGATCTGTCCATCAGGGAGTTGTTCAACTTGTGCCACACCTCCTGGGACATGTACTATCTTATTAGCATCATGCTAGGACCATCGTTTGGGTAGACGTAGATCCATATTAATGTGGAGCTTGGGACAACGTCTGGTTGAAATTATGACTGAAGTATATTAAAATAAATTAAACTGGATTCAGCATTCACATACAAGACAACAAGTCTTGTTCTCTTCTTGTATGTTGTCCACAATCAAGACAACAACTCTTGTTCTTGTATGTTGTCTTGTATATGGATAGTATGTGGATATGGAAGCTGTGAATCCAGTTTAATTCAGCCATACAAATCACATTTTCATCCTGGACGTCTTGATGGCCTGAAGATGTAACTAATGAGGTGCTGAAACTGGTTGCCAGTAATACAATCAGTATTGTTACGGCTGTTGCTTTTTATCAATACTTCATCAACACCTACATAAAACTCACATTGAGGTGCATGGCAGAGAGTTCATCGAACCACTTTTATAATGTTCCTCTACAGTTCCATTCTCTGATATCTGGTGGGAAAAAGGAACACCTAAATATTTTCGTTTCCGACATGATTTCTTTCATTTTGATGATAATGTCTTCCTTTATAGGTGGGTGCTAACAAAATATGTTCGTATTCGGAAGAGAAAGTTGCCGAAAGAAATTTCTCAAATAGTTCTCGTCACAACGATTAACGCCTTTGCTTTAATTATCTCCAACTCAACTCGTGCATCATTTCCGTGACACACTCTCCCGTATATCGCGGTAATACGAATAATGCTATCCTTCCATGAAATCTCTAAATCGTCTGTAAGTACCACTTGGTGGGGATCCCCTAATGCCCAACAACACTCCAAAGTGTGGTGTATGTAGTTTCTTTAGTAGAAATGTTGCATCTTCTAAGTGTTCTGCGAACGAAACGTAGTCTTTGGTTCACTTTCCCTACAATATTTTTGTGTGTTCTTTCCGATTTAAGTTGTTTGTAATTGTTACTCCTAAAATGAATTTTCGGCCTGTAGTTTGGACATATGTATCGTGTAATTGAAGTTTAACGGGCTTCTTTTAGTGGTCAGATTAGATTAGTTCGTTCGTTCCATAGATCTGTGTTGAGGGGATCCTCGTGGATGTGTAACATGCCATTTTTTACAAGTTGATAATATAATAATACTAATACAGGTATATACATTTTTACAAGCTGATAATATTACAATACTAATAGTATCAATACAGATAAATGCATCATTTGGTTCTATTCAAGACTTCGTCAGTGGAGTACAGGGAGTTGGCCACTAGAAAGTATTTTAGGTTCCTCTTAAACTGATCTTTATTTGTAGCTACATTTTTATGGTTGTTGATAAATTATTGAAAATATGTGTTCCTAAGGAGTGGACCCCTTCTTGAACTAAAGTAAGTGCTTTCTAAGTCCTTATGTAGATTAGTTTTGTTCTTAGTATTGTACGTATGAACTGAGCTGTTTGTTGGGAAAAGGGATGTATTATTCATGACAAATTTCATTAAGGAATAAATATACTGAGAGGTAGTAGTTAAAATACTCAGTTTTTGGAAGAGGCTTCTGTAGGATGTCCGTGAATTTACACCATAAATAATACGTATTACACACTTTTGCACTCTGAACACTTTTCCTTGACTTGAGGAGTTACCCTAAAATATTATACCTTATGACATTATGATATGAAAGTAAGCAAAGTATGCACGCTTTTTTTATTTTTATTTCTCCTATGTCTGATACCACTCGTATTGCAAATACAGATTTGTTAAGTCGTTTCTGTAGTTCTGTGATGTACTTGTCTGAACTGAATTTATTATCTTTATTATCAAGCTGTAAGCCCAGAAATTTTATACTGACAACCTCTTCTATTTGCTCTTCTTCATACTTTATGCATATACTGGATGGGAATCTATGACCTGTTCTTAACTGCAATTAGTGAGTCCTTTCAAAGTTTAATGTCAATTAGTTGGCTTTAAATGTTTGTTAAGCTTATGGGACTTAACTACGGGGTCATCAGTCCCTAGTTGGCTTTAAACCATTTATTAATGTTAACGAAAATATCATCAGCAGACCTTTGCAGATCTATGCTCCACATACTGTTTATTGCAATACTTGTATCATCTGCAAACCAAACGAACTCTGCTTCTGGCAGTGTAACTGATGACAGGTCATTAATGTACATAAGAAAAAGCAATGGCCCTAAGATGGATGCTTGTGGGACACCACATGTAATTTCGTCCCAATCTGATGGTGACTGTTGGCTTAATTCGCTACTCTTTTGCACTGAAATCCTTTGTTTCCTGATAGCAAGGTACACTTGAACCATTTTGCAGCAATTCCCGTGAACCATAGAATTCTAATTTACTTAAAAGGATGTTATGTTTCACACAATCAAATGTTTTTGATAAATCACAGAAAATATATGCTGCTTGTAATATATTATCCAATCAATTAAGTACATTCTCACTGTAGGTGTAAATAGCCTTCTCGATATCGGAACCTTTCAGGAATCCAAACTGTTTTCAAGACAATATGTCATTTGAGGAGGTGAGAGGCCAAGGGGTATAAGCGACAATAAGTTAGTTTTGAGATAATCAAGTTTAAAGTTGAATAGATAATTCCAGGGCCTAAATATAAAAAAATCGATTGCATATTATTTGAAGATATTGTTTTATATGTATCTGGCTCATATTATTGCTGCAAAAAACTTAGTCAGTTGACAATTAGTCAGTTGATAATTTGTTAACAGATGTCAGTTGTACCTCTTGGCTTCCAAGTCAGAGTTTGAAAGGAATGATCTCAAAGACATATTTTAGTTTATTCTGACTCATAATACATAATGCTCATTAAATACAATAATAATAAATGTCCAAAAACAAATCTAGAAATAATAGTTTCTTTTCAAATTATAGAAAAATGGTAAATTCCTAATATTTGTCTTTTGATTTGAAAAAAAAAATCACAGGAAAGTAATAGAAACAACTCTAACTCTAAACAACTTCTTCTATTATTGTATACTTAATCTGAATAGCTGTCAAAAATATTGTCATTTTCAACGTCTGAGTTATTGCTCTCAAGGATAGACTGTCCTTGATGGTGGGCTGCACAAGCTGTTGACAAGTGCCGACACTTATTTGCGTCTTTTCTATTTTTCCGCTGCAAGCATAGTCGATTTCTTTCCTTTTGTGGATGGACTTTCTGCATATTTTGCAAGTCAAAACATACAGGTATGTGCCGGGAATCTTTAGAACCAGATCTTTTATATCCACCACTTATTTCCGAGAACTTTCTACTTTCCGTAGGTGGAGTTCCATTTCAATAAGAGCATTTTTTTTTCACCAAGCGATCCATGATCAACGGTATTTTTCAGCTTGTCTCACGTAACACATGTGTTTTATATAGGCATGAGGAAGCTAAGATGAAAGCACATGTTAAAAATATGGCGATAAAAGTTTTCGCTTCCTGTATCTGCTTCCTTCCTTCACAAAGCTGATACATTATCTTGAGGTTTACGTTTCCTGCCAGATACGTATTAGCTGCTTTTTCGCATGAATAGTGGCTAATGTACTTTGGAAAAGTTCTGAGCTGTCAAAAAATACGTCTTCTTCTGGAGATGTTATACTTACTTTTCACTCGTGTATTTTATGTCCAATTTTTAATAAAATTTTATTAATATTCGTATTTATTGAAGAAACGATGTTTGTTTTGTTATTTAAAAGCAATGAAACAACGGATTTCACTTCAGAACTGTAGCATTGCATTTACACACAAGCCACCATTATTGCCACTGCACATAAACCCCTTGGCCTTCAAACAATACAGACACTTCTACAAGTAGTTAAATTTTCTACTACTAGATTGCAGCACCAGACAGAGATACACTTGTATCTTGGGCACCATAATTTTACAAATATTAGGAACCCATTTTTGCACTTAACTATTTTTTTTTTTTTTCGAAAATGTCACTTGTACCCCTTGGCAACTCATCTCCTCAGCTGAGGTTAGGTGGTTGAGAAGATGCTTGTACATTACCTTTTCTACAAATTTTGAGAAAGCTGGTAAAAGTGAAATCGGTCTGTAGTTTGATGCTATCTCTTTATCCTCTCATATGGACGACTTCACACATCTCATTATTAAGGGCCAATTGCAATTTTTTTCACCGTAAAGATATCTAAATCATTTCGATCATAACACGATCATAATATGTTACGGGTGGTCCATGTTTCTGATGCATCTTCTAACTACACGCTGAGCCGTAACGTCCCTGATCCCGTTACAGATTTTGTTCAGCTAATCTTTGGACAGGTCGCGCTGATGTTGGCTGCGTGACGTGTTAAAACAACACCGCCTAGAAGACAAGGCCTGACAACTGGCCGTGCCTACGTCACACCGAGAGGCGGCGGCTGCCAGTTGACGGGCTGGCCGCTGGAGCACGCCCACCGCCGTGTAGCGGCCGGCCAATTAACTAGCAGCCGCCGCCTTGCGGTGTGACGTAGGCACTGCCAGTTGTCAGGCCTTGTCTTCTGGGCGGTGTTGGTTAAAAGCGCGAGCGAGCAGTGAGGCAGGCGTGCGCCACGAGGCCACCAGCTGCCCCTGCCTCGTAGCGGTCAGCCATTCAGCTGGCGGCCGCGGCTGGTCAGTATGACGTAGCACGGGCTGTTGTGAGGCCTTGTCTCTAGGTGGTGTTGCGGGAAGATGGAAGGGCACAGTGGTGCGTGGAGGTCGTATGTGCCGCAGCGAGCACCTTGATTGGCGCAGAACTGGATGACTCTTCGATCGGTCTGCGGCTATTTGCTGTTCAAGGGGCTTCTGGTGCCGGCACGGCGAGTCCTCCTGGAAGCGGGAGCGTGGGTGCTGAGCTGCCGAGCCGGCTGTTCTGCGTATCTGCAGCTACTGGAATCAACAGTGAGCCACCTCGGCATTTGACATTAACTCGTGCTGCCAGGTTATGCTTCAAACGTTTGAACGTTTACCGTCTCTGCTGATCCAGTTGTGTCTTGGTGTTGTGTTACCCGATACGTGGAAGGGGCATATTCAATGTTCAAATGTTTGTAAAGCTTATGGGACTTAACTACGGGGTCAGAAGGGGCATATTGGTAGAATAGTGTACACCGTAGAGTAAGGTGGTACAATTGCGATCATTTCGGACAAACGTTATTGTAACTGGAAATACTATGAGAAAAGAAATAATTTTAACTATTAGACTTGTTCTTGGATGTTTAATTAATATGTAACACTGATATCAGACAGTTACAAATGTTGGTATGAACACAAAAAAGGTTACAGAATTGAGAAAAATCGATCGCAAATGTACCACGCTAGGTACAATTCACTTCCGGGTATAATTTCGATTACTGGCATCTTCCACATAAAAAGCTCTTTTTATCTCGGAATTCAACGGATACTTCGTGGTACCAAACATTGCATTTTTGACAGCGAATCCGGTCACCCTTAGCTACTGATTTATAAGAGCGCGTCAGACTAAATAGCTTGACTTACCTCTAACTGGAAAAATTTTATATCTCCGTATCACAAATTCGACTATTCTTGGAAAAGACAGGAGGTGCTGTACAAACCTGCTACGGTCGGAGGGGGGGGGGGGGGGTTCGAATCCCCCCTCGGGCATGGATATTTGTGCTGTCCTTAGTCTTAGCTAGTTAGTTAGCCTTATGACCCCTTAGTTAAGTCCCATACGTTCTACAAACATTTGAACATTTGAACAAACCTGCTGCACGGCAAAGCGATACAAAGGAAAATGCTACCAAACACTGGGAGACTGACACATTATTTCGATCGGAATTGTGCCTACATTGAATTTGTACCACTTTACCCTAGTACTGAACTCAAGCAGTAGCGGTTGTTATTATCGCTGCGGCGGGGTCATAGTGCCATCAATATGGAAAGAGACCCTTCGGGTCATATCGTCCAGCTCGTTGATGATTGATTTCAATCCCTTTGTGTGATTGATTTAAATTTTCTAAAAGAGTTGGGAGTGATGACCTAGCTGTTTAGTCCCCTAAAAACCAACAACAACAATCTGAAAGTGTTAAAAGATTCTTTCTGTAATCTTCTTGCTTATTTCAGTGTGCAGCAGGGTTCCTTTTAAAGTTATTCTCCACGAAAATGGCTATTACACGATTTTGTTCTGATGTATTTTCTTGTGATAACACTGGTTTTATGTGTGTTATAGAGGCACTATTTAGGCTGTAGAGCTGGTTGCGAGCAGTCGAGTTAAATAACAATGCTCTACGCGATTTATACGGCATACGGCCTGGCCGTGGCGTTCTATGCTGTTATGTGAAAATATCTGGGCAATGACAACCTTAAGAGTAATGTTGATTTCATTGTAACTGGCTTTAAAAATGCAAGTGCCTTAAAGTCTTTCTCCTTTTGCTGCAAGTACCCACTTGTTACGGTAAGGAGGAGTTGACAATTTCTTTAACTTTATTTTAGACGTATATTTTTATTATTAACTGTAGGGTGTTAGATGTTTAAAAAATCTGTTTGGTTTTACTGAATTCCACGTTTAAGTATCCTAGTAACTGTATGCTTGCCAAAATTTTTTCTGAGTCTGTTTCTGTTATTTCACTTAAAATTTTTATGAAGCCATAACTGATCGCAAATTACGATTTATTTCATTCATTGAACGCTGTAAATTCGTCAAATATATATATAATTTATTAAATGAACTGCTACATTGATTACCAGTGACCCTTTTAACGTTTTAGTGTCATAGTTTAAATAAAGGTTTGTAAAAAGTTGTATCCGCTTATGGGTTAGTGGCTTCATCAGCATTTGTAAACTGCTAATAAAGTAGCCTTGCGGGACTGTTACATCTCACACGGCATGTCGACAATCGACCGCCCCAGGCGGCCTACAGATCTTTTGTGGTTACATGAGCGGCGTGAATGGGTGTCCTAGCCATTGCAACATTTCTTCCCTCACTAGCTGTAATACCTCCCTTGTACTGCACTCTTCCTACAATCTAGAATCGAAGCACAGATTGTTCTTGCCTGACTTGAGAGGTGAGTAAAAGTATAGTGCTTCACAAAATTGCAATGGATACTGAAATAATTTGTTTTATTTTGGTTTTTTGGTGCTTTACTTGTCGAGGTGCAAACTTTTCAGGTACTTAAATTGGAAATTATTGGATATTATCATTTTTCAGAATTTTACCTTGGTATAGGAGGGACTCGTAAAATAGAATTTTTGTTTCTTTAACCATTAAACCAAGTATAAGTGTATACAGGATGGTTCTAAAATATATGTCAAAATGAAACGGCAGGTTTAAGAGACCGAAATAAGCAGATTTCGTATAGGAATGACATGTTAAAGCGCTAGCGTGTACATAAGTATGAGAGAAAGCCGAATGAAAAGGGAAGTAAAGACAAAAAAATTTCTTTATTGATAGTTTAGAAAAGACGTCAGGCATGTCTACCACATGTCCAGCAACAGACACGCGAACACTAGATCTTCTTCAGATGTGACGGGACTCTCATACACCAGGCTTTTAATATGACGTTAAGAAATTCTAGAAGGTAATACAGTCAATGAATTCAGGATTCCTTTCCATGAATTATCGTAATCCGCCTTAGTCTTTTTTGTCATTATTAGGTTACAACCGGCTTCGCACCACGAAAGGTTCATCTTCAGGTATCTGTATTAATAAAAACAACTTGTCATACATTGCATTAAAACTACTAGTATTTACAAAATTAAAAAAACCTGCTACACACCACCCTTAATTTAAATGAGATGGAATGACATATTGTAACGTCCCAATGTTCATGTTAGGTGCCGGGTTTTATAGGGGCTTTCCTTAGAATTCTTAGTTAGGTTTATGTGTGACACCATTCAGTAAAGGTCTATATGGTTGGAGTCAACAGTTGGTAAAACCTAGTGGGTAAGAAAATCATCGTGAGCTAGAATTTTTGGAGCGTAATCAGTAAAGAAACGCGGAGCGTGTTCTATCTCTCCTGAATCTGAAGTAAAATGGGCTGTACCAATTGGTTCGCGTCATACCCCGTTAAAAGACTTGACATATCCTGGGGAAAGTAAAACACTTTGTAAGATACATGCTATAGGAAGGTATACATTTCATATTCAAATGTACTGCGAATTTGAGACCAGTGTCAAGCTAGTCAGGCATGGGTCGTTTATCTTTGGTTGCAGGTTTCGTTTTTGATGGCAGTACTATCGATATTGGAGACGGTGATAGTATTGTTGCCGAGAAGTAGGGTTGTGATTATTGCCAGTGCAGACTTTGCTAGGCGCGCGGATGTGATTACAGAAGCGTGGGGACCGTGGTTGTGTGCAGTTGTCGTTCCGGCGGGATAGCCAAGGAGATGAGATTTTGAGACTTGAATGCTGAGCCAAGCTGTTTGTTTAAGATATTGAGACGAAAGGAATAGATGACGTTGTTGAAACGATCTTTTGAAGTTTTTCATGAAATACTTGGCATGTTTCTATAGCACAACTTCGCATTGTTAGGTTGAACTGATGGTAACAGTAACGGTCGGGAAAGATCTTGTTAGCTTGTGGTCTTACGATTCATGCTAGGGACCCCTTTCTGTGTTAGGAAAAGTATTTATTGTAATAGTTTAGTTTTCAGAGTGCGTTTTTTATGAAACAGGAATTTCATGGGTAGTGCTCTTGAAATATGGTATTGTTGTAACATTGTTTGTGTGAATCGAGTTAAGTTTATTAACAGTAAAGAAATGTTTATCTTTGTTTAAAAATAATTTTGTAGGCAGATTAAATATCTGAATTATATTTTTCTCTGAAATGTTTTAAAATCCCAAACATGACATTGTTAGTAATTTTCATGAAGTTACATCAGTTAGAAAATAAGAGATATTTCATCTTTTTATTATTAGTTCGAGTTTCTTAAACATATTACCAGTTTATCTCTCCTTACATTTTTATTAAAAGTGCCATAGGTGCTTTCTGTAGTTAGCTTCCCAGTAGTTAGTTCAGCAGGAAGCAGTTTGGTATTGTGCAAATTTATGCAGTAAGTGAAAGAAAGAATCAGTTTTTGTTGTCATGCTTACAATTCAGGATGATTTACAGGTTTCATGGTAGGACAATTCATACAGTGTTCAGTATAGGTTAACAAGTGTTTGCTCTGAGTCAGATTGCATTGATAAATATTGTGTTCGTTACATTCAGTTCTTAGTTGTTAGTTCAGTCAGAAACAAGTTTGTAGGGCCAGAATTATTAACACAGTGATTTTTAGTATCAGTAATTTTCAGACCGTTAACTTTGTTACGGCATTTTCATACAGAAACAATTAACAGTTTGTGTTTCATTATAATAAAGAATATGCAGTCAGGTAGATTTTGCAATACCTTGACATTCACATAGAATACAGATAAAAAAAATACGCAGTCAGATTAACATTACTTTGTGCAAAGGCATTCGGGTAGAACAAGTTCAAACACATTCAGTTACATTTCATTCTCGCTGCAGACGTAAATTTTGTAAGGGAGAAGGACAAGCAAGAAACTTTCAACTTGACATTAGAAATGGGTAAGTGTGGGAATAGTAATATACCCATCTTTAAAGAAAAAAAAATGTTCGACTCACCAGAAGTGTTTTGAAGTCTTACGCCTGGGTTATAGTGTCTCAAAAGTAATAAAATTTTTAAGAAACATTAGGTGCGTGTTCAGACATAAAATTGCGATTGTCATTAAAAAAAATCCTGAGAGAAAAGAACAGATGTGTTAGTTAATACTCCTTAGCAGAAAGAATGGTAATAATTCAGATGCGTAACGACGTTACTTACCATAAAAGGTATTGTAGTGCTCAGATAGTAAATAATAAATTCAGAAATGCCCCCAAAATTCTATCTCACGGCGATTTTCTTACCCACTAGGTTTTACCAACTGTTGACACTAACCATATAGACTTTTACTTAATGGTGTCACACATAATTCTAACTAAGAACTATGAGGTAAGCCCCATAACCCCCGGACCTAAGATGAATATTGGGACGTCTTTCCATCTCATGTAAAGGTTGGTGTATAACAGGTTTTTTTTAATTTTGTAAATACTATTAGTTATAAACCCAGTGTATAAAAAGTTGTTTTTATTAATACAGACACCTGAAGATGAACCTTTAAAGGTGGAAAAGACAGTTGAGGCGGATTACGATAATTCATGGAAAGGAATCCTGGCTTTATTGTCTGTATTAATTTCTTAACACTGTATTTCAGCTGTGGATGACCAAAGTATAAAATCGTCTTTTAATATGAATCCAATGGAAAAAACCATCGACGCAGGTTAATCAGATCAACGGGGTGGCTACCGAATTAGTCCACCACGTCCTGTCCATTGCTCGCCGTAGACAGCGTCCAGGTGATTCCTGGCGTTTCGACTGAAGTGCACTGTAGATCCATCGAGATGAAACGACATTCGTCTGCGATCCGCTAGTGGAACATCGTTCAAAAGGTCAGGTAAGACCACCTGTAGCAATATTTTGTATACGCAGCAAGTTAAACGCGTAAGTAGAACGGACGGCCCTACTGTTATAAGTTATTGTTCACATTATTCACGGAATGTATGACGTTAACTGCGAAAGGGGAAAGCTGAAAATGTGCTCCCAGCCGGGATTCGAGCCCGAGTCTCCTGCTTTTTAGGCAGTTGCCTTGACCCCTACAATACTGGGGACATAGCGATCACCACACCTGCACGGAATTACTCAAGTACGCCTCCCGTCAAATACAATTTCTCAACTTTCCTCCTGCCCACTAGAACTCAAACTCGTAGTTATTGTAAACTAATTCCCGTAACAGTGAGGGCCTAGGAGTGCATTCGCACTGAAGAAAGGGTCATTTCCCGTCACCGGCATTTATATAAGACGCCACATTTATATAACTTATTGTTCGCATTGCCTGCCCAGAAATTAATAGAGGCGCTGTGGGGTGGGCGAGCGTTCAAACTGTTCAAATGTTTGTTAAACTTATGGGACTTAACTGCGAGTTCATCAGTTACTAAACTTACAAACTACGTATAAACTAACCCCCGACGGGGAACGGCCTCCCGCATCGGAGCATAGCGCCGCCGCGGCTGGCCGAGCGTTCTAAAGCGCCTTGCTGCGGAGCGGCCGGTTGGTAGCCGTCGGAGGCTCGAGTTCTCTCTCGGGCAATGGTGTGCGTGTTGTCCTTAGTAGGCTATAAGTTGGTTTAAGGCAAAGTAGTTTGTAAGCCTAGGGACATAACAGCAGCAGTTAAGTCCCTTAGATTTACAAACATTTGAACATTAATGGAAAACCGTTCTTGGGAGGCATGTGCTATTGTACCCTGTGGATTACCATGAGCCCACAGGTGAGAATTTATGGATGTGCGTAAAGGTAGGCTCAACATTAAATAAAACATAAGCAGGGATAGCGTAATTGGCTGCATTCTGCAGTAGGTATCAATGAGTAAAGTTGAGGTGTTAGTGATTGCAGTCACTGTAAATGGTACGGATGCATTTCGTCTTCATGTAGTCCTCAACATTTTGATGACTCACAACCAACACACGTCCTGCAGTTCTCCAACTTATCGAAGGATTATCCTCTGCTGTGTCTAATATTAGTTCTTCCACTGTAGGAGTTCTGCTCCACGCGTGGAAGCATGAAACGATCAATTCGACCCTATTTCCCGAGTTTTCGCTCCAAGTACGTACATTAATTGAGCAGCCAGTCCATTTCCTTGTGCAGCCCCATACATGAAATGCATGTCGGCCAGTTTTTCATTGCTGAACCAATGCATGCTGCTCGAGATCCGTGCGGGAAATAATGAATCCAGCTAGCGAAGCGCTTGTAAACAGCACTTTATTCAGCGCCCTCTACCGGGTCACGATGTCATTACCGACCACACATTCCTATACGAAAACTGTTTATTTCGGTTCCCTCTACCGTCCGTTTTATTTTTGACATATATTTAGGGCCACCCTGTATACAGGGTTAATCACCTATCACTTGCACCGCAAAATTGCGAAAACAGAAAGTGCGATTGGTGGGCGGTTTTCACAGAATGGATTAGTAGCCAAGGACTCGCATTGTTAGCCAGTAAACAGATTGTAAAAATATCTAGAAAGTTAATTTTTTATGCAAACATACAGTTTTTTAATGGAACAATGGTTGTTTCCATAATGAACTGTAATTTTTGATGTCAACTGTTAGAAAGAATTTTGAATGACATTTTTATCACGTTTAGTTTGGCAGCTACAAACATTCAAAGTTTTGGGGGTGGAGGCTACGATAGCTTAGCTGACTGGCTGGTGGTCATGAGACAGTGGGCCAGCTACTCGGCCAGTCAGGTACGCTATCGCAGCCTCCGCCCCCGAAACTTTGAACGGTTGTACCTGCCAAACTAAACGTGATAAAATGTCATTCAAAATTCTTTGTACACAGTTGGTATCAAGAATTCCGGTGCATGATTGAAACAAAATGTATGTTTTCATTAGAAATACACTTTCTAAGTAATATTACAATCCGTTTGTTGCCTAAAAATACGAGCCCCTGACTACCAATCCATTCTGTGAAAACTGCACATCAATCACACTTTCCATTTCCGCAATATTTTCGGTGCAAGTGTAAGGTGATTCACCCTGTATAGCGAATTCCAGAATCCTGAGTTCGAGGTACCAATTTCAGTCTCTAGCAAGGCTCGATTGAAAGTGCTGTGTTAACAATTATGGCAGAAAAAGTAATAATAGCTGCTAATGACTCGCCATGCGCATCAGGAGGGTGACAGAAAACGTGTGCGTGGGAGGTGCAGGAATCAACCTTCTTTGGGATGTGCGTATCACAGTTCACGAAATGGACTTCTCTGGTATCAAAGAAATGTTCAAAACCAACCATGCTGTAGAGTCGCCGCTGCGCCCGCCCCCCCCCCTTTCACCCCCGCCTTGCCCCACCCCTATGTAATGGGTTGAGTTGTGGCCAACAAGAAAGACTTGTGCTGTTTTATCATATTTCTGACCATGAAAAAAGCTACTACCTTACATTTCACCACATTTGAATGGTAACGTTGGTTGAACATAAATTTTATTCATCAAAAGACATACTAAGAGCTCTTTTCTTTTCTGAGGTATTTAAGCCGTTTTTCTAAGTATGGACTACTTTGAGGTGATGAACTGTCTATCCCATAGTGATAAATGTCTCTGAAATGTACGTGGGTGGGGTTAAAATAGTAAACCACATTTCCTCAAAGCATTGTAAGCAGTGGCAAAATGTACATAAAAACAACATCCTGCTTTCATAGTGTTGTTGCCATGTTGTCTGTTATTTTTGAGACCTGTGACACTTTAATTTCCTCCACAATAAATTTTAAATGTTAATTTTCTTCGTAATTTTGTATGGTCTGTAGACACTCACTGCACTACACAGTCCAAATGGTTCTTGTCTGAGGGTAATATTTCCGCTTTTTCCACATGTGACATTACACTCTGTAAAATGTTCTTTGAATTCAGCAATTTTATTGTTTTTAATGAGTCATTGGTATCTGAAACGAAAATGTTACTCCCATTATTGACACTCACACTAAGGGTTAAATCACTGTTTACAGTAATGAATGAGTTGACATAAGAAATTCCCTTCGCCAGTCTCAGATGGCACAGATGTGATTTCTCGGCTCCTTTCATCAAGACCACTTACTGCTGCAAATGCCTCCTAAACATAAACTTATATCATTCAAAGAGTTTAATGAGTCCTGTTAATGTATGTTGCATTGGATTCTATGCTGTCCTGAAGTGCCTTTTGCAAATGATCATTTTCCACACCTGCAAGTCGTCTCATCTTTGGAGTAACTTTACTGCAGGAAGAAGTGATTGGAAAAATGGTTAACGCTGCAATTTTCGGAATTATCCTCTACAACACTTTCATCGCTTCCTTGTCCATAACTCTGTACACCTAATTTACACATTATTGGATGCTTCAGGTGTGATAAATCTGTTGGTATGTGACGAAGCCACGTTTACAACGATTCTAGTCCGTTGGTAAAGGTAGTGTTTTTTTCGGTTTCCGAATTGTAATAGACCGACAGCCAAACAGACTACAGCGTCGTGACATTATAGTTTTCGTAAAAGCTGGAAATAAGGAAATCGAATATTAATTTGTCATGTCAATTACTGACTACGGCGACAAGAAATACATACACATGAACAGATACAATTAATGTATTAAACATTTTCAAATGAATTAACATACCTTGACTGTAAATAAACAGTGAAAGACCACCGTTAATTGTAAAATTAATTCTAGGTGAAAGGAGCCAGTTAAGATTTTACTTTAAAACATATAATTCTGGCCGTAAGACCAGCTAAAGGATTCGCGTGACCTATTGACTACTTCCTGCAACAGAATCTTGTTTCCTTCCTGGCCCAGAATTTAGAACTGACTCAAACTTTAGCAGCAGGAAGACAAATAGACGGTGGCCAGTATACGTAGAAGATCACGAGAATTACACACAATTATTAATATACAAACCACCGCGAACTAAACAATTTCATGAAGATGGCTGAGAGAACATTTATGGCGCAACGGAATTAAAATATGATCATTTCCATCTGAATTTGTTCTCAGCACTGGTGAAAACAAAATTAAATAAAAAAGGGAAGGTACTCGTTAACTAATATTCACAATTAGGATAAATGGGGGAACCAATTTTGTTAAACAATAAAATGCATCCCATTTAAAATGTTAATTTAAAGTAATCTGAACTAAACATCGGGGGAAGGATTTACAATCGACAATCATTCATCCACTCACACACGCGAAGCAAAGCGAAACTCACTCAACTCAGCGTGCTGATACAAAGCAGAAGCAGGCGCCGCTATCGTAGGCGAAATTCATCGAACCAGGATGTACCACACAACACAAGGAAAATAAACTTCGTAGATGACTCTGGTCTGTCTTTCTTTACTTGAGATGGTACGCGATAATAGTGAGATTCATTCCCATTTAAATCAAATCATGAACATGCAGAATTATAGAGACACATGGCACATGTCTGCTACATTACATATTCGCACTACACTGAAGGAGAAGTGCATAGAGGTGGTACTCATTTCAACAAAAATCAACGGAATCATAGATTACAAAACAAGAATACACAACAGTAATGCACTGGTGTGTGAGCAGTGGCGAAACTCGAGTGACTAGCTATAAACCTTGAAGTCGGAAAAATACAAAAATTCAATTTCTGGAAAATAAAGAAAAATAGCTACGGTGGTATTCAACCCTTAGAAATGCGTAGGATATCATAAGGCAGCTAAAGAAATACAGTTAGACGCGTTTGGAAAGGTTTTACACGGATGAACGAAATCCAGTCTTCAAAATTCAGAAAAATGAAATAAATTCAGTTGGAGTAATTCAACTAAGAAATATGGCATACAGCCCCTAGAAATACATACTATTTCAAAAGCAAGCTAATAAAGGGGGTCGTACAAGGCTAGAAGATAATTTACTGACTGAGTCCGAATGCGAAGTACAAGTTTGGAAACGAAACAGCAATTTAAAATAGACGGAGAGGAGATCGTTATGTAATAAGGAAAATCAGTAAGATACATACGCGTTTTTCTGCCTGAAGGGCCTAGAAACAGGTGCAGGGGTAGCTGATGGCTTTGTTCTAAGAACACACCACGTAGAGTACATATCACTCTCAGAACGAGGAAACGGGAAGGAATATTTCACATGAACTATACAGAATGAAAAATATTTCTGCACATTAGTCGCATCCCACAAAGCTAGAAAGAAATTAAACCGAGTTGGTACACCACCAGCTAGTCTCACACAGGTTACCGATTCCCAACCGTTATCAAACCGAATTAGTTGCATATTGAACGTGTTTACCTATGCAAAATCACCGAAATGAAATTGAACACATTTCCGTACATGATCGGAGAAACTTATTCCGAAAAATGAAGCTACGTTCTGAAGTCTAATTTTAACACCAGACAAAGAATCGCTACCATCTCAAAGGAGGACAGAAAATCAGTACCATTACCAGCTCGAAGCACAGCCACAGAATGTCCAAGTCGGCCCCAGAGAGCCCCTCTCCAGCGGTCGGAAATCGGCAAAATCCACTAAAAACCGAGTTTGGGGGGGGGGGGGAGCTTAAACTCGCGCGTCCTGTCGAGACTTGCTAGCGGGCATTGCCAACCGAACTTGTAAGCAAAGGGTGGAGGAACCTCTTTGGTAGCATCAAAAGCAGAGGTTGGTAACGACTACCTATCGACTCGAAGCCAGAGATGCGAAGCGCGCAGGCAGCAGCCGACGAGGAAAATTCTCATACATACACTCAGAACTGCCATGCTAGAAGATTCTCTTACATGTACATACAGAATAAAGAAAGTATACATTCTCACAGGGACAGTGGCGTCACGGAGAAACCGTTCATCGTGCCACATTCATAGACACAATGATAAATTATTAGCATAATAAAATCCAGCAATATTAACAAAGTATTACAGAAACTAACATTTAAAAATATGAAATGAAAGGCTATTCCTCATACCTCCGAACGAAAGGGGTTCTCGTTTAGCAAAAAAGCCTGTCTAATGAGCTTAGATAAATTACAAGGTTAAAAACCTAGAGAATACGGCAGACAGCCGTCTTTCAACAGCAACTTCTAAGAACTTCAATAGACACAGAGGAAGGCAAAACTTGCTTAATCACTCGAAATCAATATTTTATACGCCGTGAAAGCAAGAAGTCATACGGCGCAAAAAAGTGTCGTTTACCATCTTGCACAGAACAACTCAAGACTGGCTTGCTGACGTCACGATCCCGCATCATGGCCCGTCTTTCTAGTTTGCCACGGCTGAGGCGTGCAGATTTTCCTTCCACCTGCATGCCCCTGTCGCTGCTGCAACCATTCAAGCAGCTCAGGCGTCCGTGGTGTAGAGCACAGGGGGTCAAGCGGAGAACTGGGGTTCCCGCAAGCGTCTCGAGCTTCGCGGTACCCTACTGCACCTCACACCAGGCTGCGCTCCAATCCTACGCGAACGTACAATAGTCAGGTTACGTTTGCGTAGGACGTTACACTGCAGCGCAGCTATTACAATAAAAAAGAATGAACAAATCGAACTTTAGGGGCATTGAGAAGATATTAAAAACTGGTGAATATATGCTAGCCATGAAACAGTTCAATTAAGGCAATTTTCTGTTGACTCCCATAAGTCGTATATCTCGAAAAACAATTTCATTCGTATACTTGCATGTTAAACAGAGTCTCACAATTAGTTTTTAGAATCTGAAGACCAATACATTACCTAAAACAAATATAATCTAAAACACTCTTATGAAGACCCAAAGTATAGAAAGCAGAAAATTTTTAAAATCTGGTTGTACTAGCATAATGGGCAAATTCATAATAAGAATCAAAAGCTTCTTCTCCGAGACATGCATTTTTAGATAAATTTAATATGAAAAATGAACTTCTTTTTTCTAAACTGCATAACGGGAATTTTGATTTAACTATTTTGACCACTAGAAATTAAGTCAGTAAGCCTATAATAAAAATCCTGAAAAAATTAATTCAAACCATATAATTGGGGTAAGATTATGCTGAACTACGCAAAAGTAACGGAAATTTTGTTGGTTCTATTGGCTACAGAAAACTATCTATTACCTGGCGACTGTTTGAAAGGAAAAATTTTAAACTAAATAGATAAACAAAAGTAAGCACAAAGCTGCTGAAAAAAAAGACAAACAAAATGCACAATTTTTTTTAACCTACAATGACTCAAAATAAATATACACTGGGTGATTATAATTAAATTTTAAAAGCACTGTAAAAAATACGCCAAATTGCAACGGAATATTATCGGGAAGAGGGAAAACGTATGTCAGAAGATAAATAAATAGTATGAACACAGATGAATAGATGGCGCTGTAGGATCATCTGGGGTTTGCGTCATGCTCACCTATGACACGTATCGACATTCGTCGCCAATAAAGTGAACAGTGGTCCAGCTTCACAACACTTCTATATACACAGTTCGACACTACACTAAATACACTGGATCTAATACAGCGCCAGATACCATCACAAAGTCTGGCAAGTTACATCGCGTTGCGCAGGGAGTGAAAGCCGTCTGCGAGAAGAGGCCTCGCCATGCTGGTGTTGTTTTTCCTGTTTAGTGAGGTGTTTGTAGAGCTTATGGGACGTAACTACGGAGTCATCAGTTCCTAAACTTACAAACTACTTATGAACTAGCTACAACTAAGGACGGCAGAAATATCCATGTCCGAGAAGGGATTCGAAACCCCGATCGTAGTTGCCGTGCAGAAAGTCACTGGCGCCCCCGCAGACCACTCGGACACCGCGGCCGGCTGTTAGTGAGGTGTATCAACAGCCGTGCTGCAGTGTGAAACGCTACAAATAAAAATGTAAATAAATACAGAAAAATTAACTTCGCGAGTCGATTACCAACAAGGATCGTTTTTCTTTCTCTCTTAAAAAAACCATAACTGAAAATCCTACATTCCCTTGTTTCACCGCTGTAGAGAAAGAACAGCGAACCGCCTCATTTGTCTGTCTACGGTCGTCGTCGAGTTAAGACGCATTACTAGCAGCTGTCCCAGATCGCCATTAAAATTGTGTAAGTGTAGTGCTAAATGTGTAAAGTTTGAAAATTTTTTTTAAAATATACGAGTTCCTTAGTTAAATGGCGGGAGTATTATTTGATTCCGCGCCTCACTGTGGCGTAGATGCTTCACACAATTTGCTTAAGACGGAATTGGACGCCATTACAGCTGACGAATAACAGTGCAGTGATTGTTTAACATTTCATTACCATTCGAATCCAATCTTTCCCCTTCACAATAGTATCCAATTTTTAGAACCTGCAGACGTTTTTACTAAGCAATAGTATATAACGAAATTAGAATTTACTATCCCCGCATTATTTTACGATCCGCAAAAGCAGACCCTTGAAATTCAACACACGGTCAACTGCATATCAAAATTCCACCCTTCCAGTTACAGATCACGGTGGTATTTTACCTTTGATTATTCTACTTTGAGCTGATATCATCGAAATGATGTACGGTAACGCTGAAGGTATACTTCGTCATCTTTTTTTGATGTAGTTGCCGCCAACATTCCCTTTTGTTCTGACGTTATTCAAAATTATTTAAAGATTATTTAAAATCATATCCACCATTTATCCCTCCATTTCTCCCGGATTCAAAGCTTTCACGTAATATTTTAGTTAACGTCTCAAACCCCAACAACCAATAGGCGCTACATTATAAGTGGACACACTGGTTGCAGGTAGCTTACCGAACTGAAGCAATGTCTACATCTACATCTACATCTACATCGATACTCTGCAAATCACATTTAAGTGCCTGGCAGAGGGTTCATTAACCACCTTCATAACTTTTCTCTACCGTTCCATTCTCTAATAGCGCGCGGGAAGAAAGAACACCTAAATCGTTCCGTTTTCGATCTGATTTCTCTTATTTTATTGGAATAGTCATGTCTCCCTAAGTAGGTGGGTGCTAGCAAAATATTTTCACATTCAGAACTAAAAGTCGGTGATTGAAACTTCCCAAACAGATCACGCCGCAATGAATAACGTCTTTCTTTTAATGATTTCCACCCCAATTCGTGCAACATTTCCGTGACGCTTTCCCCCCCGTAACGTGATAAAACAAAACGAGCTGCGCTTCTCTGAACCTTCTCAATATCTTCCGTCAGTCCCACCTGGTGAGGGTCCCACAAGGGGCAACAGTACTCCAAGAGAGGACGCACAAGTGTGATGTAGGCAGTCTCTTTGGTGGAGCTGGTGCATCGTCTAAGCGTTCTGCCAATGAAACGTAACCTTTGGTTCGCCTTTCCCACAATATTTTCTATGTGTTCTCTCCAGTCAAAGTCGGGCTTGACTACAACTTGGATGGTTTCGTCTGGATCTATCGAGCGCTGTTGGCGAGCGGGGTGCAATCAGCACTTGTGAGGCCAACTGAGGAGCTACTTGATGGAGAAGTAGCGGCTCCGATCTGGTTAACGGACACAAAGACCGGGAGTTCGGAGCGGTGACCACGTCCCCCACCATACCACATCGGGTGACGCTTTAACGCGTAGGACGACACGGCCACCAATCCGTACACTTCTTTCAAGGCTCAGCTTTTTTTATTATAGAGGGCGTTGAGCTCTCTGATCGAGCCTGCTAAGGCCACTGCACTCGGCGGAAAACTACTGACTGCGCTACGCTTCATCCAAGATTTTCTTCTTTTTTTTTCCTTTTGCCAGCATGGGCCCTCGAGGCCTGCATGGGACTCCTTATGGTTTTACTCAGGCGTTCTTACCAGCTCGTGAGTTGATTGCCCGGAGAACTTCCATGTGTGTTTGGTTGTTGGCCTTAGGTGGGCTGTGGAAGGCCGACTGAACACCAAATTATGGGAATTCCGATGTTTTATATCTTCTGTACATGTTATTGCTGCCATCTATATCTATGCCTATAGTTATGCAATAACTTTTCAGTTCAGTGTACAAAATATCGACTTGAATTCAGTGGTCATTCTTTGTGTCCTTAAGTTCAGAGGTGTCGGCGATTATATAAAGTTATATCCATTCCTCGGCCGATTTATTTATTTATTTATTTTTAACAAGAGCACCATGTTACTGGGTACTTTTGTAAATCAGTCCAGCCAAATGCCAATTGCTTTCAAAGTGTACGGTATATTTCGTTTCCCAACTTTAACAAAAAAGAATTCAAGCTACTGCTTCGTCTCTAAAAACATACTGTCGACGTGACACTATATTCTCCTCCCTTTTTTCTACAATAAAAACCATTCAGAATCTCTGTACTCTCTAGTTTACTTATTGTCATGATCGGTCATTCTAATATGACTTCGAAGGATAACTGCTGTCACCAAATAAAGAATAGTCATATACGTGAGGCGTGTCGGAAGAGACAACTGGTAAACATATATAATGCTCATTTATGTCAGTTACAGATATTGAAGATGATTTTCAATTTATATTGAAGTAATATCTGAAAATAGCTGCATAATTATTCTGTTAGATCTTTATTTAATTTAAAAAAGTGTAGGTAATATTGACAACTTCCTTCAAATGTACACAAAACTGATTACAATACCAGTTCTTCACAGTTAGAAGTGATGTCATTTAAATACATGGGTGTAACAGAATTGTAGGTCGCAGACATCATTTCATTGGCAAGATACTGGCAAGTTGCAGAATCACTTATGTGAAATTTCAATTTATTATGTGTTGGTTCATTTTCCGAGACGGAGCTTCTAACAAAGCTTAGAAACTAGACGCGGGAATATTTGCATACTGGGGAAGGCTACGACATTCATCGATCTCAGTAACTTCAAATTTCCCAATGCTTTACAACAATATATAATAATAAACATTTTATGGGACTGTTTAATGTTCTGTATTTTAGCTTCGCTATATGCTTAATCATACTGCGTTTTCCACTTTAAGACTCAGGCGTTTCATGTTTGTGTTTAAACCGTGACATTTATAATTTTTGCGCGCGGAAATGTGACATTTCCGTGACATTCAGGGGCTTGCGCTGTGATTTTTTCGTGAATAAATAAACATTCAATTGCGATGCAATCGAGCGCTGACGTCAAAAACAATCTTAATTAGTCCCTGTTCACAGAATGAAACAATCTTTGAGATCTTATATACACAAAACATCTAACATTACGAAACATAACACACGATAAATTAATAAGGAGTTCCACGGTATTTCTGAAAATGCGACGCTGAATTGATTATACTTGAAAGGAAAGGAACCTGTAAATTACGCATTTAGTGGCATTTTCAACTGATTTTGTAGACATGGGTTATCTGGTGGGAATGTTCGATTCTATGGAAATGGCTGCTTGCTGCTTGCTCCCCCTGGAGAAGTGGCGATCAACACCTCACCTGCTGCTGCCTGACCGTGGCTGGCATCGAACACCGACACTCCTAACAGGGTTTCAGTGCTATTGATATTAGTAATAGGACAGCAGTGGAGGAGTTACAGACGAAGTACGCAAACGGGTTTACCTGGTATAATTGTCTGTATTGTTCCTTTAAGCAAGAGGAATGTGAGGTAGCTTGTTACACATGAAAGACGGTTATATAGAAGTAATAATAACTAGTCTCGCTGCAGGACTAAGACACAATGAAAGAAATTTAAACAGTAAAATCATTTAAACTGGAATAGCCCAACCCCTAGCAGAAAGAGAGTGAGCTGACAAACATTACGTAGATTGGTAGTCATGAGAGTTAACAGAACAGACCAAGCAGGGGTAACGGCTACAGTCCTATCGGAAACATTCCGAATTCCGTACACTTTCGCCAGTTGATTGGCGGCGGAAACAACCGATCAATATTACCGAACTGGTTATTACACCGAACCGAAGCGCGGAGCACGATTAATGATCTCTATTAGTACTGCTAGTCTGCGATCCTGTGCGTAATGGTGGAAATGCACCTGCGGACGACAATAATAACTGCTCTCAACTAGTACTGGGTAGAACTACGCACGACTGGGGCGTCTACATCTACATCTACACCGGATACTCTGCAAATCACATTTAAGTGCCTGACAGAGGGTTCATCGAACCACAATTATACTATTTATCTCCCATTCCATTCTCGAATAGCGCGCGGGAAGAAAGAACACCTGAATCTCTCTGTTCGAGCTCTGATTTCTCGTATTTTATTCTGATGATCATTTCTACCTATGTAAGTGGTAGTCAACAATATATTTTCTCATTCGGAGGAGAATGTTGGCGATTGGAGTTTCGCAAGTAGCCCACGCCGCAGCGATAAGCGCCATTGTTGTAATGATTCCCATCCCAGATCCTGTATCATTTCCGTAACGCTGTCTCCCCTGCATCGTAACAATACGAAACGAGCTGCCCTTCTTTGGACTATTTCGATGTCCTCCGTCAAACCCACTTGATAAGGATCCCACGCTGGGCTGCAATACTCCAAAAATGGACGGACAAGCGCAGTTTATGCAGTTTCTTTAGTAGTTCTATTGCATCTTTTAAGGGTCCTGCCAATAAAACGCAGTCTCTGGTTCGCCTTTCCCACGATATTATCTACGTGTTCTTTCCAGTTTAGGTCTGAAGTAATGGTAATTCCTAGGTATTTTGTGGAGTTTACGGCCTTCGCATTTGATTGATTTATCTTGTAAACAAAGTTTAACGAATTTCTTTTCGTACTCGTGTGGACGACTTCACACTTCTCATTATTTAGAGTCAATTGCCAATTTTTACACCATACTGATATCTTATTCAGATCGTTCTGCAGTTGGTTTTGATCTTTAGATGATTTCACTAGACGGTAAATGACGGCGTCATCTGCAAACAATCTAAGAGAGCTACTTAGATCGGCAGCTTCTCCCGTCATTTTTATGCCCGTCACACCCAGGACACTGTATCGCTACGCCGAGAAGAAGTGGGGCCCCGCAGCCAACCTGACAACGCGCCTTCTGCGCCCTTCCCCCGGCCCCTACGGGCAGGGTCGGCGCCCTGGGCGGTTCGGACACCTGGAATAGCTGTTCTTCAGCCAAACTGCGCGAAGGCGTGTGTGCTTCCGCCGTTGTGAGGAAGAAACGAATTTAAACTAACGGCCAAACGGGCCTTTCAAGAGTACGCCATACTGTTTTATTTACGTATAAATTAAATGGGATTTGATAAAATTATAAATCCTCCGTCAGGAGGGAGTCAAGGTGTCAGCCAAACCTGTGGAGGTTGTTACTTGTCGGGGAGAATTCACTTTATGAGGTTAAATTGGCAATTAAATTATGCTACTTGTAAAGTACTGGGCAGGTAAGCCAGCGACCGATATCATTCGATTCGTAATTTCAGGTAAGGGCCGAATCTGCTGTCAAAATCACGGGATTAATTTTATTACTGCACTCTCCCTTTGTCACAGGGCTGAACTATCTGTCATTTGCATTTGCTTCCCTTCAGCAGTTAGGTAGTCCAAGATATTGTTGCTACAACTTCAACGGCATGAACCCATAATCGCCGTATTAACAGACATAAATTGAAACCAAGTGTACCAATAACGACGAGCTTTTGAGACATCGTTAATGTTCTCTTGTCTTGGCTGAAACATGGGCATATGGCATCTCCCAGCATATAGGTTTTTTCGGGCCTTGTGGTGTGCGTTACTACATCAGCGGGGAAGCCGGGTTTTTGGTCTGGGGGGGGGGGGCGAGGAGAGCTAACCTCATAGAAGAGAGAGAGAGAGAGAGAGAGAGAGAGAGAGAGAGAGAGAGAGAGAGAGAGAGAGAGAGGAATCCCCAAAATCGTATTTGGTGCAACAGCAGATTAAGAAGAACTCTGTTTCCGTGTTCAACTGATCGGCACCAGATATTACAGAAGTAATTACTAGCCGCCAGCGAACAGAACCTCCATCTGTCAAATATTTCGACCAAAAAAATGTTAATAATATAACTATCACTGTCCGGAGCACTATCTCGCAAATGATGACGAAGGAGGAGGGTAAGGAGTACCACCTCACTAAAAGACCTCGGTCCATCTGGCTACGGATGGTAGCATCACCCTGCTTAGGGTTACAGGTGAAACTTGGTCAACGGTCTCAAAACCGAAAGAGGAATCCTAGCTCCCAACGACAGAGAGAGAGCGGCATGTACCATACACAATTTCAATTGCAGAATGGAATGTCAACTAAAAGTAAGCACTACCTCAAGTGGTAACTCGAAAGAGGAACACACCATTGTTTTATGTAATGAATTGCGACCTAGGGTTCTGGGAAGTTTCAGTATCTGCAGTAAGGGTGAGTCGGAGCATGCTTGGTATCCTTCCAAGCTCAAATTCATAAGGAAATGCTTCGTATGGATCTTGAACGTAAACTCCTTACTAAACAGTGGTAAACAGAAAAAAGCATGGTATACTAACTCTAACAGTACAAGATTTTTGAAAGAAAATGTTACGAAAATGCATCCAAAGATTTTTTAAGGTTAACCTGCAATCAAAATAATGAAACGGATGGCAATACTTTGTACCACCTTCTGTAATCATAAAAAGGTAATAGATGACGTTACAAAAATGAAATCCAATTCCGAAAGTCTTATATCTTCTCACAGAGAAAAGCAAAAATAAACATTATTCCTTTGCTAATTGCCATGGTTCCATTAAAGATAGCAATAAGACATACTGGGGAACTTTTGGAAGAAGAAATATCAAAAATTCACAAGCCAAATGTTGTAATGCTTCTGGGGTATTTAAATGCACAAATAGGGAGGAGAAAAGGATAGTAAGACAATATCCAATCGATAAAATAACTGCAAAACTGGAACGAGACTAATTAACCTTTGTAAAAGTTTTCAGTTGAAGTTATTGTCAACTTTCTTCAAAAATTGGAAAAATTGGCAAGGAATCCAAAAACATGGATATCTCCTAACAATGCCAGAAGAGCTTCAGTTAGGTCACGTGGCTATTTCTCAAAGCAATATTAAAGGAATCATTAATATTAAAGTAATAATAAACAGGAAATTCGCCTCTGATCATTGAGTAATTAAATTAAACTTCCCCCTAACAAAAACGAAATGACACATCAAAATATTATTAAACATAAAACAGACACTTAGGTCAGGACTTTCTGGGGCACGAGGACCCTCAGGATCCAAACCCCAGACAAACATCATGTCTTCGCTAATAATTTTCAATAAGATATTAAACATTTAAATCTTGTAAATGAGAAGAATTATCCAATGTAATCAAGGAACAGCAAATAACGTATTTGCATCAACAAAAATGAAGAAGAAAGTCTGGAGGAATAAAGCCTGAGAAGAAATAGTTACAGAAAGAATAAAACAGCGGAAAAGTGGAAATGTTCTGGGAAGACTAATCTCCTGGATGAAGTTAAAATGCAATGTAAAGAAAAAACAAAAAAAAAAAACAAGTATAATAAAGAGTGCTAAATTATCTTTGGAGAAATCACAAATTCTTCACATATAAAACAGCTTTGATAAATATAAATCCCGAAACTTCTTTCAGATGTTTAAAAGTCATTTAAAAGGCTACCTAAGTATTTGCTTCAGCGATGAAAATGCTAAAAATTGGCCTACGTAATACTCATAATTATAAAATACTAAGAAAGTACTTTGCAAAACTCTTGAACAGTGAAGGAACGAATTGTAATCCGGAATTTCCTGATCTTCATGAAAAGACAGAAGCAGATCCACCACCTACAGATGAAGAAATTTAGAAAACAAAACGTACCCTGAAAAACAACAAAGTCAATAGAAACTGAAAATATTCCAGAAGTTTGGAATGTGGCTTTTATCCCGAGACGTAAGTAATTTGCCAGGGGTTTACAAGGTTATTTCAATAATATTAATAATTAAAGGAGAAGCAACACTTGCCACCCATTTGAGAGAATATCAGATCGAATTTAGAAAGAACAAATCTTGCTCAGAACAGATTTTAAGCCTAAATTGTAAAAGATCTAGAAAGTCAAAAGACCTGGTTGTAGTTTTTATAGATTTTTAAAAAGGCATTTCATTATGTTGAAAGATAAGCACTGGATAAAGTTATTCCGGAATTTTGCATTACAACTTAACTAGCCAACCTTCTTCGCCTAACGCTGACGGACATTAAATCAAAAGTAAAGATTTGGTGTGATGAATCTAAAGCATTCGAATTAGAAACAAGTGTAAGACAAGGTGACGACCTGTCTCCTCTCATCTTCAACTAATTCCAAGAGCTACAAGATAATAAAAACAAAAACTAAAATAACGCAAGTCATCACCAATAAGACGTGGAACTAAGAAAAAAGATATTGAAATTAACTGTCTATAATTTTCAATTATTTTTCAATTCTTTCTGGACACCTAAGAAATGCAAAAATACAACTCAATCTCCTAGAAGATACAGCTAACAAAGCACGCTTAAAAATTTCTGTAGAAATAACAAAATTTATGATAACTATAATAAGTACAGAAATCCTAGTAACTAACATACATTAGGTTGATAAAGACGGTGTATAAGTTTAAATATTTGAGAGAAATGATTCAAGAAGATGGTTTAGAAAATGTTACTACAGAAGAAATAGTACGCAAAATGGGGAGAGCATATGGAATCACGAGGAACATCTACAACAAAATGGCATCAACTAAAAATTTGAAAATGCAGCATTAGAACAAAGTAGTAAAACCAGAATTTCTTTATACAAGTGAATATTTATCACTGACTTACAAATCTCAAAAACTTGAAGTCTTAAGAAGAAGAATCATCCGAAAAATACTCGGTTCACAAAAAATACAGATGCAATGCGAAGAGGTGACTACTTTTTTATTATTATTATTTAGACAGAATGAACTCCAACAGGTTAACGAACCCGATTTGTAAATATCTTTGGGGCCAGAAGGTAACAATTCAAGAAAACTTAAAACATTTGTACGTGAAACACATGCGCTCCTTGGAGCGATCTGGTTAAATTTGTAATCGTTTTTAGCCAAGATTGCTTATTATTTAATTTTATGACTGGTACAAATACTACTTACACGTCATCTTCTGATCTCCATCACGCCTCTTAAAAGAAATTGTTGACAGTATCGGTCACATACTACAGCATTGGATTTGTCTTGTGTTAATAACAAGAAAGTGCATGTGTATGTAATGCTGTATTATATGAAAGATAGTGAGGACAATTTCTTTTAAGATAAACGGTGGAGATCAGAAGATGATGCCTAAGAAGCATCTAAACTGGTCATCAAATAAAATAATTAGCGATCTTGGCTGAAAACCGTTACAAATGATTTGGAAAGAAAGATACAAAAGTTAGCTTTTATAGAAGAAAGCTTTAGAAATGGAAGGATTCTAAGGCAGGGGAGAGAAAAAGAGTTGGTCAAAAGAGCCTGAGGAGGTAAAAGGATACATAGTGAAATTATACAAGAATACTGAAGGGAGAAATACAAAAGAACCATTCAAATGGGTTCATAGTTCGTAGATGACCCAAATGGATAAATAAGAATAAATAATATAAACTTAAATATCAAAAAGTATATTATTATTTTTATACATTAAATTTTTAGGCATTTTATTAAACTTTACATACTTTTTTTGGATATTTAATTTTATATTTATGTCCTATAATATAAGCAAAAGTTATAAAACTTCAGTAAAACCTTAAATGCATCGTAAAAAATACGCCAATAGCGTTAGAAATTATTATTTTAATTTTTAAAAACCACGGGCAGTTTGGGTCTGGGGGAAATTGCAGCTTACTCCTTACGACTTGCAACAACAGTCTTTTTCATTAGTGCTATCCCTCGATAATGTATAAAAAATTAAGACCTTTAGCGGGTCTCTGATCACTGATATACTAATATGCTGTGTATCTCTGGACAGAGCCTAGCGTTACAACGAGCACTAAATGCACTAAATGTTTGTAAATCTATCGGACCAAACTGCGTGGTCATCAGTCCGTAGCTTACAAACTACTTAAACTAAGGTAAACTAACCTAAAGACAACACACACATCCATGCCCCAGGGAGGACTCGAACCCCCGACGGTGAGCAATCGCGCGCTCCGTAGCGAGGCGCCTTAGACCGCTCGGCTACTCCACCGCGGCTACAACTATCATTTGATGTAGAAGGCAATAAGTATGTCGTTGCGGGGCCCACATATTTCTTGGATCCCGAGGCCTCCCCAAGTTCAGCTTGTGACATAATACTGCAAGGCTGACGCGAGTGATTCTACAGGAATCCCACAGGAGCTGTATTATTTACGAGGGTTGACTGAAAAATAATGCCTCCACCTTCGTAACTCTCCAACAGCTGGCAGCATTGGTATGCGACAGGTACTGGCTTGTTTCGTAGCGCCTCTAGAGTACTTTGTAGAAATTTTAGGTAAATGGATGGAAAAGTTGTGGAGTGAAAGAAGCAGGCAGCGAGGCGTCAGTTCAGAGCCGATGGTTGAGGCAAGACTCGCATTCCGATACCGCAACAGATTTGTGTATGAAGTACGTGACTCTTGGGCCGCAGCTGGCCAGAAATGCAACAGCCGCAGTTGTGTAACGACATGGTCAATGCACCAGTCGAAGTTGTTGACTTGTACGTGACTTGAAACGGGGCTTTTTGGGAAACACGACCAAGCGAGTGAACTCGTATAAAGCATGTGTTCCAGAGCAGAAATGCAACAGCCGCAGTTGTGTAACGACATAGTCAATGCACCAGTCGAAGTTGTTGACTTGTACGTGACTTGAAACGGGGCTTTTTGGGAAACACGACCAAGCGAGTGAACTCGTATAAAGCATGTGTTCCAGAGCAGTAGTCAGAGTTCGTAGTCCGCAGCTCAGCTCGGAGGACACCATTGTGGCAGCGAGCAAGCAACTAGCAGTTGCGCGATGTCGCCAAACACGGATGCGACCATCATGATGCTGTAAACAGAACCTGGATTCATCCGAAAAAATGGCGTTTTGCCATTCGTGCACGCAGGTTCGTCGTTGCGTACACCATCGCAGGCGCTCCCGTGTGTGATGCAGCGTCAAGGGTAACCGCAGCGATGGTCACCGAGCTGATAGTCCATACTGCTGCAAACGTCGTCGAACTGTTCGTGCAGATGGTTGTTGTCTTGCAAACGTCCCCATTTGTTGACTCAGAGATCGAGACGTGGCTGCACGATCAGTTACAGCCATGCGAATATGATGCCTGCCATCTCGACTGCTAGTGATACGAGGCCGTTGGGATCCAGCATGGCGTTCCGTAATGTCCTCCCGAACCCGCCGATTCCATATTCTGCTAACAGTCATTGGATCGCGACCAACGCAAGCAGCAGTGTCCCGATACGCTAAACCGCGTGATAGGTTACAATCCGACCTTTATCAAAGTCGGATACGTGATGGTACGCATTTATCCTCCTTACACGAGGCATCACAACAACGTTTCACCAGGAAACGCCGGTCAACTGCTGTTTGTGTATGAGAAATCGATTGGAAACTTTCCTCATGTCAGCACGTTGAAGGTGTCGCTACGGGCGCCAACCTTGTCTGAATGCCCTGAAAAGCTAATCATGGACATATCACAGCATCTTCTTTCTGTCGGTTAAATTTCGCGTCTGTAGCACGTCATCTTGGTGGTGAGCAATTTTCTGATGTTGAAAAATTTGTCAACTGAGTTGAAGGAGTTGGTCACTATTAAGTCTTTCAGGCTCCTCCTAAAATGATTTTTAGTTGCAGATAATTTTTTGTGGTTGCTTGTAAATTATTGAAAATGTGTGTTCCTGAGTAGTGGACCACTTCATGAATTAGCTGCTTTTAAGTCAATATATAGATCGTTTTTGTTCCTAATATTGTAGGCATGTTTTCTGGAAAAAGGGACATAATGTGACAAATTAAGGAATAAATATTCTGAGAGTATACTCAGTTCTTTAACACTTTGAGCGCCGTGCTGCAATCCGTTATTGGGTCTGAGGGACCGCACACTGTTTTTTCACTTAAACCGATATGTTTTGTGTGGTGTCGCACAAGTATGAAGTGCGCGCCACGTACTTTCGCCGCGCGCCGCCATGCACGCACGGCGCGGCGGTCTTATGACGTCAGCCATGAGCACCCTCTGCTGCAACTCCGCTCCTGGCCACAACTGCTGCATCGGCCACTTGGGACTCAGATGGGCACCAGTTAAGACTTGTCTACCGGATAGGCACTAGGAATCATCAGTAGGCAGGCCTCTATCTAAACTGTGTACCAGCATTCCACTAGTCTGCAACCCTCAAAGATAAGTATTGTAATCTTTCTATGAAATATACAACTTGTTCTAATTTAGTCTAGAGTTTCCAGTTTCTGCTGTCCCACTGGCTGATCACCTCCGTACCTGCACACGCGTGCACCCTTTATTCCTGTGTCGGTCTCTTTCTACTCGGCCACCGACACCTACGAGAAACCGGCGGAAACGAGACACAAAAGTGGTGACGAGGCTTTTTTGATATTTTTTAGGTTTTTAATGTGTTTATTAAAATTCCCACCGGCAGACACTTGGTCTCAGGAAGCAATTGTGCATCGAATACAGTCTGCCACATAGGCAGCCAAACACGCACGCCAGTTCTCAGGGCAACATAAATGGCGAGGCGGCCACACGGTCCTGCAGACAGCAGTTCTTCTCGCATCGCTCCTTGGACGTTGGCCACCATTGACTATTGCGGAAAACTACTGGAACAGAATAAAACTTCCACTCTGCAGCGGAGTGTGCGCTGATATGAACCTTCCTCGCAGATTAAAGTTGCGTACCGGAACCGGGACTCGAACCTCCACCATATTCTTTCTTCCGGAAATGCTAGTTTTGCAAGTTTCGAAGGAGAACTTCCGTGAAGTGTGGAAAGTAGGAGACGAGGTACTGGCAGAATTGAAGTTGTGGGGCGTTACCGTGAGTCGTTTCGGGATAGCTCAGTGGTGTAGCGCTTGTGTAGTGGGACGGATTATTGCCGGCCGCGGTGGCCGAGGGGACTGAGGAGCTCCAGTCACGGTCTGCACGGCCACTACGGTCGGGGGTTCGAATCCCCCCCCCTTGGGCATGGATATTTGTGCCGTCCTTAGTATAAGTTAGTACAGAAGTTCAAATGTTCAAATGTTTCTATAGCTTATGGGACTTAACTACGGGGTCATCAGTCCCTAACCTTACAAACTACTTATGAACTAGCTAAGACTAAGGACGGCGCAAATATCCATGCCCATGAGGGGATTCGAACCCCCGACCGTAGTGGCCGTGCAGACCGTGGTTAGAGCGCCTCAGCCCCATCGGCCACCAGTACATAAGTAGTTTGTAAGTTTAGGGACTGATGACCCCGTAGTTAAGTACCATAAGCTACACAAACATTTGAACATTTTTTGACGGATTATTGTCTCCGCTACTACCTCATATCAGCTCAGTTTCTGCAGAATAATCGGTTAATATTTATGTTATTAAATGATTTTACTGTAAATATTCTAATGTTATGTGATTCTTAAAACCTTTTTGTATGTTTCTTATATTTCATGTGCTGTGATGGTGATTCAACCTCCGAGAGCAATATCTTCGAAGCTGGTGTCAAGGAGTAAACATCTGGCCACTTCAAGTCGCAGGTCGACGGCCGCGAGGCAAGAAGATGCTGGTCTCTGCGGTTATCGTCGAGGTTATTGTCATTATTATAGAAAGTTTCATGAAAAATCAACATGGTTTAAATATCAGTTCTTTTTTAACTGTTGTTGAGTCACGATCTGTACTCTGACGTCAATAAATGTTCATGTGTCTTGAAAAGTCATCGAGTGTCACAGACAATTATTTCTGATATTATTTATTAACAGGAAATGAATAGAAGAGAAATAAGTAATTTCAAACCCTTTTACAGTTTGAACGATGAAATTTATGAAACATTATTCTGTGCGAATGATCCATTAAGAAGAATTAAATTAATTTTTAATACTTCATTTAATAGATCGAACATATCGATCTATCAGGACATAAAGAAACTTTATATTATCTGTGACTATAGCAACGTGTAAAACACGAACTTCCTTGTGACAGTTTGATCTATGAATTAACTTTGAAATATTTTATTAAGAGTGACAATTTAAAGAAGTTATAGCGTCACGTGCTTCTTCCATCTGCCAAGAATCTGTGTAGGAAGTTTTACCTGAATTTTTGTTTTGTTGACGAGCGGACGACTTGCGGATTACGAAGTCTTACACGGCCACATCAGAGTTGTTATTCAGTCCTACTAACACAAGAAGTCGTACCGCATCACGGCGAAAGGCAAAGGTCCGAGGTTCGAGTGCCGGTTCCGTCGCGCAATTTTAAACCGCCAGAAAGTTTTATATTTCACTACTGGAACAGCTTTGGACTTCTCCTCTAACATATTCTGGATTAGACCCTTGGTAAGCTGGAGACTAACATTGCTTTACCTCTAGATGTGCTAAATTGTGTATTACTGGGGTTGTTATTGTGCAGTAGACTTGAACCTGGCACATCTGACCTCATCAATATATCTTGTGGACGTTGTGGTACATAAATATGTGATTATTGAATCTCTGTTGTTTAGAAAATTAAAACAAAATGGCTAACAGAAATGTCGCTGATGCAGAGAGCAATGAAATGCTAAGCAGTCTTTCTGAAGATGATGCACCAGGCCTTTCTTACGATTCCGTTGGATACCGGAATTTTTCATCTGATTGCGAAACGCTTTGAATTCAGAGGATGATAATGATGAATCAAATAATGAAGGATCACTCGATTGTGAGCCCAATGATCGTGTTCCTCTTGCGAATATTTCAGACAGTAGCCATTGGGAACTTGTAGCGGGTGACAGACTTAATTTTACCTTTTTGTCTCCAAACACTGGTGTTCCGATAGATGTCGTTCAACATTTTCTAGGAATACCTCCCTTCCTACATTTTGAGCACTTTACAGATGATAACATTATATTGCTACTGGTCGAAGACACCAATAGGTTTTCTGTGCGAATCATTGCTGTACTCGAGCCTACAAATCAAACGCTAGCAAAATAGGTTAACACCAACGTTGATAAAATGCGCATGTGTTTGGGAATATGTCGCTGCATATTATATATACCGTTTCCCAAACTGAGACACTACTGGTCGACAAAAAGAATATATAAAAATGGGATTCCAAAAATAATGGGTCGTAACAGATTTGAACTGTTACACCTCTCAAATATTTATGACGAAACAGATCCAAAAGTCGGGCTCGTAAAAGTATCTAAATTTTTGATATTCTGAGTACGAAATTCAAGGAATCCTACACACCAGAAGAAGCAGTTTGTATAGACTAAAGTAACAACATTTCGTGGACGTATTCGCTTTCGACAATACATCCCTAACAAAAAAATATAAATATGGGATAAAAGTTTTCAAGCTACGTGTTAGTGGAGGTTACACATAGTCGATCAAAGTGTACACTGGAAAAGGAAGAGCAGATGAAATGTCTGTTTCCGAGAGAGTGGTAATGGATCTGTCGGAGGCGATTCTTAGAACACGGAATACAGGCAACTGGTACCCCAGTGTCTCACTAGCTACAAAGCTAATACAACGAAAGACACATACAGTAGGCGCGTTACGCATAATCGAAAGAACAATCCCTTGATGTGGTCATAACTCAACTGAAAAAGGGGGTGTTATAGCCCAGCATAATGAAAACAAAACCGACGTTTCAAAAATGGAAGGATAAAACAGACATCCTAATGCTTAGTACGAAACATGATGCCTCAATGGCCCAGTCTGTACAATGAAGAAGGGAAATATGTAAACCTGCTATGGTTGTTGAGTATAACAAAGGAAAGTCGTTTATCGACCTCTCGGACCGGAAGGTCTCATATTCCCCATACGTAAGAAAAACTGTGAAATGGTACAAGAGACTTGCCTTCCATTTCATAACTTGTGCATGTGTAGTAAATGTTCTGTTTCTGTCCAATAAAATAAACGATAAGAAAATGGACATCTGTGATGTCAAAGAATTTCTTGTAGAAACACTCGTATTCTACGATGGATCCCAACCCGCAAACCAAAACTTTTAGAGAAGGAACATCAGGGACAGAAGAGGGTTACGAGGAAGCGGTGCCGCGGCGGAGCGGCCGTGGGCATCGAGGCGCTATGCTACGATGCGCGACGCCATTCCCCGACGCCTCAGTCCCCGCGGCCACCGCGGCCGGCAATCCCCCCTCGGGCATGGATATTTGTACCGTCTTTAGTATAAGCTAGTTCATAAGTCGTTTGTAAGTTTAGGGACTGATGACCCCGCAGTTAAGTCCCATAAGCTCTACAAACATTTGAGGAAACGGTGCAGCCCATGCTGCAAACGTACGTCATAACGACATAATGCTGTGTATGCTCGCAAAAATTAACACGTTTTGCGAGACATGCAACAATTTGCCTTGAATATTTCCAAAAACAACAATGACTTTACGTGTGATAAATTTTTTAACACAAATTTCACCGCATTTAGTGTGGACAGGTATTTCAACTTTGTTTATAAATAATATGTTGAAATTACTAAACATTTCAGGGCTATTATGCCGTGGTTTAGTCGGTTTATTGTCGAAACCCAACGTTTCGGCCCCGACTGCGGAGGACATTCTCAAGGGCGATCGTGGAACTTTTGAATGTCCGATACATACCCTGACTCGCTACTGACATAATAGCCCGGAAATTTTTAGTACTTTTCACCATTCCGGCCATGAAAGTTTACATTTTACAAATAATATGTTATTCGTAATAAGACCTAGTTAAGCAACCGGAAGGGACTGATGACCTCCGCAGTTTTGTCCCACTAAAACATCAAACCAACCAACCAAGCAACCGTATTTGTGTTTGAGAAGCATTTATGTTACTTTCTGTGTACCATTCTCGACAAAATATAAATGCAATAGTCTAAAATCTAGAACGCTTTTAAAATTTTCGATCCTCAAAGTTCGGTATTATTACACACATATTGCCCGGTTCACGTATCATTTCGTAGTCTACTGGGACCAGAAACTCCTCTGGTGTGTGCTTGTGACATAAAACATGTCCACAGGAGTAGACAAGGGCTTGAAGTAAGGCTAAGAGACCATGGGTAGGCAAGTGTTCCGACAGTGACGTTTCCAAATACCCAACGGTGCGAACAGGGCGCTAAAGAGGCTTCTACAAGATGTCTGTGAAATTACTCCGCAATTAATACGTTTTTCTCGCTTTTGGACTCTGTAAACTTCCGCTTGAAGAGTTGCCACAAAATATTATACCGTATGACATTATGAAATGAGAGTAAGCGAAGTATGCATGCTTCTTTATTTTTAAGGAGCCTACGTCTGACATCACTCGTATTGCAATACAGATTTGTTACGTGGTTTCTGCAGTTCCGTGCGGTGCTCCTCCCAGCTGAGTTTATTATCACAGAAATTTAAAACTGTCAACCTCTTCTATCCGCTCCTCTTCATTCTGTATGTGTATGCTGAATGGAAACCTGTTATATGTTCTGAACTGCATGACGTGAGTCTTTTCAAAGTTTAATGTCAATGAGTTGGCTTTAAACAATTTGTTAAAGTTTATGAAAATACGATTTGCACACGTTTCTTGATTCTCGATATACTATTTAATGCAATACTTTTATCATCTGTAAACAAAACGAACCTTGCTACTTCCTCATCGAAGTGTGATAGGACCGCTATTATTTTCCATCAATATAAATGATCTGATGGACATGGTAATTTGAGTATGCAGTTATTTGCTGATGATGCTCTGGTGTACAGGAGGGTGTCGTCATTGAATGACTGTAGTAGGATGCAGTATAACGTGGACCAAATTTCTAGGTGGTGTGAGGAATGGCAACTACCGCTAAATGTAGAAAAATGTAAGGTGACGCATATGAGTAGGAGAAACTATCCGGTAATGTTCGAATACAGCATTAGTAGTGTGCTGCTAACGCTTCACAGGGATATGAAATGAAACAATTATATAGAGACACTCATGGGGAAGGCGAATAGTCGAATTCGGTTTATTGGGAGAATTTTTCCAAGCTGTGATTCGTCTTTAAAGGATACCGCATGTAACACGCTTGTACAGCACCGTCTTGAATATTTGTCAAGTGCATGGGATCCCCACCAGATGGTTTTAAAGGAGAATTCAGAGACGGGCTGTAACTGATAGATTTGATCAAGACGCGAGCGTTACTGAAATGCTTCAGGAACTCAAATGGAAATCATTGGATGGGAGGCGACATTCTTTTCGAGAAACAGTGTTGACGAAATTTAGAGGGCCGGAATATGAGGCGGACTGCAGAACTATTCTACTGCCACCAACCTACATTTCGCGTAAAGAACATAAAGATAACAGAGATTAGGGCGCGAACTGATGCATACAAGCATTCATTTTCCATCGTTCTAAATGGGACTGGAACAGAAAAGCAAGAAACTAGTAGTGGTACTGCCATCCACCTTTGAGTGTATTGCAGGGTTGGAACTTCAATAATGACAACACTTCTGTGGAGACACTATGCAATGAAATCTAGCATTGTCGCTGACAGTACACGTTACCGGCATACCTACCTTACATTCAGGCACTCGCCCGTCCCACGTCACCGATGTGCGCACAATCGAGAGATTGTGAGAGAGCGGTGTAACGTAACGGTGTCCCTATGTTTTAGAAACAGTAACAACGGAGTCTATCAATGCACAGTATTACTGTTCGTTTTTGGAGCATCACCTGTGACCAACTTTGCGACAGAAACGGCAACCCACCCATCATTCTGTACAATGCGCCGAGGCATACATCGCAAGTTGTGGCTGCTCTGTTCGGTCGATGGTACTGGGAACTGCTGTAACACCCACCATCCTCCCCGGACTTGACTCGTTTGATTTGATTCTGAAGATGAAGGAACCACTTCGCGGCATTCGCTTCAGATCTGTTCGACAAGCAGTAGACCGCTCCATTCGCACCATAAACGGAACAACCTGTGGTTTCCTAATCGCTGGTAACGGGTTCTATACGACGCTGGTATCTACTTTGAAGGACAGTAACGGTTGCAAACATGTAATAGTTTTAATCAGTTGTGAATAAATAGTTTATTTAAGTTACAACTTACGAAGATGTATATGTAACTGATGAGGTCATTAATTTAGATAAGAAAAAGCAACGGCCCTAAGATGGGTCCTTGTGGGACACCACATGTAATTTGTTCCCAATCTGATTATCACTGATGTTTTAATTCACTATTATCTTGCACTGACTCCCACCGCTTCCTGACAGCCCGTGACAGCACTTAAAACGAGTTGTAGTTCAGAAAATCAAATGACTTTGACACATCACAGAAACTACCTGCTGCTTGTAATTTACTATATAATGAAGTAAGTACATTCCAAGAATAACAGTGAAAATACACTTGTAGACCGTTACTCAGAAACGGATTTTGCTGTATATTTGGCGCAGCTCCGCCCGTAACTGCGAGCCGCGCCTGTCAGAAACTTCTCTTACAGCGGCAAAGGAGCGTTTGTGGCAGACAGGAATCGCTGCGAAAGAGTGACGTCGACCGCTGGCGGCCCACCACATCACAGGCGGCCGCCTCTCTCGCTGCTCTCGGCCGGCCTCGCCTCGCCTGGCCTCTGGCTGACGTACGCCGCAATAACCGGCAACGCTGGCGCCAAAGGAAAGAGGCCAGGTTCTCTCTTCACGTCACGTAAATGACCAGGCTACTCCCTGCGGAAATGTTCAAATGTTTGTAAAGTTTATGGGACTTAACAGCGGGGTTATCAGTCCCTAAACATACAAACTACTTATAAACTACCTTATACTAAAAACGTCACAAACATCCATGCCAGAGAGGGATTCAAACCCCCTACGGGGAACGGCCTCACGCATCGTAGCACAGCACCTGTAAAGTCCCACCTGAACTGTTAAAGCCGGCCGCGGTGGCCGAGGAGACTGAGGCGCTCCGGTCACGGTCTGCACGGCCACTACGGTCGGGGGTTCGAATCCCCCCTCGGGCATCGATATTTGTGCCGTCCTAGTTCGTAAGTAGTTCATAAGTAGTTTGTAAGTTTATGGACTAATGACCCCGTAGTTAAGTCCCATAAGCTGTAAAAACATTTGAACATTTTGAATTTGAACTGTTAAAATAACATCTACTACTGACACCACTACACTTGTATGTAAACGGAGATTTACACGTTGGCACTAAGTTGCTTCACGGAAGGTCAAATCACATAATTATTTTTGTGTCCCAGCCTCGTCGCCGCTTTTGTGTCTCGTTTCCGTCGTAGGTGTCGGTGGCCGAGTGGAATGAGACCGACACAGGAATAAAGACAGCACGCTGGTGCAGGTACGGAGGGGAGCAGCCAGAAACTAGAAACACTAGAGTAAATTAGAACGAGATATATATTGCACACAATTTATACAATACTTAACTTTTACATAGTACTGCAGAATGTTGATACATAGTTGAGCTAGAGTCCTGCCTAGTGCCTGACCGATCGCCAAGTCTTCACTGGTGCCTATCTGAATACGAAGTGTTAACTGGTTCCTATCTCAGTCCCAAGTGAACGACGTCGTTCAGTGGTGGCCACGAGCGGCGTTCTAGCAGAGGGCGCTCGTGGCTGTCGTCGTAAGAACGCCGCGCCGTGCGTGCATGGCGGCGCGCGGCGAAAGTAGGTGGCGCGCACTTTGGACTTGTGCGACACCACAATTATCCTTTTACCATAGTGGATATTAGACACGCTTGATGGACATACAGCAGCATAGAACAAAGATAACATAGACTGTGCGTATCCCTATGTCTGCCGTGTTGTCGTTTGAAGCCAACACCTAAATTTCCCCGAGTCACGTGACTGAGTTTTCGTAAGTATGAGCAACAGTTTTTCTCGTTTATAAGTGAAATCGATCCTTGATTTTAACAATAAAACGATTTCCCGTATTCCTATTGGATATCTAGTAGTAAAGGTAACGTAATTTATCTTGTTATTAATATTATTGTAGTGATTGTCGTGTTTACATGTGCCCCGGTGAAAAGTAACGTATTGTCAGCTATTTTCAGAAGCAACACAATTAAATATCCTCGGTGTTTGTGTTACACTATGAATCTTTTACTTTTTGCAACTTAAGAATGTGGTTTTAGCTGGGAAGATACTTCAAGCTGCTCTTAAAGAAGTTTATATGTCAACAATTAAATAACTTCTGGCGAAAATTTGCTTTCAATAACGTTATACAAAGCTAAACATCCATACAGATTATTCATTATACCTATAAAGTCACTTCTTGCCGAGTGCATCGATTATGTTTCCTCATTACCCTATTATTTTACGTTTTGCACCACAGTCTGTGGCAAAAATCTTAAAATATAAACGGTTATGTTTTGTAAAATCAGACATTATGCACGCAAACAGATTTCATTTCTTATAAAATCACAACGAAACATTTCACATGTATTGCTGAGGAATCTTAAGGAAGCTGATGCACTTTTCTAACTGGTATTTGATCTTCTACCCCTGTGTAAAATACAAACTAAAAGACTCACAGTACCACGACAACAATGTTTCGTTTAAAATATGTTGATGACTGACAATACGTATCATCTAGGCACATGTAAAAATGTAGCAATTGCATTAATTCTTGTAATTGCAGAGAACTAACCCCAGTTGTACTACTAAAGATGTAATAAGAATACGCTATCACATTTTATTATTCAAATACACGTTTAATTTTCATTACAAAGGATACCAACTGCAGCTCTCAGTTATATTTCGCATTAATCTTAATGATGAAAACAGTGTCCTGCCCTGAGTCACGTCACTTAGATGTTGGTGTCAGTATAATGACGTCACGCGCAGTCTGTTATCTTTTGTCTATGATACATCAGTGTAGATATTATTCCAGACGTAACTTTTGATTTGGTCTCTTTGTAATATGTCGTTGAACGGTTAACACGTCATATATGTGAAACAGATAAAAAAGTTTGTTATTCAGCAGCCATTAAGTTCAGGTCTGTAACAAAGATTGATTTTATTATTTGAAAATAGAGTGACATAAAAGTATTATGCATTTAATTCAAGTATTTAGAATTAATCCCAGATTTTGAGCATTTTCAGTATGTTTGGTGCCGCTGTTTAAAATCCATTGTTGGCCGGAAGCTGCCGTCATTATTATTCGAACAACAGCGGACAAAATTAAACTGTTCTGACTATAATTAGAGAGGAGAAATGAGGAACAAAAACTGATATGAAAATTATTTTCTATAGCAATTTCAAATTACTACTGCATTGATCAGTTGCGTATAATTGCTGAGTTGATAAGATCTCCAGTGAGTAGTGAAATATGACAGAAAGTGTCAAAATTTCAAAAGAAATCGCTTCTCACATGTATGAAAGACCTATTCTTGAAACTTTCTGTGGTGGTCGAACTAGTTGTATGTAGGTCGAAGACTGAACAATTACTAAAGAGTCTCAGAGCCCAGATTATATTATTTCCGAGCTAGCCATTGAAAGGAAATAATCCAGATATTTATTGCGTGAATTAAGTGTCCATATTCCATGAAAAGTGTTTAAATTGGATTTTGGTGGTCAATTTTTAGTTACATGTCTCAGTTAAATACTAGTGATCATTCGATGAACTGCTTTTAAGTCAAAATAGTTTAATGAAATACTGTAGACCTTTATGAATTTATGTTTGAGCAGGTACACGTCAAGCACAGTAATACTACTACACCACTACAACAGTTTTATTCTTATGCAGTAACACAAGCAACAGATAAAAAAACCACACACACACACACACACACACAGCATTTACATTAGGACACTACACGCCTCAATGCGCTCGACCGCTCCGCCGCGGCGCGGAAATGTTCTTAACTATCAAATAGTTAGTATATTTTCTTTGCAAAAGATGTAGGACCCTGCTTGAAATAGCATAAAACGATTGCAGTTTATGTATTTTCTTATTACACTCATTAAAAATCGTCGCTACATCTTACGACAATGCCTTCTCGACATACTAGTCAAAACTGTCAGGGGATTAGAGTAGATTACATTAATACTTGTTCCACAAATCATAAATACGACTTTCCGCAATGATGTGGAACGTGTCAGTTTAATAAATGGTGTCTATACTTGACATTCTTTTATAGATTTTTTTGTTTTTAAATGAATTTTTTTAAGGGGGGACGCTGATGTTATTGACCAAAAATGTCACTTTTCTATTTATTTTTTATTTGTTAGTATAACTCATGGACAATCTTTTCCCAAAGTTTCAATGTTGAAATCGCATCCGAAGTGACTGAAAATTAATTAAAATCCTACGCGGTCCTCCTGCCACGCCCATGTTTTGAAGGAGCACTTCAATACCAGCTCAGTGAACAATGATTCTGTGTATTACTTTCAACCAAAGATGTGCAGGTTACATCTTGAAGGCCGTGATACATAATCTTTGATTTTATAGGTCATCTTCGACCCTGGAATTTTTTTTTATGTTTTACGATACTGATGGAGATTTATACAAGTGTTCGATTCTCTCTTCATTCAGTTACGCCACTATCACAAAGAGTGTGTAAAACACTGGATAAACTGCTTTTGACTAAGTTAGTAAATAGAAGAAGACGTGAGAAACAACCACAAACGAGCAATGAGGCTACGACCGAAGTAAGAACATCTGGAGAGAATGTGAACAGGTCTCCTAGCAGCTCCAAGCGAAACATTAGTGCGGTGAATGGTGCATACTACAGTGATGAATCTCGGTTTTTGGCCGATCCTGCACTTCTTAAAAACTGTGTTGATGCAAAACCCAGGATCCAAATGAGTCTCTAAATTCACTCACATGAAAACGATGCCCTAAAACCACATTTATATTTGATACAGTTGTCAGAATTGCAACTAACGATGCAGTTCTTGAATTTTATAATGTGAATGTCTGGAGGATGAAGGTATTAGAAAGAATGGGCTTCAAGAAAGGAAATTTTACTCATGACATTCTGAGAAAAATAGATTTAAGCGCGTCCTGCACCTGAAAAGTCAGTCGAAGACGTGGTAAAGGAAAAAATACAGACAACAAGAAACCAGAAGAGAACCCTTGAAAGGAAAAGAGAAGCAGAGTACAAATGTGGTGCCTTCTGAAAAAGTGACATAAGGAAAAGAGTTAGGTTGAACTTTCATTTGGGTTTCCTGAAAAGATGCTTTTTTAAAGTTATTTATCTTTTCCTCATATTCTATGAATGCTAGAATTATAAAATTTTGTACACGTATTTCGGCAAACCTAATATACGTTGTCAAGAGAAAATTTTGAAATTCTAATTTCAAGCTAAGATATGAGGAAAGTGCTTGGAATTTTTCATGAATTTAAAATTGTTCTTGTGGAATTATAATTAAAAATGAAAATTCTCCTATTTGACTTATTCCAAAAACCTCATGACAGTAGCTTACAAAAGATAAAGGGATAAAACAGAGAAATTTTTGTAGAAATCTCTTGAATACTTTCTAGAAAAAGGAACATACATTATTTTTTTGAAAATAAAATTTGTAATTTCATTCCAAAAAAAAAAAGTTGAGTGTATATAATCAAAGGATTTTATATGTAAATGTGTTACTTTCTTGTAAAGCGTGGTACAAAATTTCATTGCCGTATCTCCAAAACTGTGGATTTGGTGCATTTTTGAAACAGTGTCTGTTTTTCATCAACGTCCCCCCTTAGCGAAATTACGAAAGTTTTATCTAATAATTCATCTAAAGTGTAGAAGGAGTAGCCATTCAGAAATTCTTTTAATTTCTTTTTAAATACTAGTTGGTTATCTGTCAGAGACTTTTGATGCTACTTGGTAAGTGACCGAAGACTTTTGTGGCAGCATAATTCTTCCCTTTCTGTGCCAAAGATAGATTTAACCTTGCTGAGTGAATATCACCCTTTGTCCAAGTATTGTAGCACTGCACACTGCTATTACTTTTGAATTGGATCGGATCGTTAAGAAGAAATTTCATGAGTGAATATATATTGAAGCTACAGTGAAGATCCCTAGAACCTTAAATAAATGTCTGCAGAATGATCTTGGGTGGGCTCCAGCAATTATTCTGATTACACGCTTTTGTGCAATGAATACTTTTTTACTCAATGTTCAATTGCCCCAGAATATGACCCCATATGAAAGCAATGAATGAAAATAGGCATGTTAAATAGAAGGGGATAGGTGCTCGAAACTACAATTTATAGGCAAGTCAAAATTATACTGGACTTAACTTGTTTTTTCAGGAACACAAGCAGAATGGGGTACCAATTTTGTTAATACAATAAAAGTGCATCTCCTTAACATAATCTAGCACTGACGATGCGCAGCATTGAATTTAACATAAATTACACTGAACATAACGCTACTGTGGGGAGGATTTACAAACAACACTCACTCGCTCACACACACGCAATGCAACAGCGAAACTCACCAAAATCAGCGTGCTGAAGCGAGGCAGAAGCAGGCACCGCTATCGTAGGCGAAATTCAGCAAACAACAAAACACAATATACAATAAAACTGCGAAGTTGGCTCTTGTCTGTCGAGCCTGATTTGAGATGGTGCGTGACTTTAGCAAAGGCAAGTTGCATTTAGATTAGATCGCGAACAAACACGCTAACGGCGACACATGGCTACGTTACATGATCGCACTCCACTGAAGGTGAAGTGGTCAAAAATCGGATTCAATACACAAAATCACGGCGGACTCTAAAGTTTTAATCTGAGAGTAAACTATCTAGGCACTGGTTTTATGAGAAGTGGTGTGAATTCAGGTGACTAGCTGCAAACCCCTGAAGTCTGAGTTCGGACCTTCGTGGTTCCGAAAACCGTTAAAAATGTATAAATTCAATTTCCGAAAAATAAAGAAAATTAACTACAGCATGCAACCCCTAGAACTACGTAGAATTTCGTAAGGAAGCTACTGCAAAGCGGCAACATGCGATTGGGAGCGTTCAAAGAGACGGAAGAAGTCCTGTCTCAACTCCCGGAAAAGTGAAATAATTACAAGGTCGAAAAAATAAAAACTACCGCATTAAAACCACAGAAATGTTTAGAATTACAAAAGGAAGTGAATGGAATGCAGGTAAACGCGATAGGGAGCGCTTACAGAGACGGATGAAATCGAGTCTAAAAAAAAAAAAAAAAAAAAAAAAAAAAAAAAATAATCACCAGAAAAGTGAATTAATTACAAAGAAGGAAAAGTGAGAATAAAAACTACGACGTGCAACCCTTATAAATACACAGAATTTCATAAGCAAGCTAATGAAGGAGGTTGCACTAGGCTCAGAGAGAGTTACTGACAAAGACTGAGTGCATAGTACAAGTTTGGAGAAGAAACAACAAAATTGAAATAGGCGGGGAGGGAAGTTCAAGAAATGTTAGTGGAAATCAGAAGGATACATGCATAGTTACTTGCCTGATGGGCATGGAACAAACAATAGTGGAAGCTGAAGGATTTCTTCTAAGAACTGACCATGTGGAACACATATCACTCACGGAAGGAAACGATAAGAAAAATTTTACATGCACTGTACAAAAATGAACATATCGACTGTTAGAAACTGGGCCACACAAAGCTAGAAAGAATTTACAAAGAGTTCGTACACCCCCACATAACCACAAAAGGTTTGAATATACCAGGCTGTTATCAAACTGCAACTAATAACACATACATTGCGCTTATCTGTTGGAAATCACTGGATTGAAAAACTAGAACACATTTCCGCGCACGAATGGAAGGAATTTTCCAAAACATTAATCTAAGTTCAAGAGTCATAGCTCCCCAGATACAGGACTTAATTGTTTCTTTCATATCATATGAACTGCTTTATTGAGCTTTGGTGAGGTTGCATATGATACACATATGGTAAAATATTTTCTACATCTACATTGATACTCCGCAAGTCACATTGAAGTGCATGGCAGAGGCTTCATCGAACCGCTTTTATGATATTTCTCTACAGTTCCTTTTTCTAATAGTTCGCGGGAAAAAGGTACACCTAAATCATTTCGTTTTTGTTCTATTTTGATGATTTATTTTGTTTTGATGGTCATGTCTTCTTATATAGGTGGGTGCTAACAAATCGCATTCGGAAGAGATATTTGTTACAGTCGTAATTTTGTGTGATGCAACATGATATTTCGATGTCTCATGGCGTTTATTTAGAGCAAGGCACCAAGAGGTATTACAATAGTGAAAAATTCATTCTTTTTGCCATCTAATATGGTGTCAGATATCCTATGCCGTGCAGTACAATTGCACGGCTACACGGCATGGACAGTTGGAGATTATCAATCAGCTCTTGGATATTTGGCCATTCTTCCGTGAGTGCAATATCCAGCTCTTCAACCATTGTGGGAGGTGCGGGTCTGGCTGCAATGCCATGTGCACCCACACATGCTCAATCGGGTTTGAGTCCGGTGAACAAGCTGGCCATTCCATTCGTTCAGTTCCCTCAGCTTCAACCATGATGTCCACCAGTGCAGTTCTGGGGGAGCAGTGTTATCGTCCACCAGAAAGAACCCATCTACCATAGCACCAGCGTAGAGCACGAAACTTGATCGAAGACGCTCGTCTCTATACCTACGACCAATCAAAGCGCCATTCTGAAAGACGTTCGCAAATACTGACTCCTGGCCACAACATTCGTCCACCATGGTGATTTTTCCTGTACATTAGCAGAATTATTCAATGTTCTCTCCACATGAGGGAAAGACGATTGTCCTGCTAAACGCAAAATGTTGAATCATTTTCGAACAGAACCCAGCGCCATTTGTTACGACTCCAATTGTAATGTTCCTCATCCCGATTTTGTGGGATTAGCGTTGTCTTGGTTTCAATGGGACACACACCATATGCCGCCGTGACTAGAGGGTACATTCCCGAATGCGATTTCGGACTGTTTGTGTTGATATTGTTCGCCCTCTTGCTGCCTGGAGGGTGTGTTGCAGCTGAGTTTCATTCAGAATCCTGTCTCGATGGGCTGTCGGCTAGAGATAAACGGTCATCTCTTGCTGTTGTTACCCGTGGACAACTTTGCCCTTGCCTTTCTTTAACGAGAATTGTTGTCAGAAATCACGTCCAGGTCCTGGAAATTACACTCTGGGACACGCCAATAGCTGAAGTCACCTTCCTTTGTCCCGCTTCCAATCTTCCTATGGCTCTCCTTGCTATAGCTTCGGGGAAGTAAGATTGTTGTTGCACTACACAACCAGCTCACTACACTGATGCCAATTGCTTGTGCAATTCGTTTGGTACACTAAACACAAATCTTCACCAACCACCTCTGCAGCAACTTTCTGTTATTACCACTATCTCGGTGGCCGTAATGTTGTTGTCTCCAGTCCGTAGAACCGACAGAAACTGAACAATTTTAGTTCACTACGCCGATGACAGTGCTCCAGAACCTAGGTATCCCAATTTAACCCCTTAATTGTTTTGACCACTGTATGACGTACTGCAAGGAAGTAATGTTGTCAAAGTAAAAACAAGCATTAGGAAAGAATTGGGGAATTCGGGAGTAATGGAATGGTGTTATTCACTAGCCTTAGTACCTGGCGTTGCCCGTGTAAGTAATTATTCCATTCTTGTGTTAGTCTCTCTCCGTTCTTCAGTCCATCACCTTCTGCCCCTCTCTCTACCTGTTTTGAATTTCAAGTTGTACTTGCGTTTTCGCGTAGCTCAATACTTGGATGTCTCATGAACAATATGCCCTTCAACAGTGAAATGTCAGGAAATTATATATAAATATGTGGCGTCTGTTCCGAAGAAACAGACGTCACTTCTGATCCTGCAATTGTTACGCTTTCATATTCACTTTATGACATCAACGGCAAATAGACAAAATTGAAAATGTGTACAGAGCTGGGACTCGAACTCGGGTCTCCTGCTTTCTAGGCAGTTATCTGACCACTACACCACTGGGGACATAGTGATCCCCGCACCAGCAAGGTATACTAAGCACGCCTCCCGTCAAATACAAATTTCCCAACCCTCGTATTTTGTCCACATCTGTACACTTCCCAAACTATAGGTTCTTTATGAAACAGAAATAGAAATTTTTCTGTATTTTCAGGCTACTCACAGGTACTGCTGTAATTTGAAGCAGTTATAGCTAACAGAAAGAGAGGTTTTAAAGGAATTTTTGTGTGTAATTTATAAACATTCTGGGTAAACTGGCTGAAATACGATGAATTATTGTCACCTATCACTGCTGTAAAAAGCGATTCCATTGCCACCCAGTGGTGTTGTGCGGCATTCTGAACAGAGGATGCTTTGTAAAGGTCTTTCATAGTACAAGACCGTGTGTATAGCAGCCCAATGTTATGTGGCAGAAGATGCTTTGTACCGATCTGCTCACCGATGATGCAGCCCGTAGAATTTTTTCATAACAATACTACATGCCAGGGTGCGCGTCTTGCGAAAGTTACATAGTGGAGAGCGTTTCACATCAAAGACGTGTGGCAGAGGGTATTCCGCTCCAATGTTACAAAGTGAGATTGATTCTTACTAGTGTTGTAGGGAATAGTTTGTAATACTTTGGTACTATTTTGTACCAACTGTGACAGAGCGAGATGCATACCAGTCTTATGTGGCAGAGGGTCCTTCGATTTCGTGGCAGAGGAAACATCGTACCAGTGCTGCACAGAGGTTCAATCTAATGGTGCATTGCAGACGATGTTTCGTACCACAATGCAAAGGACAATGTACACAGTATCGACTCTGTGTCGCTGAGAATAGTCGTTAGGAATGTTGCGCGACAAAAAATGCCTTGTACTGATGTTGCGTCGCAAATGTGTCTCATATCAGTACTGCATTGTTGAGGTAGTTCCCCAAGAAAATGTTACAGGGCCCTTACTTTTACTTATTTTTATAAACGACTAGCTGGTACCCGGCGCGTTGCTGCTGCAGAAGTAATAATCGTGCAGACACCGTTTGAAATTTGAAAGTTTAGCTTGTTTAGCTACAAAGTTTTATTACAATCAGATAAACATTGTGGCAGCGCATAAAATCAGAACATGCGATCAAATATAAATGGGGTCTCCAGTATTCCATTAGTCCATCTCGTCCTTCCCCTTCTCTATATTCACTTGCTCCTCCCCCCCCCCTCTCCTACTGACCATTTCTGTGTCCATTTCCTCCTCCCCTGCCTCTGTTCATCTCCTTCCCCTGCCTATCTCCCCTCTCTCAGTTTCTGTCCGTCTCCTCCCTCCCCTCTCTCTGTCCGTCTCCTCCTCCACCTACTCCTCTCCCTCCTGTATATGAAAACATACATATATGCGCCAAGTTTCATGGTTATAGGTCAAACAGTGTCAAAGTCGTTAAGTACCCTCCGCCATGCTAAATTCACTGGCTTGCAGATTATAAAAAATCTCCTTCATGAAAACATACATTGAAGTGTTGACTTTCATGGTGACCACTCAAACTATTTGGAAGTGTGTTGCAACGTATTCTCCGCCATACAGCTACCGAGGCTTACGAAAGGTAGCCCATGTATTAATTCGGGGTATAAGTTATCTCCAGTCGACATTTCACTCAAATCCGTCCAGCTGTTTTAGTGTGAAGAGAAACAGACGTATTAACTGTAAGGTATCCTCCACCACACACCATACGGTGGCTTGCTAAAGGTAGCTAATGCGTTAAGTCAGGGTATAAGCTACCGCTGTTCCAAATTTCATTCATATCCGTCCAGCCATTTCGGCGTGATAGAGTAAGAAACGAATTAAGTAATTGTAATGCACCCTCCGGCCTGCGCCACATGAAGTTAATTTTAGTATTCCTATAACCTTCGTGCGAGTGGAAGAAATGAGTTGACAAAGTTTAATCGTAATCGGATGTACGGTATGGCCGTGCATAAAAGACGAACAAACAAACATTAATTTTTATATATTAGATATGTCCTGAAGTACATTTCATTCCATTCCATGATGGTGGTGGTGGTGGCGGCTGGTGCAGCAACAGTGTTGAATAATTAAAAAAATGCTCAGTCTCTGTTGCAATATTTTATTATCCAATAACGCGTTTCGCGCTGTTAGCGCATCGTCAGACTGGAAAAAGACAAATGTTTTGTTACAGTCCGTGTAACTGGCGGGCAGCGAATCTAATGTGGCTTATATTCCTGCCTTGAGTTATTACTTCTCCTATCCCTTCTCTCTCTGTCCATCTCCTTCTTTCTAAAATCCTGTTATATTTATCGGATAAGAAATAACGCTGTCTTGCATAATGTACAAAATTATAAGTGCAGTATCCAAACAAAGAGAGATAGTTGTCATTTTTATATATACGTATTTATGAGACAATGTGAACAGCTCTCTTAGACCGCGCATGATGCTGTCACTTATCTGTTATTAAAGTCACCAGAAGACCAAAAGCAATTGCAAAATGATTTAGACAAGATATATGCATGGTGTAAAAATTGGCAACTGACCGTAAACGATGAAAAGTGTGAAGTCATCCATATAAGCATTCACACGATAATTTAGTCAAAACGAATGCCGTAAAATCAACTAAATACCCAGGAACAACAATTACGAAGAACTTAAATTGGAAAGAATTCATACAAAATATTATAGCGAAGGCGAACCTAAGTCTACACTTAATTAGCAGAACACTTAGAAAATGCAACAGTTCTGCTAAAGAAAATGCCTATATTACATTTGTGTGTCCTATTTTGGATTATTGCTGTGCATTGTCGGGTCCGCAACAAGTCAGACTGATGGATAGTACAGAGAAACGTCATACAAAGGCAGCTCGTTTTGAATTATCGCGATGTAGGGGGAAGAATGACACGGAAATGATTCACGAGTAGGGATGGAAATTATTAGGAGAAAGACGTTACTCCTTGGGGCGAGATATTTTTTATTTATTTATTTATTTATTTTGCGAAATTTCTTTCTCCAACTTTTGTTAGCAGCCACCTACGTAGGGAGACATGATCACCATCTTAAAATAAGAAAAATTATATTGAAGATGGAAAGATTCATATGTTCCTTTTCCTGCGTGCTACTGGAAAATGTAACGGTACATAAATATCGTATAAAACGATTCGATGAATGCCGTGCACTTCAGTGTGATTTGCAGAGTATTTACGTAGATGTAGAGGTACCATTGACGTGTGGCATAGGTCAATTTGCCACGATATTGATTCATCGTATATAAATGACAATGCTTCACACTAATCTTACATTACATTCGATTCATCTTACTACAGTAAAATAGCAGCTGGTCTTCCAAATAATGGTACATGACTGTGGGTGCCGCATATCAAGGTTCGGTATGAAGCAGCGTGCTTCACAGCAATGTCGCGTGGCAGGATCTGCGTCCTGATAAAGCGGTTCGCCGGGAGGAGAGGCAACCCTTTGTACAGAGAGGTACTGCGGTGACACATACGAGCACGGGGTTGCCTGGCAACAATTCGGGCAACGAAACCCCAGAGAGCGGCGAAAGCACAACCAGAGAGCCTCCTCCTTGGAGCTGTATTTCCTTCCACCAAGTCACGTACCAGGAAATATATCGTCAGGCTTACCTCTGGGAAGTAGATATCTGTAGTAGCGCAGAGCCAGACGCGACCAGCCGACGCAGACGATACCGTGCACCTAAAGGCTGTTCCTAACTTCCTCCAAGAGGAGTTTCGTCCAATGCAGTTCAGTCGAGCTGATACCTGCGAGTACTAGTAATGGTAGTAAATCGGGCGTACCAGTAGTTCCGGCATATTCGTAACAGACAAGTCAGGCCTTGGTAGGATCAGTGAAATTGGAACCATTTTCATTTATTTCTGGTACGTTGCCCTTCCTATAGAACGCTGTCCCAGACAATAACTGAAAAATGCCAGTTAAGAGATTTTTCATATTAACCTGAACTTTCAAACTGATTGCTGAAATGTATTATCATCTGGGCTCAACAGTACATATATTTGTAATATAGGTGTACATTAAAATTTCCTCCATAACCATTGCTTACGACATCTCGTAAATAAACAGATAAGTGTGTCAGTTGTGCAATGATTCATTCAGTTTTAAAGGTGTACTTTTATTTCTAAAGTTTTTTCTTCACCTCGCTGAAGTGGGAAAAAATTACTTCTTCAGTTTTACTTCCCCAGTTTTACCGGCAAGTGATGTACAAATGTGTGTTAAGCATAAGGGACTTAACTACGGGGTCATCAGTCCCTAAACTTACAAACTACTTATGAACTACCAACAACTAAGGACGGCACAAATATCCATACCCGAGAGGGATTCGAACCCCCGACCATAGTGGCCGTGCAGACCGTGACTAAGTGATGTACAGAATTTCTTCGAAGATGCTGAACACGAATAACTATATTACATCGTTGATTGTGTGGTACCAACAATAGTGAACTAAATATACGTAGCATTTACATAATTTTAAATAATAAGATCAAGAAACGGATATTTGCAATGAATGATATGTCAATCCTCAGTAACTTCATACTGTCAATATAGCGAGTTCGCGTATTCGCCAAAACTACATGATAAGATGCATTGGCTGTAAGTATTCGAAATTCCCTCTTCAGGTTACGCTTATTGTGATTCTACAACGTTTATAGACAATAATATCACTGAACGGTGAAAGACTGAGCTTTTAAACATGTTTGAAATATTAATATATGTTCTGCACATCACAAAATGTAGCCTTTTCGATACATTTGACAGCGTGGAATCGTTTGGAATTACTGACTTAACGATACTCAATAATGCAGGACGACATTGCCATTTCAATTTTTTAAATATCCGCTTATGTAATTTTTTTTAAATACGAGTCTCCTTCGTCCCGATAAAACGTGGGTAAAATAACGCTTTTAGATGAAAGCAAAAATCCTGGTTGCTGAGCCCAATAACGCTAAATGTCAATTTAGTAGTAAGTGACAACTGCTCTAGAGTGAATAATCCGTTACGAGGTGCTGTCATAAAGTTGAAACTTTCACCCTGCAAAAATAAAATTACACGATTATTTTTCTTGTTTTATTGCAGACACGCGTGCCTCATTCAATTAGAAAAAAGTGTTCGAGAAGAGTGTAAGACAGGCAGTCTTTCGCAATCTACGCATCGAAAAACTAACGATGAAAATCAAATAAAAAAATTGAAGAGTGCAAGAAAAATGCAGAATGAAAGGATATCAGTGAAACGATTCGCTGATTATAATTATATATTCAGTGAAAGTGAGAAAGAATTAGAGGGTTCGTTATAAAGAATGAATAGTCCAATGAGTACATAATACGGACTGAAAGTAAATACGGAATCAACGACAAGAAACAGAAACGAAAATAGCGAAAAAGTTTACATCAAAATTAAGGATCACGGACGAAATAAAAGAATACCTTCCAATCAACATAAATTTCGAACGGAGCATTCTGGACATAAGCAGAGCAAAGCAATCAAAAGGGTGTTCCTGGCCAAAAAAATCTACTGGTATCAAAGACAGGTCTTGATATGAGGAAGAAACGTGGGAGTATGAACGTATGGATCACAGCATTGTATGGAGGTGAATCAAGGACTGTAGAAGAACCCGAAAGGAATAGAGTTCGAGCATTTGGAAAGTGGTGCTAAGTAAGAATGTCGGACATTAAGCTGATTGTTGCAGGCCACAGAATTGTACTGAACAGACGAACTTAAAATGCAATTTGATCGTATTCAGATTTAGTAGAATGGTTTGAACGGTCTCCAATAGTTGAACCTTGCATACCACAGCACAAATTGTGCTTTCGCTACACTCCAACGTATTTTATCCATCCTAATATTTTGGTAAGAAAAACAACAGCCACTGGCACAACTGAAATATTAGTGCCGTTGTTCCAAGATATTTTAAAACACTCCTATGGAAAACTGGTTATTATGACGACGACAGTGATTCTATACTCTGTTCACCGAAACTAGAGACGGACTGTAAATACAGCAAGGCGCGTAACCAGGGGTGGACAAAATGGGGATGCATGCTCAATGTCGCCGCATCCGTTTCAGGTGTAAAGCGTATGTGTGTGTTATGAGGGGTGATATTAGAGGCTGGCTAGAAATTTCATCTTAAAGGACCACTTACCATACGTATTAAACTTTCATATTATTTCTTTTTTTCTCTGTCTCATCTGTATCGCGCAAGTGTAAACTCATTATGTCATCCTACATTTTGAATTTACGCAAGAAGCGATCAAAGAAGAAATCATTAAGTTCTTAATGTGTATAAAACGGAGCTGTTATGTCCAGAACAATAAATGACATTGTTATAAAAACAGCTGCATCTGTCGCGGTTGGTCGTTTCTCAGTTTATCATATTGTAAGTGATTACATGGCCACGCACTCTTTGAAGTCCGAAAAAGCATCAACAACAGACGCTTAGAGAAAGTGTTGATAACTTTCACAGAAATGTGATACGAAGAAAAGTACATGAATCCAGAGTGAAACTTTCACTCTGCAGCGGAGTGTGCGCTGATATGAAACTTCCCGGTAGATTAAAATTGTGTGCCGGAAGCGAGACTCGAACCTGGGACCTTTGCCTTTCACGGGCAAGCGCTCTACCGACTGAGCTATCCCGACACGACTCACGATGGCGCCTCACAACTTTACTTCCGCCAGTACCTCGCCTCCTACTTTCCAAACTTCACAGAAGCTCTCCTGCGAACCTTGCAAGACTAGCACTCCTGGAAGAAAGAATATGGTGGAGACATGGCTTAGCCACAGCCTAAGGGATGTTTCCGGAATGAAAGGCAAATGTACCAGGTTCGAGTCCCGGTTCCGGCACATAATATTAATCTGCCAGGAAGTTTCATATCAGCGCACACTCGCTGCAGAGTGAAAGTTTCATTCTGGAAACATCCCATAGGCTGTGGCTAAGCCATGTCTCCACCATATTCTTTCTTCCAGGAGTGCTAGTCTTGCAAGGTTCGCAGGAGAGCTTCTGTGAAGTGTGGAAAGTAGGAGGCGAGTTACTGGCGGAAGTAAAGTTGTGAGGCGGCGTCGTGAGTCGTGTCGGGATACCACAGTCGGTAGTGCGCTTGCCCGCGAAAGGCAAAGGTCCCAGGTTCGAGTCACGGTTCCGGCACACAATTTTAATCTGGCACGAAGTTTCAAGTACATGAATTATTGTTTTGTTGACATAGTTCTTACAGTCATAAACGCAAATGCAGATTTGGGCAGTTTTCAGAGAATCTATGAATTATTAAAAGAAATTAATTTTGGATATCTGTGGCGTCTAATATCACTGCTATATAGCAAAACACACACCCGCGTTACACCTGATACAGAGGTTTTAATTACAGACTATTAACGTATCCACCAACAGCCTAAAGTTTATGATGTTTTATTTAACGACCGGTTTCGGTGTTGCATTAATACCGTCTTCAGACCCTCTACGAATTACGTTGCAAATCGGTGTTGTATCCATAACATAATGATATACGCAAGTCATGCAAAATATAAAGAAGAATTAATGTAATACGGTAACCAGTCGTTAAATAAAACAACATAAATTTTACGGCTGTCGTTGAATAAGTTAATAATTTGGAATTAAAACTCCACCAACAGCTGCAGTCCCTATTCCATTACAACGTGGAACCACATCGATTGATAAATAAGTAGCGACATTGACCGAGCGTCCATTTTTGTCCGTCTCTGATCACGCGCCTCGCTCTGTTCACAGTCAGTGTCTCGTTTAGGTGATCGGAGTATAGTAAGACTTTTAGTGCCGAGACATCACAAATTTATTAGACTAAAAATACGCTGGCACATGAACGAAACATTAACTTCAGGGGGAAAATCACATTAGGAGGCTGTTTGTTACTGATTTTGTGGGATTTATTTTGGGTGGGAAAAAGTAATGAGAAATTACTAACATTCTGACATTATTTCATTCATAATTCTGTTTGTATGAATTTATGTGAATAATTTCAGCTACACATAACAACATTATGCAGTGATGCCGAAGGTTATGAGCAGTGTAGCCATTCCGAGTTTCATCTGATATCAAAAAGGTTTTGGCTTTACATGAATAACGTATTTAATAAGGATATGGACCTCAACGCAGGTGACAATAATGAGACGTACAGATGTTGCAGGCGTTGGAACAATTTACTTCGATAATCACGAATGTTTGTTTCCAATTATGCAACGATCAAGACCCCTAAAATCATGATATCATCTCACAAGTTGTTTCATAAATTCTTACTTGTATAAAGATTTATACTATGAATTTTCTATACTTTTCGGACTAGACTGCACGCATAAGTGCAAAACACCATCTCGGGATAAACACTTTTGAACATTAAAAATAATGTACCAAGCTTACCGATTAATGTGTGATTCCAGCACCATATAGTAATCCCTCGTCTTCCTCATAGGCTCCGTTTTGCGCTTGCAGCAGTGCTTTCCGAGCTTTGCTTTTCGACCTTCTTTCGATGGCAGTGACCTACGTCATATCTGCCGCCTCATCCTGGTTATCCATTTGTTAAGCTTTGCGTGCCTACTACAATTCCTGCCTCATTCATGACCATCAAAATGAATGAATTACCTTCATTGAATACGCACGCTGCCAAATACGATGCCAATTCAACGAACTTGGAGTCCAGAGTGCAAGTGTTTAGAAGATAATTTTCCATCTGAATGTTGTTTGTGGTCACCTAAACACCTCTCCAGTGATTCATCCCTTGATCAATCTTCGTAGATTGGAAAAATTTCCTTCTGTAGGTCGGCGTGCAACGGGGTAGGGTGCGGTTCATGCCCCATTCCAAGGGCTGTTCGTTTCTGCCAGTCGCACCAGCTCTAATGTCTAAATAGATGCGAATTTCGCTCTGAAACTTTGACACCTTATTCTTGGATAGTTAAACGGACCTGACCTCGACGTGAGAATGACAGAAAAGTAGAAAAACATTTCTCCCGTTTCCAAAAATGTATGGTTTATTTACTTTTAAATACTTATTAGTCTTCAACGCTCTTTGAACAAAAGTTTGCATACTACCCACGCTGATGCTATAGGCAAGGAATACCACCATAAACATTCCATGCCTAGAACAGTCATGGAAACAATAAAGCCAATATACAGGGACCTTGCAGATAAAAAATTAATTAGCAAATGTGTACATGGACGCACACAAAATCCTAAGCATGTGGCAACGAGTACCGGAAACTGTTTGTTGAATGGACAATACTCAAAATAGGTGTGACGCATGCTGTTATCTGTTTCAGAGATGGTGTAATTAGCAGGACAAAAGTAATGGTCAAATTAGGCAACCAACCAAGATATAATACACTAATGTCCATTAAAATAGCTACACCAAGAAGAAATGCAGATGATAAACGGATATTCATTGGACAAATATATTATACTAGAATTGACATGTTCAAGATCCTCAGAACTCAATGCCCAGAACAACCACCTCTGGCCGTAATAACAACGTTGATACGCCTGGGCATTGAATCAAACAAAGATTGGATGGCGTGTACAGGTACAGATGCCCCTGCAGCTTCAACACGATATCACATTTCATCAAGAGTAGTGACTGGCGTATTGTGACGAACCAGTTGCTCGGCCAGCATTGACCAGACGTTTCCAAATAGTGAGACATCTGGAGAATGTGCTGGCCAGGACAGAAGTCGAACATTTTCCGTATCTAGAAAGGCCCGTACAGGACCTGCAACATGCGGTACGGATTATCCTGCTGAAATATAGGGTTTCGCATAGATCGAATGAAGGGTAGAGCCACGGGTCGTAACACATCTGAAATGTAACGCTCACTATTCAAAGTGCCGTCCATGCGAACAAGAGGTGACCGAGACGTGTTACCAATGGCACCCCATACCATCACGCTGGGTGATAAGTCAGTATGGCGATGACGAATACACGCTTCCAATGTGCGTTCACCGCGATGTCGCCAAAAACGGATGCGACCATCACGATGCTGTAAACAGAACCTGGATTCATCCGAAAACAACGACGTTTTGCCATTCGTGCACCCAGGTTCGTCGTTGCGTACACCATCGCAAGCGCTCCTGTCTGTGATGCTGCGTCAAGGGTAACCGCAGCCATGGTCTCCGAGCTGATAGTCCAAGCTGCTGCAAACGTCGTGCAACTGGTCGTGCAGATTGTTGTTGTCTTGGAAACGTCCTCATCTGTTGACTCAGGGATCGAGACGTGACTGCACAGTCATGCGGATAAGATGCCTGTCATCTTGACTGCTAGTGATACGAGACCGTTGTGATCCAGTACGGCGTTCCGTATTGCACTCCTGAACCCACCGCTTCCATACTCTGCTAACAGTCAATTGGATCGCGACCAACGCGAGCAGCAATGTCGGGATACGATAAAGCGCAATCGCGATAGGCTACAATCCGACCTTCATTAAAGTCGGAATCGTGACGGTACGCATTTCTCTTCCTTATACGAGGCATCACAACAACGTTTCACCAGGCAAAGACGGTGAACTGCTGTTTGTGTATGAGAAATCGTTTGGAAACTTTCCTCATGTCAGTACGTTGTAGGTATCGCCACCGACGCCAACCTTGTGTGAATGCTCTGAATGGCTAAGCATCTTCTTCCTGTTGGTTAAATTTCGCGTCTGTAGCAATTTTAATGGCCAGGAGTGTATTATGATAGCTGCTCGGACTGCCATACATCATCAGCGACTAGTTGAAGCTGATAGAGCTGCGGACGCCATCACTAAAGAGTCCAGAGTAAAGTAAATATTCCTTAAAAATCTGCAGAGGATAAAGAAGCAGCTGGCCAGCAAGATTATGCCACTGGAATGTTCTGAAAGAGGCATACGGTGAGTCATAAACACTGTGAACATTAGGTATATTTATCTTGATAATTTTTCCCAACTGAATAAGGGGAAACTATCTTTGTATTATGCCTAATAAATTGCAGAAATGATCTATGTTTGTCATTTTATATATAATTTTAACGATAATTTATAATAAAATAGTAATGAAGTCTAATAAGGGTTTTTTTTTATTTTCTCAGATATACTCCAAAATACAAAACAAGAGGCATAATGTGTTCCTAAGAATGTTGGCAGCACCCTGCCACAGTCTGAATGCACCATTAAATGGTTCCAGAATGCGAACTTGTATTATAAAAACATCTACAAGGCAAAATATTGTAATTCTTAAACTGTCACAGATATTTCAATAATTTTCCTTGAGTTAATGTCATTCAGTGTTGGTACAAAATCACAACTTCCTCCGCATTATAGATCAAGAGTAATGTGCACCGAAAGCGAGGTGTGAAAATGTAGTCCGTTCACATCCAGGTCCCGTTAAGCTACCGACCTATGCAATAAAAAATTCTTTATTTTTGACCCTTCTAATGTGGTTTAATACAAAGTAGGTTGCAGTTACGAAGAAATGAGATCTTAAAGAGAGAAACGTTTTCACTGTGGTGTAGTTCAAGCAAGGGAAATTTCTGATCTCATCACTGACTTTATATACAGGATGGTCCATTTACAGTGACTGGGCCAAAAATCTCTCGAAATAAGCATCAAACGAACAAATTACAAAGAACAAAACTTCTCTTGCTTATAGGGGGAAAACAGATGACGCTATGGTTGGCCCGCTAGATGGCGCTGCCTTAGGACAAACGAATATCAACTGCATTTTTTTAAATAGGTATCCCCATTTTTATTACGTATACGTCTAGTATGTAAATAAATATGAATGTTTTATTTGGAACACTTTTGTCGCTTTGTGATAGATGGCACTGTAATATTCACAAACATATTGCTCACAGTTTTAGACGAACAGTGGATAACAGGTAGGTTTTTTTTTTTTTTTTTTTTTTTTTTTTTTTTTTTTTTTTTTTTTTTTTTTTTTTTTTTTTTTTTTTTAATTAAAAGACAGTACGTAGGTACGTTGAACTTTATTTCGGTTGTTCCAATGTGATACATGTATTTTGTGAAATTATTATACATTATTAGAACGCATACTATTACTGCGTGATTACCTGTAATTACCTCACGACTTCAATAAATGTTCAAAATGATGTCCTTCAATTCATTTGTTAATACGCGTAACGAAATTCCTCTCAAGAGCGAGTAGTTCGCCTTCAATAATGTTCTCACATGCATTGACAATGCGCTGACGAATACTTTCAAGCGTTGTAGGTTAATCACGATAGCAAATATCCTTCAATTTTCCCCACGGAACCAAATCCGGGGATGTAAGATCCGGTGAACGTGCGGGCCATGGTATGGTGCTTCTACGATCAATCAACCTGTCATTAAATATTTAAGACCGCCTCAATTGCACGCGAGCCATGTACCGGACATCCATCATGTTGAAAGTATATCACCATTCTGTCACGCAGTGAAACATCTTGTAGTAAAATCGGTAGAACATTATGTAGGAAATCAGCATACATTGCAACATTTAGACTGCCATTGATAAAATAGCGGACAATTATCCTTCCTCCCATAATACCGCACCATACGTTAACCCGCAAAGGTCGTAGCCATCGTTGATTTTCCGTTGCCCAAAAGTGCATATTATGCCGGTTTACGTTACCTCTGTTTGTGAATGACGTTTCGTAGCTAAACAGAACGCGTGAAAAAAATCTGTTATAGTCCATTTATTTTGTGCCCAGCGGCAAAATTGCACACGATGTTCAAAGCCTTCGACAGGCAAATCCTGGTGCATAGAAATATGGTACGGGTGAAAACTATGTTGATGTAGAATTCTCAACACCGACTATTCTGCGATTCCCGCTTTTCTCTCAGTTTGTCTGCTACTGATGTGCGGATTAGCCGCAACTGCAGCTAAAACACTTACTTGGGCATCATAATTTGCTGCAGGTCGTGGTTGACGTTTCACTTGTGGCTGAACGCTTCCTGTCTCTTTGAATAACGTAACTATCCGACGAAAGTTCCAGACACTAGGATGATGTCTTCCAGGATAACGATCAACATACATAGCACAGGCCCGTTGGGCATTTTGATCACAATACCCATAAATAAATATGTTTTCTGGAATTGGTAAACGGTCCATTTTAACACGAATAATGTATCACGAAGCAAATACCGTCCGCAGTGTCGAAATGTTACGCGATACCACGTTTGCGACTATTACAGCGCCATCTATCACAAAGCGAAATAAGTGTTCCAAATAAAACATTCATATTTATTTACGTACTAGACGAATATGTGAAAAAATGGGGGGTACCTATTTTTAAAAAAAGCAGTTGATATCCGTTTCACCTATGGCAGCGCCACCCAGTGAGCCAACCAAAGCGCCATCGGTTTTACCCCTTCAAGCTAGGAAAGTTTTGTTATTTGTAGCTTTTTCGTTTGATGGTTATTTCGTGAGATATTTGGCCCGGTCACTATCAATGGACCACCCTGTACATAATGTCGGTTCTATGACCAGTCCAAAAATTATGTCCGTTTTGTACCTCTGAGTTTGTATCTTTTAGATATTGACAGTCTCAAATTCAGACTCTTTGCTATCGTAGTGACACCTTCCGACCCATTGAAGAAAATTTAATTGAAAAAATGTCTCAACGTAGATCACTTATCCCGCACGACGATTAAACCTATACTCGACCACAGAAACCAGTCAACCACAGCGGTAGCGACAGGCATTATTGTCGTAGTTAAGTGATACAGAATCTTAGTAAAGCGAAGAAAATTGAATAACTGACAAATGATGAGAATAAGTAAAATTAATCCTTGGGCAACAGGTACAAGTAAAAGTTAATCCTTGGGAAATAAGTAAAAGTAATAGTGAATCTTTGGATAACATGTACAAGTGAATTGACTACAGCATTAATCTAGAATGCCTTTTGATGAAATACGTGAAACAATTTCTATTGTATGAAGAGATTAGACGATGAAAGGTTAGACGTTTACTAGCGTACTGTGTAAGTACAAGAAGGTGTTAATGTTGATCTATCCTCTTAAAAAGTACAGCGGATACCCTTCATCAAGTACAATGATCGGAGAAGCTGGTGGAAACTGCTTAGATCTGTGTGAGTTTGAAACGTACTTTAAACTGCTGCTCGGTGAGAGTTTCATATAACTTTATCTCGGTAAACAGCTCTCACATCAAGTGTCCGTTAATGATTACTTGCCGCACAGAATCCAGAGGGTATTTGAGAGCTGACTGTAAACTGAGAAACTAACTAATGGACTTGTAACCAGCACTCGACACAACATAATTAATTCTATCTTAACATGAAGTAGTCCTTTCCACAAAACCGGCTACATTACACAGGGGGTAGACGAAACAACATGTACATCATGCAGTATACAATATCATCTTACAGGTTGGCACCATTGTGTACACATTAACATTGAGACGCGTCTTGGACGTTACCTTGCGGATTTATTATACGTTTTGTTCTGCGAAGATCTCTCAGACTCCCAAAGAAACCAACTCGATAATACCACAGTCTTACACAGTCACGACACTCTCGTAAATTTTTGTTATTCACTGTGACAGCGGCGCTCTAAGCGGCCGGCAAGCTACATTTCTGAATACGATATTGGATGAGTTGCGAATAGTATCGTTTATATAGATTTTAACGTACTTTTTACATTAGTAAAGGTATGTAATGCCTTATAATAGGTAATAACTTAAAAATAGCTCCACATTTGTCTTACTTAAGTTTCCTAAGGTCCCTGGCAAGGTACTAAACGGTACATTACAAGATAGTTTATTTACCGCTATCTTGTAGCCCACAGGCTTCTGCTAAATAATTTCATTTTCTATTAAAAAATAAAAAATGGCTAGAAAAAACGTCACAAACGTAGCAATAAAACAGCAAAAGCAATGAAACTGTTTTGCAACAGAGAAGAAGCCAAAAACTATTGCAAAACTCAACACTCAATTCAAATTCAAATGTTCAAATGTTTGTAACTATATCGGACCCAACTGCGAGGTCATTAGTCTGTAGCTTACAAACTACTTAAACTAAGGTAAACTAACCTAAGGACAACACAAACACCCATGTCCTAGGAGGATGTGAACCCCCGACGGCGAACAGCCCCGCGAACCGCAGCACGGGGCCCCAGTGCGCTCCGCTAATCCGCCTCGGCAACTCAACAGTCACTTGAGTAATACTGTTTCGATAAAAACAGTATGGCTGGAGCTCAAAATTCATGGATGGGATGCAGTTGCTAAATCCTTAATAACGGAAGCCCACCGCAGATCTGCGAAGGAAGCGGTGCCACGATAATAAAACCTGGACAGTTGATAACTGCAAATATGAGGAATAGTTCGAGTAATCATCTTTTACATTCCTTCCTACTACATATCTGCCTGTTGCATTTAGAATGAGGAGGTTTCATCGTGATATGATCTATGTCGTGATATTCCGTCACAAATCGGACGTCATTGTATATATCACTAGCAATGTTTACTATGACTAATATACTGCTAACCAACATGTCCATATTCCATAATGATAATGCAACCACACACAGTGAAAATGGTTCAAACTTGATTTTTACAGCATTTGAACAATTATGGGAAGTTTTCGAGCGGAGAGTGAGAATCAGTTTTTCAAAAACATTTTATTTATTCCTTAACGAACTTTGTCATTAACAATATAAATTAACGAATTACACAAGTTGACGCAAAAGACGATGGACACTGGGAACTGATGGAAAGAACTGATTTAATGCGTCATTACCATTACAAATACAAACATTACGTTTACTTTTATGTTCCAACTGTGTTCGTCTTTATTAATACATTTTAAGTCTTTTTTAGACATTGTAGCATACTCCATGACATAGTGCGGTGTGTAAGATAACCCTCTTTTAATTTAATGTCCACCATATGCTTTATATGATGTTTTCCATATATTAATATTACGAAGGTGGAGTCAACTACAACTTCTACCTATCTTAAATTCTCGTAGTCTCACTGTCGTAGGTGGTATGACGAAATAAGTCCAAAATTTTCTTTAATCTGACGGTCAGCTTAAAATTATCTTCTAACTCAGATAGTCATAAAAATATCTATTATTTGTTGTTGAAAATATACAAAAACGTGGCGTCCATCTTACCTTCGCATTTTAACACTTCTCCAAAGAATTTCCGTATCACAGAATATCAAAGAGGTAGAAAGGCTAGACGTACAAAAAAATCCTTGAATATCTCAGGAAATACCTGATTTGATTGATGAGATGATAAGATATAAAATGCAGTAAATTCAGCAGGCGAGTCCGTAGAATAATATACAGGGTGAATCACCTAACACTTGCACCGCAAATATTGCGGAAACGGAAAGAGCGATTGATGTGTGGTTTTCACAGAATGGATTTCCGTTTAAAAACATAATTTGTGCCAGTACTTTTACTGTTGAGCGATTTCTTCTGTTACGTGATGTCCTGTCTTAGAAAACATTGACTGAATAATTCACAAAGGCACATAGCCTTTATGGCAGTGCCGCAGTGGTTAATGTATTCCTTCGGTGTTCCGGGCCACTAGTTTCAGTACCTTTGAATGTTCCACACCTGGAAAATGGTAGTGGAGAGTCAAATTCAATTTTGTGTTATGTGTTTACTTGGTTTTCATTTGTTTTCTAACAACTCGAGCAAGTGGACGAGTTTATGATCCTGGGCTCAGAGTCAATGTTGTGTTATGTAACTAATAACGTTGTGTTTCAGTGAATGGTACACTGTGATAAATTTTTGATAGGTCTTTAGGAAAGAAAATTAATTACCGAATAAAAAATACAGGGTGCCATTTACAAAGTCATACCGCTGTTCATTTAAAAAAAAATGCTTGAAACATTTTGTAATTTGCATCTGGACAAATAGTTTTTTAGGTGGTCAAGATAATCGGTTTTTTTAACTACAACTTCTACTTATTTTGTTGTGTTGACGGCCTCGTTGTCGTAGTTGGTATGATAAAATAAGTTCAAGGTTTTTTGAATTTGATGGTCAACTTAAAATGATCTCCTAATTCAGATACCCATAAAAATATTTATTGTTTGCAGCTGAAAATATAGTCAATCATGTTGATCATCTTTCTTTCGGATTTTAACACATCTCGAAGGAACTTCAGTATCACAGACATAACAGCACTGATCTATACAGTATATGACAGACAAACACGAACTACACGCTATCTAAACCATCGAAACTTCGCAACTGCTCCCTTCTAACATCTTACATTTACTTTTATAGAACAAATAAAATTACTAGTACAATCTTTGATGTTAAGTCGAAATAATTATATTCAAAATAACATTTTTTGAATAGGCAGAATAAGATTAAAGTATTTGGTACACTTTTTGAACATCAATATACACATTTTAAACTGAAGAGACTATTAATCTACTAAAATAGGCATTTTGTATAGATTATGACGATGAATTCTGTATTATTTTCTTATATACTACGTTTACTGGAATTAATAAAAATTGAGTTATTTATATCGAACTAACATGTGTTTTGTTAATTAGTGCCTTGAAATTGACCTAATGAATAAAAATTTTAGTATGTTTTTATCAAATATGGATTTTGATGGCGTGTAAGTAATGACGTATTTCACATTTTGAATTATTAGTACTGACAGTTCAGTAATATTTTATAAACAAACAATTACTTTCCACAAGTTTGTGAACTCTAAAAACTAAGCTTTTAAACACGGTATCTTGTACTTGTGTTTCCCTTGTTATGTCTCGTTTAGGCACCATTGTCAACATCATAAAATGCGTCTTGAATGTAGTCCCAGTAGTGGTATGAGGCTTTTGAGAATGAACGGAGTTCTTGATGACACCCCAGAGGAAAATACAAATGGCCGTGGTGAACAATGAGTCATGTCAATATGTGCCCTTCCGCCAACCACTTTTTTTTGGAAAGTTTCGCTTCAATAATCACTGAAGATAGTGAGATAAGTGTGGTGGAAACATTCGTAATGTAAATAAATTTCTTTCCAGTTTTCAGCACACGTGAGTCTTTGTACAACGTACTTCTGCCAAATGATGATATTACTTCCCCCCCCCCTCCCTCCAAACAGACCAGGATGGTTTAGTAGTTAAAACGAAACATTTTAATTGTCAGTATACAAGTTAGTGCAATTATGGCTGTTAACTTCTCTATTTGACTTAAAATTGGTCTCGTCAGACCACACACCTTTATTTATTAGGTTAGGATAATGCTTCTGTTGTTCAAGCATCAATTCACAAAACTGAAGACGTCAATATGGTTCATCATCAAGTACTTTATTACACAAAAATTCTAATTGTAACCAATATCTGAATAAAATGCGTTACCACATGTATATATGTATATGTATATATGTATTCCAATTGTAACCAATATCTGAATAAAATACGTTACCATATGTATATTGGTACGATATCTCAGCCGATCCGCTAGTTGTTTTGAGCAGTCTATAATAGCTCTTAATTCTCATAAATTACTGAATTCCATCGACAGGTGATCTGAAACTGATTCCATATTGGGAAAGACCACATGGATAATGTCGTTGGGTAGAACACTCAGAATGTGCAACATACCCACTACAGAGCAGCCTGCACTAAAGTTGTTGGACTTCTGCTGTATGAGGGCCAGGCCGGACGGGATTGGCAGAGGACGTCGAGAGAGTACATGAATTACAGCTCGTGTTGATCATCACGCAACAGGAAAGAGTGTCACATATGATACTATAGTTGTGGTGACAAAAACAAACGCGGGTTTCGTTGCGCCGAGTTCTGTTTACGAAATTTCACTTTTTTCCCCAATTTAGGTTACGGTAGTAACACTAAAAGTGGGCCTTTGCGATTGTTTTTTGACAGCTCGAAATTTAAATAAAAATAACGGCTTAACCATTCACCTGACACGAAAATTGAATAACCGAAAGTGTAGAGGAGAAAATTCCCTACAACTTTGCTCTCTTATGTTTTTTTCATATCACGTATCGTTTCAGAGATATTTGTAAAAATTATGGCGATTTTGGGATGTATGTCTATCTGTCTGTCTGTCCGTCCGTCTGTCTGTCCGTAACGTCTTCCCCGTTTTTAAGACCAACCCGGTCAACCGATCAACACAATTTTACAGACATCATTGTTGGCCAACAGAGACCACAACCAACCTTCTTCAAATACTTCGAACAAAAAATACGGTAGTAAGACCAAAAAAAAAAAAAAAAAATTAACAAAAAACACGTCGTTCTTCGTACGATAATGGTAATCTAGTGTCTACAAATGCCATATTAGCATCATTTAACAACGGCCATTAATAGTACTAGACTAAAGAACCAAATTCTGTTTCGCCATAGCATAGTGGGCAATGCGTTGGCCTGTGATGCTGAAAGTTAGTGGTGCAAAACCCGCCACTACCTAATTTTTTTTTTCGTAAAAGGGTTTCAGACACTCTTATTAATTAATTTTTTATTGTTTACATTATTATTTTAGTCCAAAAATGTTTGCAAAAAATTATAAAGCTACAAATCTAAATTGGGCCGTAAAACACGCTTGTGCGATTTCTTTCTTCGAAAAAGATCGTTAACCGTCCCCGAGAAATGGAAAATCATCATTGTAATAAAAAGAGAAAGCAGAGCTCGAAAGGCGAGTAGAACGGTAGGGAAATAGACTGAAATTTGTTCAATGAAGCCAGTGGTATGTACTTAAGTCGGATTTGCAGAGTAGTGATGTAGATGTAAATGCAGATACGGTTAATGAGCAGGATAATAACGGTCGGGAACTACCGACTAACTCCGGATTTCTCATATTTTCCGCCGTGGTATTTCTAGAGATATATGTGGGAAGATGTGTCTTTTCTCGGAACGAGCGTTCTCTGAATTTTAATGTCGCAGTGACGCAAGCCGCCTCTCTTGTAGTGTCTGTCAATGCCGTTAGGTAAGCCATTAGGTAAGCGTTTCTCTGACGCTCCCACGCTCACTAACCACCATTTTAAAACAACCGAGGAAGGGTAAATAACAAGAGAGGAGAGCTCAACTATCTTCTAGGTAAAATTTTTGTGAATTAACATTTTTGTGGGCGTATTACATATTCGGAGAAAGATTTATTGAAAACGGAAGACACCTCTATACGTGCTTCATCGATCTAGGAAAGGCATTTGACAATGTTGCTCGAGACAAGCTGGCGACTACATTGAGGGAAAAGAGACTGGACTGGAAAACGAGGATACTTATAAACTCGTTATATCTCAATAAAAGTGAGAGGAGAAAGTACAAACTGGATTGGACTAGGAAAGGAGTACTAGAAAATGTGATTGACCAATGCTAAGGAGAAGAAATTGGAGGAAACAGTGTAGGGTGTTTGTGCGATTTGTTGATGACACCAACCACAGGGGAAATAGAATTACGGAAGTTAGACACCACTGAAGCTAACGGAAAAATTATGGAATGAAAATTAACACAAACACAACAAAAGTTTCGGCGATAGGAGGAAATAAAGAAATACAAATTTTGCTGAATGGAGAAATATTAGAACAGGCGCAAAATTTTAAGTGTCTTGGAAGCAGGTTAGACACGAATGAAAGTGCAGTACAGAAATTAAAACAAGGATAGCAGTGGCACAAGAAGCATTTTATACGAAAAGGAGAATTTTCGGCATCAGTCTGGACATAGAACTGAGGAAAAGACTTATAAAATGTATTGTATGGTGTGTTCTTATGTATGATGCTGAAACAGGGACTTTTAGAAAAGACTTATAAAATGTTTTGTATGGTGTGTTCTTCTGTATGGTGCTGAAACAGGGGCTTTTAGGAAGAAAGAGAAAGGCTGGAGACATTTGAGATGTGGACATGGAGGAGGATGGAAAGAATAAGTTGGACGGACAGAGTAAAAAATGAAGAGGTACTGAGAAGAATGGGAGAGGAAAAACAGTTACTACATGTAATAAATAGAAGAAAAAAGACACAGGCTTCCAAACGAAAAAGAAAACCCCAGTAGCATTTATGGACCTCACAGCAGCTTATGATACCGTATGGCTAGATGGATTACTGTACAAATTAAATCAAATTGTCCCAAGCTCAAAGATCACTGCACTGGTGGAAAATTTGCTTAAAAACAGCTCTTTTAAAGTTAACATAGGAAATACCGTAAGTAAATTCTGTACTACAAAAACGGATTTCCGAAAGGCTCTGTGTTGGCCCCCTTTTATTTAACTTGTACACCAGCGACATAGTCACCACTGACTATAAAGTTTAGTTATGCTGACGACGTTGCGATTGCAACTCAAAGCAACGCATTCAAAGAAGGTGATAAGCTCGACTAGTATTACAGAAATTGAAGACTTTAACCGAACCCTAATAAAATAGAAGTGAGTTCATTCCATTTAACCAACAGAATCCCAAATAGAGACTTAAATGTAATCAAAATCACTCCACTCCATATTTTTGTGGCGTTGTAACAGCAACCGTAATAGATATTCTGGTAAAAAACAGTCTTGATTGCACAAAATCGATGTTTCATTTATTTATACATGACTATTCTGGGCATCAGCAGACGTTGAAAGGGGGAATATTTACAAATTTAAAAAAAAAAAAAAAAAAAAAAAAAAAAAACAATAGTTAAGGAAAAGTATGTAAAGTCTTTCCTCAGCAAGAAGTACGAGGCGCGTTTTTTTTTAAGTAATTTTCGTTTGAACAGAAGTACACAACGAAAGGTTATTTCAAAAAGTAAATTTATTTTTAGAAATTACATACTTTACTCTATTTTTCTACATAGTTGCTAAGTTTGTTCAAAGACTTATCATGCCTCTCAACTAGTTTCTAAATGCCCTCTTCATATAATCTTGCCACCTGTTCCGATAACCAAGAGTTCACTGCCGTTTTGTAATCTCGACACGTCAGGAAATTCCTTTGAGAGACCTCTTATCGTGAAGCTCCTGTTCTCACGAATCCTCGCTTCAGCTGAAACCTCCAAATCGTCTGTAATCGAAGATGAGCGACCGGAGCGGTCCCCATCATGGACGTTGTCACAGTCGTCTTTGAATACTCGTACCCACTTATGCATTTTGCCTTTACTCATAACAGTATCACCGTACACTTCGCAAATTTTTCGATGCATTTCTGCAGCAGACAGGTTCCTTGTTGACAGAAACCATATCACTGAGCGGACCTCACACGCGGCGGGCGAGTTGATAGTCTTAAACATTTTGAAAGCACAGAATAGAACCGTACAGGTTAGCTACAGGGCTGAAACTTAACACAGTTGTTCCCGAGGCATGCCGGTACACGACGCACGCGCTCGTTGCGGTATGTGCGCGAACTACTTGTGTCTACAACAAAACGGAACTTACTTAAAAGACACGCCTCTTATTAAAAACAGGAAAGGTGCAGACTGCAGTCTGCAGTCCAAAATTAAATGTGATCTTCCGCAACAAAAAATTACGACATTCCCGACATCCCAAATATTTGGGTGTGACTCGACAGATCCCTGACATTTAGCAAACACCTACAACTAACAGAAAGAAGCTAATATCATGAAATAATGTACTAAGCCAACTGAGTGGTGTTAGCTGGAGATATAACGCAAACACCTTCAGACCTACAGCACGAGCACTTGTATATCCTGTCGCCGTATATTGTTCCCCTTTTTGGAATAGTTAATCATGTCAACAAAATAGATATCCATCTAAACGATGCTATGAGGATCGTGACAGGAACTCTAAAATCCACATCAATACCTTGGCTGTCAGTACTCACCAATATTTCCCACGACGACTACAAGCAATAACACATAAAAGGATGAAGTTCAAACGATGTCCTGACAAATGCACCCAGTGACATTTGCACCCAGAGACATTAGCACCCAGTTCTGGTCGAGGGGCGGTCCGCTTATCTCCCCGTCCGATCTCTGCCCGGCAGGTAGAAGAGCCGAGGGCTGTGAGGTCGCATTGACACGGCCGTACTTTACGGCAATGCGTCGCTGCAATAGCATTACTGCAGTTTGTAATGGAAGCCAGACTAAAGAAGAACAAAGAGATATTCATAAGATTTGTGATCCGGAAAATGCCTTCGATAATTTAAGGTGCTGCATGATGTTCGTAATTCTGAGAAAAATAGGAGTAAGCTCTAGGGAAAGGAGGGTAATACATTGTTGTATAAGAACCAAGTGTTTACAATAAGCGTCGAAAGTCAAGAAGGAAGTGCTAAGACTAAAAAGGGTGTAAGAAAAGGTTCTGGACTTTCGGCATCACTGTTCAACTTGCACAATGAAGACGTAATATCGGAAATAAAGAAGAGGTTCAAGTCTGTGATAAAAGTTCTGGGTAAAACAGTATCCATGATAAGATTTGCTGATGACATTGCTATCGTCTATGGAAGTGAAGGAAAATTACAGGATCTGTTGAATAAAATCAAAAGACTAATGAGCACATACCATAGATTGAAGGCAAACCAAAGAAAGACAAAAGTCATGAGAAGTAACAGAAATAAAAGTAGCGAGAAAATAACATCCGAATTGATTATCACAGTGTACACGAAGACAAGGAATTCTGTACCTTTGCAGTAAACAAACCCACCACGGATGAAGCAAGGGGACTAGCACGTGCAAAGAGGGCCTTCATGGGAAAGTGAAATCTATTGCTGTCAAACATCGCCATGGACTTGAGGCACAAATTTCTCAGAACATACATTTGCAGCACAACATTGCATGTTTGCAAAACTTAGGCTGCTGGGAATGAGAACAGAAGAGCATTGAAGCATTTGAGATGTACTTTAGAGAGTAGTACAAAATATCACGTTATTTTTGTAGGAACTGCTTGTAAGTTTATCTTTTACATCCATTAATATGAATTTTGGGTATTTTCCCAGGCATCTATTCTGGGCATTTGCCCCAACTTATAAATGTCGAGGCATTATACATCAGTAGGGAAACACTGATTGCCGGCCGCGGTGGCCGAGGAGACTGAGGCGCTCCAGTCACGGTTTGCACGGCTACTACGGTCGGGGGTTCGAATCCCCCCTCGGGCATGGATATTTGTGCCGTCCTTAGTTTTAGCTAGCTTATAAGTAGTTTGTAAGCTTAGGGACTGAAGATCCCGTAGTTAAGTCCCATAAGTTCTACAAACATTTGAAACACTGATTGGAATACATTCCTGGACAGCGCGTTGTTCTATGTTTTGAACAGTGGCAAATCTCTGTTCCGTCAGCTTTGGTCCTTTTTATAATGTAAAAGTAGCCTTCACAGCTTACCCTCGTTGGTCGTCGTTATGTCCATATCGAAACTATAAGCTCACAAACACACAAGCTGCACGAACTACGATATTCATAATCGTATTGACAGCAGCCATCCACTGAGGTGGACAAGAACCTCGTGACTGCAGGCAGACTGTGTCGAGAGAGCATTTCTGGTGACCGAGGACTCCCGGGGTGAGGGCGGCGTGGAATTACCGCGGGCACAGGAGCGGCCTAGCGAGGGGTACGGGTACAGGTAGTGAACAGGTAGTTTCCAGTCAGACTGGGTGAAAATGTCACAGATTTGTGGTTGGTGCAAATGTCACTGGGTGCAATTGTCACATATCCATTCAAACGACCCAGAGACTCAACTGTTCACGAAACAGTGAACAACGTACCACACATCCGACTGAAATCTAGAGAACCAGTATGGGTAAGCACTGGGCAGCTCGCCCCAGACAGCTATTATCTAGGCACAAGAATAGATCCGACTATCCAACTTCTGTGTGCAAGCCAACTAAGAAAATTTTAGAGCTCCTCAGCCGGATCATAACTCGCCATGCCGTGACGAAAACAACGCTACATAAGTGGAGAATTACTGACGATGACTGCGGAACATCGGCACGCTGGAGCACATTCTATGCGACTGCCCAAAAAACAAACATGGAAGGACTTTGTAGACGCAACACCTCGCACAAGCGATCAGCCCTGAGTGGCTAACCTTTTATTTCTATCGATTTAAGCTTCGCCGCTTTTCTATAGTTTTATTATGTGACTTGCATTTTTTCATTCCTGATTAAGTCAGTCCTAATAATTACCGAAACCGGGTAAAATAAACGTTATGTCCGCTACCGAGGGCTGTATCACCATCCATTGAATTTGTAAACTGTCGCTGAAAAAACTCATCCATGTTCAAAAACTTTATGATATGTACAAAGTGCACGGAGACTGCTTGTCCTAGCTAATTTCTCAACCTAACGCATCACAGATATGAGCCTGATTCTTACAAAGTTTTGCCTTATAAAAGCTGGTGACGCGTTGGCGCACAGAACTATGCAGAGACCACGCCACACACATACACACATCTAGACAGAGACCAACACAAACAAAAAACAGTTAATACACTCAGAGGTAGAAGAAACATAAACAAAAGACAGACGGAAAGCGACAGCTGCATGGTAAAGAACCTCTCACAAAACGGGTACACACTGAAGTGACGATGTAAATGTGTTCATCAAGAACCAAAATATACATCCACCTGTAGAACACACAAACAGCTCCATGGAGACATACACTGAGTAACACAAAAAAATCGTAAGTAATACTGAAAAATTAAATTTACTTCGCAAAAGTTTGTGCTACAGAAGTTGTTTCTAACCTAATAGGTCAAAATTTACGAAATTGTAACATAACAACGATTTATAACTGTCATACTGTGAAACACTGCAAAATAATATTTATAGCTTTACTGCAATACTATACAAATAAATAAATAAATAAAAATAAAAAGCATGTATTACAGCCCACTGATTATGCTTCACAATAAAGAAGCGAAACGCGTATGGCACAAAAACGCCTTTGATGTTGTTTGCAATAGACGGAAATATACTGATAATCTAATATGAATTCAGGTGTAAGGAAATGCTTTCTGAAAGCATTTGTTCGGAGGGTAGCACTGTACGGTAGTGAAACATGGACGATACATAATTCAGACGTAAATAGAGGTTTCTGAAACGTAGTGCTCAAGATTAGGTGGGTAGATCGCGTAACTGATGAAGAGGTACTGAACAGAATTGGGGAGATGAAGAATTTCTGGCATACCTTGTCTAAAAGAAGAAACTGATTGGTAGAACACATTCTTAGACATCAATGAATCCTGAATTTAGCATTAGAGGGAACTTTGTGTGGTAAAAATGGCAGAGGGAGACCAAGAAATGAATATAGTAAGAAAATTCAAATGGATGAAGGTTGCCGGTCTTATGAGGAGATGAAGAGGCTTGCTCACGATAGAGTAGGGTGGAGAGCTGCATCAAACCAGTCTCCGGACTGAAAACCACAACAACAACAACGTTTTCATTCTTGTATAAATTCATTGAAGTTTTGAAATGTAGGTTTGTTTTGAATACAGATGTATACACATAAGTGGAAGTGATTTTCTTCCAACTATTGTCTTTTCTTCATGTACTTACAATTGTTTTATATATATATTTTCCTGTATAATAAATAGATTCTTTACTTCGAATATTACTTGCCCCAATTTTCTGTAACACATGTGTCTAAATTTGAATGATCCAAGACCCAACAAGCAGATTCAAATGAATGTGGGTTGCCGTTCACATGAGCAGATGAAGGTGCTTGCTCAGGAGGGTTGCATCACACCAGTCTCCGCACTGAAGACCACAACAACAACAACTGTTAACACAGCACTTCGTAATGAGCTTTGCTAGAGATGCAGCTTACGATCTCGCATTCAAAAGGGTTGTTTGTTAGTGAAATGCGTACTATATATACAGTCGTTTTCCCTTGCACCATTTTCTGCTGTACAAGGAAAGAGAGAAAATTTAGCAGTAGTAGAAGTACCTTTAGTTAGTCACGGTATGGTGGTTCTCCCAGTATTTACGTAGATACAGACATTGCAGGGCGTACTTGCTACAGTTATATCGTGGCTGAGAAAATATTTAGGAAAGTTAAAAGGTGGTAGTTAACAGCTTTTAAATATTTGTAGAACGTCATGTTGACCACAGCTGCTTAATTTATTAGCTCAAAGCCACTGGTTTCGGTTAATATACCATTATCAAGCACTAGCAGACTTCAGCCAGTTGATTAACATGACATTTTACAATCTTGATAATGTTTAAAATAAATAAAAACACGACAATGTTGCAATATTCCACAATATTTCTTGTTTAGTAGAAACTATTTTTCGGCTGTTACACCATCATCGTCTACCTGCTGATGGCGTAACAGCCGAAAACTAGTTTGTACTAAATAATAAATATTGTGGAAGATTGCAACACTGTCGTGTTTTTATTAGTGATCATGTATCAAATATTCTACCGAGAACCAACTGAACATTCTATCAACGAAATTTAAAATAAATATATGGCATCATGTTTCACTTGCTAGATATGTTTTTCCAGTGAATGATATTACAAACTAATTAATAAATTAAGCAGCAGTGATTTAAAAAAAATAAAGAGAGAGAGAGAGAACAGGTAGTATTCATCTAAACTTCAGGCAGAGGCAGTTTTAATTAGCTTGGAATCTGGTATTATTTTAACTAAGAAAGCGATCTATAAATTTCCCTTATATCAGTCCATCCCAATACTCAATATAAAAATTTTCTTCACATCGTTCACAGGGCCTCTACAACGACAATCAGGCGACAGAATTTATGTAGTATGTGTTTATTAAAACTTAAATACGTAGTATTTTTGTTCCACAATATTTTTTATTTGCTTGTTATTAGCAGCTTTCGGCTTCTTAGGCCATCGTCAGATAAGTCCATACTAAACAGATAGTCCACACGTAACATTGAGGTTACATATACAAAGACGGATTTTCAAAGATATGTGAATCTACAAATTTCTTATATCTATGAATACTACATAACAAGCGTACTAGAAAACAAATGGATTTTAAATGAACACATCGTAGGTTACAATGGTATTAGAATATTAAACCTATGGGATTATAAGAAAGTATTGTCACCAGGTGATGGTCGAAACAAAATGTGGATCTGTTATGGATTAGTGTCAATATTGTCACATTGCAATGGAAGTAGGCTTGACTTCGAAGGCAACAAAACACAGCACTTATACTGAAAGCACGTTTATTACGAACTCAACATACACGCAGCACTGACTGCCTCTCAGGCAGAGTGCTCTGCTATTTATACACAGACAGAATTCACCATAAATTAGAAGAACAGTTAACATAAGAAACAAGTAGAATCTACAAGTGAACATAAGAAAGATGTAGAACCTACTGGAATTGTAAATTACAAAGAAGTAAATTTTTGCCGGTGGTCGGGATTGAACCGGCGAACTTCTGCACCGCAGTCCGTGACGCTATCCCCTGCGCCACGCCGGCAGTTGGTGTTCGTGGTCTCTCGCGGCAATATCACAGAACATGCATAATGTAAAACACATACGGGGTCCGAATGGGTACATCTTACATCACCCATTCGGCTCCCATATGCGTTTTGCAGATTCAAATGTGTTTGAAAATCCATCTTTGTATACGTAACTCAATGTTACGTGTGGACTATCTGTTTAGTACGAAGTTACCTGACGATGGCCTAGAAGCCGAAAGCTGCTAATAACAAACAAATAAAAAATATTGTGGAACAAGAACACTACGTATGTATGTTTTAATATGTCATTGTTCCTCCAATTACCGACGGAATATTCCATAAGCATAGTGTAAATTTGTTTATATCGCATTTTTAGGCTGAATCCACTACTTATTAATGTTCCTGGTTCTCAAAGAACAAAGTAGGTCACATCCGTGTCCAGTTAAAGAAAGAGTGCATTAGTCATTTTGGTCAGTCTGCTACTGAACTGACTATTATGTAATGAGTGAAAAGGAGAGAGAGGTACGTCTCGTTCCGATTAGGGAGGAATGTCGATACGAATCTATATCGACTACGTTGAGTGTTATCTCCTCTTCACGATAATTGCGTAAAAACTGGAATCTTGTACTTGGGAGTCAAATGTTCAAATGTTTGTTAAGGTTATGGGACCCAACTACGGGATCATCAGTCCCTAAACTTACAAACTACTTATCTACCACCTTATACTAAGGACGACACAAATATCCATGCCCGAGGAGGGATTCGAACCCCCGACCGTAGTGGCCGTGCAGACCGTGACTGGCGCGCCGCAGAAAGCTCGGCCACCGCGGCCGGCGCACTTGGGAGTGAATTCCTGTGTGTCGCGCGTCAATGGCCATGCGCTCTTCGGCTCCTTGCTGCGGAGTGAGCGGTTGATCGCCGTCGGAGGTTCGAGTCCTCTCTCGGGCGTGCGTGTGTGTGTGTGTGTGTGTGTGTGTGTGTGTGTGTGTGTGTGTGTTTGTGTGGGTCTGTGTGTGTGTTGTCCTTAGAGTAAGTTAGTTTGAGTAGTTTGTAAGCTTAGGGACTGATGACGCTGCTGTTTAGTCCCATAGCTCTACAGGCCTTACAATTTTTTTTTATTTTATATTTTTATTTATTTATTTGTTTACCATATTTGCCGGCGTATAAGACGCACTTTCTTTCCTACAAAAATTGGCCCAAAAACTGGATGCGTCTTATACAACGGTTGACTGCATAAAGTTTATGAACACTACTTGAAGGCACTGCCTTAGAGACTTTATGTACATGAACAAATGTATTATGATTATATTGCAATTGATGTATTAGTTTTTTTTTTTTTTTTTAAAGTCTCAAAAGTGGGGTGCGTCTTATACGCCGGTGCGTCTCATATGCCGGCAAATACGGCATTTGTTCATAATTCTAGTGTTCCCTGAAGATGTTCGGTCAATAGAATAGTTTGTCGCTGCCTGCGTTTATATTTAACAGTCAAATATCAGCTGTAATATGTCATGGTAGGAGATGTTCATACAAAGGCCAGTTCTATACGAGTACCGGTATAACGAAGAAAAGATATTAGGTAATTTACATAGAGTTCCAACATCGCATAGACACGGAGGTTGTTAGATACTGAACTTCAACTCACCTGGATAAACTATTTAAAAAACAAGCATTATTAGTGATTATCGTCCCTTTGGCAAGTTGATCGTTAGTGACTTTGCACAATTTCGTACTATTTTTTCAAGAGCGGCGTATGAAATCGGTCATTTCCTTTTAAAGGACTTACCCCGGCCGGCAATTATCAGGAGTAATTGAGGGAGCACACGGAAAGTCTAAATAACTATGGCTGGATTGAGCGCCGTTCTCAGAAATGCGAGGCCATCGTGCTAACCACTTTTTTTCTTTGATTAGGACCTCAGATCATTTTCGTTCTGTGTCAACCTTGGATATCTTGGAGTCACTGGGCCAGCCCACTCGGTGAATGAATCACAGTTAAAACAAGATAACATATGCTATATCGTTTCAATTAATTTATTTCTAATTGCCACTATTACTTATTCACTACTATCTACCATTATCTATTTGTTATTTTCTGCTATTTACTATTTATTCATTTCTCGTAGAGTGAATATTATTGACTGACAATGCCGTCATCAGTTTGATATGGAATGGATTTCTGTAATTTAGCTCACGAATGATCATTAATGCGTATAAGGTATTATTTTCGTTATTTGTCTTTGATACAAATTTGAAAGGAATTTATTCTATTAAAAATGTGCAAATTTCTCGCAATGAGAAGTAATTTCCTCGAAAAGAAGCAGGATCATTTAAATTTTCTATTTATCAGTTTAAATGACTAAAAATAATCAAATTTAAATAAATTCCGACCTCCGAGTCTTGTGTCTCTGAAGATAGGCATGTCCAAATAACTTTGTCATCACAAGTAAAATTTATTTTGACATTTTCAAAACATGTTCCGTATATTCAGACTTTCAAACTATTCTTAAGGAAACACTGTTGTATCACAAAACAGCATGATAGGTTGAATATCTTCCTCTACAACATTTAGTCTCAAAGAGCGAGCGGGGAAACAGTTTAGCGGGGCAAATAAATTTCATACACAGAGTTTTTGTTTAATCATGTGACATTTCCCCAGACCTCTCCAACAAATTGAATATTCCATTCGTCTCACCAAATACTGATTTTATATTTTCTCGAGTCTCACTATTACCCTTATATTTTAAAACAATGTAACACTCTCCAGATATTCGCCATTGTAACAAAATAATAACGGTTTCTTTCTCTTTTTACCACAGGCATTGTCTTGAATCAAACTGCGTATGGAGCTACTTATTCATTGTAGAAATAGAAAATGTTACCTAAATATTTCTGCGAAGTTCGCTTCTATAGCTAAGAGGACACCCTGGTACTGCCGGGGACATGTAGTCGTTGGCAGGCGATCATTCAGCGTCATGAGGCCAACTACGAAGTGACGTAACGCCGGTCCCTGGGTAGCTACGGGTCATTCAGCGACTGTAATTGATTGCGTACAAGAGGTTTGGCGTTGAGCAAAAGTGGCGGGGATAGTATTCCCCTAACTTATACACAAATCAGGGTATCCTTGTGGTTATGTAATTGTAATGAAAAGAAATCCACAGTTTTATTCCAATCTTAATGAAATTTTTCTCATTTGACTTTGAATCAAGAGGAAAGTCACTACCTACATGAAATTTCGAATGGTACAAGGCGGAGTACACTTACGTATGGATTTCGACGAAATACCGAACTATTGTCTGATTCCGATCATAAAACTAATTGAGCATGAAAACAAGATGAATGTCACTATCCGCATAAAATTTCGTATGCTGCGTGGCGGATGGTACTTTACTTATAGCTTCGACAAAATCTACAGTTTTAGTCCAATCTGGATGAAAATTTGCACACTTCACCTTCAAAACATGAGGAGGGTCATTCTCAACATAGCCGCGGTGGTGTGGCCGAGCGTTCCAAGGCGCCTAGGTGCTGAGCTCGCTGTTGTTCGCCGTCGGAGGTTTGAGCACTCCTTCGGGCATGGGTGTATTTGTTGTCGTTAGCATAAGTTAGTTTGTAAGCCTATGGACTGATGAACAGGATAGTTAAGTCCCATAGATTTACAAACATTTGACTTTGAACTCTATACATAAAATTTCGTATGATGGTTGGCATAGGGTACTTCACTTACAGTACTTACTTCGACAAAATCTACACTTACCTTCCGATCTGTATGAAATTTTGGACACTTGATCTTCAAAGCAAGAGGAACATCCTAAAATTTCTTGCGCTCTAGGGTAACTTACAACAGAATTCGACATCAATTTAAAGTTTTATTTCGATATTGATGAAATTTGACCGACTTGACTTCAAAAGGAGGAAGATTACTGCTCATACAAGATTTCATACTGTGAATAGCGGAGGGTATTTTACAAGACATCGATACTGTTTGGGTCATATATAAAATTGAGTATAGGTACTGCATATAAATCTACAGCTGTGTGTGTTGTCCTTAGGTTAGTTTATGTAGTTTGTAAGGAATGATAAGGTTAAGTCCCATAGATTCACAAACATCAAATGTTCAAATGTTTGTTAAGCTTATGGGACTTAACTACAGGGTCATCAGTCCCTAAGCTTACAAACTACTTATGAACTACTTACGAACTAGGACGGCACAAATATCCATGCCCGAGGGGGGATTCGAACCCCCGACCGTAGTGGCCGTGCAGACCGTGACTGGAGCGCCTTAGTTCCCTCGGCCACCGCGGCCGGCTCACAAACATCAACTTTGGCAGTATGTGGAAGCAGCATACAACGAAGACACGACGACTCCAGTGGGTAGGGCATGTTGCTCGAATGCGGGACAATCGATGGCCTAAAACTGTGCTCAGCATCAAGCCAACCTTCAGAGGTTGGGACTGCTGGAAGAATGGAAGAAAGGAGCTGAGAACAGGCTGGAGGCAATCTCTAAGAGTAGCGCGCGATCCATTGAGGCTGAACGCGTAAAGTAAGAAACCATAGACCTATACCCCAACAAAACACCAGACACTCTCTGATTCAGTTCCGAGCTGTGGAGCAGCGGTTACAGCCAGCAGTGGTGGCAACACTCATTATTGAATTCATCATATTCCTCAGTTAACTTGGCACTGTAATTTAGATCAGCTTACACTTGCAAAAAGTGTTACCTCCCCAATACATTTGGCTGCGATATCTCCGGTCTTTCATGTGTTGGTCGCGACGGAGTGGCCGAGCGCATTGAGGCGCTATGCTCCGACACACGAGGCCGTTCTCCGTCGGAGGTTCGAATCTTCCCTCGGGCATGGATGTTTGTGTTGTCTTCAGTATAACTTCGTTTATATGTAGTTTTGTAAGTTTCGGGACTGATGACCCCGCAGTTAAGTCCCATAAGGTTAACAAACATTTGAACTTTTCTTATGTGTAGCATTTTAGGTGGCCAGAGGTACACCTTCTGCGCACTGTGTATACAGTAACAAATCGTCTCTACGTATTGCGAACAACCGACATATCGGTTTCCAGCAAACGTTATCAACAAACTTGAACAGAAGGATCTATTGACCCATAGTCAACACGGACTAAAAAAGTATCGTGCTTATGAAACACATGTAGCTCTTGGCCCACAAGAACGGATCTCAAATCGATTCCAGTTTCCTCGATTTCCGGAAGGCTTTTGACACTAACTCACAAGCGTCTTCCAATGAAATGCTTACTTTTGAAATATCGACACACTTGTATGATTAGATTCGCGATTTCCTGTCAGAAAGGCACAGTACATTGTGATCGAGTAAAACGGACGTGATATCTGACGTTTCCCAGGGAAGTGTTATAGGTCCCCTACTGTTCCCAATCTTTATAAACGACTAGCTGTAAACCAGGCGTTGCCCGGGTGTTTATTTATCCTACACTCTCGTAATGCAACTACCCTTATCCCCTCTCTCTGCATCCACTTCTTTCTCTCCCATCTCTCTGTTCGTTTCCACCTTTCCCTCTCTCGGCAAAGTTTTATGCAAGGTACCCTCTGTCATGTACCATACAAACATTTATGTACCCAGTGATCTTCAAGTGTGCCAAAATTTATAAAGATTGGAGCAAAACTAAGCATTTTGTAAAATTCCGTAAGTTAGTACCCTCCACCATGCACCGAACGAAATTGTATACGTTCCTCTTGTTTTTAAGGTAGAGTATGCAAAATTTCATCAATATTGGAACAAAACTATAGATTTCTATGCAATAGAAACGCAGGGTCATATTGCAGGCTCTTAGTTCTCAAATGTTCCAGTTTTATTTCATACAACCCTTGTTCTGAGAATAACGAAGACAACAAAAAAAAGGATCTGTGAAATCCGTTGAGCCTTTCTCAACTTTTGGCGTGAACAAGGTTTTTAGGGATCCATTTTTATGTTGCGAAGTACCCTCCTCTATGCACTGTGTGAAACTTAAGGTAGACATTGACCTTCTTGTTTTGAGGGTCAAGCGTGTGAAATTTCGTGAAGATCGGAATGGAACTGTAGATTTCGTGAGTATGTAAGAGAAGTATGCTCCGCCATGCACCTATCACAAAATAGTTTATCTGACGTTTTCTGCCTATAAACTACATTCCTGCCAAATAACAGGTTCATAGATGAAGTAGTTTTCGAGATTTCGTGTTTAATCAGTGAGTGGGTGAGTGTTCTTTCGCTTTGATATAGATAGAGATTAAGAAAACAGATTTCTTAATTTTGTATGCAAGTGAATTAAGGGACACTTGCAGACAAAAATAAATAGTAACATGCAAATCTGTAATGCCAACTTCATGTCATTCCTGATGCGACAGTTTTACTGCATCTAAACAGTTGTGAGCGGTAGACTTATTTTGGTTTCATCATTTCGTGGGGCAGGAGGGGTGAGCGTCAGTTACAAAATGCTTCATAAACGTCCGAAATTACATTCAAACTTTGTTGCAGGTTCTTAACTACTGCCATTTTCCAATAATTGGCGCATCAATCTAGGTATTCTCACCCACTGGCCTATCATTATTTATGACGTCATATCTCCTGAGCTATGCGTCGTGCTCTTTTGTTTCTAGGTCAGGAACCTTCGTAGGCGTACAGTGAACACTTCACCAAAGTTTCATTGCAATCGAATAAATGGTTTATGAACACGTAGAGGACATACAGACAAAGATTCATGATAGATTTAGGAGACACTGTGAGCAGCTCTCTTAGACTGCTTGCGGATGAGGCTGTCACCAGAAGATCAAAAGCAGCTGCAAAATTATTTACATAAGGTATCTACGTGTTGCAAAAATTAGTAATTGACCCTAAACAATGAAAAGTGTGAAATCCATTTCTGCACTAAAAATATTGTAATCTTCAACTACACGATAAATCTGTCAAATCTAAAGGCAGTTAATTCAACTAAATAACTAGGAATTACAATAACGAACTACTTAAATTGGAAAGAACTCTCAGAAAATAGTTTAGCGAAGGAGAACGGAAGGCTACGTTTGATTGGCAGAACACTTCGAAGATGTAACAGTTCTACCAAAGAAACTGCCTACACTAAAATGTGTGTCTTATTTTAGAGTATTGCTGCCCATTGTGCGATCCCTACCAAGTGGGACTGACAGATGATGTAGACAAAGTTCAGAGAAGGGCAGCTCGTTTCGTATTATCACGATATAGGAGAGACAGTAATAGTTCTGAAACCTTTTGTAAGATCTTTATTGCCATAGATCGCCTATTGCTTTTATATGACTAATTTCGACTCGTTAAAGAGTCATTATCAAATCTTACTTGTCCATGTTAAGATACATACTTCAGATGAACCAACATCATAGTGGCAAGCTATAAACGGTATGTACATCATCACTTTGGGTCATGTTGTTCAAGACCCTTTGTTATACTGTACACATGCCATTTATAACTTGCCACTATAATGTTGGTTCATCTGAAGTACATTTCTTAACATGGACAAGTAAGATTTGATAATGACTCTTTAACGAGTCTAAACCAGTCATATAAAAGCAACAAGCGATTTATGGCAATAAAGATCTTATAAAAGGATTCAGAACTATTACATTAAAAGATCGCCTCCTAGAAAAAATCCTGAATAAGATGTCAGGTAATTATAACAGGACAGAGAGTGTCACGGAAATGATACACGGAGCGGAAATCATAAAAAGAAAGGCGTTATTTATTCGTTGTGGCGAGATTTATTTGCAAGATTCATTTGCGAAATTTTTAATTGCGAAATTCCTGTCACCAACTTTCTCTTCAGAGTGCGAACATATTTTGTTAACCGGCACCTACATAGGGAAACACGATCATCTTAATAATATAAATCATATCGAAAACGGAAAGATTCACGTGTTTCTTTTTCCAGCGTGCTATTAGAGAATGGAACTGTAGAGAAATATCATACAAGCGGTTCGATGAAGCCTCCGCCATGCAACTAAATGAGACTAGTGAAGTTTTTTGTGTAGATGTTGATACAGATTACTAATGAGATCAGAATAGATTAATCATCGCCCGAAAAATGTACAATACTGCGGAGTGACACTGTATAATATGAAGGAAATGGCAATCAAAGACAATACGATCGATGGTTGAGTCATTCCGTTACATAAAGGTAGTAGATCAAAGTGACTGACACTGACATATTAAAGAAAGCAATCAGTGTTACTGCCTTTCGCACTCGCTCGTTATCAAAAAACGAGTCACAGCCGGCTTACGTCACGAAGATGGGACGCGCTATTCGGCAAGTTGGCGACACTGCTCTCGCAAGGACAGACGGCGGATGCCCGCTGCAGAGGAGACGCCTTGTTTACACAAGAAACTTTATCTTACACGCAGCGCCTTCGCGGATACGGAGAAATCTCCGGGGTCCGGCTACAGGCGTAAATCGTGAGGCCGCTCTCTAGGCTTCTACTGTCTTGAATGCAGTACATCTTGTTCTGCAATTCAACAGCGTTTACCAAGCGAGATGGCATGATTGTTAGTACATTGGACTTGCATTCGGGAGGACGGTGGTTCTAATCCGCTTAAGGTCATCCGTTTTAATTTTTTGTCACTTACGTAAATCGCTTAGGCAAACTCAGGGATACTTCCTTTGGAAGAGCATGGCCGATTTCCTTCCCCATTCTTATAAAAACAATGCGATGTTCGTCTCTCATGACCACACAGCTGATGGGAGGTGTATACTAGCAGCAAAACGCAATCAATACCTTCACTGCACGATAGCAATGGCGATGCTACCGATGAAAGTTCTGCTAAAGCGGAATTGGTTAACACAGCTTTCCGAAATTCCTTCACCAAACAAGACGAAGCAGATACTTCAGAATTCTTATCAAGAACAGCTGCCAGCATGGTTATTTAGATACCCCCCGGAGTATTAAATCAACTTAAATCACTTAACAAAAGTAAGTCTTCCGGCCCCGACTGTTTACCAGTTGGATTCGTTTCAGGGCCACTACGGTCGGGGGTTCGAATTCCCCCTCGGGCATGGATATTTGTGCCGTCCTTAGTGTTAGCTAGCTCGTAAGTAGTTTGTAAGTTTAGGGACTGATGACCCCGTAGTTAAGTCCCATAAGCTATACAAACATTTTTTTTTTTTTTTTTTTTTTTTTCGTTTCAGGGTGTACTGATGCAATAGCACTATACCTATCATATACAACCACTCGATCAGCGAACGTTCCGTACCCAAAGACTGGAAAGTTGCACAGGTCACTCCAATATTCAAGAAAGGCAATAGGAGTGATCCGCAGAATTACAGGCCTATATCACTGACGTCGGTTTGCAGAAGAATTTTAGAATATATACTTTCTTCAAATATTATGAAACATCTCAAAGATTTCGACCTATTGACCCATAGTCAACACTGATTCAGAAAGTATCGTTCTTGATAAACCCAGCTAGCTCTTTACTAACATAATGTGATGACTGCCATCGACAAGGGACGTGAAATTTTCTATTTTTGCGGAAGGCTTTTGACACTGTACCTCACAAGCGTCTTCTAATAAAATTATGTGCTCATGGAATATCGGCATAGTTGTGCGATTCCATTCGTGAAGACAGTACGTTGTAATTGACGTTAAGTCATCGAGTAGAACAGTAGTGATATGTGGCGTTCCAGATGGTAGTGATATTGAGCCCCTGCTGTTCCTTATTTTTATAAACGACTAACTGCTAAACCCGGTATTCATGCATTTTCCAGTCTCATATTAAAAAAGAAAATAAAAATTTGAAAAACATTTCATCTCGATGTAATTATGAAAACAGCTTATAAATTATGAAACAGTAAAACAAATACAATATGAATAATATACAAAATTAAAATGCGGTATCTAAAGAAAGAAAAACAGTAATAAAATACAAATGATGTATAACATTAATTTAACCTGATGCAGGATGGGACAGTTTTCCACGAACGCAATTCTTTGAGTTATTAGCAAACGTGTCTCCGAAATGTATTTCCAATGGAACTGGTAGAATATAGACGTAGTAAATAACAAACTCATGCGCCTTGGGGCGGATTTTCGTGCATTTAATTCTTTTTAACGTCATATCTCCTGAACTGCGTGTATATTATGATGTAATTTTGAATGCATATTCAGAAGTATATCTGCTTACCGCCTGCAAGATATGTCGCGAATAGAGTTTGTAGTAAAGACGTAATAAATCTGAAACTTATGTGATGTGGTGGTTTTGGAAGAACCTAATATCTTCGTCATATCTCATGAACTACATATATCTATTTCTTTCTTAGTGCATCTCGTTCTTCCCTTTCTGTCCATAGGCTTCTACCTTACTATCTGTCCATTTTTCATGCAAAAAAAAAATATTTTATTGAAATGTCTTGGTCGGACTATATTTTATCATTACGCGTTTCGACGAATCATCATCAGATAAACTAGTTTCTAAAACGATGGGAATTAGAATACATCTTAGTGCAGATGCATAACTAAAACGAAAACCACCATCGTAATTGTCTAATGAAAGTGTTAAACTAGATTCACATGCCAAACTGTGAATCTAGTTGAACACATTCACTACACATCCAAGATGGTGGTTTATGTTTTATTTATGTATCTCCACTAAGATGTATTTTAATTCCCATCGTTTTTCAAAAACTTTTATCTTATAATTATGCGTCGGAATGCGTAATGATAAAATATAGTGCGACCAAGACATTTTAAGAAAAAAAAAAAATATGCATGCCAACGTATGATCGCTTGACCCCAAAAAATGGAAATTTATGAACCAAGTGATAAACATTTAAGTTTCGTTTCAATGTAGCTGAATACTTATGACATCAGGTGTCCTTGACTGTGTGTTCTACAATAATATAATTTTCCAGATTTATAAAGAGTAATATTAGGAAACTGAAGTAAATCACGCGTCGTGTGATGGGAAAGTTTTTATGACTTATTGTTTACGACGTAATATGTCCTGAACTAGTACCGTAGGTAGTTTTTAACCCCACAGTAAGCAATACGTGTACCAAGTTTAGTTGAAATTGGTCCATTATTTTAGGTGAAGATGTGTAGCAGTAATTCGGAAATTTCATTGTTTATGACGTCATATCTCGTAAAATATGTGTCGTACTAAGATGTAAATTCGAACTTACATTCAGTGGTATATGTGTCTAATGACTGCACAATATGTCGTGAATGGTGTTAGCTGTAAAGACTTAATAAATCGAAACCCCATGTGTGATGATCAGGTTTTTCATGAACCAAATTATTTATGACTTCATATCTCATGAACTTTAATTCGAACTGTGATATAATAAAGAATGAACATTCAGTGGTATGTATGTGTACCGTCTGTGAAATGTCTCGCGAATACAATTTATAGTGTAGAAGTAATAACTTTTAACGTCATGCCAAATGCCGTAAATATATATGATGAACATCGGAAAAGTAGTAAGCGATTAACGTTTTTCCTTTCCTTGTGTATCTTAGGTGGTTTATGCTACTATATAAAATGATTCATGACTTCAAGAATCTTTGTACTAAGTTTGGTTGAAATCGGCCTAGTAGTTGAAGGGAAGATGAAATACATACCCTCATATACACATACAGCCTATTTTATAAGGTATATAGTTTTAAGAGACACACTGAGTAGCTAGACTGTTCGCGGATGATGCTGTCCTTTATTGGTTATTAAAGTCACCAGAAGATCGAAAGCAACTGCAAAATGATTAAAATAAGATATTTGCATGGTGCAAAAATTGGCAATCGATCCTTAATAATGATAAGTGTGAAAATTGTAGGGAAGGCGAGCCAAAGGCTACGTTTCGATAGCAGCTTAGAAAATGCAACAGTTCTACTAAATAAACTGCCTACACTACACTTGCGCGTCCTATTTCGGAGTATTGCTGCTCATTGCGGGATCCACACCAGCTGGGACTGATGGTCCATTTGGAGAAAGTTCAAAAAAGGGCAGATCGTTTCGTATTATTGCGATATAAAAATGACCAAATGTTTGTAAATTATCGGACTCACAAGCTTGGTTATTAGTCCGTAGCTTACAAACACTTAAACTAAGGTAAATCACCATGCCCGAGGGAGGATTCGAACCTCCGACGCAGGAGGCCTCGCATCCGCAACGTGGCGCTCCAGACCGTTCGGCTACTCCCGCGCGGCATCGCGATATAGGGTTCACGGAATGCTGCAACAGTTGGAGTGGAAATCAATAAAAGAAAGGCGTTATTTGTTGCGCCGAATCTATTTGTGAAATTCATTTCACGAACTTTCTCTTCCGAATGCGTACGTAACTTATCACCCACCTACATAGGAAGACGTGATCACAATAATAAAATTTAGGTGTTCCTTTCTCCCGCGAGCTATTACGGAATGGAACTGTAGAGAAATACCACAATAGCGGTTCGATGAACCCTCTGCAATACACTTCAATATTGTAATTATGTAGCTGTTGATGTAGAAACCCTAATTTTCCTTCCTTAACTTCAAAAGTGCAGTTGCCTGTTATCATACCCCCGGCACTTTCAAATTCCTAGGTCAGAGGATTAAAACTTCGGGTAAACAGCATCGCATCCCTCCCCCTTCTGAGATGCCGAGGTAAGATGGCCAAGTGGGTAGCCGTCAAAACTGAACACAGACCAAGCATAAAAGCAGAAAGGAGGCGTGCGAAACTGTGAAAATAAAATATAATCTTTGATAGGTTTAACGTCAAGCGTGTTGAGACGGCCGAGTCCTCATGCTTGTGACTGTTCACTGTATTCAATACTGCCGGCGTGGTCATTCAGCGCTTTCGGTCAGAGGGCTATCAGCCGTCTGTAATAAAAATATGAGTCAAGAATTCATAGATCAAGAACGAACAAACAACATCCTACGCCCAGGAGGAACCGATCTACCAGAAGAAGAATAAACAAATGTGGCTATGGTGTTATATTGAGAAGAAGAGGGAGATCCGTGTTCAAACGTCCGAGTCCATCGGGCCCAGGGCACCTGGATATAGACGGTCATGTGCATCCGCCATTTTTGTTCCTTCGCATCGACGCGAGACGGCAACATAGACCAATCAGTATGCTTTCAGCATGGTGGCTGTGCAGCTTATAATTGTTCAGAAAATGGTTCTGTTTCTCCGTGGACCATGAAAGCCGTAAAGTATTGATAATCATGAGAGACACCAATGAGGACTTTAAAACTACGCGAAGGGGATTAAATCATTTTTAATTACGCACAATTTCAACACACTGTAACTGGCAGGTTTCAACACTCGTTTATAGCGAAGTGTCCGACGCAACAACTTCTGTTATCGACTTTTATTTATGCAAATATTGGTGATAACAAACAGTATCAGCATATAGACTAAAACTATATTAATTGGTATTAAAGCTTCATTCTGTTTTCACTAATTACAATGCCTCACAGGGCTCGTAATTGTAAACCATGTTCGAAACTACTGCGATGATAAATTGCACAAACTTCTGTGAGCCTACGTCATAGTTATATTGTTGTTTACTAGCAAAGTGTCTTACTTCCAAATTGGATCCTTCTTATTTGCCTTTTGGAGGCAATCTTTTCTAATTGATTAATTAGGTGCTTTTTGCCATAAGCCGTAACTGAAAACCTTTTTAAACACCTAGGTTTTTTTCGTATTAACTTATTAAAACACTAATTTTTAGTTTCATTTTGAAGACAGACAATTTGAAAAAATAGAGAGCATGGTTGGAAGCGACTGAATTTGACAGTAATACCAACCATTTTCAGTGCTCCATTCCTCTCTCATGCATATATCTTTTATTGTATCCCAGTTTATCATGGTAATGTACTTTCATAGCTTGTGCACTGAATTTCGAAAATACTCCGTAAAAAAAGCACAGACCTGTTATTGTATTCTGATCAAGTTTATCATATCATATTCGAAAACATAAAGTTATAGCAAAGCTGGGAAAGTACATCTTGCATCCAATAAAACTTAGTGTAATTGTCTGGCAAGTTTGTCGAACCGCTTTTACAATATTTCTCCACCGTTGCAGTCTTTAACAGCAGAGAGGAAAAAAGGAAGACCTAAATCTTTCCGTTTTTGTTCTGGTTTCTCTTATTTTTGTCATTGTCTCCCTATGTACGTTGGTGCACAGAAAATATAGGGCGTCTCACCTAAGAGTCGTCGGGAGCATTTTCTCTGGTGTTTGAGTAGATATTTGTAATTTCTTTTTTGCTATGTTAGCTGGACTTAGGCCTAACAAATTCTGCTCCTCACGCCATTCCTGCGACGCTCGGTATAGTGATCTTCGTGATTAACAAGTCAATAAGAGTGACTGTGCTTAGCCAGTTTTCCAGAGAACACTGCAATGTTGTGGAACTACAATCCCCTACAGGAGTTGTGGTAGTCGTAAACATGTACTTTCGGTATGGAGACAATATTGAAAAACACCTCATCTGACAACAGTGTCCACAGCATTGCGGGGTCGGAGGATGGTGATCTCTGCTGGCCTAAAATGCACACGCCCCTCTGTGGTTCAACCGCACTTGGGATCTGGATGGGGACAAGGCTGAGGAAACAATCATGGCGCTCCAGCTGTTGATCGAGAACAGACCACGGAACCCACCAACCTACACTGGCTGTGGGAGCGACGGTACAAATATTGACATGACATTAATTACGCCGAACCTGGCATAAAATATTGATGGCTGGAGACTTCATGACAGGCTAACAACGAGTGATGACCCATCTGATCACTTTCAACATCTGTGACCGGGAGTGTGGCTGAGACACGGAGTGGGAGACACAATTTAACTACAACAAAGCAGACTGGGAGCGTCTCGCGAGGGAGTTGGTATGCCGACATTTGTCGGAGGTAAGGCATGAACCAATGAATATAGGTCAGGCTGCCGAAGGGCTGGTTGGAGCAATCTCCAACGCAGTGGAAGCAGCTTGCCAACTAGAAGGTGGGCCTTGGCGGCCTCTCCATAGCCACAAAGGATGCGCCAGTCGGTCAGAAAGGCCAGGAGGTACTACCCACGCAGTGTGGTATGGCAGGAAAGACAGTACTGGCTCCGGGAATACCGGGAGGAAAACGAAAAGTTCACCAACGAACTTCAGGCCACCCGGCTTCACAGCTGGGAACAGTATGTCTTGAGCCAACTCGCCACGGATCCCTGAGGAGTCCTATATCAGCTCGTATGCGAGAAAATAAGGTCGCCTATGGTGTTATTCACCGTCATAGATGTAGACCACAGACCTGGCAGGTAACCGCGGAGGTCCCCCTCGGTCTCTTCTTCCGGACGATAACCCAGAGATGGACATCAGGATCCAAGCGAGGATACGAGCAGAAGCTGAACACCACTGTACCAATGATATGCAAGTTTGTCCCTTCTCGTAAGAGGGGGGATTTACATGATCAAGACACTAATGGGAGGGAGGGCCCCAGGGCCGAACGGGATCACTGCAGGTATGGTGCACTCTGGGTAGCGATATGTTCATCGTGCATCAATGCGTCTAGTGCCAGGGTCGTCCTTAGGGTCTTAGGACTTGGTGGGCGGCTTTGTAAGCGACTCCATTGCGCTCCACTTATTAATACTCGGTATATAACAGAGGAGACTGCACAGACCACCTTCGAGAGATATCACAACAGCTAGCAACCTCTAAATAAAAGGCAACGTTCCGAGTGAGTGACTGATGGACTGATTAAATGAATGACTCATCATCGCCCAGCCAAAAACACTAATGATAAAAACTTGAAATTTGCAGAGGATGTTCATCTTACGCTGTTGACGTCCTTAAAGAAGCGATTTTTCGATATTCCGTCCCTAAGGGGGTGCAATAGGGGATGAAAAGTTTTTTGAAAATATGTACAGTCAATTTTGATGCTGGACCTACATAAATTTGTATATGGATTCTTGGTTATAATTAAAAGAAGGCGTCTTTCAGCTTTTTCTGGAAATCGGCCATTAAGGGGGAGTAATTGGGATGAAAAGATTTTTGAAAAATGCTGCCATTAAGCCAGTTTTGAAGCCTGAACTACAAAATTTGGCATTTGGAGTATTGGTTACAATTAAAAAGGTACGTCTATATCTCCCCTCCCCCTCTTCGTCATCACCTACCCTTCCTGTACCTAGTCATAGAAATCTAACTTAGAACCGTGTTTAGTCTTACGTTCAAAATCTTATATCTCCGGTAGTTCTTGACCGAATGCTTTGTAATATTGATACAAAGTACTACTGGATTCCGCGCATCTTTTTACATATCTATCTTTTAAATACACATCGTATACGAATTTATATAAATTTTACAATGTGGAAAAGTTGCTGCCAAAACCCCAAAATTGTCATAGGATATGTGCAATATATTAAATAAATAGGTATCTAAAAACCTTCCTGTGTTACATTGCAACGCTGTGACAAATTTGGAGGTCAGTCGGTGAAGAACTTATTGAGATTTTCAAACACACACAAACCAACTCAACATTTTTATATATACAGATTTATTTTCCTCTTATCATTGTTTTAGATATATATATGGTGGTGCTCCTCTCTTATGAGTTGTTAACAGACGCTGCATTTCTTTTCTGAGGATCATAAGAGCACTCTGTTTTTTGCTTGGGTGGTGGTTTTCTTGCACGAACTCATCTACAAAACAGACGTGTTTACCGTTACTTACGATGCTGGGGTGTTCAGAACATCTCATTTTATGATTTCTGTCTATTAATTAAGCGATTTTAATAATTTTTTTAATTATCTGTTGATAAAAGACGAAAATCGACCTACGTACATTGGACGGAGAGTGAAAATTAGGCCATTTACCCCGAAAGAGAGCAATGTTTTGCCAAAATATTAGTTTTTATTTACTTCAAGAAGAACCAATTACAACTTAAAAAGGAAGGCTGATTAACGAACAAGTTTTTTTTTTATTTATAAATATTTGAGACCCAAACAAATCTTATATTGCCGCGTTAGTTTGACACTGCCCATGAAGCACTTTGTGAAGCTATATTGCTACATCATGGACAACGCTAACGCCTGGGTGTTAAAATCAAGAAACATTTTTATCATGTTTTATTCATTTTTATTCGCTATTATTTCAAAAGTAGATTTTACAGTATTCTGAAACTCTCATGTCGCGTTACCGTCTATTGAAGTTTTTTTCGAGTTTTCGTTCGCTATGCTGCATGAGCCATATTGAATTTTAAGAATCTGATTTCTGCGAATTTAAATACCTGTATATTGTAGAGATGAAACAGTTCAAAAATTTAGATTTACGGAGTGTTTCAGGAACAGTATGAAACGAGCGGCCATGTAAGGCGTTGTTTATCTCTCAAATATTGATATATTAAAAAAAGTGTTTCTTAATTATCCTTCTTTTTGAAGTTTCAATAGATTCTACTTATACTAAATCAAAACTAAATTTATCAAATTATACTTTCTTAAGAAAGATAATTCAAATCGCTTAACTAATCTCGTAGTTATCACATTTTTTTTCCATTTTAGCCCCAATTTTGGAGGAACCGCTTCACCCCTTAAAAAAGTTTTACCGGTGCTAAATAAAATACGTGTCTCTTAGTTTTTCAGATATGATAACATCCAAAATTCAGAAAAATCAGTCAGAGAAACTTTCGTAGGTTTACTTGTGTGGGAGGAGGAGGTCAGTGAGGTTGGGGGGGGGGGGGGAGTGGATGAGATGGGCCGACAATAGAGAAAAATGAGAGGGGAGAGGAGAATATTGTCCGTAGCGAGCCAGGGTGTGCATCGCACATTCAGAAGTGCCGCGATCCCCCTTGAAAATGTCCTCCGCAGTCGAAGACGAAACGTTGGGTTTCCATAATAAATTCACAAGACTACGGCAAAATAGCCCGGAAATTTTTAGTAATTTTGAATATTGTCAGAGTATGGAGAAGGAATGGCAGAGAAAGAGGGGGAAGAGTGGGTAAATAGAGGGGGGAAGGAGGTGGTGGACTAATGGAAGATGGAAATAAACACGTAATAGGAAATGTTAATGTGAATCGCATACCTCAGACATTTTACCAGGAAGGGCACGTCAGCCTTTTACAGTCTGCGTATTAATCTAGTCTTCACCTCTCAACGATATGACAAGTCACCAGAAACTGGGGTAGGCTAGAAACACGCAAGTCGACGAAGTGGCGTCTAGTTAATCCTTTCAGACCTAGCTTCCAATATATTGGACACAGACTTTCTATTAATTTTAGAACACTATATGATTTCGCTCTACTTTGAGACCAACTGGCCTGTTTACTGGACATCTGTCGCTCTTAGTTTCGTGCTTCTTGCTGCCATCTGTCACCAAAATTGCATGCTGCAATTAAAAACAGTGAACATGGCGGACCCGTTGCGGAATGCGTCAAACATGATATCAGTAGTTGAAATTATTTAATGTATTAATTTATTAATTGTGTACAGATACCACTTTGCGATATAAGTTCCACAGAAAATTTGGAGTGACATATATAACTGTTGACTTCTTATTTCACGTCCTTAACTGTCTTCCAGACCCGGTGACCAAGTTATATGATATTTTTTTATTTTGGAAACCAAATGTACAACTTAGGCTCTTATAGACACGAAAAAGTAAAAGAATATGTTTTATTATATTTTTAAAATAATTCAAGACTGAAGGATTTAAAAAACTTGCACCAGGCCACTGAGCCACACGAAATTATTATTGTATCAGGAAGGGAGGAAGGTGGAGTCAGGGGGAGGGAGAAAACAGATGAAATTAACAGAGAATGGGGCAGAAGGTGATGGAAGCAGAGGGAAGACGCAGATGGACTAACGTAAAAATAAAACTGGTACCTGAGTAACGCCGGATACTGAAGCTAGTGTTTAATACTGTAAATAGAACTATCGTCTGCACATGACAGAGGGCCGCGCGGGAGTAGTCGAGGGGTCTGGAGCACCACGTTACGGTTCGCGAGGCCTCCCGCGTCGGAGGTCCGAATCCTCCCTCGGGCATGGATGTGTGTGTTGACCTTAGGTTAGTTTAACTTAGTTTAAGTAGTTTGTAAGTCTAGGGACTGATGACCAACGTAGTTTAGTCCCATAGAATTACAAATATTAGAACATTTGATTTTGCACATGACTGAAACTAAGGACAACAACGTAGTCCGCAAATTAACTATGGTGTCAAAGATAGCGGCAGACAGCATCAACCGTCTTAAAAAGAACGCGTTCGTAGAACCATATCAAGATCAAAACTCGAAATGAAATCTTACCCAGCTGCAACCAGCTGTATCTCTGTAATACGAATTAATCTCCGTTACTACCCCCTGAAATATTTACTTTTCCTCTCGAAACATCCTTACGGTGACCTCATTCCCAGACTAAATGTGATCTTGCAGAGAATATTTATTCTTCGATCTAATTTTCTTCCGCTCTCGAGGGGGAAATTTTTGTGGTGTTAATTCCGGACGAGGGAAGCGCGCCAGCCGCTGTCACCTGTGAAAGGCTGCACTGCGGGCAGAAAAATTAAATTACTGCTCTCCCGCGAGCCGAGTGGCGGGCGCCATTACCCGCGACGCAGCATTCAATTAAAACTCATTGTTTCGTTTGCATCCCGCTAACGCTGTCGCCTAGAGGAAAAGAACAGCAGAAAACGAAGACAGAGAGGGCGGCTCGCGTCCCATCCCGCACAGGGTGCGCCACAAATTCTCTGTCTGAGATCCTGGCACAGCACAGTGGTCCCAGTAAAGCAGTCGGTATGAAAGTGTCCTAATGTGTTCACTGGTGAACACGCCGTGAAAAAAGTAGATAAATAAACACAATAAAAAGTGTTTTTATACTATCACTAGCTGAACCCCCGCTGCTTCGCATGAGTAGGCTGGTTGGTCTGCACCAGTCGTTTCTTTTTAATCCTGATAGAGAATCCATATCTTAGGTTTCGTAGTTATAGCTTGAAATTTGAGTTAACAGCAACATATTTTTGAAAATCAATTATTGCATCTCGTATTTCGCCCCCTTATTGGTTGAATTTCAAAAAATGCCGAATCCAAACCCGAAAATTTGTAGTTCTAACTTCAAAATTGCCTAAATAGCAACATATTTTCGAAAAACACCCCCTCTCCAATTTAACCCCGTTGATGGTTCAATTTCCAAAAATACCGAAACACGTATTTTTTAATGTCTAACCAACTATGCAAATATCAATTTTTGCAGCTCTAGCTTCAAAATTGTATCAATAGCAACGTGTTTCAAAAATAATTTTTGATCCTCTATTTCCAAAAATACTAAAACTCATGGATTTTTAATCCTGACCAAAATTCCATATCCGAAGTTTCGTAGTTGTAGCTTAAAATTTGGGTTAACAGCAACATATTTTTGAAAATCAATTTTTTGCGTCACCTATTTTACCCCCTTATTTATGGAATTTCAAAAAATGCCGAAACACGTGTCTTTTAAATTCGAACCCTGAATTAAAATCCGAAATTTTGTAGTTCTAGCTTCAAAATTGCCTAAATAGCTACGTATTTTCATCCCCTATTTCACCCCCTTACGGACGGAATATCGAAAAATCGCTTCTTAAATGACGCTTACAGAGTAAGATCAACAACCTCCACAAATTTCAAGTGTATCTTCAGTGATTTGGGCTGGGCGATGATGAGTCAGTCAGTCAATCAGTCAGTCGGGACACTTCCTTTTATATATAGAGATTATTCCTTTCGTTCTCTTGTTAGATCATTTTATATGCACATTAGAAATATTTTTATTGCATAAGAAACGTTTTACGTCATGGAGACAGCACATATACGAGTCACGCTTCACTTTCATGACGGACCTCGACCTTGGTCCGATGGTTTTGCAGTCTAAGCATTTGCTGCTATTCCTGCTGTACATGAAACATAGGAAAAAAGTATTAGAGCCTGGCTGTATGAGAGGACTTAGACTGTCAGATTACTGACGATTTTTTTTTTCCTAGTTTGCTACGAGATTTTTGTTAATCTCGCAGCAGGTCAGGCCAGCGGGTTGTCGGCCTGAAGTGTTGTTGTGTCCCCAATTGCCGGATGAGCTGGTTGTGGGACTGCTCCGTCTTCTCGTAGAAGGTCCTGGCGGTGACGCGGAATCTCTCCCGGAGGTAGAAAGCCGCCTTCTTCGTGAAGCTGGTCGGTTGGATAGCGCGTTGTAAGTTGCAGAGCGGTCTTCAGGGCGCGGTTCTAGATGGTCTGCAGCAGCTGGATGTGGACGTCAGCGGCGTTTACAAAGACTGGGGACGCGTACTCGAGCACTGGACGAACCAGTGACAGGTACAGTGTGATCCCGTGTTGCGACGGTAGCGGCGACGTATACGAGTCGTAGCGCGGCCGCCTAATTATAGGCGGCAGTAGTCGCAGCGTTGCAATGCGCGGCTGAGGTTCAAATTCCCTTCTGAACCCCCTGGAGGCAGCATATGGGCGCTCCCACTGCAGGGAGGGTCGAGAGAAAACGAAACGCCGCTTTTAACATTGGCGTTGGAGCTGGTAGAGACGTCAGATGGTTCCTAGCTTATCGAGCTCTGGCGGTTATGCACGAATAGTCCCGAATCGAGACAATGGAGCTACTGGCACCTCGTCTTGCGCATGCGCAAGTCCTCCATGAAGGCAACATCCGTCATTCATATTTGTTTTTGGCGCACTGAAGATTCATAAAAAATATATATTTGGTAAAATCTATATCTATAAATGTGAATGTCTGTTCGGTGTACGTTTATCACATCTGAACCACAAGACATAAAGAGCTAAAAATTTACTAATGTCTACCCGGGGAAGGCTTTAGACGCGGTTTTATGGCGATCGGATAGCTATTTATCTATATATATTAATATGAATGTCTGTTCGGTGTACGCTTATCACGTCCAAACGACAAGGCGCAGAGACTTAAATATTTGTACAGTTACTAATTTATACTTGAGGAAGGTTTTAGGCACGGTTTTATAGCGATCTGATAGACATTTAGTAATTTGAAGAATATAACGCGAAATGCGGAACAATAATGATTCTTTGAAAATTGTATTTACTCTTTTAAATGGTTTTATTGGTTGCATTGTTGCTTGAGGCTTGAGGGTTGATAATGATAAAAGGTGGAGTATATTGTGATGGAAAGTTATCGGTGTATATAAAATTCTACGTGTGTGTGTGTGTGTGTGTGTGTGTGTGTGTGTGTGTGTTAATATTTCGCTCAGCAGCGAAAACTACAGAACGCAAACGAATGGTCTGTGTGTAATTGTTGTCCGAAGTCTCCCGTTGTACACCATAGCAGTTCCATGCCGACAGCTATAAGCGGGTGGAAGATATGGTGGTTGAAAGTCGTCAAATTATTAAAAAATTCGGACTGAAGGCCAGGCGATGATGTTTGCGACTCTATAGCAAGGAGGTTACGTACAGCGAAACGTGATGCCACAGACCATATCTTTGGTCTATGCGTGCTACAGTGTATTCAGCTGTAACATGTTTTTAGAAAAAAGGAGATGGACAGAGAGAGATAGTAAAAGTACTAACTCAAGGTTCGAATAAATAAATAAATACCCGGGCGACGCCGGGCTTTCAGCTAGTATCTTATAACTCTAAATTAAAGACTCGTCAACTGTAAAAGCCTTCAGAAGATCGGATCACAAATAATAATGAAGTCGCTATTCTCCACCTAGCAAGAATACCCGTGTGGTTACCGCAATCGCGTTGCGCCGTCGAAGGTAGTGGGTTCGAGAGCGACTGCAAATATTTTTTTAAACACAATCTTCTTTTTAACTGATATGGGAATAAGAATTATTTTTGTATTGTCACTTGACACATATCTTTGGACGTTTTAGCAAATGTGTCGCGATATTAAGGGTAAATGACATTTACCCTCTTCGTTGTAACAGATATTTAACTACTTGAAAAGATGTAGGGGAGAGCAGCCTTTGCGCATGCGTAAGTTTAGGAGAGGGTGCTGCTTTCAGTGTAACATGACCCGACGGTAGCTTGTCTCTTCATCGTGACAGATTCATTTTGTTACAGTCACTTAACAGTGTAATCATTTAGTTACTGTATTTTAGTGCTCATGTGCATATTCATATGTTCTTGGTGTTTATTATCAAAGAAAAATGAGCAACGTTCAGTACCTTTTGGAAACAAATTTTTCAGCTTTAAGCTTGGAAGAAAAGTGTGAAATGAAGAAGCTTGGTAGCCCGACGCCTCAGCTGGACTTGAAACAAGTGCTGGACTTGAAACAAGCCGAGGTAAGACATTCTGCAGTTCTTTTAACGAGGCAAACTGGGGCACTTTCCCCTGGTACGTGGGGGGGAGGGTCGGCGCCACTATCAAGATCCAGCACTGAAAGAAGTGAACCTCCCGTCATCTGAAGCACCACTCGCCTCTGCAGACGATATTGAATTAATGGGATGTTGGCAAATTCAGAGTCTCAGTGCAAACTGATTGAACTTTAGCCCACGTGTAATTGTTAACTTACTGTTAAATTGGCTAATGCTGTCACCTGGTAAAGAGCTAATTTAACGTCCGAATCTACGCATGATCGTTAGGAAAGTAATCCATTACTGCAGTTTAGCGTTAAGAGTTTCCGGAGGACCAAAGTACACGGGATGGACAGATTAATGCGGACAACTAACATGTTGTGTGCTGCCCGGAGACTGCTTTGATGCAGCTCTCCAACCTACTCTTTCCTGAACAAGCCTCTTCATATCATCATAAGAACGACAACCCACATCCATTGCATCTGTTTACTATATGTGTCTCTCGGTCTCCCTCTCCGATTTTTACCTCATACACGTCCCTCCAATGTTAAACTTACGATTCCTCGATGTCGTAAGAACGTGTACAAACTACCCAGCCCTTCTTTCAGTCAAAGTTTCCCAAAAATTCCTTTTCTCCCCAATTCTGTTCAGTACATTAGTTACACGATCTAACCACATAAACTTCAATCCTTCAAACCGTCGATCCTTTTCCTATCTGAACTATTTGTGGTCCATGTTTCACTTCCGTACAAGGCAACGCTCCACACAAATGTCTTCAGAAAACACTTTCTTACGCTTAAATAGATATCCTATATTAGCAAATTTCTCTTTTTCCAAAACCCCCTTTTTCCCTGTTGCCATTCTGCAATTTATATCCTCTGTATTACGACTATCATATATCATTTTACTGCTCAAGAAGCAAGACTCCTCTGTCATCTATATTCTTTCGTTACCTGATCTAATTCCTTCATCGCAGTCTGATTTTCTTAGACTTCATTCCATAACCATTGTTTTGCTCTTATTAATACGCACCTTTCAACACACTGTCCAGAAAGTTCAATTCGTCTTCCAGGTCCTTTGCTGTCCCTGACAAAATTACAATGCCATAGGCAAACCGTAGTATTTTTAACCATATTGATTGAAACTGATGTCGCTTCTTGATGAAACATTTCAAATTAAATAACTGAACACTTATTATTGCCTTGTTTCACAAAACTTTATTTGTGCGACATAGGTTTAGGGCTATGCGCCCATTTTCAAGTACTTTGCTGATTGCAAAGTTGTTACACCAGTGAACATAAACCATTTCGTTACTACAGTTCTCTGTTCATCGACTTTAACATTGGAAGAAAATACTATTTACATTGCAATTAAGGAATACTAAACTTGCATTATATTATTAGAATAACCTTATGTAAATATCTATTGTACTAACATTGCATTTAATGAGGTTATCTCTTACTCAAATTACTAATCTTTATTGTATCTCCAAAAATTCAACCGTTTATTGTGCATGACATTGTTTCTTGCATATGGCCACCTCAGGTTACTAATATTGTTATTATGTACTATGTGGAAGTTACTCATAATCTAAAAATATGAATAACTGAGTTCTCCACCCAGATGAACCACAGACATTGCCGAGGTGGGGTGGCTTGCGTGCCTCAACGATATAGATAGCCATACCGTAGGTGCAACCACAGTGAAGGGGTATCTGTGGAGAGGCCAGACAAACGTGTGTTTCCTGAAGATGGCCAGCATCCTTTGCAGTAGTTACAGAGGCAACAGTCTGGATGATTGGCTGAGCTGGCCTGGTAACATCAACTAACATGGCTTTACCATGCAGTTACTCCGAACGGCTGAAAGCAAGAGGAAATTACAGTCGTTACTTTTACCGAGAACATGCAACTCTGCTGTATGAATATACACTCCTGGAAATTAAAATTGCTACACCAGGAAGATGACGTGCTACAGACGTGAAATTTAACCAAGAAGATGCTGTGATATGCAAATTATTAGCTTTTCAGAGCATTCACACAAGGTTGGGGCCGGTGGCGACACCTACAACGTGCTGACATGAGGAAAGTTGCAAACCGATTTCTCATACACAAACAGCAGTTGACCGGCGTTGCCTGGTGAAACGCTGTTGTGATGCCTCGTGTAAGGCGGATAAATGCGTACCATTACGTTTCCGACTTTGATAAAGGTCGAATTGTAGCCTATCGCGATTGCGGTTTATCGGTGGGTTTAGGAGGGCAATACGGAACGCCGTGCTGGATCCCAACGGCTTCGTATCTCTAACCTAACCGTAAATGCATTTTGATCAACATTACACTTACAAGTAAATTATTTTACAACTGGTTGTCATTTTGTTAGGAGAACTATGTATGTACAATATAATATATAAGTGACTCAAAAATTGTGAAGTCACAAACATAAAAGGAATACATATAATTAATTTAACAAATGTGTCCATTATGCGGCGTGCAAACGTTACACGGTAGTTTTATACAAACAATTGTTCTTGTGCCACCACATGGCAGGGAATGAAGCGAATAGAAACACTAGACATAAAATTGCTCAGAGGCCGCTCGAAATATTTATACAGTTAAGGTAAGTTGTAATATCATAAAATGATCGATAACAGTACAATTTTATCACTATACAGATATCTTGGCAACTTTTAAGAATTTAAAAAGCTGTTTAGTACATGCCGGATTACTCAAAGAGAGTAGAATGGTGACATCCGTAGGAAGCTCTACTTGCAAACGGTGTAGTTGATGCAAAAATGACTGTCTGTGCCTCTCCCATTTTGAGCAGTTCAAGAGTATAAGATTGATGTCACTTTCTGTAGTGTTTGCACAGTCACAGAATGGGGCTGGAGTGATTCCAATACGATGGAGGTGTGTCGGAAAACTTCCATGGTTGAATCGCATACGGCATACAGTAGTTAACACCCAGCGCAGTAAGCGAACTTCATGAAACCAAGGTCTTCGTGGAATTGTAGGCTGAACCCTGGCATAATGTTGTCCCCTGAACGACTGAGATAGATTCCAATCTTCTTTCTATTCTTTAAAAGCAGTCTGTGTGGCCAGGCGATATAATTCAGAAGGATAAACTTTAAGGACGATGAAGATTCCGGATTTTGTGGCTTCTCTAGCAAGAATATCGATCACTTCATTGTAAGCGATGCCGCAGTGAGATTTAATACAGAAGAATGCTATCGTATTCCCTTGGATTTCACACTGAAGGCATAACCAAATGATTTCAGGTTATTAGATTTTGATTTCCACTTCTTATGCTTCAGAGATTGTAAAACCGACATAGAATCAGACAAAATCAGGACCTTGGAGGCCTGAGTAGAGCGGACATATTTTAAGGCTTCCAGGATAGCTACAGTTTCTGCAGAAAATACTGAAGTTTCCTTCGGCAGTTGGTACATTTTCGAGATATTTATTTGTGGGCAGAGGAAGGCACATCCTGCGTTTCCTCCTTTCAATTTGGAGCCATCAGTATATATGTATAAGGAGTCAGGCCATTTTTGATAAAGCAGGTACTTTAAATCTTGATGTTTGAACTGACTGCCCATTAGAGATGTAACATCTAAATGTACACGTACTTCGTGGCAGAGGACTGTGTAATTGTGCATGTAGATAGGAATCGAGCTTGTGCTGAGGATTTTTGTTGATAGGTGGCCCCATATTTGACGGCTACTTAGAGTAGCTCTATGACGAGTCTTCTGGATATGAAAGTCAAGGCTCTCCATTTTGGAATGTAGTCAATGAATAGAAATGGACATTCTGATAATTAGAAATTTGTCTGCTAGCAGCTGAAGGAAGCCGCGACACCACGGCTCAGAGATGGTCTTTATTGGGTTGATGGTGCAGTAATAGTGATAGGACAGCTGTGACAATTCGATCTTTTTTTCTATTCTTATGTCTATTGATCCACCCCCATGAACCACAGACATTGCCGAGGTGGGGTGGCTTGCGTGCCTCAACGATGCAGATAGCCGTACCGTAGGTGCAACCACAGCGGAGGGGTATCTGTGTAGAGGCCAGACAAACGTGTGGTTCCTGAAGAGGGGCAGCAGCCTTTTCAGTAGTTATAGGGGCAACAGTCTGGATGATTGACTGAGCTGGCCTTGTAACATCAGCTAATGTGGCTTTGCCACACAGCTACTGCGAACGGCTGAAAGCAAGGGGAAACTACAGCCGTTACTTTTCCCGAGGACATGCAGCACTACTGTATGGAAATATGACGATGGCACCCTCTCGGGTAAAATATTCCGGAGGTAAAATAGTTCCCCATTCGGATCTCCGGGCGGGGACTTGACAATACTGGCATTCTACGGATCGGAGCGTGGGATGTTAGATCCCTTAATCGGGTAGGAAAATTAGAAAATTTAAAAAGGGAAATGGATAGGTTGAAGTTAGATATAGTGGGGATCAGTGAAGTTCTGTGACAGGATGAATAGGATTTCTGGTCAGGTGAGTACAGGATTATAAATACAAAGTCAGTTGGGGGTATCACAGGAGTAGGACTGATAATGAATAAGAAAATAGGAATCCGGGTAAACTACTATGAGCAGCACAGTGATTGCATTATCATTGTCAAGATAGATACGAAGCCAACACCGACAACAGTAGTACAGGTTTATGTGCCAATTAGCTCTGCCGATGATGAGGAGATCGAAGAAATATATGAGGAGCTAAAGGAAATTATTCAGACAGTTAAGGGAGAGGAAAACTTAATTGTGATGGGAGACTGGAATTCAGTAGTAGGAAAAGGAAGAGAAGGAAAAATAATAGGTGAATATGGACTGGGCAGGAGGAATGAAAGCGGAAGTCGCCTGGTAGAATTTTGCACGGAACATGATTTAATCGTAACAAACACGTGGTTTAAGAATCACAAAAGAAGGTTGTATACATGGAAGAGACCAGCAGACACCGGAAGGTATCAGATAGATTTTATAATGGTAAGACATAGGTACCGGAACCAGGTTATAAACTGCAGGACATACCCAGGGGCAGATATAGACTGACCATAACTTGTTAGTCATGAACTGTAGGCTGAAATTGAAAAAACTGCAGAAAGGTAGGAACATAAGGAGATGGGACTTAGATAAATTGAAGGAAAGTGAAGTTCTGGAGAATTTCAGAGGGAGATTTAGGCAACAATTGACAGAAACAGGGGAAAATAAAACAGTAGAAGAGGAATGGGTAGCATTGAGAGATGAAATAGTGAAGGCAGCGGAGGACAAAATAGGCAGAAAGGCAAGACCTACAAAAAATCCATGGATATCACAGGAAATACTAATTTAATTGATGTAAGGAGAAAATATAAAAATGCAGGAAATGAAACAGGCAAAATGGAGTACAGACGACTAAAAAATGAGATTGACAGGAAGTGCAAAATGGCTAAGCAGGAGTGGCTAGAAGCCAAATGCAAATCTGTAGAAGAATGTATAGCAAGGGGAAAAGTAGATACCGCCTACAGGAAAATAAAAAAGACATTTGGGGACAAGAAAAGCAACTCTACGAATATCAAGAACTCAGATGGAAGACCAGTTCTCAGCAAAGAAGGGAAAGCTGAAAGGTGGAAAGAGTACATACAGCAGCTCTACAAAGGAAATGAACTTAGAGACGATGTTGTAGGAATGGAAGAGGACGTAGATCAAGATGAAATAGGAGATGAATTTGACAGAGCCTTGAAAGACCTAGGTCGGAACAAGGCCCCAGGAGTTGATGACATACCCTCAGAGCTACTAAAGTCTCTGGCAGAGCCAGCCATGACAAGACTATTTGAACTGGTGTGTAGGATGTATGAGACAGGCGAAATGCCCTCAGACTTTAAGAGAAATGTAATAATCCCCATTCCAAAGAAATCAGGCGCAGACAGGTGTGAAAATTACAGAACTATCAGTTTGATAAGTCATGGTTGCAAAATTTTAATACGAATTATCTACAGGAGAATGGAAAGGCTGGTAGAAGCTGACCTCAGGGAAGATCAGTTTGGATTCAGGAGAAACATAGGAACCAGGGAGGCAATACTCACTTTACGTCTTATCTTAGAAGATAGATTAAGGAAAGGCAAACCTACATTTTTAGCTTTTGTAGATTTGGAGAAAGCATTTGACAATGTTGACTGGAATACACTCTTTCAAATTCTGAAGTCAGCAGGGGTAAAATACAGGGAAAGGAGAGTTATTTACAACTTGTACAAAAGCCAGACCGCAGTTATTAGACTCGAAGGGCATGAAAGGGAAGCATCAGTTGGGAAGGGAGTAAGACAGGGTTGTAGCCTTTCTCCGATGTTATTCAATTTGTACATCGAGCAGGAAAAATTTGGACTAGGGATTAAAGTACAGGGGGAAGAAATAAAAACATTGCGTTTTGCTGATGACATTGTAATTGTGTCAGAGGCAGCAAAGGACCTGGGAGAGCAGTTGAATGGAATGGACAGCGTGTTGAAGAGAGCATATAAAATGAACATTAACAAGAGCAAAACAAAAATAATGGAATGCGGTCTTAAAAAAGCAGGCGATGCTGAATTAGATTAGGTAACGAAACAATGAAGGTGGTAGATGAGTTTTGTTACTTGGGTATTAAAATAACATGCGATGGTCGCAGTACAGAGGATATAAAATGCAGAATGGCAATGGGAAGAAAAGCATTTTTGAAAAAGAGAAATTTGCTAACATCGAATATTAATTTAAGTGTAAGGAAGTCTTTTCTGAAGGCATTTGTGTGGAGTGTTGCCTTGTACGGGAGTGAAACATGGACGATAAGCAGTGTGGACAGGAAGAGAAGAGAGGCTGTTGAAATGTGGTGCTACAGAAGAATGCTGAAGATTAGGTGGGTAGATCGCATAACTAATGAAGAGGTACTGAACAGAATTGGTGAGAAAAGGAATTTTTGGCATAGCCTGACTAAAAGAAGGGATCGCTTGGTAGGACACATTCTTAGACATCGGGGAATCGTAAATTTAGCATTGGAGGGAAGTGTGTGGGGTAAAAATCGCAGAGGGAGACCAAGAGACTGGTATAGTAAGCAGATTCAAGTGGATGTGGGTTGCCGTTCTTATGAGGAGATGAAAAGGCTTGCTCAGGATAGAGTAGGGTGGAGAGCTGCATCAAACCAGTCTCCGTACTGAAGACCATAACACACATGCCTATTGATAGAAGCAATCTAATTCTATCTTTGTAAAATTAGCTCTTGTGTATTCATAATCTGGTGTGGACGATGTGTCCTGGCTTGTGCAAATACTGATTTCAAACTAGTTAGTCGCACAATTCGTTGCAACACAGAGGTGTTCTACATTACATTTATGGAAATGCATATTGATACTTATTAGTACTGGTATAGAAAACGTTTCAGGAATACTGTCTGGTGGAGTACGTAATGCAAAAAGATGCAGGATGAATCAGATGTTCGGTAGGTTTCCACCAACAACGTAGTTGTTGGGTGTATACAGAGTTTGTCACGCGTTATTTGGGTTAGAACTTTAGTAGAAAAGAGTTGGAATGGCTAGATCCGTTTTCTGTAGGTTAGTGTAGTCCTATCACTTGTCGTTACAAGCGCTTACAGAGAGTGCTGCAGTTTAGATAGGATAGAATTTAAGCAAAAACTGATTGAAACACTATAAATATGCTATCTAGCGTCTGTTTTCAGTTGTTGATGTTGTGTTCTGATAGAGATCTAAAGAAGTCGATTAAGGATTATCTTCATGTGGTTGTAAAAAATTTTTCACTGTGTACGTTTTGAAGCATTGCCTGTTTGATCATGTGTCAGTAGTACTTACAAATGATGTCCTTTATGTAGCGTGGATGTTTGCGGTGTTGCTGATCTTTTAACTTATACCCGCGTAGCAAATTCGACAAGTTCATCATTGCAAGCCATGGAGATAAGAGAAGTTACCATTTCTCCTACCTGGCAGCAGCGTTGTTACAACACGAGGAATACTGGAGAAACTCGACAAGGAGGCACTGGATATCATCTCGAGGAAATATGCAAATCTGTCGCTATACCTTACAAAGTGGAGTTAGCTGATGTTAAACTAGATCTTGTAATGGAGGATCTCCCTTCTAAACTATAACAGCTTCGTATATGTGACTTCTATCTCCTGGATTTGGGCATCCCACAATATTTCGGAGGGATTTTTAATAGAATGAAAATGTGTGAGCACGTAGTATCCACGCATGACTTTTTTTCTGCAAGGAAGCTGTATAGGGAACAGCAACGTGATTGAGGACAATGATACGGCAGTTGGAATCGATTGTTTAACGTGGTTGGCGTCAAATTACTGAGTAAAAAATACATAATAAATTTATTTGTCAAATCACGAATTCCAGTGTCAATAAAATTGCCGGTAATCACCTTATTGATTATATAAAGTGTCCTGACAAGCGTTTGCGGAAGACTTTTACTTTTTCATGTGGTCGAGAACATGGCATTACCAGGTTGGAGGCTACAATGTACAATTATGGAATAGATCGTGGTTTTGACTCACTACAATACTGTTTAAGTGCTTTAAACGAGGATAGCCAAAATTTACGAAGTATCCCTGTACAGTGTGCCAATCCCATCCAAGTGGTCGCGGCTAACAAATTCCTCAGAAATCAGTTGTGTTTATTCGTGTTTTGCAAATTGTTTTCTGGGTTAATAAGAACACTGGAAATTGGTTGGTGTATATGTAAAGCGAGCGAACTCCTCTGTCTGATTGGACGTTTGCAATCTATGGTTAGTTGATTGGTACTTTGCGCTTGCATGATAATCAGAAAAACGTGTAGAAATATGATGTTCAATGTGTGCGTATCTGTCAGAGACCTGTCGCATTTTTCTACATTGTGATGACTAGTCGAAAGAGTTTTTCGTTGGGGCGCGATAGAAGCATTTTCGATCATTACGTTGCACATACGCAGCTGTACTGTAACCAAAAACGTGTGTATGCAACATTTCGTTGTCTGTTTATCTGTCGATGAGGTGACGCTCTTCTCGCACTGTGTGTGGTCATTTTTTAGGCCCAACGTGCACTATTTTAGTCGTTTATCGCTGGTTTAAACGTTTATGTTTTTGTAATTCTACTCTGAGAGAGGATGATAGCACAGAGGGCCTCGTTGAGGAATGTTTTGTCCTCTAGAGGGTCTACTAGATTTCTTTCTGTTTAAGTACTGTCCACTATTGTTAATAGGCTGGATCATCTATCATCATCTGTACTTTGAGATAGTATTTAAAAATATGTGAGGTGTGGTGTCGCACAAGTACAAAGTGCGCGCCACCTACTTTCGCCGCGCGCCGCCATGCACGCACGGCGCGGCGATCTTACGACGACAGCCACGAGCGCCCTCTGCTGGAACCCCGCTCGTGGCCACCACGGAAAGACACCGGGCACTTCGGACTGAGATAGCAACGAGTTAGGACCTTCGTAATCCGATAGGCACGAGTGAAGACTTTGCTATTGTACAGGCACTAGGCAGGCCTCTAACAACTATGTATCAACATTCTGCAGTACTATGTAAAAGTTAAGTATTGTTACATTCTGTGCAAAATATATATCTTTCTAATTTACTCTAGTGTTTGTAGTTTCTGGCTGTTCCCCTCCGTACCTGCACCGGCGTGCTGTCTTGTTACTGTGTCGGTCTCGTACCACTCGGCCAGCGACACCTACGACGAGGCTGGGACACAAAAGCGGCGACGAAGTCGGGACACAAAAGTGGCGACGAGGAGTGATAGAACCTTGGACCAGCCCGCTTGAGGCAGCCAGACAGCAGCAGTCGGAGCACGCAAAAATTGCTCCCGCCCACCCACCCTTATTATAAGATTTTTGGGGGAACATATTCTGTTACGTATTTTGTGGACTTTTTTGTTGCAGCGCGTCCTCTTTCATATTGCATTTGTGTTTTGTTATAATTGTATGCGCGGTGCCTAATCGGTCAGCATGGCCACTACCCCGAACCCAAACTTAATGGAAATTATTCAGTTACAGACGGCGCAAATAACACAACTTCTCCAGGCGGTGGCGCAGTTGACAACTCAACAACAGCCGTCGCATCAGCAGCCCACACCTGCCGCCGCACCGCTTCCGACGTTCCGCCAGTACAACGAACGTGAGGAAGAATGGAGCGACTATTTCGCACAGTTTCAAGAACTCGTCGCGGCTCATCAAATTACAGGTCAGAGAGTGAAGAACCTTTTCATATCGATTGTGGGCCCCCAGACCTTCGTACTATTGAAAAAACTTTTCCCTCTCGCATCTCCTCGTGATATAGACTTAGAACAAATTGTAGATGCACTGAATGCTCATTATGAGAGAAAAGTTCTTGTAACCGCTGCACGATACCGATTTTTCAGACTTAAAAAATTACCGCAGCATATCACCACCGCACCTTTTCACCCTCAGTCCAATGGTGAAGCAGAACGTTTCGTTCGAACATTCAAGTCTCACATGGAGAAGATGAAAGGTCAGCACTCCAGGCAGCAAGCTCTTCAAATTTTCCTGTCTACGTATCGGTGCATGCCACGTGACGGCCCGTCTCCTGCCGAGCTGCTACACGGCCGCTGTCACCGCACTCTCCTTCACCTGCTGCAGCCTCCCACGCACCGAGTCGGTTCGTATGGCGCTACACGTTTTCAGGTTTCTACGCCGGTGCTGTACAGGGTGTTTGCTAGAAACAAGAAGAAATGGATGCCGGGCATCATTCAGCGCGTGCTCGGGCGCAATATGTTTGTTGTACGTTCTTCCACAGGGTCGGAGCTGCGGCGCCACGCAAACCAATTGCGCCTGCACAGGCCGCGCGATCCTGTCTCCGGTTTCTTGATTCCAGACCCAGTTCACCGCCAGGGAGCACAGCCACATCGTTCGTCCCCGGACTACGAGATTCCTATGGACGTCGACACACCTCCGATGCAGTCGTCGCCGCCGCTGTCGCCGCCGCAGATGACAGCGTCACCGAGAGGGACTCCGGGACCGTGCGGACCCCCTCAGCTTGGGCCACGCACCTCAGAAGATGACCTGCTCCCTCTGGGCGGGGGCGGGCGCCCTTCCCCAGGTTTCGGCGGGTTCCCTGGAGGATCTCAAGGCAGATGCCGGGGCGCGGACGGCGTCTCGATCCCGGCCTCAGCTACGACGCCCGTCCCACCAGTAACGACCCCGCCCAGGCCCTCCTCCCAGTGCCGTCGCCGTGGCCCTCAGCCCTACGCCACGATGGCGCGGCGGTTTGGGGGGGAGGGGTGTGGTGTCGCACAAGTACAAAGTGCGCGCCACCTACTTTCGCCGCGCGCCGCCATGCACGCACGGCGCGGCGATCTTACGACGACAGCCACGAGCGCCCTCTGCTGGAACCCCGCTCGTGGCCACCACGGAAAGACACCGGTCACTTCGGACTGAGATAGCAACGAGTTAGGACCTTCGTAATCCGATAGGCACGAGTGAAGACTTTGCTATTGTACAGGCACTAGGCAGGCCTCTAACAACTATGTATCAACATTCTGCAGTACTATGTAAAAGTTGAGTATTGTTACATTCTGTGCAAAATATATCTCTTTCTAATTTACTCTAGTGTTTGTAGTTTCTGGCTGTTCCCCTCCGTACCTGCACCGGCGTGCTGTCTTGTTACTGTGTCGGTCTCGTTCCACTCGGCCAACGACACCTACGACGAGGCTGGGACACAAAAGCGGCGACGAAGTCGGGACACAAAATGAGGACTGTTGGTGTTTTGCACTGATGGGGATAAGTTTTTCTTTTAACGATTAGGTGTTGCAGTATGTAGGTTGGCATCCTAGTTTATAGAGTAGACATCTTCGTTTGCTGTAGACAGCAACTTGTAAGTACCGATTATTAACAAAAAAGTCTTAGTTCGGTTTAGTGGAATGGAAAAAGAAATCTTATTTAACAAAGAAAAGAAGCTTGATTTGTGTTTTGCGTAAGAATTTTTTTCTCTGTTTATATTTTGGATAAAGGGCTGGTCGAGCTTGCTCTACAGAAATGAAATGTATGTGTGTTGCATTCAAGCTATTGGGCTGGTAAAGTATTACCATTATGTCCTCTCTGTGACGGGGGAGATGTTTACAGTTCCTTGGTTGCTTTATTGGCTAGTGTCATTTCGAAGAAGGGTGTTGTTAATCAGTGCTTTCGAAAAAAAGAAAAGTTTTAGTGCAGACGGTCGGAAATCAGTAAACTACTGCTCTTAAATTGTTTCATGCATTAGTTATTGCTTATTGTGAATCTCCAAGGAAATACTGTTGTACAATAAGGTTTAGTTTTGTTTAAACGTAGGGAAAGAAAAATTGTAAATGTTTTCTGATCGATTATCAGTATTTGCAATTTTGGCCTGTTTTAGTTAAATGTTGTAAAGACTTGGAGCTTTTTGAAAAGAATCGTTTTAACAGCGTTTAGTCGTTAGATAGAGAGAGAGAGAGAGAGAGAGAGAGAGAGAGAGAGAGAGAGAGAGAGAGAGAGAGAGAGAGATCCCTTGCAATGTTTAGTTTCAGCAAGATGGGTATAAGCAAGAAGATGTGTACTGCTTTAGCATTTACGTTGTAAAGGAAATAAGAGGTAAAATTAAACTACCCGAATTCTGTCGTCTAGAAGAACTGTTGGAAGGTGCCAAACTGAGTATTAAGACAATAAAAGAGGTGGATTACTGGAAGACATGCCGATATGTACTGGAATTCTAAAACGTACCTTCCCCTCTACCTGGTAAAATACTGGTTGGGATATCTATACATTGATCTAAGGAAATATCGTTGTGCAATAGGGTTTCGTTTAATTTAAACTTGAATGAATGGCCTGCTCATTTGCAAAAATAAATGTAAACTTTAAATTCCATACAAAAAATTCCTTGGAAGTGCGGTCTAGAAGAGCAGAATGTATGTTGACACGTTCTCTTTCTGTCTGAGTACTGGAAGATTGTTAATATGGCTTGCAGATCCATATTTAAACGCATTCCTGACAGATTTATCACAGTGACATACTGGAGGTATAATGATGGTTGACTGAAAGACTGACTCTCGTCGCCTGTTGAGGGTGGCCGGTAAAATACTGTGTGTAAGATGCAATGTTCGAAATCTATAGTTTCTATGCAGACGGTGTGCTTGAATCAAAAGATGTCCTTGCCAATTTTCGATATTTCCGGCAGTAAATTCGAATTTTTATAAACAGTATATCTGCTGCTGCTGCTGTTGTTGTTGTTGTGTTACATATCTGGACATCGAAAGAGTGTTTGTTAAGATGGGCATACAAGTCCGATTTTGGCCCACCCTAGGTTACGAAAAGTGGGCCTTTGTGATCGTCTTTTGACAGCTCGAAATTTAAATGAAAATAACGGCTAAACCATGCATCTAACACGAAAACTGAATCACCGAATTTGTAGAGGAGAAAATTCTCTATTTGCAAAAATAACAGCGATTTTGGGAAGTATGTCTGTCTGTCCGTAACGTGTTCCCTGTTTTTAAGACGAACCGTTCAACCGATCAGCACCAAATTTTGCACACATAATTGTAGTCTGTCAGAGACCAGAACCTCCCTTTTTCAAATTTTTCGGACAAAAAATACGGTAGTAATACCAAAAAAGCCGTTTGTAATATAATTGGAATTGCTAACGAACCGTTCATCTGACACGAAAATTGAATAACCTAATTGGTAGAGGGGAAAATTCTCTACAACTACGCTCTATTATGTTTTTTTTTTTTCATATCTTGCGTCGTTGCAGAGATATTTGCAAAAATAACGGCGATTTGACGATGTCTGTCTGGCTGTAACGTGTTCCCACTTTTTAGGTCGAACAGTTCAACCGATCGGCACCAAATTTTACACACATAATTGTAGGCTACCAGAGACCAGAACCTCGCTTTTTGAAATATTTCGGACCAGAAGTACGTTAGTAATACCAAAAGAATTGTTTGTAATGTAATTTTAATTGCAAATAAACCGTTCATCTGACGCGAAAATTGAATAAACGAATTTGTAAAGGAGAAAATTATCTACCACTTTGTTTCCTTATGTTTTTTTCATCGTATCGTTTGAGATATATTGGCAAAAATAACGGAGTTTTGATACACTCCATTAAATTAACGACAACCAACCATTCGTAGGTGTCACGTGACATTCCTCGCCCAGAACTGTCTCTGGCATACGCCATCTTGCGTTGCGGATTTGATGAGTTTCTTATTGTAACTTACACGTTGTTATTTCAAAGCAATGGCGCACTGAAGAATTAACAAAAAGACGTCGTTATTCGTACGTTAAATGATAATTTAGTGTCTACAAATGCCATATTAGCATCAGTTAACAACGGCCATCAATAGTACGAGATTGAAGAACGCAATTCCTAACTGTTAGCTGTAGCATAGTGGGCAATGTGTTGAACTGTGTCACTTAAGGTCAATGGTTCGGAATCCGCCAGTATCTAATATTTTTTTCCCTACAAGGGTTTCAGACACGCTTATTAATTAATTTTTTATTATTTAGATTATTATTTTAGTCCAAAATGTTTGCACAAACTTATAAAACTACAAATCTGAAGTGGGCCCTAAAACACGCCAGTGCGATTTTTTTTTTTTTTTTTTTTTTTTTTTTTTACTTGCGGCGATCGTTACCATTACATCCCGTTTATTAACTAACGCGCGCTATTAAAATAAAAAAATAATAATAAATACATAAAACCACCACGCTCGTCAGCTGTTGCATACATAGTCTAAACCAAGGAGTTTAGAATAAACATTCTAACCTCCTTGGTCTAAACGAAGAGCATCTTTGATGGTATTGTCACATTCTTGTGACAGATGAAGTTCTGCAGTATTCATGTTACTGTTAGGCATTTATATTTTTAAAACGAAGTTCTCCTCTAAATCGGTTGTTGCTTACTAATGTTGTTTCCGTGCTGGCTATCGCACATAGCGAGAAAAATTAAGGTACTGAATGTCTTCTGCTGCTGTTGTTCTGTTTCACATCTGAACATCGAAAGAGTATTTGTTAAGATGGACACACAAGTTTGCTTTTGAATTGTGGCGATCATTACTGTTACATCCCATTTATTATCTAATGAGCGCTATTTTTTTTTTAAACACTTCCGTCGGCTGTTGTAAACTTCGTCTATATGAAGAGATACACTTATTTTGCCTAGACACTTTAGGTGGTGAACGACTTCCAAAACTTTTTTTTTATACTCCCAAATGTTTGACTTAAGTTAGAATTGTTTTTAAATAATTGTCGAATGTACTCAGGTTATACGAGTACACTGAAAAATTGCAATTCATACGAGTTGTAATTAAGGTTCGATGTATTACGTTACTTAAACTGTATGTACCAATTCTGACAAAACAAAATGCTCTTCGAAAATTGTTACATAGGTTGGCACAATTTATATGCTACTTAGAAATAAAAAAATAATTGAAGGTGTTTGTGGTGGCGAAAGCATACACAGTTACCTTAACTTTACTAGTAATTGTTAAAACATGTGTTGTTGTTGTTTAACATTACTTATGAACGTCATGGTAGCTGCAGTTGACTATTTTTCCAAAAATAGAGGTCCTATACTTTCGGAAATTGTTACTGTAAAAACAGAGGTTGTCACAATTAAATTTGATATGCAACTTAGGAATTGGCTCAATTTTTCAATGTTGGCTTAGGACAGAGTAATATAACCAGTATGTAGATAAGTAATAACTTCTGTAAAAAATAAAATTTAAAAAAAAATATGGGCCTGTGTCCGAGTCCCGGACTGGGTTGCATGATATGCATCTCGAGGGAGGCAATCTCTATACCAAGAGAGGACTGTTGGTGAAATGGAGGTGAGGGTGGTGTGAGGACAGGTGGTGCCGGGGGCGGTACTCACACAAGTGCTCACTTATGGGAGCAGCTGTTTACGACATTACTGTGTGTAAGTGCAATTACATGGTCGATGTCAATCATCCTTAAGTGCGCTATTGTTCGAGTGTGGCGGCGTCCTTTCTTCTGCGGTTGGGCAATTGGCCGAGCGTGGAGGGCTGAGGGTAACAGTACCTGCCGTCAATGACAGTAACGTAGGCTCGCGATTCTCACTGCGCCAGAACCTCTATTGCTACACTACTTACATCCATTCGAAATGGATGTTTTAAAACTCCCCACGTCGGTTCATTTATGTTGGAACATGGCTACGCCGGCCGCGATTGCCGAGCGTTCTGCGGCGCGCCAGTCACAGTCTGCACGGCTACTACGGTCGGGAGTTCGAATCCCCCCCTCGGGCATGGATATTTGTGCCGTCCTTAGTATAAGCTAGTTCAAAGGTAGTGTGTAGGTTTAGGGACTGATGATCCCGTAGTTAAGTCCCATAAGCTCTACAAACATTTGAACATTTGGAACGTGGCTATTTTGTTGGGGTGATGTTTGTTAACTTTCTGTTCCTGAACCTGAAACCTATTAGCACATTATAATCTTGTTAGGAATATATTAGTCACAAACCAGTTTGCTGTCAAGGATGCTAAAATATTCATTCACAGTTACCTGATCAGGTAGGGTAATAATAGAAACAGTCGAATATCACAGTAAAGACAACCCAAATCATGACGAAACCTCTTCCTTACTTTACTGGAACAAGCAGGAAGGCCGTATGGTAAGCTTAGTTTTGTGATTGGAAATGTACACGATGATATAGCTAACCATACCACATACTTGTAGTCATGTGACCACGTTTTATGATCGTTGCATCACTTCCTTCGCAGCTTGGCACTGGTATCCATTATTAACATCCAATCGAAGATTTCTATAAGTTAGACAACGAGACATCTCTCGCCCGAAACCTTGCCCGAAAGTTTCCCATCTTGCTTTGTGTATTTGATGTTTTTATTATTATAATTCAAGCATCATTTCAAGCAATGGCGCACTGGAGATTATCAAAAACACATCGTTCTTAGCACAATAAATTATAATCTAATGTCTAAAAAGCCTTGTTATCAGTTAACGCCTGTCATAAATGGTACGAGAATTACCGATTACTCCTGGAGCGGTTCACAATAGTGTAACTGAGTCAACGTGGCAGCTCAGAGTGCGTGATCTTAGGGTTGGAGGGTCTCTGTAACAAAAGAACTGAGTCAACAACGAAAGCATCAACATAGAATAAAACAAACCAACGTTCGCAAAGGGCCTATCAAACCTAATGGGGAAAAAAAGTGGTGGCACATTAGTTTGTGACGTACAAACATGTTGGATGATGGTTTGAAATCCGCCACTGGAATTCAGTTTTATTTTGATTTTGTTTTATTTACTTATTTTATTTATTTATGTTTTTTCATCTTGCTTCCTAAAAGGTTTTCCCGTACAGTACTCTTGTTAATTGAACCCAACTATATTCTGCAATATTCCGAGTTGTTCAGAGGTAACATCTATTGTGCCAATTGCCTCAAACATAATGGAAATTTGCACACTTAATCAAATAAATGACTATTTGAAAATAACAAGCTGCTGAATACAAACCAATTTGGCTTCTGATCACATCTGTCAACAGTAAAAGAATATGAAACCTGTTAGATATTGTCCATGATGGTAAACTGCATGTGCTACACTTATAGACTTGAGCAAACCCTTTGATTCGGTGTCACATGAGACTATATTAATTAAATTAACTCACTATGGTATAAAAAGAAAATCATGAAATTTATTTAGAAACTATCTATCTGACAGGCTACAATAAGTACATACTAATAATCGAACATCGAAATTGCTGAAAATAAAACGTGGAATTCTGCAGCGATCGATACTTAACCCTTTCTCCTCATTGTTTATATAAGTGAATTTTCAACTTATATTCCATGTGAGAAAGTGCTGTATGTGGATGACATCACACTGATAACAACAAATGAAAACTTCTGTAATGTTCAAATCTGACAATGATTCTATGTGGCATTTTTTTTTTTTTTTTTTTTTTTTTTTTTTTTTTTTTTTTTTTTTTTTGACCGTTAGTCCCCACATTGGTCTTGTTTAGTCTGCCTGGTGCATATCTCTAAGTGACGCCACTTGGGTGACTCGCACGTTGATGATGAAATTATGATAGGGACACCACAACACCCACTCCCCAAATGGAGAAAATCCTCAAACCAACTGGAACTCAATCCCGGGCCCACTGTGTGGTAACACACCATGATCTACACTGGGCTATGGAGACAGACATGTTCAAAACTACAATAATCAAGTGTCTAGCCAACTAGCTGTCCATTAACAAAACAAAAACAGAATAAATTTATTTCACTCTCAGACGAACAAAATTTGAAAATAAGAACGTGAAATTACTTGGACTTTTGATTGATAAAAGACTGGACACATCTTATTTAAGCAGCTAACAAGCAAGAATGCTGTTATTATGCATTCTTCCACTCTCATCTGCAACATGGTATACTGTTATGGGGAACTGCACCAACGTTAGCTTTCATTTCCCAGCGGCATAAGAAAGCCATTAGTTTTATTTTAGGTTCACACTCCAGAGAGACTTGCAGAAATAAATTCACATTACTTAATATAAAGACAGTCCCTAGGCACTACATATGCAATTCTCTAATCCACGATAAAGAAAATTTAAACCAACTTACACTAAGAAATAATGTTCATTAACACCATACGAGGAATAGCCACAGGATAGATTTACCATATTACCATATTTCATTCATACTCAATACCCATAACATATGAGCCTGATATTCAACAAATCACCAAAATCTGCCCATTTCAGCTCAATGAAGAAGTTTTAAAAAATTTTAGAAACTTGACTAAATGAATATGAATTTTACACAACTGAAGAATTCATGGAAAGTGTTTCTCAAGATCTGTACTTTGAATAATTGTTCCTAACAGTTTATTTTAGTAGTCTTTTGCACATACATGTATGTAAATAAGAAGAAGGTTATCTAAAACTACTTCAAACACCCATAAGCGTTTGCAAACCGAAGTACTTAATATATAAGTATTTATAATAACTATGATACTGTTTATCAGTATTTATATATATGTAACTTGGAATTCCAAGATTTAGGACATCTAATTAATATGTTAATATTGGTGATCACAGTAACATTGTTTTAAGCAAGTAATTAATGTGTAAATATTTACGATAAGTATGAATGTTTTTAAGCACAATAGTTCCAGTAATTATTTATATGTATTAATAAGTGGACAGGAAATAATTTTTGTCCTACAGAAAACTGAACTTTTAACTGTAATTTCCATATTGACAATGCCAATTGTATTTAAACATACTGAACGGCTGATAACAATAAAAAATCTAAACAATATCTGAGAAGTGCATTTGTTCTATTTTGTGGACATGTCATGAAATATACTCAGTGTTCCTTTTACGTATCGTAGTACCCTTTTAAGTCCCTTCCAATGACTCCCAAGGTTTGCTTTGACATCTGCTGAAATAATTAATTGCTACACTAGGTCAGGTCTTGTTTTAATCATAGCATACATCAAACAACTTATCAGTTGACGAAATGGTTTTGTGTCACTTATACAGTCTTTATTATTATTTATTTCTGATGTACTTTCCATTGTGGGTTTGATCTCATTGGGCGTCCTAACTGAATTATAATTGTTCAGCTCAAAACGCTACAGTAGTTTTTGCAGATATATACGTTGACTCATTGTTATTCTGTCATCTACTCTTTTGAAATCTATGCCAAGAAATGATTTAAGTTCTCCCATAGCTCGCACTAAAAATTTATTTTCCAAAGACCTCTTAATATTCACGATTTCATCAGAATTACTTGCAGCAATTATTATGTCATCTACATACAGGAGAAGATACACTCTACTATCTTCCAAGTTATCCACATACAAATATCTGTCAACTTTTGACTGTCGAAGTCCAATATTTTTAAAAAGTTATCAAATGTAACATTCCATGTACGTGGCGCTTGTTTCAATCCATACAAGGCCTTTTTTAATTTGAAGATCTTATTTCTTTCACCTGTGACACCTTGAGGGATATTCAAGTATACAACTTCATGTAGATCCCCATGCAGAAAAGCATTTTTAACATCAATTTGGCACATACATAGATCTTCTTCAGTGATTAATTAGTGACATAATTCTTAATGTAGCCAAACGTGCAACATGGGCATATGTTTCATCATAATCATAACCCTTTTCTGAGCACACCCTTTGATCACAAGCCTTGCCTTTTATCTTTCAATATCTCAATTTTGATTTCTCTTAATTCTGAAAACCCATTTACTGTCAGAGGTTTCTTCTCTGGAGAACACTCTGTTATCTCCCAAGTTTCATTAAGTTCTAATGAGTTTATTTCTTGATTTATTGCTTGTCTCCACTCATGTTCATCATGTCTGCCTTGTCTTCATAGCATTCAGGAACATCATCAACAAATGATTCAGCATGCAAGGCCACGGCCAAGGCCAAATCTTGCAGGCATCTTTATTTCTCTGTTCCTTCGTCTAAGCGTTTGTACATTTTCAAGTGTCTTGGCCAATTCTCTTGAAGTTTTACTGTTCTTTTCTTCTTTCAAGTCTTCGTGTCTTGTATTCTTCTGTCCTGTTTTCATCAAGGCCTATATCATATTCTACATTATTTTCTCCTCCTCCTGAAAGCCACTGTTCACTAGTTGTGCCATCGAAAGTAAATTTCCTTTCATCAAAAATTGCATTCTTTCCAGAAATTACTTTCTTCGGCTCTGGACACCAAAATCTGTAGCCATTTGAACAATAGCCAATAAAAATGCATCTGTGAACGAGAATCAAACTTTCTTGCTAGAAGTTCCTTTGGAATTTTTAAAAATGTAATAAAACCAAAAACCTTCATCTTCTCTAAATTAGGTTTTCTCCTATACCAGAGAGCTGCTGGTACTTTTCCAGCCAAGGCTGTAGTTGGACTTCTGTTTGTGATATAGACAGCAGTCAATACTGCTTCTGTCCAAAAACTCTTGTCAAGTTTTGATTTGAGAAGCATACAACGCGCTTTATCCAAAATAGTCCTATTAAGACGTTCAGAAACTCCATTCTGCTGCGCTGTATATCTCATTGTAAACTCAAATTGAATACCCAAATCTTCAGAAAAAGTCTTCAGCTCATTAGATATATACTCTCGCTCATTATCACAGCGAAAACGACTTATTTTCAAGTTAAAATGAGCTGTAGACATTGCTTCAAACAGATTGAAAAACTTTGGCACTTCTGATTTCGTTTCCAAAAAATGTACACAAACAAAATGGGTAAAAATGTCAAAACATACCTTTTGTTATCGTATGAAACTGGTGTAATGGGTCCAATTAGATCACTGTGAATGAGTTCTAATGGCCTGATAGTTTTTACTCTTCATTTTTGTATGCGGTTGTGATGTCTTTTTCCCTTCAAAACAAGTATGACAAATATCATGACCCGTTTTGTCAGATTTGAAATTCATTCCATCCACTTGCATCCGCAACTTACGAATATTATCTTAACTCAGATGATCCCAACCTTTCGTGCCATAGTTCAAGGGTCTCAGTTGGTGAAGTTACAAGACAGTGAGATTCCTCATGTACAAAATTCATTGTGTACATGTTTGACTCCCTTCTCTCTGCAATGGCAAGAGTTATGTCGTCCTTTTGAATAATACCTTTACCATTCTCGAAAATCACCCGCAAACCTTTTGATTCTAGTTTACGTACTGACAACAGATTATAGGTAAGATCTGGAATTGACAGAACACCTGTAATCAAAATAGTAATTTTCTTGCCATTTACACAACTAGTAACTTCAATTTCGCATATAGAAATGTTCCACACTTCGCAACATTGATTTTAATTGGCTCTGGCAACCTCTTTACATTTTTCAACTGTATACTACTATTTATTAAATGCTGTGTCGCTCCAGAATGGAAATACCACTTAATTTCAGTTGACGTTGCCAAATTTTCATAAGCAGCGGCAGGAAAATGGCAATTATTTTCTCTCTCGCCGTGAGGATCAGACGCTGCCCCTGCAGAATTGTGTTTCGGTTTCTGTGCTTCGTTTCTCTTAGGTTTTCGTCAATCTGACGTTTTATGTCCTTTCAAACCAAAGGTATAACACCGGAAACTAAAACGCTTAGTAGTCCTACCACTGTTATCTGATTTAATAATATTATCAGACTTACCGGACTTCAAGTTTGTGACACTTGCAGGGAGTGACAATTGCGGGGAAAGGGAATGTGTAGACACTTGCGGGGAGACCCGGACGCTGCAGGTAGTGAACAGGGTGTCCCAGAAGTAGTGATACACCACACCTACTCCACGCCCTCCAGCCGCTACCTGTGCCGTATTCAGAGGATTTTAACATTTTATCAAAAAAATGAATGTTACTACAAGAGATACAGCCATTCAAATTTATGGGCACCATAACGTTTTACCTTCCTGAGTAAATGAGCTGTTTCTTGTAGTTTCAACACCACAGTAGCCTTTTTCTTGAATGTTCTGAATATAAATCTTCACACAGACGTCTTGAGGAGGAGAGTGATACGGATGTCTGATTGAAAGCCACTGCGTATTACCTTAGACCTTTTTGACTTTACTGAACAGGAGTTCCGCGTATTCCGTAATTTATATTTATACAGTTAACAGGCAATGTAATTTATAACCAACTATTGGCTGCCAATTTCGCTTCATTTTTCCTGGAAGTCTTGCAACTTGTTCCTCCCTGTTGGTTTATGCCAAGTTCGGAGTAAAAATGGTTCTATATGACGGTGATAGAAAATAGAATTTATCATTTTTTGGTGTGTTACATTCCCTTACACATTCCGTATTTCATACATTTCTTAGATGTATTTGTAATTCGAATACAGCCAAATCGTTTTGGGGTCTACGAATAAACGCTTCAAGTATGTAAAATACTCATTGACTTATTATTAATTTTTTTAAATTGAAGGTTTAAGGTTGCATCTCCTATTAAAAAGCATAGTAGCTGTTTTTAAAGAGATGGAAGTTGCGTCATAGTGGGGTTAACTACATAGCGGTCAATTACATCAACGTATCTGTGCAGGATGCTTAATATATTTATTGCTTGCGCAGGTGTCTTGATATGCTTAGTGTTCTGAATAATATGCTTTTAGGAGGTATGACTGTGGAAAGTCATCGTATTGTAGTAGCAGAGAATGTCTTAATAACTCTCCAAACATTATCACTATTAAAATAACTTATTGTTTTCAGGAGTAACACTCGACGAATTAATATGTATTTAGAACAAGTTACTATATTGCTCTTCAAAGGGTTGTGCAATTACACTGAGTTTCGTGTTATGTTGACAATGTGGAAACTTGACAACAGCAGTACTAGACTTCTTGGTGTGCCTGTACACAGGAAAAGCCATCAGCCGCCCCAAGGGCCCCAGGTTCCCCGCAAGTGTCACTCCCCGCAAGTGTTCCAACCCCCCGGACTTCTGTCTAGACTGCGACAAAAAAACAGTCGATGACTTAATGCCGTCTTTCTTGACAGCATCCTTCGTCTTCGTCTCTTCATCCAGTAGTCTGTTCTTCACAAATCTAGAGTTAACGTACCTGGTGACTGTTTCTAGCGCTGTGACTAGACTGTCATAATCTGGCAGCATTGTCAACAATAAATGACAAACTACGTCGATTTCTTCTAATCTTGCTCCAGATGATCGCAAATCGCAAATTAATTTATCGAACTGTAGAAAATGATCAGCAAGGAAGTTACTTGTCGAGTCAAATTTCAACATTAGTACTTTTCCGAATTAACAACTGACTCGCCATTCCTCTTCTCTCGAAAACATTACACAGCGACAACCACATATCAAACGACGTATGTTTATCTTTAGGGTACCGTATTCTAAATAATTGTCCGCAGTTCACTGTATGATTGGAGACTTACACTTCTTATCACGTTTCTTCAAAGACGCCAATTGCATTTCTTTCTTTGTGCGTACTTCTTCTTTATCATTATCATCAAACACGATCATTCTTGAATAATTTATCTGAATAAATTCCAGCAGGTCCATCTCACTTAGGAGCATCTCAATTCGAAATTTTCAATTACTAAAATTGGTTCCATCAAACAGTGAAATTTTATATTTCTCTGCTTCGTCAACCATAATTAAGAGTGAGGTCGCGTCTTTAAGAAGCAAATTACGAATCCTGCAAATCAGCACAGCTCTGGGCCCATAACCAGATGAAATTAGAGAACTGTGGACATTCTTCAGGCACACAAAATGTAAATTTGCTTTTAATAATAAATGCTGAATATCCTCTGGTATATCTTATTACTTTTTAATAAAAAAACACATGGAAAGACACACATAGCAACCATATTACACAGGAATAAAAGCAATAGCACACAGATATCTTTGAAAAGAAAAGAACATATATATGCAAAAGAAATTCTGTTGCCGCGGTGGAGTAGCCGAGCTGTCTAAAGCGTCTCGCTGCGGAGCGCGCGGTTGCTCGCCGTGGAGGTTCGAGTCCTCCCTGGGCCATGGGTGTGTGTGGTGTCCTTAGGTTAGTTTAGCTTAGTTTAAGTAGTTTGTAAGCTACGAACTGATGACCACGCAGTTTGGTCCGATAGAATTACAAACATTTGAACATTTTAAATTCTGTTGAGAGTTTTGAATTGCCACTCTCAACAAGGTCCTTTCAAGCTACTCAGCTCTAACCACAATATCCACTGCATGAACTGTGGACAGCTGATTGTCCTTATTGCTTGGCTGTGTGATAGGCAAAGGCCAATGTTGCCTTCCTAGCCTACAATCCTGAACCCGGTGCAGAATACAGGGAAGTTGTCTCCGTAGTAGCTATTGTGCCTAGTCATTGCGCCTTGGGTTACTTGAGTTTTTCCAAGCCATTTGATGTTGTCTGCCTTGAGTGTCTTTATCACTTCTTGCACATTATTGTATTTACTGCTCCTGCATGATCTGTTCTTTCTAACATGTACTGGAATATTATTGAATCACAAGTGGTCAGAAATCCCATTGCTGAAGCATAGTCAGTGTGATGTTTCAGGTCATCACTAAACTGCCTTCAGTTGGTCCCTTTAAAATTAAACGTCCGCTTCTTTTTTTTTCTGATTTCACCACTGCATATACAACGGACATTATTGGCCTGTATTGGTTTACCCAACATTTTTTGCATTTTCCTGAGATTTTGGAGGGTACAAAGATGTTGCCCGGATTGTTGCCTATATACTTTGACCTACATCTATTGAAAGATTGCGGAAGCTTTGGGTTGTGAATAGGTTTCAGATCGTTTGCTTCAGCCAATTTCTCAAGCTTCACGTCGTTTTCGTCGGTCTTCATGTATGTCAGTACTATGGAAGTTGAAAACGTCCAACAGGAAATTTGTTTTCCTGGCTGAAGTTAGTTTTCTGTGAAGTTGAAATCTAGCTTTGGAGGTTTTTATAGTGAGGTGACATATTACTTAGTTCGCACAGTTAGTATTTCAATGTTATATCTAACTTTGTGTGAAACAAGCTGAAACAACGTTTATGCCAGGTCTTGTAAAAACGGCACTTCAACATTTCGCATGCTGTCTCTCTAGCACTAGCTCCAAGCCATCGACTCTGGGTCGTTGGTTCATGTTACTCCTGTGTAGGGTTACCAGACGTCCTCTTTTACCCGGACATGTCCTCTTTTCTGGACCCTAAAAATGGTCCGGCCGGGTTTTTAGGACAATGGGGAAATGTCCTCTTTTTGAAGTGACACAATCACTAAATCTAGATAATTTAGCCGTTTTTCAAACAATGTATTTTTTTTCCTAGCATTCTCTCTGCTCTACGCCGGCGCTGCTCTCAGGTAAAGCTACTTTAGAACAATTGGAATAACTGGCGTGGCAATTGTCGCAGAATAGTAGCTGCGAGGCAGCCAATTAAGAACACAGGTCTGCAACAACGCAAGATACACCGGCTTCTAAGAATTTCACGTGAGAACAGCTTAACTAGGGTTACCATACGTCGTCTTTTTCCCGGAAACATTGCCTTTTTGAGGCAAGAAAATGTGTCCGGTAGGAATTTATAAAATTCTACAAAATGTCCTTTTTTGTGTGTGTTCCGAAAAGAAAATTTATTTTTGTGTCATTGGCGACAATAGATTCGTTAGCACTGCAAGTCCAAACTGTTCGCAACTATCACGCGCATTCTCAGAGAGAAATTGCTGTTCACAATTTCATGGATCTGACAGTTGCAAACGATTCGAAATTCCTCTGCGAAGGAACCCAATTGTCTATTAAATGTTCAAATGTTTGTAGAGCTTATGGGACTTAGTCCCTAAACTTACAAACTACTTATGAACTAACTAATACTAAGGACGACACAAATATCCGTGCCCGAGGGGGGATTCGAACTCCCGACCGTAGTGGCCGTGCGGACCGTGACTGGAGCGCCTCAGTCCCCTCGGCCACTGCGGCCGGCAATTGTCTATCATTCTGTGTTCTGCATTATGTTCTTTGGCGTTGCTTTTGATATACTTTGTGGTTTAGGTTAAAGCTGTATTGTCTGTTCGAGATCGTAGTTAGGCTTTTGCTTCAAAATAAATTACGAACTTAAAAACAAATACAAAATGCCGAAAAGAAAGTCAGTGTTGAAAGATGTGCTCTTGGAGAAATGCAAATCATTCAAGGGAGGAAGAAACGAACACGAAGTGGAATGTTTGATTTGCCCTACTGGAACGTAGGCCTACATATTCGTTGTAAACAAAGCTAAGTCATAGAAGTATGTAAGGTTTAATACTGGATAATAAATATAGTTGGTTCAAAAGTGAAAAAGACAAGAATGAGACAATTGTCTCTAGTGGTGATGAATAAACTGTCAAGGTTTGTAATATCTTGTTGTACAATAGCCACACAAGGTTACTGATTTAGTTTGTAGTAGTTTTACGTGGTTTATTTATTAATTTGTAAATTACAGTATGTTAACAATAAAGTGTCCTCTTTTTATATGAATTGTCCTCTTTTTTGATGACGAACACATGGTAACCCTATTCCTGTGAGTCTCTTGAAACTGCTATAATCTTTGCACAGCTGGGACAATAGTATCAATTTTTCTCTAGAAATTCCCTCAATATTAATCGAGATTGTCGCTAATTGGCGTGAAAAGGGCCGGTTGTGTGACTTCATGTGTGTTTGTACTGGTATTGAAGGATGAGCCGTTGACTGAATAAACGTTACCGGAAAGCGACCGATGCAAAAAATACTATGCAACCCTCGTGTGAAGACTCCTTCTGTGCACCCCTAAAGTCTGATAGCGGCAGTAAGGTACCATTTTTAAACATGATGTATTTAGCAGCGGTTTGCTCTGTCATCGATTATTTCGCTAACTGTAATGATGGCATGTCCTTTGATCCACATATATTTTACGTTATTTCCAACATATTCGTTTAATTCTTTAATAGCTTGTATCCTGTACCGTACATAATGAATTATGGTTTCTTGAGAATGGCAGATGACTAAATATTCGGGAGTAAACTTCTCCATTCCGAATAAATCGGCATATTACATACAATATGACTGCATATAATTTAAAGCTGCGAGTATAGCTATGGCTTATGCCGAAAACTGGAAATTTCACTGGCAAATGTGATTAGTTCCACGAGACTTGTACCGGTACTTGGACGTAAGAAAGCATAGTTCACCGTGCCATCATCTGAGATTTTGGAGCAGTTCATGAAAATTTGGATACATTCCGGGAAGTTGTAAGCAATACAGATGTTTACTCATAGCTCTGTTACAGTATTTGTTAGGCCTATTGTTGGGAAATGGAAGACATCGGCTACTGAGATTATTTAGTTATTCTGGAATCCCGAACTGGAATATGTTGACATTCTTAGGAGATAGATAAAATCTCTTTTAAATGTATGAGCCTCTTGAATAATTCTCATTTTACGTCTGTGATCATTGTTCGTCTATTCTTATCTTCTTGGAACCATCTACCTAGTTTGTTTCAATAGGTGGTCAATTGTAACAAGTCTTCTTTGTTGGAATCGGTTCGTCAATAGTTTCCAACGTAAGCCACTGGGCATTTCTACGCCTTCTCCTAACAATGCACTTGTATGTGTGGAGTTCATAGCTCCTTGGTAAGTTCTAATGCAGCCAAACTTGGCTTTTTCTGGTTTCAGAATTGATTTCCTGATGCATCTTCAGAACAGCATGCTTCCATAAACAATTTTAGATCGTATTAGACCTATGTATATTAGGAGTAAAGTATTATGTTCTGCTTCTCGCCGAACTGTTATAATAGAGCACAGTACATTGAGGCAAGGCTGGCTTTTTTTCTATTTGAGGTAAGCCTATGCAATGTGTCCCACACGTGATAGGTGTTTGTCCAGCATTGTTCATAAAAATAAAATAAAAAAGCGAAAGAAAAAAAAGGAAAAAGAAAAAAAATGGCTGATTCTTCACCGGGAAGAGCCAGCTACTGAATCGAATACCGTACGGTACTGTATATGTTATAGACCCGTAAGGAATGGGTGCCTTTGGACGCCAACCACGTTTGTAGCTGGAATGTTGTCGAACACATTTCTCTCCTTGTTTCTTCAAGGCTTGTATCTGAAGTATATACACCGTACGTAACTTTCGTTGTCTCTTATTCCTTCGACAACCTCTAGCTGCCGGATTCATCGTTTCCACAGTCAGCGACAAATGTTGAATGCTCATCTTATGAACTTCGTTGTTGGCGTAGGAGGAGATAATTTTTTATTTCAGGATATCAAGTTCAATGCTTGCTGGGATATTGTACCTCGTATTTGCCACATTATAGGTACAATTTTGCAGAAATACTAAACCACACATTCTCTAGACCTCCTTGCTCTATACAGGGCCTTGGTTAAAGGAGTCAATGGAGATGGACTTGCCTGACAACTAAACGACGAGTGAACTATTGTGTTGTTTTGCGAAAGTTATAACCGTTGACTTACTATTCTTGTTTAGCACAACGGTTTCCTAAAATGTTAAAATATGAAATAAAATTAAATAAACAGTAGGCCTACCCTGTACAAACAAACAAAAATAGTTCAGGCGATTGCTGGCCCAAACGGGAATTCCGTGTTCGAATCCCACTACAGGACAAATTTGAACCTCGCCTAATTTCAATGCATAACAGTCGAGATGTTTGAATATTCTGGTTTCAGATGTGTGAACAATAAATCTCCCTGTCGTGACAGTGACTGGTACTTCTATCTACACCCCATTTCTTTTCAGTTTAGAAGTACTTGCCGTATCACGTATTGCAGAATTCTAAGTGGATTCATGATTCATTTGACGCAGCAAAAAAGAGGTGTGGTTTGTACCTACTACTCAAGTAAACGCAAGGACTTAACGGAGTTTTACACAGTCTGAAACATAACTGGCGTCTAATATAAACTGTGAATCAATAAGATTTTACGTCACTAAGGACATTAGGCATATTTAGTTCTCTGTTTTAATTTTTATACAATAAGTATTCCTTTCTTGTTTTCCTATTTTCTTCAGAATAAAGTCAGTTACGTAACTAACGAGTATATCCATGGGCTGGTAGATTCTCATTTAAACTTGCTGTGTAGATATTGGTTTTATCCAATCACTGGTTATGTCATTGATAACCCACGTCGTTCAGAGATATACTTTGCAGTTTGCGCTTCTTACAAAAAGCATTAAGTCATAAGTTGTGCCTGTAGGGTGTGTGTTGCATCATAGGCTACACCGCGCCAATTTAAAGGGTAAGGGTAATGTCAAAACAATTAGTGAAGTTTTGTTTGTGTTTTGTTTGTTTATTCATATGTTTGCCGATGTTGAGTTTTTGGTATACATTACCTGAAACCAATGTATCCTTAATGTTGGATTTTGTCAACACAGGTGCTTCTAAATTCTTGAAACACTAGGAAAACATGCCCATTTCGTGGCCAGTTGTAGGAGCTTGCGTCTTTCCTAATGTTGGAGGAGTGATAGGCTCATTTGTCGTTAGCCGCAACATTGATACGTGGTATGCGGTGAGTAACTTATGGAAGTCGCATCTACATATATTTGCTTTAAATCTTGATTACAGTAGAAACAGCAAAGTCCAATTTGAATTCAGTTGAATCTTATTTTCGTAGTATTAGTAATGGGATCTTCAGTCAAAAACTCCCTGATAAATTTCCGTTTGTTTTCTTTGTATTACCCAACATTTATAAGTTATGTTCTTCTTTCACTGAATGATTATTATCGATATGCATATAGTGGTAAGCTACCGGTACTCTGCCCGTTTTGTTGAAATATTCCATCGAGTTACTGTACTAAAGACTTGTCATTGTGGTGTGACATATGAGGCTAGTTTTGGTTTTAAACTAGTGTGTCTAACAGTAATATTCACTGCACATGTCTGCCTACTTTGAATTAATGTCTTGTTAGCTGCACTCCATCATATATGTTTGTTTTCCTTATAACTACAAATGATGAATTAAGTTAATGTTTGATTTGTGCCATCCTGTTCCAGTTTAGGATAACACTCTTACAAAATATTGGGTGATTTATCTCCCATCAACAGTTCAATGTAATAGATATGACACCAGTAACTGAAATGAACAAAAGTTTTATTTTTGCATGACTTAAATGATTGAAAATGACTGTATAATCTTGTATATGTAGTACATTAGCAGCTTACTGAAGTATAGGATACAATCTATCGGCTTTGACCAATGATGTCATAGGAATAGAAGTTATTAATGAAAAAGTGTGGTATATTTACATCATGTAAAATTAACTGTCACATCCCTGTAGTAACTTGTTCTCAGTGTATTTTTCTGAATCACTATCTTACATTGATATAGAATTAGCCAATTCAGAATAAAATAAATAAATAAAGCTGATTGAGGGGGGGAAAATAATTTACATTATAGAATTTTGGTACAGGGGACTGTCATGAATGACGTAGGCTACTGTAATTCCTCAACTGTGTTGTGAGCATTAGGTGGGAAAGGGAGGGGGATGACATTTAGTTCACTTTATTAAATTTGTATCGAATTACTCAAAAACTATGGTCTTGGACATAATGTTACCAACTTGGAAAAGTATGCAACATTCCCAAAAACAAGCAGTATTATTGTTGTCTCTATTTATTTATTTATTTATTTATTTATTTATTTATTTATTTTAAATGTCTACTTGTGTCTGCATTATAAGGAGTGGAATTTATTTTTTTACTGCTGTGTGTGTGTGTGTGTGTGTGTGTGTGTGTGTGTGTGTGTGTGTGTGTGTGTGTGATATATATAGATATCTAAAGTCTCGACCGGCGGCATGGACTAATGTACCTACATGACGTAGTGCGCTAGTGTTGGCAACAGTTGCTGTGGATACTGGGATGAATGGTGGCACACAATCCTTACAAGATGTGAAAATGAATATATTAATATTATGTTTCTCTGATTTTATTTTTGAATCACACTATTGGAATGTAGAACATTGCACACTATAATACTATGCTTCTCCACATGCAATGTCTTTCTGTTCAGATGTAACACTTAGGCATACACATTTCAGTTTACGTAACAACTATCTCTAAAATGTTTTTTTAAATGTCATAATTTGGTAGAACAAAGGCAACAATTTAATTCGATTCCTGCCTAACAACATCCGTTACAATCACGACATGTTCGTAAAAATCATAACATTCGCTCAAATCAATTGAAGCTGTACTCTTAGGTTTCTGCCTAACCACAACCTTGAAAATTGTGACATATTCGTAAAAATAATATTTGTCGATGTACCCTTGTCCATTCGTTCATTCACTCGCATCAATTTAAGCTGTACTCTTACGTTCCTGCATAACCACAACCTTGAAAATGACATTTTCGTAAAAATAATGTTGTGGATGTGATTGTGGGGGAAGGGGAGTTAAGGGTAGAGTGACCAGACGTCCCATATTTTACGGGATCATCCCTTATTTAGTCTAAATGTCCCATTGTCCTGACAAAATAAATACGGAACACACATTGTCCCATATTTTGATAACTGTCCCATATATTCTGAATTAACATTTTTAAAGTAATGTTAGCATAACCAAACGGAGAACAAATGTAACCATAATCAAGCAAAGAAGGAAGTAAGACTTCAACTAAAAGAGAAATGTGATACGATTTTTGTCGCAATTCTTTCATATGTTTTTAATATTTCAACATTTGAGGCGACATGTTTATTTATTTCAAATGAAAAAGCATATGTTGGTCAAAATCGCTATATAAATTTTAAAGTATTGTTGGGCAACCTATGTGTAGTTTTATTTTTTAAGGTAATGCTTTCACATGACATGTGCAAGTCTTCCAACTATGCCAATTCAGTAATTAATGAATTCATTGGAAGAAGACAGCATGCTGAAAGAGTCTGATTTCTTGCACATTTTATGTTCATTTCACGAAACGTTAATTGATTATATCATGAAACGGGCTTACTCATTTCATGTGGTGAAGACTTTTAACTAGTCTTAGCTCAAATGTCTTATATGGAAGTCTGTTCAGTAAATAATTAAAAATTTACCAGAGTTTGAAAATATTTTGCCAGGAAGATCAGCTTATTGAGAAAGTGAACCATTTTCAAAATATAGGTGAAGAGAAAATTTATTAATTGAGAAATGTGTAGAGTTGGTAAAAATTGGTCTCTCACTTTGACCTTAATTGCTTATGCACTTTGTAAACATATTGGACCGAACTGCTATGGTCATCAATCCCTAGACTTAGAAACTACTGAAACTAATTTAAGCTAACCTAAGTACAACACACATACACAAGATCCAGAGAGCGCTCTACCCTCTGACAGCGAGCAACCGCGCGCTTCGCAGCCTAGAACAATCAGCCACTCCTCCGCGGCGAGTAGCTGTGTTTGGTTAACTTTTGTATTAGCATCTGACTTTCAATGTCTTAGATATTGAGATTACCTTATATATAGTTTGTAGCATCCCAAAAACTCATAATCCCGGTACTTGTCCCATTGCTTTCATGTTCTTTAAGCAATTAAATGCTGTTTGTTGTGGCAACAGTTTTCTAAAATAAATGATTTCTAGAAAAGCAAATGTAAATACTTAAGAGAATGACACGTCAGCTTGGGGGGCGGAGAAATGGGCAGAAATACTGGCTTTCTTCACTGTGTGTGCATCAATTCATTTATCTATGCGTTAATGCTACAGGTAAAAGCAACATTTAATATTGTACACAACGGTACCCATATGTGTTCCATATTTTTATTTTGGAAATCTGGTCACCCTAGTTTAGTCATTGGATTAATGTCAAGAACTTTCCATATTTGTTCACCGCCATTTAAATGAAGATTGTTACAGAGTCCCCACTCTGTCTACCCCATTGCTGTGTAAAAAAAGCAACTAGGCCATACAGGGTGTTACCCTAAGTTATACAGACCCATCCAAAGTGCACCTAATAAATCACTGGTGATGCAGTGTGCAGAAGCACCCAAGAGAATGTTGGCATTCCACAAAATGTATGAGTACCCATGTAAGAAGCGTTCATTTAACAAATGCTTGGGAAAGACCCCTCACCGACCATGAGAACTGCTCACTCTTCAATTTACACCTATGGACTAATTGACTGTACTCTTTCCAGAATTTTTTTATGTAGTTATGTGAGTAAACAGTACAGCTTCACTGTGTTTGTTTTGAAATAATGGAGTGAGTAGAGTTGTTTCCACTGCTTTTTAAGGTTGTTTGTACTATTGCACTATTTGCTTAATTCTGACATTCAATTGATTATGTAGGTTCATGAAAATAAATAAGGGAATATGCCAACTTTGTTCTATACACATTGCTTTTTCACAGGTAGATGCTAACAAGTACTTCATGAACCCTGGTAAGGGCAAGACTTAAGAGAGTGTTTTCAATGAACTAACTCTGACAACTTTTCCTAACCCCCCTCCCTTTCTCCTTTTCCTCTTCACCCTCACCTAAAGCAGTTGAGACACACTCTGAATCAACCTCAAAAGCAACATCTTGCCTTGAATTACTAGGCTACTTTTCAAAAGTCAAAAATTGTAGCACCTTTATCTACTACAGTGAAAGTACAACTCGTGCACATCACTTTCAATGTTGATCGTAAATGGAACAAAGCAGCTAATACAGAAGCATGGTTGACAACGATCCTAATTACAGGAATTGTTCCTTTTAATTATGTTCTGCTTGATATGGAACACTCAGGACACTGGTATGAAAATAGTAACAAAGCAGATGACAATGGTTGCTTCACATAGTGTATTGCATGCAGCCTCGAAACAGATTGCCGGCTGAAGCCCTCGGTGTCGAACGACTTGTACCAATTCAGGGCTAGGGAGAGCCCTACCATCCAACAGTTAACACATGGAAGGCCCACAAATTATGGGCAGTCGTGAAACCTCAATAGCAGTAACATATGCAAAAATACAATGGTACTATTTTGCTTAGGTTATTCTTATATTACAAGTAACCCATAAGTTACATCCTCTTTATTTTCATTTTGCTGCATTCAATTAAATTCCATAGTACAGCATGTTATGATCTTATGGCAAACACAGAGGCAATAGTCATAATCTGTGGAGGTGGACTAGTTGTTGCAACACTCACTTTTGCCTTCACCAACACGTTGATGTGCAGCAGTTAATATGGATAGGTTGCAACTTGCAGTGAAATTATAGCTGAGCTGGAGACAGACATGCAGAGAAGATAACTACGATGACACAACTTCAATTTTCGTCGAATAATGGAAAGTCCACATTGGAATTGGTGGTGGTGGTGGTGGTGGTGGTTCGTAGTGCGGCAGCCAGAGGTGGTGTTTGTATGACTGTGTTGTGTGCCTGTGTGATTGCGTGAATGTTCTAGAAGGCCATGGCCGATAGCTGAAAGTGTTGTAGGTGTGCGTCTTTATTAAGTTTTCATCTACAATATTCATCAGAAAAAGATCGTACATACACACAAATGACTGCCTAGATGAGTTTATATATAGAGGGAAACTTTCATCCTTCCCTTTTCCTCCCCTTTTTTCCTCTTTTTCCTGAAGAAGCTGCCAGTGGTGGCGAAAGCTTGTATGTGTGTTTGTGTGTGATTTTATTTGTTCCTCTCGACGAGCCGGTCCTTTTGGTAAGTCATCTCTTTTCTATTTTTAGTTTTATTTATATATATATATATATATATATATATATATATATATATATATATATATATATATATATAAATGTGTCTTGTGTGTGTGTGTGTGTGTGGTGTGTGTGTGTGTGTGTGTGTGTGTGTCAGAGAGAGAGAGAGAGAGAGAGATATGGAAGGCTGTGTGGATGTGATTCTTTTCCTGCAACCTATCTGCAGCAACCTCAAAATCTCATAGGCCTACAGCTATGGGAAAGGTCTAAAAAATAAGGGAATGAAATCTGAAATAGAAGAGTTAAACAATATAATGAGGATAGTGTGCAATTCACGACAAAAAAGATTGTCAAGCTGCATTAGGCAGCTAAAGAATAAAATAGCTTTCAGCTAAAGTCTTCATCAAAAAAAGAGGCCCTCTCACAACCATATAGGTATAACTGTTATCTCAGACTGCTGCATCCAGAGTAATGCTCTACGGTAATGGGATTGGGTGGGGAGGAGACGGCGCAGGAAGGATGGAAGGCAATGGATATAGCATTGCCTTGTGGAGCATTAAGGTACTAGATTGGTGGAAAGAGATGTAGTTTCAGATGCAGTGGGGAGGGTATGGAAGCAGCATGACAGTTGTCATTGTTAGATGTGATTGTGTGAATAAGTGTATGAATCCTTTTACTGATGAAGTCTGTGGCCATAAGTTTACTTGCGTGTGTACGTCATTTCAGTGTCTCTACCGTTCTTTGATAATTGTATTTGGACGGAGTTGCAACTTATCCTAGATATATTGTAGAATTCTGTCCTGGATGTCCATTGTTGAAAAGTGTCACCTAGAAAAATAGAGTCTGAAGGATCTGTTTATTATGACAACTCATTTTTGTCCATGGGCTAAGGTTTTAAAAGTCCTAGAAACTTGGAGCTCAAGTGCATTTAAGACTTCACATATGAATGGAAGAATCAGACCTATGATGTAATGAAATTACTTAATCAGTTTAATTAAGATAGCCCAATTTTGAAATATGTTGTCTTTAAATTGTGACTAGAGTGATTTCGGTTTTATTAGGTATTAATTAGCTTTTTATAAATTGTTGTAGTTCTAAAATTTGTTGTTTGTCTGTCATTTTGTAGTATTCCATAATATGCTGTCATGCTACTTTTTGTTACTAAATGTACATAACGCGGCTGCCTGGTTTAATTAACTACCTGCTGAGGGTTAAGTGGATAACTTGTGTTTTAATTTGGTCTGTTTTGTTCTGTTAATACAATGAACATAATCTATTTAATTTTTCAGAAACTGAAGAAACCAGTATGGTGTCCACCAAATAAAGCTTTTGGTCCAGTATGGACAGGTCTTTACACTAGCATGGGATATGCATCATATCTGGTGTGGAAAGATGGTGGTGGTTTTGAAGGTACAGAAAATATTTATGTATTTATTCACAATAATACAGCAATCATTTATATATACTCTTATTTACTGCTATTTATATAAAGAGTTAGTGGCTAAATTCTGAAATGCACAGTGCTGGTCTTGTTTGTGGTGTAAATATTGGCAACATCTCTTGCTTCTATGGCAGTCAATTGGAAGCTGGCAAATATTCCTAGAAAATTTGGAATACTGTTTGTGGTGACAGACTGATTTGTAATGTAGCTCAAGATTAAGGTTATGCGGGGAGATGACAGTTTTGCTGCAAGTTGGCAAACTCAAATGAGTGTGAAAACAGAAAACCTGCTTATGGTAAAGCATGTTATATTAGAATTCAGTATTTGAATCAATGACATCGTTATTAGCTACCCAAATCAGGCTGTTCCCTTATCTTGGCTTCCAATCGCTGTTGGCAGCAGGTGTTGACCTTGAGCTCCACCATCTCTTTATGCAACCTCTGGGCTAAAAGTGACAAGAAGTAATGGCAAACTCATTTTGATAAAATATACCTATAGTGAAGGATTGCATATTGAAAATACACAGCTATACCATAAATATTTCTTAATGATAAGTGATTTTGGCACTAATCAAGCCATCTTCGGGTCTCCTATATGGAAGAAGAATAAATACATAATGTGCGAACCTGCACTACGTGTTTTAAAAGTTTGATAGCAGAGTGTATACTGAATACTTTGCCATACATGTTTATGAGAAAGTACTTAGTAAATAGGTATTACTTGTAAATTTCAATATTGCCAATCATAAGTTTCTAGATTAGTTGATTCATAATTGTTTTCAAAATATCGTGAGTGTTACAAACCTTAAACACACCTGAATGAATATAATCAATTCTCAAGCCAAAGATCCTACATCAGAACACGTCAAAATAACAGAGGTTTCATTATTGGTGCCAATGTGATCATTAAAAATTTAAATTTAAAATCAATCTATTATACATAAACATTATACAAAGTGTTTTCTTTTTGTCATATACTATAGAAGCAAGTAAAACATCATGTCATAAATGTCACAAATATTTACATTTTTGGTATCATTACAGATGTGTATTTATATATACTCTGAGTATTATAGACAAAAAATTCCTAGCAGGGGGGGGGGGGGGGGGGGGAAAGGAGACCTTCCAGGTAGGAAAATGGTATAAAATAAAGATTTTTGACTTACCTAAAGTACAGGCTGCTCGATAGGAACACTAAACACACACAAAAACACACAACCATTCGAGCTTTCGCCACCAGTGGTGGCTTCTTCGGGAAAAAGAGGGAGGAAGGAGAGGAGAAAGGGAAGGATACGGGTTTTAAGGAAGTGGAAAAGGAGCCATTCCAATCCCAGGAGTGGAAGGACTTACCTTAGGGGACAAAAAGGAAGGTAAACAAATACTCACACATATCCACATCCAAACACACTTAGGCAGACATTTGTAGAAACCAAAGAAGTTGGACAGAGATGCCACTTCAGGCAGAGGCTCTGTCCACAGAACTGAGGCAAAGATGTTAAAGATGGCGGGCGGGAATTAGAATTTAGCGGAGGTTGAGACCAGGCGGGCAACGGGAAGAGAGAATGTGTTGAAGGGCAAGTTCCCATCTCCGGAGTTCTGAAAGATTGGTGTTGGTGGGAAGTATCCAGATAACCCGGACGGTGTAACACTGTGCCAAGATGTGCTGGCCATGCACCAAGGCATGTTTAGCCACAGGGTGATCCTCATTACCAACAAACACTGTCTGCCTGTGACCGTTCATGCGAATGGACAGTTTGTTGCTGGTCATTCCCACATAGAACGCTTCACAGTGCAGGCATGTCAGTTGGTAAATCACATGGGTGCTATCGCAAGTGGCTCTGCCCTTGATCTGTACACCCTCCGGGTTATGGGACTGGAGTAAGTGGTGGTGGAAGGGTGCATAGGGCAGGTTTTTCCACCACCACTTGAACAACAGGAGGGCATTTACTATTTTGCTGACAGATACTACTAACAGAACATGTCCTATGAAGGGGAATGGGTGGATATATTGTACTATATAGGTGCTAGAATGTCTTGGCAGTTTTGAAAGAGAAAATTATTTGCTGACTCTGTTTGTTCATTAAGTATTTGGAGGTGATTTTAGTTTTTGCGGATGTAAAAATAGTTATGGAATAAAAACATCCATAAAAACAGCAGTTGCATTTTTTAACCAAAACAGTCTACCAATTCATGGTACAGCTGCAGTTAGCTTCCAATATGGATATTTCGAAATTACCAGGTGAAACAAACAATGAACACTTATAGGAACAGAAAGTTTAAAGTAATAAAATCCATCCAAGCTATAAAGTTTGATAAGAAGTTTCTCAGAAAATGTTGTTCCAAACTATATAAATGTGAAGATTGGAAACAGGTCAGCACAGTAAGCTGAAAGAAATTGTGAAATATTCGGGCTAAAATTAGAAGCAAGGCCGCACTATAAAATGATAGGCTTGATAACTAAACAACTGTATGAAATTAATTTTGAACTATGTAATATCATTGACCTTAGTCACCGTATGCAAATTCTAGATAATGTTGATGCACAGGCTTATAAATTACGACTAGCAATAGAATAAAGGCCTGAGAAGAAAATATCAAATTTGGTTTCAAACGTTAAAAGGAATGAATCTATAAATCTAGTTCTAGACCACATAAATTCTATCCTAGAGATGTTAACAATACAGATATAACATTTAGCAATAGGTGAGTGTGCCTAATAAACAAAGGACTAAAACATAACATTCCCCCTATATTTGATCTTGTCTTGTGGTCTTCCTCTGTGGTTTTTATCTCCCCCCCCCCCCCCCCCCCCCCCACTTCCCTCCAATGCTAAATTCACAATTCCTTGATGTCTAACAATGTGTCCTACCAATCAATCCCTTCTTTTAGTCAAGGTATGACAGAAATTCCTTTTCTCCCTAATTCTGTACAGTACCTCCTCATTAGTTACACAATCCACCCTCCCTAATCTTCAGCATTCTTCTGTAGCACCACATTTCAAAAGCTTCTATTCCCTTCCTGTCTGCACTGTTTATCGTCAATGTTTCACTCCCATACCAGGCAACACTCCACACAAATGTCTTCAGAAAGGACTTCCTTAGGCTTAAATCAAATATTAGATGTTAACAAATTTCTCTTTTTTGAGGATGCTTTTCTGCCCATTGCCATTCTGCATCCTGTATTACATAAGAAAAATTAATCATTAGCACCAACAATGCCTGTGCCACAGCTAAACTAAATCACAAAATGCCATAGTGCACAAAGTAAGTAACATTGTAAAAAAAAAAAAAAAAAAAAAAAAAAAAAAATCTAAAATATAATGAACTCTGTGTTAGCATATGGTGAACAGGTTGTTTTCAAAAACATTAACAACAAAATTCCTAAACACCAGGCCCTTGTAGTAAAGGCAGACAAAAGCAGTACTGCAGTAACTATGCACCAACAAGACTATAACAACGAACCCCTTGAATTCTTCGAAGCTAACAATATTACAGAACTTAAAACTGACCCAACACAAAAGTACCAAAATCTGAAAAAGCTACTTAAAAACTGCAATTTCCTGTTGACCAATAATGAATCCACAGGCTCCCCAGCTAAGGTCCTAACCTAAGATGCTGCCCTCTTTGACCAATTGTAAATGCCGTAAACATATCAGGCTACAAAATTACCAGAAAACTTCATGATACACTCAAAAATTACACTGTTGAAAATAGCTTTTCAATCAAAAATAGCCTTGATCTCATCAACTGTATTAAAGATCTGTCAATACCAAACACAGCAATAGTCAAATCTCTTGATACAGTTTATCTTTACACTAATATTACCTGGAAAGAGACTCTTTTAACAATTATACAAAATAATTTAATTAAATATAAAAAGCTAAATATAGCTGGATGGAATGGACTATATCTTGAAAGATATAAGATGAACATTAACAAGAGTAAATCAAAGGTTGTGGAATCTAATGTCAGAAAATCTGGTGATGCTGAAGGAATTAGATTAGATAATGAGACAATAAAACTATTAGAGGAATGTTGTTATTTGTGTTGCAAGATAACTTCTGATGGACAAATTAAAGAAGATGTAATATGCAGAATGGCTATGGGGAGAAAAGCATTTCTAAAGAAGCTAAACTTGTTGACATCCAATATTAATTTAAATGTTAGGAAGTCCTTTCTGAAAGCATTTGTCTGGAGTGTAGCATTGTATGGCAGTGAAACGTGGATGATAAGGAGTTCAGACAAAAAGATTATATAAGCTTTTGAAATGTGGTGCTACAGACGAATGATGAAAATTACATGTGTAGATCACGTAACTAATGAGGTGCTTAACCGAATCGGGGAGGAAGAGTTTCTGGCATATCCTGACCAAGAGAAGGGATAGATTAGTAAGACATATTCTGAGACATCGAGGAATTGTCAAATTAACATTAGAAGGAAGCCTGTGGTGTAAAAAGAGTAGAGGGAGACCAAGGGACGAATATAGTAAGCAGATACTAAAGAATGTAGGTTGCCGAACATATTCTCAGATGAAGAGACTTGCACAGGACAGGGTAGCGTGGAGAGCTGCATCAAACCAGTCTGTGGACTGAAGACCACAACAACAAATATAGCTGAGATTCGTGAACTCTTAACATTGCTCAAACCAATCCTGTCACATAACTATTTTTCATTTGTGGTAAGTTTTACATACAAAACAGTTTGGCAATGGGCAGCAAGCTTACTGGCTGACACATTTAATGTTACAGATCCCCCATTAATGAAGCAACTGCATGTAAAGAAATTAACATCTAAAATCTGTAGCCCATAACAATGGGAACAGCCCCACTCTCATAAACACCATAGTCCAAAATCCACAAACCTAATAATCCTGGACGCCCTATTGTGGCCGGTTACTGTGCGCCTACCGAACGAATTTCAGCCCTAGTTGACCAACACCTCCAACCTATTGTCCAAAATCTACCTTCCCACATCAAGGATACCAACCACTTCCTTCACCAACTCTCCACCATTCCCACCCCTTTGCCTCCTGGATCTTTACTTGTCACAGTGGATGCCACCTCCCTATACACCAACATCCCACATGCCCATGGCCTTGCCGCTCTGGAACACTACCTCTCCCAACGTCCCTCTGAACGCAAGCCTGATACCTCATTCCTCATAACCCTTACCAATTTCATCCTACTTAACAACTACTTTTCCTTTGAGGGGAAAGTTTACCATCAAATCCAAGGCACATCCATGGGCACCCGCATGGCACCCTCCTATGCCAACCTGTTCATGGGCCGTCTGGAGGAATCCTTCCTAACATCCCAAAACCTCAAGCCTCTGGCCTGGTTCCGGTTCATTGCATATATTTTCATGATCTGGACTCACGGCCAGGACACCCTATCCTCCTTTCTTCAGAACCTCAATTCCTTCTCTCCCATCCACTTCACCTGGTCTTCCTCAACCAACCATGCCACATTCCTGGATGTCAACCTCCACCTCACTGATGGCTCCATCCACACTTCCGTCCATATTAAACCTACCAACCACCAACAGTACCTACATTTTGACAGTTGCCATCCCTTCCACGTCAAAAAATCCCTCCCTTACAGCCTGGCCACCCGTGGACGGCATATCTGCAGTGACAAGAATTCCCTTTCTGAATATGCTGAAGGTCTCACAAAGGCCTTCACAATCAGAAACTACCCCACAGACCTAGTCCGCAAACAAATCTCCCGTGCCATATCCTCACACACCCCAAATCCTCTTCCTAACACTAGTAACCATCCACAAAAGAGTGCTCCCCTTGTCACCCAGTACTACCCTGGTCTCGAACAACTAAATTTCATCCTTCGCCAAGGTTTTGATTTTCTATCCTCATGCCCTGAAATGAGAGACATCCTGCCCAAGATCCTTCCCACCCCCCCTAAAGTGGTGTTCCGTCGCCCTCCCAACCTTCGTAACATCCTAGTTCATCCTTATGCCACCCCGAAACCCAGCTCACTACCACAGGGATCATATCCTTGTGGAAGACCCTGCTGCAAGACCTGTCCAATCCACCCACCCAGCACTTCCTACTCCAGTCCTGTCACAGGCTTATCCTACCCTATCAGAGGCCGGGCCACTTGTGAAAGCAGCCACTTAATTTACCAACTGTGCTGCAAGCACTGTACAGCTTTCTATATTGGCATGACCACCAACCAGCTGTCCATTAGGATGAATGGCCACCGCCAAACTGTGGCCAAAAACAAGGTGGACCACCCTGTGGCACAGCATGCAGCGGAGCACATGCTTGATTTCAATGGCTGCTTCACAACCCGGGCCATCTGGATCCTCCCATCCACCACCAGCTTTTCTGAACTGCACAGATGGGAGTTATCCCTACAATACATTCTCCGATCCCGAAATCAACCAGGCCTCAACCTACGATAACTTCATTATTATTATTATTATTATTATTATTATTATTATTATTATTATTATTATTATTTCCCCCCCCCCTTCCATACCTTACAGTTCCTACCTCTGTATCCCAAACCTCGCCTGATTTGAGTGGTGTGTGAATGTGTGATCGTGTGTGTGTGTGTGTGTGTGTGTGTGTGTGTGTGTGTGTGGTCTTGTGCACTTGCAGTGTACATGAATTATTTTACTTTATTTTATTTTCTCCCCTCACCCGCCTCCCCACTCCATTCCTAAGCTGCATCTCGTTATTCCCATCTAACCCATCCCCACCACCGTGACGTAACCTTTCTATCCCCTCCCCCTCCCCTCCCCTCCCGTCCCCGATTCGCTGCAGAGCGTGATTCGAAGTGTGGCAGTCGGAGGTGATGGTTGTATGACTGTGTTGGGTGCCTGTGTGATTGCGTGAGTGCTCTATTTTTGAAGAAGGCCATGGCCGATAGCTGAATGTGTTGTATGTGTGTGTCTTTTGTATGTGCCTGTCGAAGCTCGTCGCCACGTCTTTGCGGTGAGTAGTAAACTGTCCTCACTATATTATTTATTCCAACCTGGACTTTCCATTATTATATATATAAAAAGTAAACTAAATCACTCATCAACATTACAACCTATGAAGGAAATTCCCAAATTTGCTAGTCTTCTGTACCTAGGCAAAGTGTTGTATAAACTTGCAAATCTTTTCAGGCCATGTAAAATAAAAATTTCTTTCCGCACGGACAATAAATTAGACAATGTAATTGTCCATAACAAACCCACTGAGGAAGGCTCCTGTAACAGATCCGAAATGTTGGAAATATATCATCACTAGCTGCAAGTACCCCTGGTTTAAAATAAGATTTATATAGAAGTGTACAAAACCGCTTATTTGCATGTAATAAGTGTACATTTATGTTAAAGCAAGTGCAATTTTTTGGCAAAATCCATAAGTACCCTCCACCATGTGCTGAACGAAATTTTATGTAGAAAGTGCCCTTCCTCTTGTTTTGAAGGTAAATTGTGCAAAATTTCATAAAGATCAGTGCAAAGATACAGATTTACAAGGACACATTGATTACACATTTTCACTTTTTCTCGAATTTTCCAGTCAGTCTTCCAAAAAATAAAATGAAACCTGTTTAAGAACCTTCCTCATGTAATTTTGTGTATGTATACCAAATTTCATAAGATGACAGACAGACAGCAAATGTGTCTTATAAGTATAGTGATGATGTAGCAAATAGCTCATATGATTTCAATTTTAACAATAATGACCACGAAAGCCTATGTTCATATAGGGTATTCGTCTGACTGCTGATTGTGGGAGAACTTGTGTGTATTATAATAATGTGAAATATCTGTGGAAGAAGAGGAAGGGAGGATGTTGGACATTCTTTATTGATTTCTGCATTAAGTGATGCTACTTCTGTTGTTGAAAGTCCTTTCCAGTGTTCTTTATTAGTGGACGATTTCTCTCTTTTGCTCTTCATCCGCTCTAGCAATGACTACACGCCAGCTGCAGTTAACTCTTCAGCAGTTGGATGAATGGGCATGGATGACTTTCAATTGAGAAATCTGTGTGTTCTTTGTAACTTTCATGAAATGTTTAATCTACCTGAACTGCTCTGTTCTCTATAAAGACACAGTGAGATTTTTTGGGCCCAACATTAGAATCTAAACTCGCATGGTTGCCCCACCTTAAGGACTTGAAGACATGGTGTTTCAAAACACTGGCAATTTTAGAATGTCTTAGCCACGCTTCTTAGGGAGCAGACAGAACCTGTTTCATATGGTTTTACAGAGCCTTCATGTGATCTCATCTAGATTATGGGTGCACAGTGAATGGGTTTAAAAAAAATATTTAAAAATGTTGGATGTGGTACACCATGCAGGGATATGCCTGGCCACTGGGGCATTTAGGGAGAGTCCCATTCAAAGTCCGTGTGCTGAGACTGCCACTGCACATTAGAGGATGGCTACTTGTGGTGTGCGAGGTATATCAAATGCTGACCACACCTTTCACACCGATATACCTCACCATTGCTTCCAATGGAAAGGCTGTTTCATACTCATCAAAGAGCCTCAAGACCATATGGGATTTGCACAAAGGATTTCCTTTTAGAAGTGGGAGTGACTGGTTTTAATGTTTTACATAGAGGTTGGCACAGGGTCGCACCTTGACTTCTCCAGAGGCCCAGAATTATCTTAGACTTAGTTTTAGGAAGGAACAAACTTCAGATTTTACTTATCAATTGCTGCTTTTTAACTGTTTCAGATCGGCATCAAGATTTCACAGTTCTGTACACTGATGAATCAAAGCATGGGTTCTTATTCGGATGTTTCATTGTGTTCCCTGACTGTGTTGTCAAGATTTCCCTCCCCGAGAATGTTTTCTCTGCACTGCAACATGCAATCTTGAAGGCACTAGAGCAGTTATGTCATGCTCCGGGCAAACAATTTCTTCTTTGTCATGATCCTCTGTGTGCACTGCAGTCTTTGAACGAGCTATATCCTACCGATACTTTGCTGCTGCATATACACAACAAACTGTCCCTCCTTCAACGTCCTGGGAAGGTGGTGTCATTTTGCTGGGTGCCAGGACACGTGGGAATTTGGTAATTAAGAGGCCGATCAAGCTGCCAAAGAGGCTTGTAGCACCACTGATGTGACACGGTGCCCTATTCCCTTACGGGATGTCACTTCCTTGTTGTAGCTGTGGTCCCTGCAGTTGTGGAAGGGGGACTGGTTCTCAGTGACTCATAAGCTGAGTTTTCTGAAGCCACTGTCCGTCCGTGGCATTCCTCCTAACCATCCTTTTGGGCGGGATTAAGTCACCATTACACACCTCCGCATTAGACACTGTCCACTTACCCAGGGTTTCCTACTCAGATGAGGCGCCCCCAATCTGTAAAGCATGTGGCATGCAAATTACTGTTCGCCACATTTTGAGTGTGATTTATATCATGTAGAGTGGTTGCGAATAATCTTGGTGGAGATTTGCCCTCTATTTTAGGTAATGACAAAGCAAGTTTGAGCAAAGTTCTAAAATTTTGTGATTTGTCTCAACTCTGACCTAAGCTTTTAGGCTGGATGTTTGAATGTGCTGCAAGGTACTTGGCTCACCCTCTATTGCTGTTGTCAGCCAGCCATGGTCATCTGCTTAGTTTAAACTCTTTTCCCAACTTTTCCAATGGGGTACTCCTCTCATCTTCATCTCTAACATTCACCTTTTGTATTTCACTTCAGCTGTACATTGCTCTTCCCTATTTTGTTATCAGTTTCTTTATTGTTCACACACCTTGCTTCTTAACTTTGTAAATTTGTTCGGGCCGTGAAGACCTAGCTTTAGAGTGCCTATAACCCCTGTATCCATCCATCCTGGTAGTACATTGGACTCACATTTTGGAGGACAGTGTTTCAAATCCACATCCGGCCATTCAGGATTACCCCAAATCACTCCTGGTAAATGCTGGGGATGGTTCATTCGAAAGGGTACATCAGATTTTATTCCCCATGTTTGCCAAAAATCAAAGCATGTTCTCTGTTGCCTCTGTCAATGGAACATTAAACATTACTCTTCCTTCCAGGCAAAATGGAATACACAAATCAGTTGCTAATAGCTACCTTATTATTGCTTTCTGGTGTAGGCAGTGTCGTACATGAGGTACTTCTGGCCAAACAACTACCAATATGTAAATTAATGTTAAAGGAGAGGAAGGAAGGAGGATTAGGGAGGAAAGGATTGACAGTGGCTGCTTTAGGGCATTGAAATGAAACAATGGTGTCAAGTGAAAATGTGAGCCGGACCGGGAATCGAACCCGGGTCTCCCGCTTCGGGCCAGCAGTCACCTTAACTACTTGGCCACATGTGCTCACCTCCTGGCCGTCTGAAATTCCCACATGTTGCATGCTATGGCTGTAGCGCCCCTATCGTTCATGCCCTCTTACACGCCATTTCGGATTCCCGTGCGAGGTCTAACGTATGACCGCATCTGCGCTGAAGTAATTGAAGCTGATGCCGTCATCGCATCTAAATACTTATTATTTTGGTGTGGTGTCTGTTCTTTCGGACGTCTCCGAAAGAACGGACACCAAACCTCCTTCGCAGCCAATTGCATTTGCAAATTAATGTTAAAGGAGAGTGTAGTAACACGCGGCACGTGTGTTTAGACGGCGCGCCGTCCGTTACCAGAACTGACCACTGTGCGGCGCTGGCGGCACTACCGCGCTGCACCCTGCCGGCCGCGCGGCGTTTGAGAGAGGCACGGGGACAGCCGAGAACCTCGCCTCGGTTACGTACTGTGTGTGCTAACGAACGCGTCTCTGGACATTGCTATACTGACCAGGACAAGAGTGGGTGCTCTCACGGACATATCTATTGTGACTTTGATGGGACGGCTCAAGGTCCTAGCAACAGTGTTAGCCGGTATATTGTGTATAATTGTGTTAGTAGTCATAACACAATTGGCGACGAAGGTGGTGTTTGAATTGGCGTGTGCGCCGTCGCAGAAGATGGTAGACAACAAAGGACTGACTCCAGCGGACTTTCAGCTGCCCCCGTGGGGCCAAATCTTGCAGCAATTGTTACAGACTGTAGTCGAGTCCATTCAGCGGTTAACGACGATTTTGTCGGGTCAGGCGGACCGTTTTGACTCCCTGGTGTCGCGGTTGCTGTCGGCTCCTCGGCCGGTGTTTGATTCCGGTTCTGTGTCTTCCACTACTGTGTTTCCGCCTCCGTTTTCGGGCTTCGATGATTCTGTAGAAGATTCGGACTCTTATGAAAACCGACTGCATCAACATTTCCTTGCATTTGGGGTGTCCGACCCGGCGTTGTGTAAGGCTTTATTTCTTCCATGGTCTCCCCCCACATTTATCAACTTTTGCGTCAATTAGCCCCGCTGCAGGAACCGGCTGCTTTGTCTTTTGATGAGATGTGTCGTTTGTTGTCAGCCCATTACCGCCTGCGCATGCATGTTATTGCGGCGTGGGTTGAATTTTACCAGTCACATAAAAAACCCAATCAGTCCTACCGGGCGTGGGCCGCAGAACTGCACGGTCTTAGCCGCCGGTGTATGTTCTTTAGTCCGACCCACAGAGACTCATATGCCGACGATATGGTTCGGGACGCAATTCTCCGGCTTGTTCCTGATAGGGAAGTGCGCCAACGCACCTTACAGCTGGAGAATCCCACCTTGACGGAGGTTTTTAAACATTGCGCAGTCTTTTGAAGTTTCACGCGCTGCAGGGGACCAAATTGAGACTTGGGGTGATGTCGCTGCAGTTTCGCAGTCGGGCTTGGCACCTCTGGATTGCGTGGACGTCGCTTTCGTACGGGAGCGCCCCACTCGCCATGCGCGCGGTTGTAAACAGGTCGTGGCTTCGCGGCAGGCGCGGGCCGCGCCGCACACTCCTGCTTGCGCGCAGCGGCCCTTTCCATCCTGTCCTCTTTGTTTTGTACACCATGACAGGTCTGATTGCCCCAAGTGATGGGTTACATGTCACTTGTGCAAGAAAAAAGGCCACATGGCTTCTGTCTGCCGTTCTCGGCTGAATGAGAAAGATGACGAGATGGATGTTAATCTTGGCCAGACTGTTCACTTTAGTCTCCCAAACTTTTTGTTGACTTTCAGATTTTTGACAGGGCAGTTACCTTACTTGTTGATACGGGAGCTTCTGTTTCTCTTCTCAATTACATCATATATGTACGACTTGGTTCGCCCCCTCTGGTAGCTGTCAACCATTCTTTGCGTGGCTACAGCCGCCAGCGCATTCCTCTCTTGGGTCAATTCACGGCTCCCACGGCTTATAAATCTGTTGTCGGCCTGGTCACTTTTCTTGTTGTTTATGACACTGCGGCTGCTAACATTTTCGGCCTGGATGCTTTTAATGTTTTTGGTTTTTCTATCGATGATTCTGTCAACCTCCTGTCGGATTCGGTTCCTTTCTCGGAGTTAGATGCTCTTTGTCGGGAATTTTCTTCCCTGTTTTCGGGGGGGCTGGGTTGTACCGTGGGCTTTACCGCCCACATTACTATGAAACCGATGGTGCGACCCAAGTTTTTTCGTGCGCGCCAGGTGCCGGTGGCCCTGCGCGATCAACTTAAGGCGGAATTAGATCGCCTACAGGACTTGCAGGTTTTAACTCCCATTTCTTCCAGTGAATGGGTTACGCCACTGGTTATTGTAAAGAAGCCTGGGGGGTCTTTACGTATATGTGGGGATTTTAAAGTCACCATCAATGCACAGTCTATGGTTGACTCATACCCCATGCCTCGGACAGACGAACTCCTTGCTTTACTTTCTGGTTCCCAATCTTTTTCTCACATCGATTTAGCAGAAGCCTATCTTCAGCTCCCTTTGGACGACGACACTAAACGTCTGTTGGTCGTCAACACTCCCTTTGGGTTATAACAATATCTGCGACTCCCTTTCGGGGTCGCTAGTGCCTCGTCTATTTTTCAGCGCTACTTAGAGCAGCTTCTCCGTCCGGTTCCGGGCTGTGTTAACTACTTAGACGATATTATTGTGACTGGGGCCTCCCCACACGAGCATTTACAAAACATGCGGGCACTTTTCTGTGTCCTACAAGCAGCTTGTCTCCGCTGCAACCTGGCAAAGTCCCGTTTTCTTTTTTTTTCAACCTTCTATCCCTTATTTGGGGTTTGAGGTGTATTCAGTGGGCGTCCGCCCGTTGCCAGATCGCGTGGCCGCGGTACAGTCCTTGCCGCGTCCCACATCTGTTAAGAATGTACAGGTTTTCTTGGGCAACATAGCCTATTACCACCGTTTTTTACCGGGGGCTGCCTCGGTAGCGCATCCTTTACATCGTCTGCTTTACAAGGGTGTTCCCTTTGCCTGGTCGTCTGAGTGTGAACAGGCGTTTTGCACATTAAAGCGCTTACTGGTTTCTGCACCTTGTTTGACGGCGTATGTTCCCGGGCAACATTTGGTTCTGGCTACTGACGCGTCCCAACATGGCATTGGAGCGGTTTTGGCCCATAAGTATCCTGATGGGTCGGAACGCCCCATTGCGTATGCCCTTAAGACATTGACGGCAACTCAGCAACGGTACTCTCAAATTGAAAAGGAGGCATTAGCCATTGTGTATGCTTTGGAAAAATTTCATGTTTACTTGTATGGGGTCAAATTTCATCTTATTACTGACCATAAGCCCTTGGTGTCTCTATTTCACCCTACAGCAGCACTTCCCGACAAGGCAGCTCATAGGTTGCAACGTTGGGCGCTCTTTCTTTCCTGTTATAATTATGAAATCCATTTCTGTCCCACAGCACAGCATGCTTATGCGGACACATTATCGCGCCTTCCGGCGGGGCCTGATCCTGACTTTGACTGAGAAGAACTTTTATGCTTTTATTTGGATGAGGAAGCTCAGGCTACTGTTGATGGTTTTCCTATTACGGCGCCAGTGTTGGCCAAGGCGGTGCGTCAGATCCCGTGCTGCGGTGCGTCCTTCACTACATTCGAGTGGGCTGACCTGACGTCCCTCCACGTCGGGCTTCAGATCCCCTCCGTAACAATTATTCTTTCCTTTTTCGCCTGTCTGAATGGGGCGGGGTTCTCCTTTTGGCTACAGACGGACAGGCTACGCTGGTGCTGATTCCGGCGGATCTCTGTTCCAAAGTGCTTCAGATGCTTCATGAAGGACACTGGGGAGTATCCCGCACGATAACACTGGCTCGCCGGCATGTGTTTTGGCCCGGCATCGGTGGTGACATTACGAGGCTGGTGGCTAAGTGTTCGTTGTGTGCTTTACAGCAAGCGGCGCCTCGGGCGTCTCTCTCTTCTTGGCCGCAGCCCCCACAGCCGTAGGAGCGGGTGCACATAGGTTATGCCGGCCCCTTCCTGAATTCTTATTGGTTTTTCTTGTAGATGCGTACTCAAACTTTCCATACATTTTTCGTTGCCATACCATGTCCACTGCAGTAACTACTCAGTCACTGTCTAAGGTTTTTGCTTTGGAGGGGCTTCCACACACACTCGTTTCAGATAATGGCACCCCTTTCACTTCTTCTGTTTTTCGAGATTTTTGTGCTCATCTGGGTTTTCGCCGTATTACAGCCCCTCCGTTTCATCCCCATTCTAATGGCAAAGTGGAACGGTTTGTGCGTACGTTTAAAGCTCAAATGCGCAAATATGTGACCTCTTGCTCTGTGGACGATGCCATTATTCGTTTGATGTCGTATCGGTTCACTCCGGCTGGGGAACGCAGCCCGGCGGAACTGCTTCATGGCCGGCAGCCTCGCACACTCTTTCATTTGTTGTTGCCTCAGCCACCGAGTGTGCCCCCACGTTCATCAGGTCGGTATATTCCGGGGTCGCTAGTGTGGGCGCGCGTGTTTGGCCGGCATCCTCGTTGGCTGTCGAGTAAGGTGAAGTCGTGTCTCGGCCGTCGCCTTTGCACTGTAGACACTGCTGTGGGTACTCTTCGTCGACACTGGGATCAGTTGCGCCCGTGACTCCCGGCAGATTCACAGGCGTCTCCTCCAACCCCGCTCCTCCTCCGGGGCCTGTTTCGCCGGCATGCGCCGTGCAAACATCTTCGGGGGGGGGAGGGGCGCCTTCTGCACTGCGTGCTGTGTCCACCCGAGCTCAGTCGGCGGTACGAGCACCTTTCCTGGCACTGGCACCAGTCCCAGCAGCCACATTCCTTAGCGACGGGTCACCTCCTCCTTTGGCTTCCCTCACTGAGTATTCCGGCAATGGACAGGGGGAAGTGAGCCACCACTTCTGAGACTATGGACATCCAGACACTGGAAAGGACCATGACTCAACCTGTGAGTAATGAAACTGCTCCTTTTTTATCTCCAATTCTGAGAGCAGACGGTGCGCCCTCATCCCCGGTCATTGCGAGCAACATACACAGAGGTACCAGCCACTCCGGGCAGAGATGAACAGGACATTATCAGCCCTATGGGGTAGTACAAGCCCGGCACTGGCAGCCAGAGATGTACGAGGCCTCGCACCCCTGGACATTACACCGTAAAGGGGGAGGAATGCGGTAATGCGCGGCGTGTGTGTTTAGACGGCGTACCGCCTGTTACCAGAACTGGGCACTGGCGGAACTACCACGCTGCACCCTGCCGGCCGCGCGCCGTTTGAGAGAGGCACGGGGACAGCCTAGAACCTTGCCTCAGTTACGTACTGTGTGTGCTGACGAACGTGTCTCCGGACATTGCTATACTGACCAGGACAAGAGTGGGTGCTCACGGACATATCTATTGTGACTTTGATGGGACGGCTCAAGGTCCTAGCAACAGTGTTAGCCAGTATATTGTGTATAATTGTGTTAGTAGTCATAACAGAGAGGAAGGAAGAAGGATTAGGAAGCTCAATGCTATAGCCCCACATACACATGGATGATATTATACTGCAAAAAATATTGAATTTTTATATTTGTGCATAGTACATTCTACCTATTATTTTGTTTCACCCAATAAGTATTTATAAATAATGAAAACTATGTAAAAAGAGAAAATTATGGCCTTTGTGGCCCTGCCAACTGTGTATTGCTCTGACTGTGCAAACTCTGAGATACTATAGAAATGATAGCTTTATTATGTTAGCCAACTAGGTAATTATACTAACCACTTCTTAATTAGAAATTGTGGACTTGCAGGTTGATGAGAGGTACTATGCAGGTATGTAATAGGCACATCATGCTTGGCTCCTTTGCTGTATATAAATTTCTTACCATATCTACACACACACACACACACACACACACACACACACACACACACACACACACACCAGAAGCTTTCTAACATTCCTGTCACAGGAATAAGTGGCAGTAGATCTCTTTGAATTCACTGTACATTCTTTTCCTTTTTCAGATTACTTGTCTCATTGTTTTATCTTTTGAATTAACTAACATTTAGGTTACATGGTTTGTTGTAAACTTAGCTCCTGTCTCAGATAAGTATTACCCATTCACTTTACAATTGCCTTTTAGCTGAGGGCACTACATACTGTTGACATTTACTGCTATTGGTTGCTTTGAATGATGCATGAGCGGTATAACTAAGCACAATTAAAATGTAACACTGTTCTTGAACTGAACTTTGTATATATGCAGCAGATTGAACATATATACATTTTGTTAACTCATTCTTGTACAGATGATCAATTGAAATGAACAGTAAGAATGGAAAAAAAAGTGTTTTAAGGTCAAACAATGTAGCAGTGCATTTATAAAACAGCTGTAAATTTGCCTTTAATATATTCTTCTGTTACAGTTTTTCCATGTCATTGTTTTGTAACTAGCAAATAACTGAAGTGAACACTTGATCTATTTGCTACAAAATCTTACAAAATTCAGTTTTAAAACAGTTGGTTTGAAATAATTAAATTGGGCCTGTTGTTAATTATGCATTTGCTGTTAATATATTATCCCATAGTAAAGTGTAAGAAATCAAAATAAAATAGTGATTTTATTACATAATCTAATAACTAAGATGATGTCCACACTGGGAGGATTGATAACTTGAAACCATGTATCATATTGTGATGTTGATTCATCATTCAGCCTGATGAGCCCTCATTTATGAGTAATTGACAAAAAAATATTCAGAATTGCACATACATCTCTAGAGCATTAAAGCAGAGAAAACATTCAGATGGATGGTGAATTGCTTCTTTGTGAATGATCGCTGTAATAAAAATTCAAAATTTCACTTGATACTCGGAGCTTTGATATAAAATATTACTCCTGTCAGTTTCTGTAACATACTGAATAATGACTCTTCCTATGCCAGAGTATATAGGGTCAAATCTAATCATTTCTTTCAATATTTTTCATTTCAAAGTCTCTATTGAAGTGTCTGTGATTATTCTTAGTTCAGTAAGTTCATTTAAATATTTTATTTGACATTATGAAAATAAAACATGTTGAAGCACATAACAAGGTTTGAAATTCCAGAATGAAAGTTTTCACTCTGCAGCGGAGTGTGCATTGATATGAAACTTCTTGACAGATTAAAATTACGTGCCGGAACTGGGACTTGAACCTGGGACCTTTACCTTTCGCGGGCAAGCGGTCTACTGACTGAGCTATCCTGAGACGAAACATGATCCCACCTCAAAACTTTACTTCCGCCAGTACCTCGCCTCCTACTTTGAAATTGTTGCACTATAGGTAGACGAGATATCCGCTGTGCTACACTAGCTACTAAAATAGGTGTTCTGCTTTAAAGCTTAGGGATCTTACCGAATTTTGTGAAATTGATTTCTGGTTAATTACTCTCGAACAAATGCCAACTAAAGAGAATGGTCCACTACTGAATATGTGGTTCCCCCTACCTTCTCCCAACATTACGCACTGTCTGTACACTCTTTGCCACTGCTACTGATCTCTCCAAATTCTTTCTGACAGTATTAGCAATCTGTTCTGTTTCTCTTCTTGACATAACTGAGCAGCGTTATTTATGATAATCTATCCATTTGAACATACTCATTGATTACATATTTTTTGCCCGACGCCTATCCATTTCAGCAGAAGCTAAGAATACCCAGCCGCACTATGACAATGTGACTGTACAGTGTTGAGCCATGTGCATCAACCATGTACAAATGAGTATTGTCAGATGCTTTCAGCCCCATCTGGCCATAAACAAAGTTTAGTTCCACATTATACTGTTGTCAATTATTAAGTCGACGAGTAATATTATGTTAAATTATTGTTCAAACGAGATAGATTGGCTGGCCAGTACTTACCTTTGTTCTGTACCACCGATAGTTACACAAATGAAGAAACAGAAAAAAGGGGACAAAAAGGACAAGCTTTTGGAACACAGTTCCTTCATCAGGTGGGAGGGAAGGGAAGAAGAAAGGATGGGAATGGAAGGGAAAGGTAATTCACGACCTAGGTCATGAAGGTGGTGTTTCGGGAGTGTGGACGTCAGAGATACTGCAGTATATGGCAGTATCTCTGGCGTCCACACTCCCGAACCACCACCTTCATGACCTAGGTCGTGAATTACCTTTCCCTTCCATTCACATCCTTTCTTCTTCCCTTCCCTCCCACCTGATGAAGGAACTGTGTTCCGTAAGCTTGTCCTTTTTGTCTGTTTCTTCATTTATGTAACTATCGGCGGTATATCACAAAGGTAATTACTGGCCAGCCAATCTATCTTGTTTGAACAATAAATTATCATCTCTGAGGAGAATTTTATTATTAATCTAATATTATGTTAACATTTAACTAATACAATTAATCATAACACTGTTACATTTTTGAACTGCTCTTGCTGAATAACTGTAATATTGGTACTAAATACTAATTTCTGACCAGTGTTATACATGCAGCTCATACTGATAGTACATGTACTAGTACCTGTAATGATATTCATTGCTACTATTATTCCATCTTATCAGTACAATAATAGTATTATGTTTTATGGACTTAGTTAAAATGTACCAAGTATATGACAGGTATTTTTCCATTTACAAGCACAAGAAAATAAAACTTACCATTTTTGAATACTACCCCAATATGAAAAAAATACTTGATTTAGAAATGTCTAGTAAATTTTACTGCTCTTGGAATTTCTCATTGTGCCTCTATTTCAATGTTGTTCGAATTAGAAATTGGTAAAACATCTGACTGTAACAGTTCTCTTTTCTTTCTTTAGGACCTGCAAGATATCCCTTGGCTCTGTATGGAAGTCAGCTGCTTTTAAACTGGGCGTGGACACCTATATTCTTTGGGTCGCATAATATTGGCCTTGTAAGTTTCACTATTACCTATGCTGTTATATTTTTATTGCCTGCTTAGTCATGTGTTGGTGCACTTATAGTTTAGTTTAAGGCTAAATTATTTTAAATTCTTTCCATATTTTTGGTGCATTGAGTTGTGGGTTCTGAATCCCATAGCTATCCCATAGCTAAAGATCCTTTGCTTTGCTGGTATAGAATCTATAAGAATTTTATTTTTATTTATATTTATTTCCTCTTTTTCCACTCATCTTCATAGGGATAACCAATCATTGCACAAAAAAGTGGGGGTAGTGAAATCTGAGCTCACACTGAAAACATTAAGTGTTAATTTTTTTGATGTTCTGCTTAAGAGTTGGACAGCAGGGAAACATAGTGAAAGTGGTTTGAGAATCTCTTCCAATCCCTGTAGCATGTATTGCAAAGTAGCCATGCATATAAAGATGTAGTGTCTCTCCTATTATCTCATTCACTGGGACTTCCAGTGTTCCTCGGTAACAGGATAATGGTGTTTCATTCCTTTCTTAATCCTTGTCACAGGTAATATTTGAACAGGGCTCAGTAATTGTCTATTCTACAAACTGCTAGAGCTGTTTGTTACTGTAAATGTTGTCATAAATTGGGCTTGACCAATGGATAATGATTAAATAATTCATCTCAGCACTGCATTTCACCCTCCACCTGATACATAAGGTTGTAACAAGAAGTGGGATCTGAACAGAGTGATGCCAGGATTGCACTCTTCACTTTAGCATGAAATAATGATATAATACAGAAAACTTTACAGTCTTTCCAGTAGCAAAATTGAAATCAGATGTAAAATATAAGAGAACAAACAAAGATCATGGCAAAAAGTTTCAGGACACCTTTAAATCTGACATTAACTTCATTGTAGTACAGGAAGCTATGAGGATGATTTCAAAACAGTTGAACAATAAGTAACAGTTAGTTCCTTGATAGTTTTTGTAAAAAGCTGTGTGATAAATCAGTGTGTTACTGCCACTGGTAGCCAAGATAGTTATATGTTGAAACAGAATGGCAGACAATATCGTAGATTGCAACAATTCAGAAGAATACACTTTATATTTCCTTCAGAATCTGGAGTCTATTGTCAGTTGCACAGTACACTGTCTGTGATAATGACTAGGTTGTTTTATGGCTGCTTAATAAACGGATAACGCATAGCCTGTTGTGTTTGCTATACAGTGTGTCTTCACAAATACTCCTTAAATTCCAAATGCAACTTCTGCCTGAATCTGACTCAGGCTGCATGGTACTGCCAAATGGTCAGTCGGTTCCTTTTTCCTCCTGTCATAACCTACTTATTCAAAAAGAGAATACATCAAGCTGCAAAAACATAAAAAGTTCTTACCCCTAGCATTACAAATAGTTAATGAATTCTGAAAATCATGAAAAAAAATTTGTTAGTTGGGCACCAGGGGCAGCATTGAGCTCTGGTGCAAAAGTGTTTCTAATTAAGATTTAAATACATGTAGTTTCATCATGTGTACTAATTGTTTTGTGAAAAAAATTCTTCTTCTACATGGGCTTTCTCTTAACACCTAAAACGTCTAGACATTACCATATCTCAGCATGTGCACATAAGCATGTTGGAGGTGAATGAGGCTGTTGCATTCATAAATATATGGAGATAACCTGGGTGGCATATAGACGAGGGATACACATAATCTCACAAGAAAAAGTCTGTGACAATCTAACAGATTGTGGTAGCTATTTCGTTGGCCAATCCATTGTATCTATCACTAAGTAAATGTTTGGTCAAGGAAGCAATGAACATGGAAACTCTTAGTGTGCTGGCAAGAGAAAACAATGAGAAATCTAAGAGGAGTAATTAACCCTACATTGTCAATATAGTAATAAGGACACTTTACAGCTCACCACAAAGGCATACTGACAAGCTGCGACAGGCGCACAAAAAAGACATACACATACAACACTTCAGCTATCGACCGTGGCCTTCTTCAGAAAATAGAACACAGTCACACGACCATTGGCTCTGGCTGCTGCACTTCTCCGTGTGACCTTTTTTTTATGTGCTTGTCACAGCTCATCGTCAACTCTTTATGGTGAGTTGTAAACTGTTCTTATTACTATATTAATTCCAACCTGGACTTTTGTACAAATGCTCTATTATTAGATTTTAACCCTACATTTGTTTGTTATAAAATGTTGTAAAGATAAAAATCTTGAAAAATATACCGTATTTGCTTGCATCTAAGCTGCACTCGAATCTAAGCCACACCCAAAAAATAAGACTCAAAATACAAGGGATGAAAAAGCAAGCTACATTTTGAAATCGGTCCAGAGTTTATTCATTCTAACATAAGATAAAAATTAGGTAGACGGGTCATTCCATGACAAGTGGTCTAGAGGCTCCCACATGACCCTTATGGATTTTGATGAAATTTTGTATGAACATTCACGCATGTTCTCGATGAACACTGGTAAAGTTTCAGTTTCAGAAATTCAATACTTCCGGAGATAAAGTCACTTGTTTAAGACCATAGCACAGCTTCCAATAGTGCGTCCTTGAATTTTCAGCAACTTTGAGATGATATATCTCTGGGAGTATTTGCATGAAAGAAACAAAACTTGGCCATCTTATACAACTTTTAGAGCTCTTTAAAGTAAAATATTAAGAACAGGATTTCTGAACAATTTTCATGTAGATAATTTGGGGCAAAGTTTGGCGAAAAAATAGATGATTAAAAAAAGTGCGAACTTTAGTTTTTTATATCTCCGGAAGTAATTGTGGGATGTACATGAAACTTTGCACACGACAACTCACCTATACAAGGTCGTAGAATATAAAGTTTTATTCTCATATTGCTTCCCATTATTTCACAAATCTAGGGTAAAGTTGACGATTTTTCAAAAAGTGCTAAAATGGGTATTTTTAGTCAAATTTTTCAAAAAAGTGTTTCCTCCAAACTCCTCTCAACTATGCTCATTAGAAAGAGCGTATTCTAAACTATCTAGAAAAATGGATTTGGTTTTGCAATGCAAGCATATAAGGCCCTAAAAAGTAGCATCATCATAGAGGCGCACTGGAAGTCTGAATCCATTTTTCTGGCACTCAAATTATACCTAAAATCTTTTATTACATATAATAAATGTCCTGATGAATAGGACGTAGCTTAATTCCGAATAGAAAAAAAAAGAAACAATGTTATTTCTTAATTGTCACACCCCCCTCCCCCAACAATCTCTCTCTCTCTCTCTCTCTCTCTCTCTCTCTCTCTCTCACACACACAAAATTATAATTTAGATTGAATGTAAATTGTAAAATTTATTTGCACAATCGTTATCTAATTATTAGTAGCATTTTTAATTAACACCACAAGCTAACTGAAGGAAAATAAGTATATAAATGAGTTGTTGTGCTTTAACCACTGCTAGTTCCATTTCACCTGAGAAAACCAGCATCTCCATCACCATAGGGGCCACACTCGAGGATCAACAGCTATGGGTGAGTTTCTCTACACAGGTTTCCTAGCCTGATAGTAAAATTATTTAAGTGCCCTGGGTAAAATTAGAAGCCGCTCTTAGGTTCCTTAGATTGTTTACTCTAACCTATTTCAATTTTTGATACACTACATTAATTTTCTGATGAATATCAACAGGAATGGTGTACTGCTGGCCAGACGAATTTACTGACGGAGCTGGAATAACTGCAATAATGTTATGTTAAGGAACCCAGCACTTGTCACTTATTGGGGTCAATAAACTGAATCTGCTGGACCATGAGGGCGCAAAAAGTTTATTAATGCATCCCTTTGCTCAGTGGAGGTCTCGCAGATATTCCCAATCCACCAAAAATTTTCTTAGATACATGCAACATATTGTCCTGGTTGGAGAGCAGACATTAATATGCCTTCTTCAGTTCTCTCACCCATTGTAGCTAGAAAAGATGATCAATCATTTGAAACTCTGCTGGCCTAAATTGTTGTTTCATCAATAGGTAAAAAGTGACGATTTTCTCTAGTGCCTGCTACAGTTTGTCCATGTTTAAACCTCTCTTCTTGTGACAATTTTTTTTCCTCCAATTTCATCTTTACTGACGAAAACAAATTTAAATCCATTAATGTTTTCAGAGAAGAAATGAAACAGATCTAGGGGGGTAAGATTGAGCACTGGAGTCATCACTGAAATTCTGAATGTGAGATATCTGTGCAAACTGTGCTTTTATATATTTGATGAGCTCCTTGATAAAATCGTTAACTGTGCCAGTGTCATGCCGCAAACATGAACTGATAATGCAGAAATTTAAAAATTCCATTCTCATTTTGATGAAAGTAGATAACAAATGTATGAATTGTTGCTTTCCGGTGGAAGCCTTGCACAGCATCCTGAATAATAAAAGAATAATTTTCCAAAAAATCCGTTAGGACAACAAGCTGTTTGTTTTTCAGATGACATTTAAGGACTTTAAGATGCAGTTATTCCAGCTCCATCAGTAAATTTGTCTATATGACAATACAGCAATCAACTTGAGATTCATCAGAAAATTAATGTAGCATACCAAAAATTCAAACAGGTTAGAGGAAACTAAGCAACCTATGAGTGGCTTCTAATTGTACCCAGGGCACTTCAATAATTTTATTATCAGGCTTGGGAACCTGTGTAAAGAAATGCTTATCACACTTGGGGTATCCTGTGGTAAAGGAACTCACCCGTGGCTGTTGCTGCCCCTATGGCGATGGGGATGCTGGTTTTCTCAGGTTAAATAAAACTAGCAGTGGTTAAACCAATATGGACCGTAGCAACTCATTTATATACTTCTTTTCCATCAGTAAGTTAGTGTTGTTCATTAAACAGGCTACTAATAATTAGATAATGATTATGGAAATAAATTTTATGAATTAAATTCAGTTTGTGTGTGTGAGAGAGAGAGAGAGAGAGAGAGAGAGAGAGAGAGAGAGAGAGAGAGAGAGAGAGAGAGAGAGTTGGGGGAGGGGGGGGTTAATTAAGAAATAACATTGTTTCTATTTTTATTCTTTTTCTATTCAGACTTAAGCTACGTCCTATTCATCAGGACTTCTTATTTCACTTATCCCAGGCATTAACAAACATTTATTATACGTAATAAGATTTTAGGTATAATTTGAGTGCCAGAAAAATGGGTTCAAACTTCCAGTGCACCTCTATGATGATGCTACTTTTTTGGGCCTTATATGCTTGCATTGCAAAACCAAATCCACTTTTCTAGATAGTTTAGAATACGCTCTTTCTAATGAGCATAGTTTAAAGGAGTTTGGAGAAAACACTTTTTTTGAAAAATTTGACTAAAAATACCCATTTTTAACACTTTTTGAAAAATCGTCAACTTTACCCTAGATTTGTGAAATAATGGGAAGCAATAGGAGAATGAAACTTTATATTCTAAGACCTTGTGTAGGTGAGTTATCGTGTGCAAAGTTTCATGTTCATCCCACAATTACTTCCGGAGATATAAAAAAACTAAAGTTCGCACTTTTTTTAATCAGCTATTTTTCGCCCAACTTTGCCCCAAATTATCTATATGAATATTATTCAGAAATCCTGTTCTAAATATTTTACTTTAAAGAGCTCTAAAAGTTGTATAAGATGGCCAAGTTTTGTTTCTCTCATGCAAATACTCCCAGAGATATATAATCTCAAAGTTGCTGAAAATTCAAGGTCGCACTATTGGAAGCTGTGCTATGGTCTTAAACAAGTGACTGTATCTCCGGAAGTATTGAATTTCTGAAACTGAAACTTTACCAGTTTTCATTGAGAACATGTGTGATTGTTCATACAAAAATTCATCAAAATCCATGACGGTCATGTGGGAACTTTTCTCGATATTAGACCACTTGGCACGGAATGGCCCAGACTACAGTAGTTGGCTTTGACTCGTAAGCTTAGCAGTAGAAATCAAGCACAGTTATTTTGTTTAAATATATAAAGTGTCAGCAATAATAGTTGATTGCACATTGAATCATGGGAAATGTGTGTGACAAATTGCATGCTGTTGCAGACAGCTGTTGAGTCTTTTTGAATGTATACATATCTATGTTTCCATTTACTTTCACCGACCTATTATTTTCAATCTAACCAAGAAACTCAAAAATTGTGATATATTAATAGAAACATACAATTATATTTTTGTTATATTTCTGACAAGCAAGTGTGTGAATGTGTCGGCTGTCTTATGCTCAGAATGAGACAGGACTCGGATACTATTCCGCATTGTGAAGAAAAAAGGAATTTAATATGAAATTTTGATTATGCAAGAAAACTTTGCTTCAGAGAAATGCTCCATGAAGGAATGTTAATGTCTAATACCCAATGTTTGAAATGATCAGTGTTTTGTAATTAAATCATGGGGTCAAGTTGTCAGTGAATCAGTTCGTATTGTCACCATAATCAAAAATAATTAAGACAATCACTAATATGTACTGCCAAAGACACCAAACCAAACAATTGCTTCAATTTCGGCTATAAATTCAGTCCACTTTTCTGCTCGCCCCTGTTTAAGTGAAATACATTGAAAAAATGGGAATAATTCTGAGTTGCAAAACTGTGTATTCTATAGCTGTGCCACTAGGTTCCTGCGTAACCACATATGTGAAAATCGTGACATATTCGCAGTTTCTAACTCTTGCAATACTCCTAAAGCTTTGTGTGTTGATAGTATCAATGTAAAGAAATATATTTTATTGTTGCTATGAATATTTGAAATGTTTCTACATTCGAAGATGATCAATACTGAATTTCTCTTTTCCTTTGTTGCAGTGATTCATTTGCATTGCATTGATTCGGTGATAGAAACTCAGAAAAAGTATACACATCTTCTGCTGTACTTCTCTAATTCTATTTTTATTAGCATAGACATTTTGGTGCCAGTGGGCCTATTTATCTTTGAGTCTGCAAAGCGTTTCTAACGGTGCTTACATTCGACGGCAAAACTTAGTTGTGACTGCTCCTAGCGCCATTTTTCAAAACTTCAGTTTGTTTGCACTCGATTCTAAAACACAGGAGGGTTTTTTAAATCACAAAAAATTGAAAAATGTGCAGCTTAGATTAAATATGGTAATTATTTAGTACTAGAAGTATTACACTAAAAGAATCAGCCAGGATAATTATAGTACACTCCACCTTTGTATTTGAACACATGGTCTGGAGGGTTAAAGATGAGGGAAAAGAGAGAAATTATGCGGTGTACTAGTGGCATTGTAATTTTGTCGGAAATGGCAAAGGACATAATAGAGCAATTGAACAAAATACATCAAATGAATCTGTATGGTAAACATCAAAAGAGAGAGAGAGAGAGAGAGAGAGAGAGAGAGAGAGAGAGAGAGAGAGAGAGAGAGAGAGAGAGAGAGAAATGTTAAATAATTGAATTGAATTAGGCAATGCTCACAGAACTGAACTAGGAAGTGTTATACTGAAAGTACTAGATGTGTTTTGCTGTTGAGACAGTAAAATAAATGAGGATACCTTGAGTACAGAAGAGGAAAAATATGGATTGGCAATAGTAAAAGAAGCATTTATGAAGTCTTTTTCTGAAGGTATTTGTCTTAAGTGAAGCATAATTTGAAAGTAAAATATTGACAGTAAAAGCTTACAGAGAGGGAATAGAAGCTTTTGTGGTGGTACAAAATAGTGCAGAATACTAGATATTATTTGGTTGGGTAATGCAGTTAATGAATTACTGAATCAAAATGGAGAAGAAAATGATGATATCATTATTATTATTATTATTATTATTATTATTATTATTATTATTTCAGCTTGACTTGGTGAAGTGATAGCCTGATAGGACACAACCTGAAGCATAAAGGATCTAAAATTCGATGGTTGAGGGACGTGAAAGAACTTAGTTTTTGCAGTTCATGTATTCATTTAAATACTTCCTCTTCTTGTAATCTTAATTTACATACCCATTATTGTTATTATACCACTGTTAGTGACACAGTATTTTCACTGTATACTTTGCCTTCTTGATTTTATGGTGAACACATACCTACTTTATCATTTTAAGTTAAGATTTGGAGACAAATAAGTCACCCATATTATAACTCCGGCATGGATTCGACTCAGAATATTTTATTGTTTTTATTATGACTATGATCTAAGGAAACCTATCTGACAACTTTTATCACAACACTTGAAAATGTCCTAAGGCCGAAACCAAGTAGTGATAATAAACAAAACTTAGTCAAATGGCAGTCAGCTCTTAAACAGTTATAACTGTTTTTGGAATAATAATGAGGTATGTAAAAGATAAAATTAAGGGAAAATCAATGGTCACAAAATAATATATATAATACTGGTGTTGCTTTCACATAATAATACAATAAGCACACTAAACAGGTACATTACCGGTAAGTGGCTTGCACATTCTATACCATCTGTGTCACATTGGATGATTCATCCCTGTTGACACATGGAAGCAAATTGCCTGATAGCATACAACCAGAAGTACGACCAGCTTTAGGTACCACCAGATAGGTGCCAGTTAAGTACACAAAAAAGTATCTGTAAATAATATTAGAAATGAAATATGTAGATAGGGAACAACTCACCGTAAAGAGCTGTCCACACACACACACACACACACACACACACACACACACACACACACACTCAAAATTCTAAATTTTCGGCCACAGCACAGCAGAGAACACTCATCCACTCAATCACTCAGGCACACTCATTCACACACGTCAGCCATCTCTGGCCACCCAACATAGACTCATGGCAAGTGAAAGGGATGTGGGGGGGGGGGGGGGGGATTAAAGTCAAAGGTGTTGCACTCTGCTGCATGCTGCACTTTGGGATAGTCCATATTGCTCTTTGCCATTTTGACGGTGGCCATTCATCCTGATGGAGAGCCAGTTAGTTGCCATTCCGATGTAGAACGCAGAGCAGTGATTGCAGCAGAGTTGATATATTACGTGGCTGTTTTCACAGGTGGCCTGGCCTCTGATGCCGTAGGATAGGCCTGTGACGGAACTGAAATAGGATGTGCTGGGTGGGTGGATTGGACAGGTTTTGCATTGGGGTCTTCCACTGATGGCTGGTTAGTAGGGTTGAAGGGAGCACTGTTGGTGTGTGAAGATATGGCAGTGGAAATCTGTTTATGAACTAGGCCTGGTGGGTAATTTCTGTCTGTGAAGTCCTTTGTGAGGTTTTCGGCATACTGGTTAAGGGAGTTCTCATCACTGCAGATACGCATATCTGGGAGGGATTTTTTGATGTGGAAAGGATGGCAGCTGTCAAAATGAAAGTAGTGTTGAGAGTTGGTAGGTTTGATGTGGACAGAGGTGTGGTTGGAGCCATCAGAGAGATGCAGAGTAACATCCAGGAATGTGACATGTCGGGTTGAGAAGGACCAAGTGAAATGGATGGGTGAGAAAAAGTTGAGGTTGTTGAATGAGGATAGGGTATCCTGGCCTTGAGTCCACATCATGAAGATGTCATCAATGAACCTGTACCAGACTAGGGTTTGTGAGTTTGGGAAGTTAGTAAGATTTCCTCTAGACGGCCCATGAACAGGTTGGCATAGAAAGGTGAAATGAGTGCTCATGGCAGTGCCGCCGATCTGTTTGTGTACTTTTCCCTCAAATGAAAAGTAGTTTATTAGGATGTAGTTGGCAAGCGCTATGAGGAAGGAGGTATTGGGCTTGGAGTCTGAAGGACGTTGGGAAATGTAGTGCTAGAGTGTGGCAAGACCATGGTTGTGAGGGATATTTTGTACAGGAGGTGGCGTCAACAGTGACGAATAAGGATCCAGGAGGTAGAGGCGTAGGGATGGTGGAGAGTCGGCGAAGGATATGGTTGGTATCTTTGATGTGGAAAGGTAGATTCTGGGCAATAGGTTGGAGATGTTGATCATTGAGGGCAGAGATTCTTTCAGTGGTAGCACAGCAACCCGCCACATTCCGCCCCCATTCCGGATTATTAGGTTTGTGGCTGTAGAAGGTAGGTGTGCGGAGGTGTAATTGGAGTGAGAAGGGAGATGGATTCAGGTGAGAGGTTCCGGGAAGGGCTATAGGATTTTATCAAGGATTGAAGGTCATGCCGGACTTTTGGAATGGGATCATCCTGGCATACCTTGTTGGTGGAGTAATCGTACAATTGGTGGAGACCTTCAGCCACATAATCACTGTGATTTAACACTACAGTGGTGGAATCTTTGACTGCAGGAATGATGATTATGTTGGATCTTTCTTTAGGTTGTGTAGGGCTCTGGTTTGTTCTGCCAAAAGGTTGGCATTCTTAGGAAGGGACTTAGGAAAGGACGGTGATGCCAGGTTGGAGGTGAAGAATTCCTGTAAGGTGACAGGGGGGTGGTTAGGTGGGAGTGCGGGTGGATCACAGTTGGATGGTGGTATGAACTGAAAGAGGCAGGGGTCAATCTCAGGATTAGGTTGACTTTGGTTGGAGGTATTGGTGTCAAAGTAGTGTTTCCACTGAAGGGATCAGGAGAAGCAGAGGTGTTTTACAGGTCCAACATGATTAAATTTTGATGTGGGGCTAAAAGTGAGACCTTTGGAAAGGACTGAAACTTCTGTGAGATTGAGGGTTTTGCTGGATAGGTTGACAACAGTGTTCTGGAGTTATTTCGCCTGTGGATGTTGTGGGGTGTTGGTGGGGAGCTTGGGAGGATGAGGTAATCGGAGAAGATCAGAAAGGTAAGGTTGGGGTACTATGAGCGATTCACAGGGGAGAGCATTTTGTGGTAGGATAAGGATGGGATAGTTGTGCACCAAGGCGACAGTAGAATGTCAGCAGACTGGATAACTTGTGGAGGTGGTGTTGGTATGCTGCTCCAGTTGCTGGAGAGTGGAATCAATTAGGGATATAGGATGTAAGTAGAGTGTATTGCAAATTAGAAGAACCTTGTGGAGGGAGCAGAGGGGTTCCAGGGATGCCTGTGCCATGGAGATGTGTTTTTGTAACACAAGTTTAGTGTGGTTTAAGGATTGTTGGAATCTGAAGAGGTGAAGCTTGTTGTGAAAGGATGGGTGGGGTCCAGAAAAGGGAATTTTGATGGTTAGGCCATTTGGAGGGATTCCATGTTTCAGGCAGCCCTTAAGAAACAGGATGTGGGACTGGGTTTTTGCTAAGGATAGGGAAACGTTTCTGTGCTGATGCAGAAAGATGGAGCAGGGATCCATTGGGATAGTTTTGGTGTAGGGAAACAGGAAGTTCTAGGAAATGGGCAGAAATAGGTGTTCGGAAGATTTGGTAAAGTTGGATCACTGAAAAAGTCACGTGTAAATACATAAAAGTGCGCAATGATAACCCTAAGAAGGTAAATTAAGCACAAATACGCTTAAACATGCAACATAGGACACTGAAAGTTACGCACCAATATGTGAAAATGAGAACCAATACGAAGAATTGCTCACCACTATGTAAGATGCAATCTAATACGTAAAAACTCATTCTAAAACAACAACGACGCAACTTCAGAGGCGGGCAAGAATTCGTTAAATCCGCACAGACAAGTAAAGATGTATAAAAGATGGGCATAGGAATGGAAAGGACGATGGAAAAGGTTTGGGCATTTGTGTGCATTTAGAGATTGGGTGGGGGTGGGTGATGAATAATGTAATGTTTCCCGCACCTACTGGCGTCACTTGCCTGTGGAAGACCCCAATGCAAAATCTGCCCAATCCACCCACCCAGCACATTTTATTACAGTCCCGTCACAGGCTTGTCCTACGCCATCAGAGGTCGGGCCACCTATGGAAGCGGCCACATAATATACCAACTTTGCTGCAATCACTGCTCTGCATTCTGCGTCGGAATGAGAACTAACCGGCTCTCCATCAGAATGAATGGCCACCGTCAAACTGTGGCCAAGAGCAATATGGATTGTCGTGTAGTGCAGCATAACACCTTTGACTTTAATGGCTGCTTCACCACCCGTGCCATCTGGATCCTCCTCTCCAACACCAGCTTTTCTGAACTGCGGTAATGGAGTTATTCCTACAGCACATCCTATGGTCCCACAACCATCCGGTCCTCAACCTCAGATAACTTAACATCCTACAATCCATGCACCACAGTCCTCCCCCTCCTCACATCCTACATTCCCCCCCCCCCTCTCAGGGGGCCGACAGCTCTTTTGTGGGTACATGTGTGGCGCGCACGGGGCCCCAAGCCGAAGTAGCCTATCTTCTTCCCGAGGCTGCTTCACACTCACCCCCTCCCCCCCCCCCCTCCCGGTTCGTGCCTTTGCCCGGAGACGGGTGTCTGAGTAAATGCAGGTCATCTCCTTTTCTACGCCTTCCTTTTCCTACTGGTCCCTCCCTCATTTCACTCGCTTTTTCCGCTCATTCTTCTTACTCTGTTGTTCCTATCTTGGAGCCACCCATACCATCTCCACTTCGACGTTTGAGATTCTCCCTTTCGTATCTCCCTCTTTCCAGCCTCTTCTTCTTCCTACCTCCCTGTGCGTGTCTGAAGGCTGACCCACGCATTCCCAAGCGTAGCAGGTGACGAGGTAACGCGTAATTACTCGCCATGGGTAGACAAGTAGGGCATGTACGTACCTCCTGGTAGAGGCCAGGCCCAGGGAGGGGTGATTACCCGAGCTGGTACCTTCCGACCATGCCGATTGGTCCCTCCGTCAGTTCTCGGGAGGTGTGACCTGAGGTGTGAACAATCACCTAAGGCGGGTAAGCCCTCGGAGAGGGCCCCCACTAGGAAGGAGCGCGCCATCAGAGACGCCGGTAATCACGGGGGACACTTCCGCGATGACTTCCTTCTCTTCTTTAGTGACGTTGACCCAAAAACGTAAGTTAGACTCGCCTCAGCAAAAAAAGACTCTGCCTAATGTACCTAAATTTCTTGTCGTCTCTCGCACCGATGGAAAGGATTGCAATTCTGTCAATCCTTTCGTAATACAGAAAGGTGTAGATGCAATTGCTGGCCCTGTTAAAACCTGTTCACGTCAGCGCGATGGCACATTGTTGCTGGAAGTGGAAAGTGCCTTCCAAGCTCAGAAACTACTCCGGACTACACTGTTACACACGTTTCCTGTCAAGGTGGAAGCACATCGCACACTCAACTCGTCACGGGGGGTAGTCTTCACGAGATCGCTTGACGGGTTGTCTGATGAAGACATCCAATCGTATATGTCCGACCAGGGTGTGACAGCCGTCCATAGGGTCATGAAAAAGGTCGATAACCAACTGACACCGACTCGTACTATGTTTTTGACGTTCGACAGAGTTGCCTCCCGTCGAAGGTCAAAGCTGGGTATGAAGTCATCTCCATCCTCCCTTATGTGCCTAACCCAACACGCTGTTTTCAATGCCACAGGTACAACCATACCCGTGAACATTGCCCAAATGCAGCAAAGTGTGTCACTTGTGGTAGGGACGCCCATGAGGGGGATTGCCCACCTCCGTCCCCTCACTGCCTTAACTGCGACGGTGACCATGCGGCTTCCTCTCGCGACTGCCCAGTATACAAGGATGAGAAGGTAATCCAGCAAATTCGGGTTACGGAGAGGGTGTCGACATCTGCCGCTCGAAAGTTGTTGGCGAGTCGAAAGCCCACTGTCCTCCCAGTGGGTACGTACAGTAACTCGACCTACCAAGGATTCCAGTACCCAGACTTCTGACTTCACTTTCGCTGACACAGTTGTGCGATCCGCCAGCCCGAAGATTGCCCGTTCCACGTCCCCACTTCCTCCTGCTGCTTCTAAGGTACAGTCTTCGTCAACCTCTAGTAAACCGCGGGCACCTAAACAAGATGCCCGGACCTTGAAAAAGGAACCCGTCCTTGAGGATTTTCTGCGTTCTCAGGCTTCCCAACCGTCAACTGCCTCTTACCGCCGTCACTCTTCCAGAAGAGCTGACAAGAAAGAGTTCCTCTCCTTCCCCGCCGAGGCATGACCCATCCATTACGCCGTCCAACAGTTGCCGGCCTCGGCCGTCTTCTGTTTCACCGGGTCGCTCCGTCTGCCGGGCACCCGGCCCTCTACCGGCGGTGGAAACTGCCCCTCCTGATCAACTCAGGGAGGTTGCAGGCGCGTCGGTCGAACCTATGGACCACGACCCTTTGCCCCTGGACAGCGATAGCAGTGCTCCCTTGAAATCCGGTCCTCAGCGGCCGTCGAGGTGACCCCGCTTGCTAGTTGGTTTTTATCCTTATTTCTTCTCTCATTTTTATCATGGCACTCATTCAATGGAATATTCGCGGCATTCGTTCTAATCGGGAGGAGTTAAAACTACTCCTTCGATTGCACTGCCCGCTTCTAGTCTGCCTCCAGGAAACTAAGTTGCGTCCAAGTGATCGTGCAGACTTTCCCCACTACACCTCTGTGCGTTTCGACCTGCCACCTGTGGAAGGTACCCCAGCCCATGGAGGGGTTCTGATGCTCCTTCGAGACGATGTCTATTTCCATCCCATTTCCTTGCACACTCGCCTACAGGCAGTTGCCGTCCGCATCACCTTATCCACATTTACCTTCTCCCTCTGTAATATATATTCGCCATCCTCATCTGCCCTTACTAGGGCAGATGTGCTACACCTTGTTGACCAGCTCCCTTCACTTTTCTTGTTGGTAGGAGACTTTAATGCCCACCACCCCCTATGGGCCTCTCCGGCACCTTGTCCGAGAAGCTCCCTTTTGGTGGGCCTTCTCCACCACCTCGATCTTGTCTGCCTCAACACCGGTGCACTGACCTTCCTTTCTGACACAACACACACTTATTCCCATATAGACCTCGCAATATGCACTCCTCAGCTTGCCGGTCGGTTTGAGTGGTATGCACTTTCTGACATGTACTCAAGTGACCATTTCCCTTGTATCATTCACTTCCTGCATCATTCCCCATCTCCTCGTCCCACCAGTTGGAACATTTCTAAAGCCGACTGGGGGCTTTATTCTTCCATGGCTGTTTTTCACGATCAGAATTTTCCCAACTGTGACAGTCAGGTCGAATACCTCACAGAGGTTATTCTCACTGCTGCTGAATGTTCCATACCTCATACATTCTCTTCTCCACGTCGTGTTTCGGTCCCTTGGTGGACTGCAGCCTGCTGCGACACGCTTAGAGTCCGGCGCCGTGCTGTACGCACCTTCCGCCGCCACCCAACTTTGGAGAATTGCATCAATTACAAACGTATGAGAGCGCAGTGCCGTCGTATCATAAACGACAGCAAGAAAGCTTGCTGGACTGCTTTTACTAGTTCTTTTAACCGTTTTACTCCCTCCACGGTTGTCTGGGGTGGCCTACGCCGTTTGTCCGGCATCAAGGTCCACTCCCCGATTCCTGGCCTGACCGTGGAGAACGCAGTCCTCGTGGACCCCGCTGATGTTTCAAACGCATTGGGTCGTTTCTTTGCGGAGGTTTCGAGCTCTGCCCATTACCACCCTGCCTTTCTCCCTCGCAAACAGGTAGAGGAGGCACGGCCGCCTTCTTTCCGCTCTTTTAATCGTGAAAATTATAACGTCGCCTTCACCATGCAGGAGCTAGACCGTGCTCTCGCCCTATCCCGGTCTTCTGCTCCCGGGCCCGATTCCATTCATATTGAGATGCTGAAGAACCTCTCTCCTGCGGGCAAGTGCTTTCTTCCTAGTACCTACAATCACATATGGACTGAAGGTCATGTTCCCACAAGTTGGCGTGAAGCCATTGTTGTCCCCATCCCCAAACCAGGGAAGGACAGACACCTTCCTTCCAGTTATCGCCCCATTTCTCTGACGAGCTGCATCTGTAAGGTGATGGAACGCATGGTTACCGCTCGGTTGGTCTGGCTCCTCGAATCTCGCCGCCTCCTGACTAATATCCAATGCGGTTTTCGTCGACACCGCTCTGCTGCTGATCCCCTCGTTACGTTGTCGACCTTCATTATGAATAACTTTCTAAAGAAGCGTCAAACAGTAGCAGCGTTCTTCGACTTGGAGAAGGCATACGATACCTGTTGGAGAGCTGGCATTCTCCCCACATTGCACACATGGGGCCTTAGGGGCCGCCTTCCTCTTTTCATTCAAGCGTTTTTGGCGGATCGCAAGTTCCGGGTACGGGTGGGCTCTGTTTTGTCAGATACCTTTTGCCAGGAGAATGGGGTACCACAGGGCTCCGTCTTGAGTGTGGCGCTCTTTGCCATTGCAATCAATCCGATCGTAGATTGCCTTTCAGCCGACGTCTCCAGATCTCTTCTTGTTGACGATTTCAGAATTTATTGTAGCGCCCAGCGGACGTGTCTCTTGGAGCGTTCTCTTCAACGCTGTCTTGACCGTTTATATTCCTGGAGCATCGCAAACGGCTTCCGATTCTACACTGAGAAAACTGTGTGTATCAATTTTTGGAGATAAAAGGAATTTCTTCCACCTTCTCTACGTCTCGGCCCTGTTGCTCTCCCTTTCGTGGAGACTAAGAAATTCTTAGGACTCATGTTGGATCGGAAACTTTGCTGGTCCACACACGTGTCCTACCTGGCTGCCCGTTGTGCCCGATCCCTTAACGTTCTTCGTGTCCTCAGTGGCACGTCATGGGGAGCGGATCGTACTGTCCTGCTTCACCTTTACCAGGCCATTGTTCAGTCGAAGCTCGACTACGGAAGCCTTGTATACTCTTCAGCACGGCCGTCGATTCACCGCCGTCTCAACTCTATCCACCATCGTGGATTACGTATGGCGACCGGTGCATTTTATACCAGCCCTGTTGAAAGTCAGTATGCCGAGGCTGCTGTATTACCCTTGACCACTCGACGTGACATACTCTTGTGTTGGTACGCATGCCGCCTACGGTCGATGCCCAACCATCCATCTTACAGATTATTTTTTGACGACTCACTCGATCGCCAATATCAGTTGTCTGCGATTGCCTTGCTTCCACCTGGAGTTCGGTTTCGCCGCCTGCTACAGTGGCTCTATTTTACCCTTCCTTCCACCCTTCGGTTGAGCGAAAGCCCATTGCCACCGTGGCATCAGGCCCAGGTTCACACACACCTCGAACTTAGTTCGCTCCCCAAGGAGAGCACTCCGGATTTGGTATACCGCTCGAGGCTTGTCGAACTCCGTTCGCGGTTCGATAATGCTGTATTTATTTACACTGATGGTTCCAAGAGCACTGCCGGTGTCGGATCTGCCTTCGTCGTCGGAGACAACGGTTTCCAATACAAGCTCCCTGACCGGTGCTCTAACTTCACGGCTGAGCTTTTTGCCCTCCACCAGGCCGTTTTGTATACCTGCCACCACCGCCAACCTTTCTATGCCATATGTTCTGACTCCCTTAGTGCCCTGCAGAGTCTTAAGGACCCTTTCTCGAACCATCCTATCGTGTATCGGATCCAACGCTCCCTCCAGTTGCTAGCAGATGGCAGCTGTCACGTTTTTTCCTGTGGGTCCCTGGCCATGTGGGTGTGCCCGGGAATGAGGCCGCCGACATAGCAGCCAAGGCAGCAGCTTTTTTGCCTCACATGGCTACCTTTTGCGTCCCATCGGACGATGTTCAATGGGCTCTTCGCCGGAGTATCGTGTCGCAATGGCACAGTGTGTGGCTTTCACTGTACAACAATAAATTGCGAACTGTCAAACCGATTCCGACCGCTTGGAGGACGTCCTCAAGCCCCTCTCGGCGGGAGGAGGTCATCCTGGCCCGGTTGCGGATCGGTCACTGCCGTTTCAGCCACCATCACTTGCTATCCGCCGAACCTGCACCGCTATGCTCCTGTGGTGAACTGCTGACAGTGCGACATGTTTTACTGACTTGTGTTAATTTTAATCATCTCCATGTAGCCCTTCACTTTCCGTCTACTCTGGAGGAAATTTTAGCTGATGACACACGAGCAGCTGCTCGAGTTTTGCGTTTTATCAACTTGGCCAACCTATCCAAGGATATTTAACCCTTTTAATTGTCTTTTATCTTTCGTTTTTAGCCTCTTGTTGATGTTCTGACAGTCACCATTTTTTTGAGATCATAGCGAATCAATGTTCTTGGCTGGGCGCTAATGACCATAGATGTTGTGCTCCCTAAAACCACAAAGAAAATTAAAATAAAAAAATAAAAACGCCTACCACCCCCTATGGGTTCCTCCGGCCTCTTGCCAGAGAGGCTCCCTTTTAGCAGATATTCTCAACCATCTTAATCTTGTCTGCCTAAACACAGGTGCACCAACCTTTCTTTCAGATAAGACACATACTACTCTCACTTGGACCTCTCGATATGTACTGCTCAACTTGCGTGTCGATTTGAGTGGTATGCTCTCTCTGATACATACTCAACCGACCATTTCCCCCACATAATTCATCTCCTTCATCATAACCTACCTCCGGGTTCCACTAGTTGGAACATCTTGAAAGCTGACTGGGGACTGTTCTCCTCACTGGCGGTTTTCCATGATGGGAACTTCCCCACCTGTTAGTCAGGTCGAATACCTCACGGACATCATTCTCAATGCTGCCGAATATTCCATTCCACTGCGGCATGTCGCGATGTTATTAGATCCCAGAGACGTGCTCTATGCACTTTTCGCCGCCACCCAACGTTGGCGAACTGTATCAATTACAAACGTCTACGAGCGCAATGCTATCGAGTCATCAAGAAAGCAAACGGGCCTGCTGGATTGCTTTTACTAGTTCATTTAACAGACTTATTCCTCCTGTTGTCTGGGGAGCCTGTGCCGGTTATCTGGCACAAAGGTCCACTCCCCAATTCCTGGCTTGACCGTCGCAAATGAAGTCTTCATAGACCCAGCTGATATATCCAATGCTTTAGGTCAATCTTTTGCAGAAGTCTCGAGCTCCACACATTATCACCCCATCTTTCTCACTCGAAAACAGACAGAAGAGGCACGGCCACCTTCTTTCCAATCTCTCAATCGGGAAAGTTACAATGCCATCTTCACCATGCAGGAGCTTGAATGTGCTCTCTCCGTGTCCTGATCTTCTGCTGCAGGGCCTAATACAATTCATATACAGATGCTGAAAAACCTTTCTCTTGCGGGTAACTGTTTTCTCCTCCGCACTTATAATAGCATATGGATTGAAGGTAAAGTCCCCACACGCTGGCGTGAAGCAATTGTTGTTCCCATACCAAAACCAGGGAAGGACAAACATCTTCCTTCAAGTTATCGCCCCATTTCTCTCACCAGCTGCGTTTACAAGGTGATGGAACGCATGGTTAATACTCGGCTAATTTAGCTACTCGAACCTCGCCGTCTCCTTACCAACGTCCAATGCGGATTTCATAGGCATCGTTCTGCTATCGACCACCTCGTTACCTTGTCGACCTATATTATGGATAACGTTTTGCGTAAGCTTGGCTGTGTTTTTTGATTTGGAAAAGGCTTATGACACCTGTTGGAGGGCGGGCATTCTCCGCATGCTCCATACATGGGGCTTTCGCGGCCGCCTCCCCATTTTTATCAGAGCATTTTTACTAGATCTAAGGTTCCGTGTACGAGTGGGCTCTGTTTTGTCAGACACCTTCCCCCAGGAGAATGGGGTGCCACAAGGATCTGTGTTGAGCGTGGCACTTTTCGCCATAGCCATCAACCCAATTATGGATTGTCTTTCGGCCGACGTCTCTGGCTCCCTTTTTGTGGACGACTTCGAGATTTACTGTAGTACCCAGAGAACTTGTCTTCTGGAACGCTGTCTTCAGCATTGTCTCGACTGTCTCCATTCTTGGAGTGTCGCCAATGGCTTCCGTTTCTCCAGTGAGAAAACAGTCTGTATAAATTTCTGGAGATACAGAGTTCCTTCTACCATCTCTCCATCTTGGCCCCATTACTCTGCCTTTCGTGGAGACGACGAAATTTCTAGGGCTAATATTGGACAGGAAACTCTGCTGGTCCTCGCATGTGTCCTATCTGGCTGGCTGGTGTATTCGTTCCCTTAACGTCCTCCGTGTTCTTAGCGGCAAGTCATGGGGAGCGGATCGAACCGTCCTACTTCACTTCTATCGGTCCACTGTCCGCTCAAAATTGGATTACTCTTCCGCACGGCCATGCCTAAACTGGATTCACCATCTCACCTGATTCACCATCGGGAGTTACGCCTGGCAATAGGAGCTTTTTACACAAGCCCTGTTGACAGCCTCTATGCCGAAGCTGCCGAATTACCTTTACCGAAATTTCATAAACCAATCAAGAAGGCTAGGAGCGTGTTTTTGTTGGGAAGAGCCCATAAGCAAATGTTACGATCGCACTTAGAATATGAATGGGCATCGTTTAATTCTGGGACTATGGATGTAGAGGAATTGTGGACTAAATTTAAATGCATTGTTAATAAAGGGTTAGAGAAATATGTGCCAGTAAAGACGATTAAGGATGGAAAAGATCCACCGTGGTATAATAATAATGTTAGAAAGCTGCTGAGAAAGCAAAGGCTGTTGCACTCTCAATTCAAAAAAGAACACGCATATGATGACAGGCAAAAGTTAGTAGAGATTCGTGCGTCTATGAAAAGATCGATGCGTGAAGCATACAATAATTATCACAGCCATACCTTAGCAAAAGATCTTTCAGAGAACCCGGAAAAATTATGGTCTATGTAAAATCGATAAGCGGGTCAAAGCCCACTATCCAGTCACTCGTTGATCATTCCGGGGCAGTAATAGAAGAAAGCAAACGGAAAGCTGAAGTTCTAAATTTAACCTTTAAGAAATCTTTCACGCAGGAGGACCGCACAAATATACCATCATTTGATCAACATACTAATTCCAAAATGGGGGACATAGCAATAGGTATTTCCGGTGTAGAGAAGCAGCTGAGAGAGCTAAATACGAAAAAGTCTGCTGGTCCGGATGGAATACCAGTTCGGTTTTACAAAGACTATTCTGCGACATTGGCCCCCTACTTAGCTTGCATTTACAGCGAATCTTTAATTCAGCGCAAAGTTCCTAGTGATTGGAAAAAAGCGCAGGTGACTCCCGTGTATAAGAAAGGAAAGAGAACTGACCCATACAATTACAGGCCAATATCGTTGACATCGGTTTCATGTAGAATTTTGGAGCATATTCTCAGTTCGAATATAGTAAATTTCCTTGAAACAGAAAAGCTTCTTTCCATGAATCAGCACGGGTTTAGGAAACATCGTTCATGTGAAACTCAACTTGCCCTTTTTCTCACATGACATCTTGCGAGCCATGGACGAAGGGCAACAGGCGGATTGTGTTTTTCTCGACTTCAAAAAGGCGTTCGACGCGGTGCCACACTGCAGACTGCTAACGGAGATACGAGCATATGGAATAGGTTTACAGATTTGTGACTGGCTGGAAGACTTCCTAAGTAATAGAACGCAGTACGTTGTTCTCGACGGCAAGTGTTCATCAGAGACGAGTGTATCGTCAGGCGTGCCCCAGGGGAGTGTGATAGGACTGCTATTATTTTCTATCTATATAAATGATCTGATGGACAGAGTAAGTTGTAATTTGCGGCTGTTTGCTGATGATGCTGTGGTGTATGGGAGGGTGTCGTCTGTAACTGACTGTAATAGCATACAGGTTGACTTAGACAAAATTTCTAGTTGGTGCAAAGAATGGCAGCTAGCTCTCAATGTAGAAAAATGTAAGGTGATGTGCATGAGTAGAAAAAACAATCCCATAATGTTAGAATACAGCATTAGTAGTGAGCTTCTTGATGTCGTGTCGTTCAAATATCTAGGCGTAACATTGCAGAGCGATATAAAATGGAACGAGCATGTAAGGACAGTTGTGAGTAAGGCAGACAGCCGTCTTCGGTTTATTGGGAGAATTTTGGGGAGATGTACTTCACCTGTAAAGGAGACCGCGTATAAAACGCTTGTACGACCACGACTTGAGTATTGCTCAAGTATTTGGGACCCGCAGCAGATCAGTTTAAAGGAAGACATAGAGGCGGTTCAGAGGCGAGCAGCTAGATTTGTTACCGGTAGGTTCGACCAATGCGCGAGTGTCACAGAAATGCTCCGGCAACTCAACTGGGGATCGCTGGAAGAAAGACGACGTTCTTTTCGTGAATTTCTGTTAAGTAAATTTAGAGGGCTGGAATTTGAAGCTGAGTGTAGTACGATCTTGCTGCCGCCTACTTACATTTCGCGTAAAGATCACAAAGACAAGATAAGAGAAATTAGGGCTCGTACGGAGGCATATAGGCATTCTTTTTTTCCTCGTTCAATTTGGGAGTGGAATAGGAAAGGAAATACCTAGTAGTGGTACAGTGTACCCTCCGCCACGCACCTTACGGTGAATTGCGGAGTATGTATGTAGATGTAGATGTACCCTATCAACGCGACATATTACTGTGTAGGTATGCGTGCCATTTGCTTTCGATGCCTCACCATCCTTCCTATCCATCATTATTTAACGACTCCCTAGATAGCCAATACGGGCTGTCTGCAATTGCCCTGCTCCCTCCTGGAGTCCGTTTTTGTCACTTATTTCGGCAGCTCGATTTTACTCTCCATTCCACATTTCAAATAGGTGAGAGCCCAGTGCCACCTTGGCTTCAAACTAAGTTTGTGTTCACCTCGAACTCACCTCACTCCCGAAGGAGAGCACTTTGGATGCTTTATACTGCTTGTGGTTTCTTGAACTTCGTGCATGGCTTGAAAATTCCGTTTTCATAAACACGGATGGCTCAAAGACCAATGACGGTGTCGGATGTGCGTTTGTCGTGGGGGATGACTGTTATCAGTACAGGCTGAATACCCACTGCTCAAATTTCACAGCCGAGCTTTTTGCCCTCTATCAGGCTGTACTCTTTATCCATAGACACCGTTCTCCTTCCTATGTCATCCGCTCTGACTCCCTCAGCGCCATCCAGAGTCTGAGTGACCCCTTTTCGGCCCATCCTATTGTGTACCGAATCAACCGTTCCCTTCAGTTATTAGCTGCCAACAGCCCCCACGTTCATCTCCTGTGGGTACCTGGCCACGCAGGCGTGCCTGGTAACAAGGCTGCTGATGCCACTGCCAATGCTGCAACTCTCTTACGTCGGACAGCTACGTACTGTGTCCCATCGCATGATATTCAAGGGGCTCTTTCGTGGCACCTTATATCGTCGTGGCATAATGTGTGATCTTCACTTGCTAATAATAAGCTTCCGACCATTAAACTGCTCCCAGTGGCTTAGATGACCTCATCACGCTACTCACTATGAGAAGAGATCATCTTGGCCCGGTTGCGGATCGGACATTGCCGGTTCAGCCTCCGCTACTTGCTCACTGGTGACCCTGCACTGTTATGTTCCTGTGGCCACCCACTGTCGGTGCGCCATGTTTTATTGTCGTGTTCCAATTTTACTCCTGTTCGGATTGCACAACATCTGCCGGACGCACTGGAAGAAATTTTAACTGATGACGCTCGGACTGTTGGTCGAGTATTGGATTTTATCAGTTCTTGACCAATTTGTCGAGCGACATTTAGCTCTTCTCTTTGTTGTTTTTTATTCTATGTTTTTAGCTGTTTTTATATAGCCTTTTCATCCTTGGGTATATCCCAGTTTTGATCCGGGCACTAATGACCTTAGCAGTTGTGCGCCCTAAAAAAAAAAAAAAAAAAAAAAAAAAATTTATTTTATTTATTTATTTATTTATTTATTTATAAGTCCTATATTTCCTTCCAATTCCTGCCCCTTTCCCTACTATATGCTTCCTGGTGTTTTACTGCATCTCATTTCCCGCCTTACATTGCATCTACTTGTTATATCCCAACCCTTATCTTCTCTCTCCACTCCCCCCCCCCTCCTCCGCTCCTTCCCCCTCACCCCTTCCATTCCTTCCGCTTGCCGTGAGTCACTTTGTTGGATGGCCAGAGATGGCTGATGTGTGTGGATGAATGTGCCTGAGTGTTTGTGTGGATGAGTGTTCTGTCTGAGGAAGGCTGCGGCCGAAAATTTAGAATTGTATGTGTGTTCGTGTGTCTTTTGTGTTGGCGGCTCAACGTTCAGATATACGGTGAGTTGTTCCCTATCTACATATTATTATTAACATTCCTTACTGGACCATCTATTGTTATATTAGAAACATAGAAATAAAACACCTGTAAAATACAATGTTTGAAGAAAGTTACAGCGATCTGTAAAAGTGCTACACAGATAATTTCACAAAGGCTAAAATTGTTCATGGTTGCAAATAGGTCACAGTACCATCTTACAATGCAAATTATACAGAGAATACTAAAAGACAGCATTCATAAAAGGTAGTTTTACTGAAGAACTATAGCAATATTAAAATCTAGCAACTGTATAAATAGTTATAAAGTAGGCATAGTGATAAGATTTGTTTCAACCATGCAGAAACTTGTTCATAATCAATAATGAAACACAGAGAAGCAATAAATAAGCAGTATTAATTATTTAGGGGATAGCATGTTGTGGCCTATTATTATTGCATCAATTTGATTCTGTACTGGGAGTGCCTTAAAGATGTTTGCTAACACTGCCACACAGTGTATTGTTCAGTGTTGCATTATGTTTTGGCTCTCCCTATATTTTGTCTGTATAAGCCATACAATGTGCCAGTTAGGATTCAGTGTCCATTTGCACATAATACTGCGTGCAATACTTATATAAGTATCAGTTTATTCATTCATCATGACGAATGTTGAATATGTTGTTTTTATATTTTTATTTTCTTTTATTGTTTTATTGTTAGTTACTATTATCTTACATGCCTGAAAGTGGAATGTTTTACTATGCATTCTTGACTCCCCAGACTTTGTGTCTGGGTATTTCCCATATTGCATAGTTTGTATCTTTCGGTTCTGTTCAAAATGAATTTATTACTGTATGCCCACCTTCAGTGATAGAATGGGATACTAATAAATTGTAATAAAGTGGCAAAGAATATTTTTGTGGTTACTATGTTCTCATATACCAGTGTTTATTTTTTAAATACTTGCAGATCCTGTATATTGAAACTGGTAATCAGTGTGTGTTTCTTGCTGTCTGGACAAATAGTGTTCTTACAGATAAAAAAAGAGAGAAGTACATAATTTGTGTTAAATTTTTCAGTTAAAAATATGTGAGCTATATTCTGTTTTTTGGGGGGGGGGGGGGGGGTGGAGTACTGGAGTTTAGTGTAACATAATGTAGTTAAACTAGTTATTGAGAGGATCGAAAGAGAGAGATACAATCATCTTGGTTTGGGGACACAGGTAAATGGTCTGCATTTTGTATTCATTAAAATTTGATGGTAATGCATAGTATGTAGTTTTGAGTATCAGTAAAAGTGGGTGTTCAAACAAGAGTGATGTCAAAGATCATGGAAACTTTTATTTTTCCTCCCTTCTGGAAAATGGTTATGATTGTGTTGTTTCAAATGCCTGTTTGTGTCAGTTAAAACAGTACACAGTAGTGTATTACAAATTACCTGCTTTCCATGGCATGAGTAATCTCCCCAAGAATCCACAAAATTCCAGTTTATCATGACACAGTAACGTGACATGACATTAGATGGCATTCCTGAAAAAGACTGAACAAGAAGATTGAAGTGAGACTACAGTGAGAGTTGAGCAGCAATTCAGGATTGATGTCACTCAACTTGAATAGTGCTCTTAATTGAAGATTGCAGTTTACTGTTGAAGGAATGAGAACTGGTAGGAAATGTTATTTTACCATACCAAATAGTTGCTTGGTGTGACAGCTGCAACTGTCAAAAGATACTGATTCAGGTGGCCTGTTAGTTTGCATATAGACTTTGCTTGTGTCCTGATTGTCCAATGCTTTGTGAACGATAGCAGGAGGACATGGCAGGAATTATATTGACTGGTATTAAGAAGATAATCTGTAGGTATTTATGGGATTGACTATAAATGCATAAAGTTGTTGTAAAGTGGGTGCCTCATGTGGAGGGGAGAAGTGGACATGTGCATAAAGTTCATTATGAGAAGGGAGACAATATGCTTGTGAGAATTGTCGCCATATATTAATTCTGAGCCAGAGCTTATGAGCCAAACCTAAAATGTCTGTCAGTATAATGGCATGATGCGGGCTCACCAAGCAGGTAGAAATTTCATCACAGTCACGTTAATGTTCATCATAGCCATAGCATCAGGACTGATTTTGTGCTATTTCAATGCCACTTGAACAATTGCTCATGCAGTGAAATCTATGGTGGGCTATTCAGGATAAATTTTCGGTCTGTGTACAAGATATATTAATCTTTCAGGACAATACAAGAGCCCATATGACAAAATGGGTGTAGAATCTGCTCACCCATGCCATGGGGATGGGAAGTAATTGAGCAGTCACAACTCTGGACACATTGTGATAGTGACGTGAGATATTAGGATTCCTTCAGTTTGAATCCACTGTTATCCAGTGTCTTCCAGAGTGTTGGCAGTGTGTGATGAATTCTTTCAGGTAGAATATCTCAAAGGACTTTTAAGATGTTAATAGTAAAAGTTACTGTCATGTACTATCGTCTACTGTTCCAATTGGCAGTAAAACACATTTGAAACAACAAAAGTGTGTTTCCCCCCCCCCCCCCCCCCCCCTCTCATGCTGATGTTACATTTCAGAATGTTTTTTCTTGTCATGACTTTTGCAATGATCCTTATTTATTTTTCTGTTGCTTTGTATGTATTGTTCTCATTTTTGCTCTTTTTCAATGTTTGTGACAGAGTCTACTAGAGATTGGTGTATTGTGGGGAAATGCTGCTGCATGTGGTTATGCATTCTTCAAAATTAATCCAATTGCTGGATATATCTTCATTCCATATATGGCATGGCTCACACTTGCTACAGCTCTGACATACCGTGTTTGGAAGGATAATGCCAAGGAAGCCAAAGACTAAATATTTCCCACTGCAGTCACAGATGTGCCTTTGAATCAAGATTGTGCCAGCATCTAATACAAAGTTGTGATTGCTCTCATTTTCATTGTCAGATTTCATATTGTTTGTAATGGAAATATTTAGAAGAGTTGTAATTTTAAAAACACCTGTGCAATATAATATTGTAATATCTTTATATATCAACTGTTGTATTTGTATGGTTACTAAAGAAATCCAAAAATTGTAATTATATTTTGTAAACAATGCATTTTTGTTGGCTTTTGTCATTACAAAACATTTTAAACACACACAAATTCCTTCAATCTAATGTATTGCAAACTTAATTAGGTTGTATACATTCCAGGACTAACTTGTAAATCTGGGAAAAAGCTTTCAAAAATTTCAGAATTTTAGAATTCTGAAACTCTTTTCACAAAGTACTACCCTAGACTGGATTTGATTTTCTGTTCTCGTGTCGAGAGAGCCTTCTCCCGGCACCACTCGCAGAGATACACCAAATTCTCTCTTGGACACGGAAGGGAGGGGACGCCAAACTATCGACATGCCGAGGGGGGGCTGCGCCACTATCTAAATCCGGCACTGACAGAAGTGAACCCCCAGTCATCTGAAGCACCAGCCGCCACTGAACTGAATTCCACACAGTGGCTGACTAAGGCTTTCTGAGGCCCGAGATGACAGGAAAACTAAATGAGGCTTCCCGTCCACTTGGAAATACATGTATTACTATAAAAAAAAGTAACTTTCGAGATTTGGAGCCCCCCCCCCTCCTGAGATGAGACCCCCCCTTAGTCTGCCACTGAAAGTAAAAACCCCCCAGGGGGCCCACAGCTCTTTCGTGGGTACGTGTGTGGCGTGCACGGGGCCCCAAGCCGAAGCGACCTTTCTTCCGTTCCAGGCCGCTTCCCTCTTTCCCCCCGGTTTGTGCCTTCGCCCGGAGACGGGCGTTCTTTGTCAGTCCAAGGTTTTTTTTTTTTTTTTTACGCTTCCTGTGACTTCTCTTCTTAGTCCTCTTCCTTTCCTGTTCTTCAGCCTTCCCCTCTTTTTCCTTTATCGACTCACCCTTTAATCTCCGCCTCGGCATTTGAGATTCTCCCTCCTCCTTCATCCCTTTCTCTCCTTGCTCCTTTCTTTCCTCCCTGTGCGTGTCTGAAGGTCGACCCACGCTCTGCGTAGCCGGTGACGGGGTAAGGCGTAACTCCCCGCCCCGGGTAGACATATAGGGCACATACGTACTCTCCGGTAAAGGCCGGGCCTAGGGAGGGGTGATTACCCGAGCTGATACCTTCCGAACATGCCGATTGGTCCCTCCGTCCGTTCTCGGGAGGTGTGACTTGAGGTGCAAACAGTCACCTTAGGCAGGTGCGCCCTTAGTGAGGGGCCACCACAAGGAAGGAGCGCGCCATCGGAGACACCGGTAATCATGGGGGACACCTCCACTATGAAACCTTGCAAATCATCCTTAACCTTGACCCATAAGCGAAAACTTGACGATTCTCAGCCACAGAAAGTATTGTCTAATATTCCTAAGTTCCTGGTGGTATCATACAGACGATAAGGATTTTTTTGCAGTAAATCCATTTATTATTCAGAAGGGTGTCGACGCGATCGCAGGTCCCTTGAAGACCTGCTCCAGGCAGCGCAACGGGACCTTGTTATTCGAAATGCATTCCAGGCGCAGAAGTTACTTCGAGCTACACTTGTCCATACTTTCCCTGTGAAAGTGGAGGCTCACCGCACCCTCAACTCTTCGCGGGGGGTAGTGTTCTCTAGATCGCTGGATGGGTTATCGGACGAGGAGATATTGAACTATATGTCCGATCAGGAAGTCACGGCTGTTCATCGCGTGATGAAAAAGGTTAACAATTACCTCGTGCCAACCCGTACTGTCTTCTTAACTTTTGACACGGTTGACCTACCATCTAAAGTGAAAGCGGGCTACGAAGTCATTTCCGTTCACCCATACATACCAAATCCTACACGCTGCTTCCATTGCCAAAGGTACAATCATACCAGTAAATCTTGTCCAAATGCAGCCAAGTGCGCCACCTGTGGCAGAGACACTCATGAGGGTGAATGTTTACCTCCATGCCCTCGCTGCATTAATTGCATGGGTGACCATGCTGCTTCTTCACAGGACTGCCCCATTTATAAAAAAGATCGGGTCATCGAAGAGATTCGCGTGAAGGAAAAGATCTCAACCTATGCCGCTCGGAAGGTATTAGCGAGTAGGAAGCCCATCAGGTACTTTCAGCCAGGTCCTCGCCTCCCCTCGACCAACTAAGGAGGTAGGCAGTCAGACTTGGGATTTAACGTTCTGTGACACTGTCGTCAGGTCGGCTAGCCCAAAAATTGCTCGTTCCACCTCTCCGATCCCTTCTGCCCGTTCTACAGTGAATTCGTCGACCAGTTCACACACATCCCGGGCACCCAAATCTGCTGCCCAGAGTTCAAAAAAAAGAACCCATCCGTGAAGATTTTCTCAAGACTCCGACTTCTCAATCGTCAACAGCTTCTTCAACCCGTCAGCCTTCTAAGAAGGCTTCCAAAAATAACAGCCCCCCTCCTTCCCCGTCGCGGCGCGACTCTTCGGTCACGCCATCCAACAGTTGCTGGCCTCGGCCATTTCTGTTTCACCGGGACGCTCCATCTGCCGGGCACCTCGCCATTTCCCGGCGGTGGAAGCTGCCCCTCCTGATCCACTCCAGGAGGTGGCAGACGCATTGATCGAACCAATGGAACATGACCCTTTGCCACTAAATGGCAATAGCAGTGCTCCCTTGAAGTCCGGTCCTCAGCGGCCATCGAGGTGACCCCACCTGCTTGTTCCTTTTTATCTTCTTTTCTTCTCTCATTTTTTCAATGGAATATTCGCGGCACTCGATCCAATCGGGAGGAGTTAAAACTACTCCTTCGATTGCGCTGCCCACTTCTAGTCTGCCTCCAGGAAACTAAGTTGCGTCCAAGTGATCGTGCAGACTTTCCCCACTACACCTCTGTGCGTTTCGACCTGCCACCTGTGGAAGGTACCCCAGCCCATGGAGAGGTTCTGATGTTCATTCGAGACGACGTCTATTACCATCCCATTACATTGCATACTCACCTACAGGCAGATGCCGTCCGCATCACTCTAGCCACATTTACCTTTTCCCTCTGTAATATCTATTCGCCATCGTCATCTGCCCGTACTAGGGCAGATGTGCTACACCTCGTTGACCAGCTCCCTTCACCTTTCGTGTTGGTAGGCGACTTTAATGCCCATCACCCCCTATGGGGCTCCCCGGCACCTTGTCCGAGAGGCTCCCTTTTGATGGACCTTCTCCACCACCTCGATCTTGTCTGCCTCAACACCGGTGCACCGACCTTCCTTTCTGACACAACCCATACTTACTCCCACATAGACATTGCGATATGCACTCCTCAGCTTGCCGGTAGGTTTGAGTGGTATGCACTTTCTGACACGTACTCGAGTGACCATTTCCCTTGTATCATCCACTTCCTGCATCATTCCCCATCTCCTCATCCCACCAGTTGGAACATTTCTAAAGCCGACTGGGGGCTTTATTCTTCCATGGCTGTTTTTCACGATCAGAATTTTCCCAGCTGTGACAGTCAGGTCGACTACCTCACAGAGGTTATTCTCACCACTGCCGAACATTCCATACCTCGTACATCCTCTTCTCCACGTCGTGTTTCGGTCCCTTGGTGGACTGCAGCCTGCTGCGACACGCTTAGAGCCCGGCGACGTGCTTTACGCACCTTCCACCGCCACCCAACTTTGGAGAATTGCATAAATTATAAACGAATGAGAGTGCAATGTCGTTGTATCATAAACGACAGCAAGAAAGCTTGCTGGACTGCTTTTACTAGTTCTTTTAACCGTTTTACTCCCTCCACGGTTGTCTGGGGTGGCCTACGCCATTTATCCAGCATCAAGGTCCACTTCCCGATTCCTGGCCTGACCGTGGAGAATGCAGTCCTTGTGGACCCCGCTGATGTATCCAACGCATTGGGCCGTTTCTTTGCGGAGGTTTCGAGCTCTGCCCATTACCACCCTGCCTTTCTCCCTCGCAAACAGGTAGAGGAGGCACGGCCGCCTTCTTTCCGCTCTTTTAATCGTGAAAATTATAACGTCGCCTTCACCATGCAGGAGCTAGACCGTGCTCTCGCCCTATCCCGGTCTTCTGCTCCCGGGCCCGATTCCATTCATATTGAGATGCTGAAGAACCTCTCTCCTGCGGGCAAGTGCTTTCTTCCTAGTACCTACAATCGCATATGGACTGAAGGTCATGTTCCCACAAGTTGGCGTGAAGCCATTGTTGTCCCCATCCCCAAACCAGGGAAGGACAGACACCTTCCTTCCAGTTATCGCCCCATTTCTCTGACGAGCTGCATCTGTAAGGTGATGGAACGCATGGTTACCGCTCGGTTGGTCTGGCTCCTCGAATCTCGCCGCCTCCTGACTAATATCCAATGCGGTTTTCGTCGACACCGCTCTGCTGCTGATCCCCTCGTTACGTTGTCGACCTTCATTATGAATAACTTTCTAAAGAAGCGTCAAACAGTAGCAGCGTTCTTCGACTTGGAGAAGGCATACGATACCTGTTGGAGAGCTGGCATTCTCCCCACATTGCACACATGGGGCCTTAGGGGCCGCCTTCCTCTTTTCATTCAAGCGTTTTTGGCGGATCGCAAGTTCCGGGTACGGGTGGGCTCTGTTTTGTCAGATACCTTTCGCCAGGAAAATGGGGTACCGCAGGGCTCAGTCTTGAGTGTGGCTCTATTTGCCATTGCAATCAATCCGATCGTAGATTGCCTTTCAGCCGACGTTTCCGGATCCCTTTTTGTAGACGATTTTGAAATTTATTGCAGCGCTCAGCGGACGTGTCTCTTGGAGTGTTGTCTTCATCGCTGTCTTGACAGTCTATATTCCTGGAGCTTCGCAAACGGCTTCAGATTCTACACTGAGAAAACGGTGTGTATAAACTTCTGGAGATACAAGGAATTTCTTCCCCCTTCTTTACGTCTCGGCCCTGTTGCTCTCCCTTTCGTGGACACAACGAAATTCTTGGGACTCATGTTGGATCGGAAACTTTGCTAGTCCACACACGTGTCCTACCTGGCTGCCCGTTGTGCCCGATCCCTTAATGTTCTTCGTGTCCTCAGTGGCACGACATGGGGAGCGGATCATACTGTCCTGCTTCACCTTTACCAGGCCACTGTTCAGTCAAAGCTCGACTACGGAAGCCTTGTATGCTCTTCTGCACAGCCTTCGATTCTCCGCCGTCTCAACTCTCTTCACCATCGGGGATTACGTATGGCGACCGGTGCATTTTATACCAGCCCTGTTGAAAGTCAGTATGCCGAGGCTGCTGTATTACCCTTGACCACTCGACGTGACACTCTTGTCGGTACGCATGCTGCCTGCGGTCGATGTCCAACCATCCATCTTACAGATTATTTTTTGACGACTCACTCGATCGCCAATATCAGTTGTCTGCGATTGCCTTGCTTCCACCTGGAGTTCGGATTCGCCGCCTGCTACAGGGGCTCGATTTTACCCTTCCTTCCACCCTTCGGTTGAGCGAAAGCCCATTGCCCCCGTGGCATCAGGCCCAGGTTCACACTCACCTTGAACTTAGTTCGCTCCCCAAGGAGAGCACTCCGGATTTGGTATACCGCTCGAGGCTTGTCGAACTCCGTTCGCGATTCGATAATGCCATATTTATTTACACTGATGATTCCAAGAGCACTGCCGGTGTCGGATCTGCCTTCGTCGTCGGAGACAACCGTTTCCAATACAAGCTCCCTGACCGGTGCTCGAACTTCACGGCTGAGCTTTTTGCCCTCCACCAGGCCGTTTTGTATATTTGCCGCCACCGCCAACCTTTCTATGCCATATGTTCGGACTCCCTTAGTGCCCTGCAGAGTCTTAAGGACCCTTTCTCGAACCATCCTATCGTGTATCGGATCCAACGCTCCCTCCAGTTGCTAGCAGATGACAGCTGTCACGTTTCTTTCCTGTGCGTCCCTGGCCACGTGGGTGTGCCCGGGAATGAGACCGCCGACATAGCAGCCAAGGTCGCAGCTCTTTTGCCTCGCATGGCTACCTTTTGCGTCCCATCGGACGATGTTCAACTGGCTCTTCGCCGGAGTATTGTGTCGTCATGGCACAGTGTATGGTTTTCACTGTACAACAATAAATTGAGAACCGTAAAACCGATCCCGACCACTTGGAGGACGTCCTCACGCCCCTCTCGGCGGGAGGTCATCCTGGCCCGGTTGCGGATCGGTCACTGCCGTTTCAGCCACCGTCACTTGCTATCCGCCGACCCTGCACCGCTGTGCTCCTGCGGTGATCTGCTGACATTGTGACCTGTTTTACTGACTTGTGTTAATTTTCATCTCCGTGTAGCCCTTCACTTTCCGTCTACTCTGGATGAAATTTTAGCTGATGACACTCGAGCAGCTGCTCGAGTTTTGCGTTTTATCAACTTGGCCAACTTATCGAAGGATATTTAACCCTTTTAATTGTCTTTTATCTTTCGTTTTTAGCCTCTTGTTGATGTTCTGACAGTCACCAATTTTTTGAGATCTAGCTAATCTATGTTCTTGTCTGGGCGCTAATGACTGTAGAAGTTGTGCGCCCTAAAACCACAAAAAAAAAAAAAAAAAAAAAAAAAAAAAAAAAAAAAAAAAAAAAAAAAAAAAATGAAAAGTAAAAAGTATCTCGAATTGTATACATAGATTAATAAAATACAGGGACAGTGCTAGATAAAAAGTATCTCACATCAAGATAACGTGTACGAGGAACTATGAATCATTGGTAGCGAACCTCGTGGAGGAGAGAGAGAGAGAGAGGGAGAGAGAGAGAGAGAGAGAGAGAGAGAAATATAGCCTATAGCAAATTGTGTGCAACTTATACTTTGGTGCAATTACACTACACTGAAACCTCCGATTATGAAATTCCAACTTTTATTGTCAAAAAGCCAGACATTTTCTGAAAAACAAAACTTCAGGCCTGACATAAAACGTAAAAAAAAAAAAAAAAAAAAAAAAAAAAAAAAAAAAAAAAAAAAAAAAAAAATAAATAAAAAAATAAAAAAAAAGAGAGAAAAAGAAAGATTGCACACGTCGGGAAAAAAATGGGACTGTTGCTAACCCTACATGTATTCCATGCCTGTTCGACCTTTTCATCTAGTTCAAGAATTGTGGGATGACAAGTAATACATCAGTTATTGTCTCATCATATTGTCTTACCCTATTTACCCGAATGCAAGCCGGACCGCAGAAATTAGACTTGGCGGCGGCAAGGCAAATAAAACTTTCCACTTCAAGTGGCACTTAAAAACAAAAAAATATGGATCATAGAGATGGATAGTGACCCTTCCTTTGCTATTTGCACTTAAATTACTATTAAATTGCTAACAGGAAAACAGTGAGTCATGTAAAATAGATTTGCTTTTTAATCTTGGGAGAAAGAATCATCTATATTTACGTCTTGAACACTGAAATGATTAACGTATATTTACGTATGGAGCAGTGAAAGGATTAAAATATTTGAGATATACACAACAATCCAGTTAAAGTTTCGTTTGAAATCTTTTAGCTTTGTGTGTTTACACCTATATAACAACATGCACTGGCAGAATTAAATGTCGTCTCAGCGAAAGAAATTACTTTTTTTCTTAAACTTCGCAGTGACAAAAATAAAAGAAAAAGCAAACCAAACATGCTTCTTCACGGTTGGATACAGGGTAGCACTTCACCGCAAAAGTTCAAAAGCAGGCTGCAACAAAGGGTGAAATCCAGATGTACCATTCACAAGTTTCTAGTGGCAATTTTTTGGAACTACCATTCACAAAATCCGCTTATCAGCACATGCTTAAATGATACGTTGCTTCATATCATCTGGCATAGTTGGTATTTGAGCATGCACTTTGTTTGACTGATCCCCACAGAAAAAATCAGGAAACTGGATTGGCCACTTCACTTCTGCATGTCATCTTAACCAACAATCTGGTAACTTTTAACAGTTCTGGAGCCACACGGGAAGAGTGTACAGGACAGCCATCATGTTGGAACCACATGCACTGATGCATAGTTAATGGTACCTCTTCTAGCAAACGGGACAGAACTTTTTGCAAGAACTGTGCATAGTTATTGCCATGTAGTATACCTGGAATGACGTACGGCTCCACAATGACAGTTCTGACAATACTGCACTGTGTGTTAACACTCCATGGTTGCTGACGCTATATCTGTTGAAGCCAATGATGGTTATCTGATGACCAGTAATTCATATTATGCAAATTCACATTACCATGGTTAGTGAAAGTCGCCTCACCAGTAAAAATCATCAATTGAAAAAACATCGGAGCATCTTGTAGGCATTGCAGAGCAAACCAGCAAAATACCTGGCGCTGCTCGAAATCCACACTGGAGTGTTTCATATAATGAGGTAAAACGAGTGAAATCTATTCCAGTGCAATATGTGAACACTTCTCTGACTTACACCACATTCTGTGGTGATACCTCACGACGAAACAGGAGTCATTATGCGCTAACACTAGAATGCCCTTTCCATGTGCATCACCAGTAAACAGTTTTCTGCCTTGTACTCTGTTTGGTGTTCCATGATACTAATTCAAGTAGTTTCTTGCAAATACATGCAAGAAGCTGATGCATAGGACACTGATGATCAGGATACATCTCTCCATACTGCTTTAGTGCCCTAACAGCATGTCTTCTGCTTTCACCATATACTCGAAGCATACCTAACTTTTTTGTTGGTGTACATGTCTGCTGCAAGCAACTGTGATGGAAATGAGATGTCTCATTACCCTAGCAGCGCGCGCGCGTGTGTGTGTGTGTGTGTGTGTGTGTGTGTGTGTGTGTGTGTGTGTGTGTCCTTAGGCTGTTTGTCCTTAGGCTAGTTTACCTAGGTTTAAGTAGTTTGTAAGCTACGGACTGATGACCACACAGTTTGATCCAATAGATTTACAAACAAACATTGCAAAATTCAACCCCACTTAAGCGGTTCAGTTTATAATGGTTAAAATTAATGTATTTAATTTAGTTACATTTGCTTCAACCTGTTTTTAGAAGATAACAAGCTGTGGTAAAAGTGTGCAAGCAAATTTAGCTTCATAGTATATGAAGTCATTTGGGCTATGGGTGAGAGTTTTGCATTGCACTATTTTGCTTTCCATGTTTGTTATGTGGGAGTAGTGATGACTGGGTACAGGGGAGTAAGGATATTTATTAATGCATAAAGAAGTAAAAATCATAAATATATAAACAACATTAAATTTGGTTTCTCTTGTAATGCATTATCTGTCTGTTTTGAGGAATCATGTCCTTTACGAAGCAATGATGAAGTGTGCCCAGAATTCTGTAAGCAACATTTTTGTGGCAACAGCACATTGAGCTCTAATTTTATCGATTTCAGTAATTACTTTGGTAATAACATGCAATTGCACACATGATGAATGTGGATGAAGGGGATACAACTGTATAAAGTACAATTAAACTGGCGCAGTCAGCAGTGGAATTGTCTATTTATTTACTACAATCAATTTTAGTGGACCACACAGTCGTCTTCAGGCCATTTGTATAAATGGGTAGCTTCCTGTCTCGCTGTTCGCAATAGCAGAACCATTCCATAACTGCCTGTTATCTTCTGAATGACATTATATATTGGGAAGATTCAGCTACCCATTTCTATGAAGGGATTGCAGATGTTTGTGTGGTCTGTTGAAACTGGTTGTAATAGATAAAGAAAGAGATGATCCCATAGCTGATGGTGTCCTTTTAATCATGCCACATAAAACTATTGTGCACTACCAAACATCTTGTATTCATGCAAAAGGTAAATGAAATATTCAGACTACTGTATGTGACTAGATTTTACTGGGGTGCATTGCTCACCGTTTTCACGTTACAGCAGCTGGCGGCTGGGATACACTACCTGGGCATTTACAATTGTCTCAGAAAACCTATTTGCTATTGTGAAGGCTTTCCACTGTCCAAAACCCCACATCATGTGCATTCATCGCTGTTCCCACCATATGACAACACTGCAGAAGAGTTAGAGATATATTATATATGAATTAGCCAACTCATTTTTAGAGTAACAAGATAAGAACATTAGTTTGTGAAGCTGCTCATGTTGAGTTCTGTCAATGTGAGAAGCAATGCTGCTAATCTTATTATGTATGAGCAACATAACTTCATGGTCTATTTTCTGTCATTTGGTAACACTCTCATTTCGAGAATCTTTTGTGGACTTTTTGATCTGCTTGGTACCTGGTAGGAAATTCATCAAAGAGCCCTGCAGTATGAGGTTTTTTCATGCTGCAAGACACTGTATGGAGCCATGAAGCAATGTAGTCTTCATTGGCAGTGAACATCATCACATTTTAGCATCAGGCCAGCTGCCCAAAGATGAAATGAATTCATTAACACCACCCCGGCCCATGCGTGTAAGTCAAACACAGCAAAAACCATGTACTTAGTGCTCTGCTCATGTACCTCAGCTGACCTGCATTATGCACTATGAGTGAACTGTTTGCCCTCCCCCCTCCTCCCCCTCGGATTGTTGGCTCTAGTACAGGAGTTTCACAGGAAGAGACATATTGTTACTGTGTGAATCTATTCTGTTTAGATGCTTTGAATTTTTTTTTTTTTTTTTTTTTTTTTTTTTTTTTTCTATTTCCAACACTTTGCTTTTGGTCACAAATTGGGTTTCTCAACAGCATCCAGATTTGCTGTGGTAGAATTCTTGGTTGTGTAAATAATTTTCTGTGCATATCACTCTTAAACTCCAGCTTTTTCTGGGAAAGGCCAATTCCATTTTTATTTGACCAGGTTAGAGTTGAATTAAACTGATTGTCATCACTTAGTTTTATCAATTCTATTTTCTTTTTCCAGTGAATGGGCTATATGGTTTGTAATAATCAGGAAACCATCAGATCAGATCTGACTTTGTGGAAACTGAAAAATCTCTGTAAATGTTTATCTGTCTTTAATACATACTCATTTTTGTGGCCCAATGAATTGTTTGTGAAACTTTAATTTAGTAGACTCTGACTTCAAGTTCTGTTACATGACATACAGTTTATGTAACATACCTTCTTTGTCTATACCAGTACCAATGTTTAATGTTAAATATATATAGTAAACCTACATATTCCAATAATTTCTAGAACAAACTTGTAGCTCAAGTTCACTGTTTTTTAAATTGCCTCTATGATATTGGAATAACTAATAGCTCTGCAATGGAGGATAACCTAAGGATCTTTATTCTTCTTTTTAGGCCCCTGCAAGATGCAGGGCATAAGTGTTTTTAGCTCCTGAAATTTCTACTTAGGGGTGCACAATGTAACTTTACCATCTTTTTACCTCCAATCCCATTTCTATACTGGACATATTTCAAACATATATGTTGTCCAATAAAACCCCCCCTTCAGGTTAGAATTGAAGCTAGTAAACTTTACTCAGCTTATCTGGACAATGTTGAGCAACATGTCACTGCATTATACCAATTTTGATTAGTGTCTTGCAAAAGTCAGCTATATATCTTGCAGTTCTATTGTAGATTGTTAAAATACAGTACTCAGTGAAGTAGTTTTTCAATAATCTACTTCATCGGTTTATTCGCAACTGTTACAATATCACTTTTCACATTTTTCTCATCATCAGTTTGCAAGTCTGTTCACATTGCTTTCCATAAATCTCTACATAGTGCCTCCCGGTTTATGGCCGCATCTTCATCAGGATCAGAAGTACAGTACTAATTGGAAAATTAAAAAAATATATATTAATTATTTTTGTTTAGAGGCTGCCAACACAATTTATCAATTTAATATTTTTTTGCACATTATGAATCTTTCTGCTATTAAATACACTACTGGCCATTAAAATTGCTACACCGAGAAGGAATGCAGATGATAAACAGGTATTCATTGGACAGATACATTACACTACAACTGACATTTGATTACATTTTCATGCAGTTTGGGTGCATAGATACTGAGAAGTCAGTGCCCATAACAATCACCTCTCGCCATAACAACAACCTTGATATGCCTGGGCATTGAGTCAAGCAGAGCTTGGATGGCAAGTACAGGTACAGATGCCCATGCAGCTTCAACGCAATACCACAGTTCATCAAGAGCAGTGACTGGCATATTCTGATGAGCCAGTTGCTCGGCGACCATTGATGAGACATTTTCAATTGGTGAGAGATCTAGAGAATGTGCTGGCAGTCGAACATTTTCCATATCTAGAAAGGCCCGTACACGACCTGCAACGTGCAGTCATGCATTATCCTGCTGAAATGTGGAGTTTCATAGGGACCGAATGAAGGGTAGTGCCACGGGTCATAACACATCTGAAATGTAAAGGCTACTGTTCAAAGTGCCATTGATGCAAACAAGAGGTGACAGCACCCCATACCATCATGCCAGGTGATATGCCAGTATGGCGATGACAAATACATGCTTCCAATGTGTGTTAATCCATGTTTTTGCCAAACATGGATCCGACCATCATGATGCTGTAAACAGAACTTGGATTCATCCAAAAAAATGACATTTTGCCATTTGTGCATTTGTTGTGTACACCATTGCAGTCGCTCCTGTCTTTGATGCAGCATCAAGGGTAACCGCAGCCATGGTCTCCGAGCTAATAGTCCATGCTGCTGCAAATGTCATCGGACTGTTCCTGCAGATAGTTGTTGTCTTGCAAATGTCCCCATCTGTTGACTCAGGGATCAAGACGTGGCTGAATGATCCGTTACAGCCATGCGGATAAGATGCCTGTCATCTCGACTGTTAGTGATACGAGGTTGTTGCTATTCGGCATGGCATTCCGTATTGCCCTCCTGAACCCACCAATTTCATATTCTGCTAACAGTCATTGGATCACGACCAATGAGAGCGGCAAAGTTGCAATATGACAAACCGTAATCACGATAGGCTACATTCTGACCTTTATAAAAGTCGAAAACGTGATGGTACGCATTTCTCCTCCTTACGCGAGGCATCACAATGACGTTTCACTCGACAACGCCTGTCAACTGCTGTTTGTGTATGAGAAATCAGTTGGAAACTTTCCTCATGTCAGCACGTTGTAATAAGTGTCGCCTCTGGTACCAACCTTCTGTGAATGTTCTGAAAAGCTAATCATTTCTATATCACAGCATTTTCTTCCTGTCTCTTAAATGTCGCATCTGTAGCAGGTCATCTTCATGGTGTAGCAATTTTAATCACCAGGAGTGTGTTTCTTTTTTAGTATGATCGTTTTTCAAGTAGTTAATCTGACTTTAAATTTCTCTTTTCAAATTTCCAAAAATAAAGTTATGGTTCCTTCATTCAAAAGGTATTACTGCAACATACAATGACTCTTGTTGTTATAATGTATAACATTTCCTGAACAAATGATCAAAGTTTTCAAATAAAAATTTACAGTAATATGACTACATTAAATTATCTATTTACACTATATTTCTTTATTACATTGTTAAATATGAGATGAGTGTTTGTATTATGTTCAGTATGTCAGACTGTGTCTAACGAGATATAAAGTTTTGGTTTTCATAACAATTTTCCGACATTGACCAAAATTTCTGTGTATGCGTAAATGTTGTTTTGGTGAGTTTATGTTTAGATAGATATTAAGTTATATGAAAAATTATCTAAGGGTTTATTTGTGGTCTAAATGTTAGTTTTACTGTATACATATATTTTGATATGAGTTAAGTTTGGACTACAGTTTTAGTTATTTGTCAATGTTAACAGAGACATATACCTACAAAAGGCATTTTTATGATACTGCTTTGTTTTTATATTATGTAATGTCAAATTAATCGATAGATTTTTGCATAGGCTCTGCTGAATTTTTCATGTTATGCTGGTACTCCTGTTAGTGTGCATGAATGAGCAACATACAAAAACATTACAACATATGTGAAGTATTATGTTTCTGCTATTATGGCATTATCACTGTCCATGAACTCATTATATGTGATGTAATAGGAGCACCATTGAACTTTCACATTGCTGGCAGCCAAGAATACGCCTACATCCCCAGGGTGTCTTGTGGCAGCAACATCGTCAATAAAGTTCAAGGCAAGTTCTCCAGTCTGGCCCAGGAGCTATGATGGTTGATAGCCATGCTGGATTATAAGTGAAATTTGTGGTGTCATATAGATCAGCAACATCAACACCATAGAGATAAGAAGGCTGCTTCTGAGATTTTGCACACCACTACAGATGTAAGAGTTAGAGTGAGTAAGGCACCAGCATACTCCAACTTTCACTTCCGTAACAGTTGTGTGTCTTGGAGTTCCAGACTAGTTCCTGTTCATGAGTGTCATTGATTCACCATTTAGAACATGTCAGAGACAGCCTGTTGTGCTACATCAGAGTAGATCTCCAACAGCAGAGTTAGTTGTATGTAAGTTACTTGAAAACAGACTGATTCTTTTTTTTATACACTGTCAAGAACTCTAAAGACTGCTAGCAAAAGCAGTAATTAATATGATAGATATGTATACCCCTTAACTCGCCTTAGATATTCCTATCTTGTCAGAATGAATTCAATCCTTTCCCATCAAAACAGAGTACATCAAGCCGTGCCGTCCATCCCTTACAGTGGAACCCAAGGTGACTTCCTGTGGGTTCCTGGCCACGTCGGCTTTTTCATTACATTTCTTGTCGTTGTTCGGTGTTTCTGTGAGGTTCCCATTTTGTGTTGTCTCTTGTTGACTTTATCGTCCTTTTACTGGCTTCTGGATATTCCTTCCCTTTGCTATTTCAAACTCTGGGCTCTTTTCCACATGTGTGCCTCTTGTTGTGACACTGAGTGATGTAATGGGGGACTGATGACCTTCACAGTTTTATCCCCCTAAAACATTCAACCACCACCACCGACAACAACAGTAAGTGGCGACCCTACTTCTATTTGTGGTCACTGTTCTCAGCAATTTACTGTGTGCCACCTCCTGGTTGAATGGGTATTTTTTAACTGTGTACGTCACAGTCTGTGTTTCCCGTCTGATTAACCTGGTACCTTAGAAGATAACATGGGGTCTGCAGATTGCATTTTACTTTTGACAGAATGGGAAGAGCTGTTTCCTTTTATTTCCCTTTACCTTTGCATTGTCCATGCGTTTAATTATGTTCTGACATGGGCGCTTATGACCTCAGTAGTTTTGTGTCCTAAAACCACAGAAAAAAACACTTTGTAGTACACCACTTGTCTGGCCAACTACTACCATACAAATACCTATTATCATCTACATTAGGGATGGGCAATTTTTTAGGGTCGGGGGCCACATTGCAGATGTAGGGGTTAGTGTAGGGCTTTACTTTCAAAATGCATTCATTAGTTAGCTTTGCATTTCACAAAGGTGTACATTGCACCATAAAAATCAATAAACATAAATAAGCTAATCGTAGTGTTAGTTTAATTTATTTTGCAAATTTCATAATATCTCACAGTATATAAAATTTCAGAACATGTTTAATGAGACAAATGCATCCTATCACACTTTCCTACAATTACTTGAAATCAGTTGTAATGAAGCATGTTGGGATTTATTCCCATCTGCTTGCATTACTGAACCTCACGATACAATGTTGGATAATAATAGGTATGAATGTAATTAGTATATTATCATTTTCTTTTTCAAAACTTTTGTTATTTTTTTTTTTTTTTTATAATGTGACTAGCGAAGTTATTTTCTATTATTTGACATATCCAGAGGTTTGTTTAATTATCAAATATTAATTAGTTCATGCTTAGGCTAATAAGTATTTCTGATAAATCTAATTAAATTATATCTGTGTAATATGAAAGTAAGTATTATTATGTTTCACAATTAATGTTAGGAAAGATGTAGCTTCATTAGTTTCTGCATAATTACTGTTTATTATGAAATTATTGTTGACAAACCTATTTCATTAAATATAGATCAGCAAAAATACTATCAACATAACTGAGAATTATATATCAATTTACTCAGTGAATTTATTTAAGCTACCTTTTACTATAGCAAGTTGCATGTAATTGTTTACTTTTCCATTATAATTAAGTTAATGTACTCAATAAGCAATATGTAATTTTCAGTGACATTGTTCGGAAAATATATATAGGATGTTTTCGCGCAATGTAAACAGGTTTTGTTTTGTGTTCACTCTAGGGCACAATCCATGTCACTCTGAACTCTAATTTGAACAACTATGTAAAAGTTCTTTAGTGTTATTTGTGTAGAAAGTGTATCTACAGTTATTATGAATTAAGTCTTCATACTTGCGTCACATGAAAATTTACACCTTAAACTTTTGTATTTAATACATGAACATTTGTGTTATTGACATGTGGAATGTGCATACTACATTGTAGTAACTGTTATTGATGAGACTTTTATGCTGGCCATAATGATTCATTTAAGTGTCAATGAACTACAATTCTATGTGTCGGCTACATTATTTTTAGTAGACTAGTTTTGCCCCATGAAATTGCAGCCAATCGTTACCGAGAGCACCAATCTACAAAAACTTCAATTAGTATGCACATGTGCCCATGCCTTGTTGTTGTTGGCCATTTGCTTGTGAAAATGTCATGTTACAGTGTTCCTGAGTGTATTGCACTTGTGAATGCATACTACATAAGCAATAACATGCAAAATGTGGCTCGAAGAAAGTTTGCAACTGAATTGAAGCTGAAGCGGTGGCAGACTAAGAGGTAACTCCAAAGATATTAAAACTCGAAAGCACTTTTTTTTTTCCTTTCTTTATTTTTTATCCTTCTGTTTTAGTAATACATATATTTCCAAGTGGACACGGGCCTGACTTTGCTTTGCCAACTGGGCCTCTGAATTTTATTCACAATTTGGAGAGAATGGGTAGTGTTTGTCTTGACAGTGTTTACATTTTTGGCCATCCAAAGAAGGTGAAAACACCTGAAAACATTGAGAGGAGACAGTTTGTTTCAAACCAGCTCCAGGAAATTGATCAGCTGAGCTACAAAACACATCGTAATCAACTGGGAGTAATGATGAAAATTACAGTGCCTTTGGTGGCACTGGTGTGTACAGTGCCAGGACCTACAGTAGTGACAAGTCACCATTCCAAAATACTGTGCCACGGCACTGTCAGTGCTACAATGCCTACTTATTCATTGCACTCATATAGAAACATTTTTGCTTCATATAATGACAAAAAATGAACTGCATATAGATATAAATTAATTTCAGTACTGATATGCAAAATATATCAAAATAACATCAAATAAGTTTTCCATTCACCTTTATGAACAGTATTTTTTCCACTTTATTTGCTCACAGTTTGGTAGTGATGAAGCATATGCCATTTTAACCATTTATTTGGCAAACACAGAAATCAAGATAAGAAAAAGTATTATGTGACTTAAGTGTGTAGGGTCATGTGAACAGATTTATACGATTTTTTTTGTTCATTGCTTTTTACAAATGTCTGTTTAGGTGTGTTTGCGTTTGGATATGTGTGAGTGTGTGTGTATTTGTTTACCTTCCACTCCTGTGATTGGAATGACTCCTTTTCCACTTCCTTAAAACCCATATCCTTCCCTTTCTCCTCACCTTTGTTCCTCTTTTTCCTGAAGAAGCTGCCAGTGGTGGCGAAAGCTTGTATGTGTGTGATTCTTTGTGCCTATCGACGAGCCGGTCCTTTTGGTAAGTCATCTGATTTCTATTTTTTATATTTATTTTTATTTATTTATTTATTTATTTATTCAAAATATAGTTTCTGGTTTGTAAGTAACATTGCCCAAAAACTTTGCATGGAGGTACAGTATCGATACTACAGTGTCGGTGGTATGACTGTAGAAATTATTATATTTTGGACTACTTCATGTGAAATGTGTGAAAACAAGACATTTTTGATGTAACTTTCAGAAAAGTCACATGATTTCCACTTTTACAGTCAAGTATCCCTAAAGACAAAACTTGCAGATTCCTTTTGGCCCATAATCTGTCAAGTGACAACTTATTGTCATATCTGTCATACTGTACACCAGCATTTCATTCTTCTTTTGGACTTATTGCCCATTTTCTAGTGGTCTACCAGCCCACCTCTTCCCAATAAATGTAAGTCAATTTTCAATCTCCCATATAAGAACTCGTCAACAATTTTCCATAATAACTGAACTTCAATGATTCCTCTTTCCCTTTTATACACAGTTTTCCATGTGTCACAAAAAAATATCATCACAAAATTGAAACAAACATGTACCTCAGTAACGTATGATTGGAGTGTTTGCTAAACATTCAGTTTATTGCTAAACTTTTTGCAAAAGACAACGAAACATCACTTTTATGGAGAAAGACAGTAAATAATATAAAGAAAGAGAATAAAGCATAGTGTGGCACAGTCAGGGAGCACTGAAGCAAACACACACTGTAGAAGCACTCTGTCCTGTCACTACCACTGCCAAACTGCCACAGACCTCAGATCACTAGCCTGTATGTGCTGTGACATTCTGTCAGTACCTCTTACTACATGGGCTGTGCCATCCTGTTGGCACTAGACAACAGCCTTGTGCAGCTGAGGCCATCATGTGGCCCCACACAATAATGCTTTGTTTGGAAATCGTACCAGTGCCCATGCCTACCATACAGTTCCATGTACTCATTGTAAAGCAGTCTTAATTTGTGTATGATCTTGCCTTTACTAAATTAGGAGTGGTCCTCTTAGGTTAGTGTTCATGTCACAGACATTTTTATACTTGCAAACATTTATAGCAGTGCCACAGGAACTGTTTCATTTCAAATTGTGGCACCATACCTATCGTGCCATCTCTGTCACTGGTGTTAAAGCATGGCACCAGTGCCTTCCTTTTATCCCTAAATAATATTTTGGAAAGATAGGTTGCTACTCACCACAGAGATGCCCAATAAGCCACAGAAATGCATACATAACAGAATAAACAAAAAATGAAGCTTTCAGCTGTTAAGCCTTCATCTGCCACAGAGTACACACACACACACACACACACACACACACACACACACACACAAATCTGTTGCAGTTGCCGGAGACGGTGGTTTGTGTGTGTGTGTGTGTGTGTGTGTGTGTGTGTGTGTGTGTGTGTGTGTGTGTGTTTTCTCTGTGGCAGATGAAGGCTTAACAGCCGAAAGCTTCATTTTTTTGTGTATTCTGTTATGTGTGCCTTTCTGGGACTCATTGGGCGTCTCTCTGGTGAGTAGTAGCAACCTATCCTTTCCAAAATATTGCTGAATCCTTTAAGGTATTGTCATTATATCACTAAATGGGAGACACAGTGACAAATTGTTGTTTAAGACCTTCCCATACAAAATTTAAACACATCAGTTAGTAAGCCCCAGGATGATAACAGTGGTTGTGTATCACTATTGTTCATAGAACTGACAAACAGGACTTTGATGTGAAAATGGTTTAGCTAAGAAACCCACTTTTATTTGGATGGGTTTGTCAATAAGCAAAATTGGTGTTTTTTTGTGCAATGTCCACTCACAGAATAATCAGTGAGATATTCCTTAATGGCAAGATAACTACCAAACAGTATGTGAAGGTGCTGGAAGAGGATTTCATCCCCATTATCCAAAGTGACCCTCATTTCTACAAGATGTGGTTCATGCAAAATGGAGCTTGACCCCAACACAGCAGAAGAGTGTTTGATGTCCTGGAGGAGCACTTTGGAGACCACATTAGGGTCTAGGGTACTCAGAGGCCACTGACATGAGCATCCATTGGCTGCCATATTCTCTAGAACTGAACACACGAAACTCCTTTTTGTGTGGCTATTTTAAAGACAAGGAGTACAGCAATAAACCCAAACCCATTCTGAAAACAGCCATTTAGGTGGGCATGAACAGCATTGATGAATTGACACTGCAGTTGACATTCATAATTTTACTATTTGTCTATGCCACATCATTGCCACAGAAAGTAGAAACTGTCATAACCTATATCTGAATATCTATAGTGACATTTACATGTTGAATAAAGTGTGTGTACACAGTAGTATGTGTTTTGTTTCTTATAGTTAAATAACTGTCACCCAGTATCAGTGGAAATCATGTCTCCAGGTTGACACTGTCAACATAGTACATTGTCATCATGACTGAAAGCTGATTTAAATGCTGCCCAAATTCAAAATATTTTAACTTTTTGACCATTGTAGGGCATTCAGATAAATCCATTGGCAAAGATGAAAAATTGTGCTGGACTGGGATTCGAACCCAGATTTCCCACTTTGGGCTAGTGGTCAGTAAGGCTACCCAGGCATGCTTCCCTACCAAACCAAATTCTCATTTTGTAGCACACTGTGATTGTAGTGCCCCCTGTGCTACAAGATGAGAATTTGGATTGGAAGGGAAGTGTGCCTGGATAACCCAATTGGTCAATGCAACTGCTGGCACAAAGCAGGAAATCCAAGTTTGAATCATGGTCTAGCACAAATTTTCATCTTTACCATTGGGTATATCTCAATGCCCTGAAATGGTGAAAATGTTTAAATATTTTGGATTCATAAAATTATGCCCCTTAATGTCAACAAATGGTATCTGCTCTTTTGGACATATCGACAAAAAACAGACACCATACAAATAACTGATTTTGTGTATCCCGTGGGTTGATATTACTCATGGGAGCCAAAAGTAACATCTTTGGTTGAGGAGTATGATCGCTGTCTCAGCAGCGAGACAGGCAGTACACAACAATAAAGTGATTATCTGCCAACATTTCTGTGTGTTATTATATAGTTGTGTTAGTAGAAACCACACCATTGTCACCAATGTGCTTCATCAACTACGACACAAGTGAAAATCTTTGCTTTTTCGTGTTTTTCCTGTGGAACTGCATCCATCAACAATACCGTTACAGCCTAACAATGACTTTCAACATTGGAAAACTTGCACCAGACCCTCATGATCCTTCAGTTTTTGGCACAGGATGAACCAATCATTAAATTTGAAGATGATTTAGTCTACAATTATCAGTGCTCACCTCTTTCAACCACACTGCGCATTGTTTTCTAACAACTGCCATGTACTTCAGCACCGTGTGCTCCCACTGCCACATTGCCTCATTTCGATAAGAAACCATTGTGCACCCAAGGACACAAGTGTTTCACACAGTTTTTTAAGACAAGTACTCTGATTCCTACCAATGTCATACCACATCGGCCTGCCTGTGACAAAAAGTACAGTTTGCATATTGTATCCAGCGTCCTGATGCCACCCACCGCACCTTCCAGGTGTTTGCATACCCATTTTCTGATGTGCACATGACGCCTGGCATCTTCATCATGATGCTTCTGCCACGGCACCCGCGTCATGCTTACCCGCATATATTCTGCAGTTTGGTTCAACGCGTGTGCCACCGCACATCCCATACTCAACATCCGGAGTCACTGCCATGACGTCGCCTGCCGCTTCATGCGTCACCGAATACACACTGACATACAACCCATACTCGACAGTTGGGGTCACTGCTATGACGCCTCCTGCTGCACCTACCACATTGTATGACGCTGTGTTCACACTGCCGTACAAAACACAAATGACGCCCGATCTTTGTGATCAGCGTCCCGTGGCAGGATTTCAGTCAGACACAACTTCTCACCACTTGCACTTCCCAAAGCTGCCATAACTGGACAAATCTAATCCTATAACATGGTTCACATGGAATCTATCTTCAAGTTTTACAATGTCACAAGTAATGACAGTCAATTCTTGTGTTTCGTCACGCATATCCATGACCAGATGGACTTGGCTAGTGATGTCATCCTGTCGCCTCCACCCACACTAAAGTTCCGCAACACAAAGGAGATTCTTCTATGACGCTTGCCCTGCTTGCCGGACGAGGCATTGACTTACATTATTGAGGAGGTAAACATTGGCGACTCCACTCCTGGCCAGCTTCTGCGTGGCATGTGGTCTCAAGTGCATCACTCCTTCCTGTCGCACCCAGTGTAGTGGTTACTCAAACTGCCAGCTGAACTATAAATCCAGCTCTTAGCACTGTTCACACAGCCACTCAATGTTCATCTTGGCATACCAAGAGATGCACCACCGCCATTTGATTTGTGATTCACAGGCACGCTGAGTTCAACAACTGGACACACCTCGTCCGCTTCACTTTCTGGCGATCAGGTGTTCCAAGTGGTGTTCAACAGACAGTGAAGCTTCCTGTGGACAAGAGGCTGTTACCGTCACCAACTTCGGCCAACCCCACCTCCACGCCTTCACAGCCTAGCACGCCTTCTGTCATGCACACCACAACTACTCCCAGCGCAGGTGCGACAGGTAGGTCCTCTCACTCCACCTGCCCACTGGTTTCATGTAATACACGGTGAGAATGCATGCAATTGCAGTGGCATCAAATGCTCGGCACATCGATTATTTCGCGCCACCTGCTCCCCCCCCCCCTCTCTCCTTGTGCTATTTCTCACAGGCGCCACTCGACTACTCTGCCTTTGTCCTGTCTGGACACTATTGTGGCAAACTCTACATTACTGATGTGTCCTCAAAAACCCATTTCCTGATGGGCACTGGTGCTGAGGCCAGCGTTATTCCTTGTAACCTCATGCCGCCAAACATCAAACCCAGCCCAGGATCATTGTGAGCTGTCGACAATTCACTCAAACGAGTCTATGGTGCTACTGAACTCCACCTACAGTTTCGCTCAGGACGCTATATTTCCTTCAACTTTCTATGTCACCAAGATTGAAACACCTGTGCTCAGAATTGACTTCCTAAGCATTACAAATGTTCATTGGACCTTCAAACAGCATCCATTCATCATGCTCCTTCTCAATAATGTTTCCATAGTTTGCACCTACAAAGTCACAATATAGTGTATAAGATGATCTTTTATCAACTGCTTCTGAATGCACCCGCCTCTCTTCGAAACTAGCCATTGTCATTATTGACATCGCTCGCGTCAGCACCAAGTACAGTGTTTTTAAGACACGAAAATGATGCCACATGCCGTCGACTCGACATCATCTCCAGCGCACTGGCGAGCTATCGTGCGAGGGTGGCCACGCCTGCAGCAGCCTCATAGTGCACTGCCACACCACTCGCCCCAGCTACCGCCGCTCCTGATGCCATACAGGTTAGCGATTCACTTGCTGCAACGCAACCGCTAGTATCAAGTGTGACAAACGGTACCCTCCACAGACTTAATATAACCGAGAGACCCCCAGTGTGCCACAAGGCAACATGCTTATCAGCACATAATCTGCAGGCTGCAAAACTTATAGTGCAGAAACTTTTAGACAATGGGATATTGCGCAATTCTAACAGCAACTGGTCATATTTGATGAAAAAGAAAGATGGCGCTTACTGACTGTGTGGGGACTACCACAATTTTAACTTCAGAACAATAATTGCCAGTTACCTGATACCCTACATTCAAGATTTCGCACAGCAGCTTCATGGGCCTAAAGTTTTCTCAGTGGTCAACTGTACCAAGGCATACCATCAGATTCTGATGGCACTGGATGACACACAAAAAACAGCTATCATTACTCCTTTTGGAATTTTTGAATATTTTTTATGCCTTTTGGCCTAAAGAATGCAGAATGTGCAGTGATTCATTGATTCCATTATCTTCCAGTTCCTTTTTTGCTATGCTTACCTCAATGATATTGAGGACCATCTGGCACACATACCTAAGGCATTGCAAGACAATGGCATCCGTATTAATGATGGCAAGTCTCAACTGTGCAAAGAAGCTGTCACTTTCCTTGGACATGAGGTTTAAGAGCAAGGTACATGCTCCACCTCAGCTTGTGTTTCACTGATGTTACAACTTCCACTACCATAGAACTGTGCCGCTTTCTGGGAGTGATTAATTCTTTCAGGTGCCACATTCCTCATGTGGCTTCACTACAAGCACCATTAACTGATGCACTAGCAGGCAACAACACATCAGGTGAGCACAAGATCCCTTGGACAGACGATATGACTGCCGCATTCAACCATTTAAAGACACCACTCACTCGCGCAGTCATGGTGGCACATCCCATTTTGGATGCTAAGTCTTCAATTACCACTGACACTAGCGACTCTTCAATAGGTGTATGCTACAACACATCGGCGACCATTCCAAGCCATTATGTTTCGTCCACGTTTGACTAGGAACTCTATGCTACTTACGCTGCCACCAAATATTTTAGAGAGTACATTGAGGGCTGCCCTCTGACTCTCTATACTGATCACCACTCAATGCTATACATAATCCATCAGGTGATCCCTCCCTCCATGCCGCTGGTGGCATTTGACTTCATTTTACAATTTATAACTGACATAAGACACAACCACAGTGCAGACAATGTTGTAGCAGATTGTATGTCATGCGTGAGCGCTATCTCGGCACCTGTGGATTTTGACAGACTTAGTTGTCTTCAGCAGATGGACTATGAAATACAAGAGTTACGCCGTTCTTCGGACACGTCACTGTGCATTGAACTGCAGTCATTACCCAGCTCGGGCTTCACAGTTTTTTTTGCGATGCGCGCAGACATTTTCTCTCTCTTCACAACTTTTCCCACTCTGGGACTGAACCAACCTTACAATTGACTTCCAAATGATTTATTTGGCTGAATATATGATGCAACTGCCAGTCGTGGACTCAGGTGTGCTTATTGTGCCAACACAGTAAAGTTGACAGACATACGCAACCCCCACTAGACAGTTTCAAAATTCCCACAGGCTGTTTTAAACATATTCATTTGGATCTAGGTAGTCCCCTTCCCATTTTGAACGGGTTTTGTTATATACTATCAGTGATCAACCACGCTACTCGATGGGTTGAAGCTGTCCCTCTCAAAGACATTTCCGCAGAAACAGTCTTGTCTCTCATGCATGGATATCACAGTTCGGCTGTCTATCCTCACTTACTACTGATCAGGGATGGCAGTTGGAGTCAGCACTTTTCAATAACTTGTGCAATCTTTGCGGCACCAGTAGATTCTGTTCTACAGCCTACCATCCACAGAGCAAAGGGCTTGTCAAGAGATGGAATCACACCCTGAAAACTGCCCTCATTGCCGTGGCAGTAATTGGACCAACACCCTTCTGTGGGTTCTTCTTAGTATCCGTGCTGCATACAAGGAAGATCTACATGCCTCCATGGCCGAGGTAGTTATGGCAAATCACTTGTACTTCTCACGGATTGCATCCCTGACGTTCACGACTCCTCACAAACCGATTTGACAATGCTTGTCGAACACGTTTGCAAACGCCTCGCGCACACATGGGTACTCCTGCCACCTGCCCATTGTACACCGGGTGTGTCTGCACACAAAGCGCTGTTGGGCTGCAAGTTAGTAATGGTGCATGACGACACTGTGTGCCCTCAATACAGTCACCACACTCTGTCATGCACCACGTCCAACGCAGATCCAAAAACACATTTGACATTTCACTTAACAGACGTGTGGTTATAATTTCCATCAACCAACTGAAACCCACGTGGACGTTTTCCCCTGATTAAGCAGACAACAACCCTCTCACAAGTGTTCTTATAGCATGCGATGATCTTTCACCTACACACGGTGTTCCTGCGTGTAACTACAGTCTACTTAGTGCCGAGCATGCATGAGACAACCAGTGATCAGGCAGACCCCACTTCCCTGCAACCACCTCCCGGTGCAGCACAGATCAAGCTGTATATTGTGCGAGACAACTTGCCAACAGTCGCAGGTTCTTCTCCACCCCCGAACTTCAACACCTCCCGGCCTTGTAATACACCAGTGACAATGCACCTAGCAGATTCCCACACCCTCGATGTAGACTCCTATGTCACATTAGCCTTGGACATCTCCATGTATCCACAGGACAAAGTGTCCGTCTAGCTGTGAGACAAAACATTGTTTTTCCTATACCTCCAGCCCTGTTCCAATGAACCCTCCTCTTCTGTAAACATCACCTTAATCAAACATCTCCCCTTACTCTCTTCTTGTGACGCTTCAAATATCTTGGCATCTTTAAGCGTGTCAAGTGTCTTACATCTGTCAATTCCCCTCCTTCCTTTCCCTTTTCCATCCTCTGCTGTTCCGATCTCCTGCACTGGATAGCCCCTCGGTCACCCATGCTGGTTGGTGGATTACATATCATCTTGCCCACCACTCGCCTCTCCACTGGGATGGTACTCATGACCCTCTATACCACCTGAGTCATTGGATGTGCTGGAAGCAAGCAACCCCCCAATCCCACTGAGCACACCACAGCCCACGCTGACAGATTCTGACATGACGTGCCACCACAGCCACGCCCTCCTCAATGACTGTGCCACATTGCATGGCCTCATTGCTATGCATCCTCCCCGCCCCTCACCGGACTATGGGTCAGCACCACGTGACAACACACTGGTGGCATTGATGCTGATGCCTCCCCCATGCTCCATACTCCCAGGGGGTGGTGGTGGTGGGGGGGGGGTGTCTCTGTGGTGTCCTGTGAGTTGATATTACACATGGGAGTCAAAAGTAACCACTTTGGTCAAGGTGCACAATCTCTGCCTCAGAAGCAAGACAGGCAATGCTTCTCTGTACCCTAAAGTGTAAACACCTCTCTCTGTTGTAGAACATTAACAAAGTGATTATTTTTCAGCATTTTTATGTGTTGTTATATGGTAGTATTGGTAGAAACCATAATTTAATGCTGTTTAGAAAATTACAGTAATCAGTCACAAATATTTTCATTCATTGTAGGAGATCTAATAATCTGGCATGATGCTCACACAGTGACTAATCTAGATCTGACACAATAAATGAAAATATTTCTACCTAATTGCTGTCACTTTCTAAACATTTGAAAATAGTCACTGAGCACCACAGTTTCAATATGGTATCAACCTTGATGCTTTAATGCTGATTTCCTTTACAATATGCAATACAAAATTTTTCCCCGAATTCTTGAACTTCAACATCATGTTGCTTTAACCCCTTGGCCATTCAATTATTCTCATGACTTGTGCATTTTCTTGCAGCATTTTGTAATCTGTTACAATTGAGTGTGCTTTTCACAAATTGAGTGAGTGCTGTGATTGTAAGTTGTCAACAGTTCGAAGCTTTTAGCAAGAGCAGTGTGTACTATGAAAATAAGCAATTCACATTAAATTTATTCTGATAGACTTGTTAATGACCTTACTGGAAGTGCAAACGAATGCTCATTACTTCTTGGAAAACTGGTCTTTCAGAAATTTGTTTCTTGGGTAATAACTTTCACTACCGGTTTCCTGAATTATATCTTGAGAATACAATTCTCGGTTTCAGTAGTGATATTTTGACTCTACAGTGAAGTGTTCACTGATATGAAACTTCTTGCCCCATTAAAACTATGTGCCAGACCAGAATTCAAACCCAGGGCCTTTGCCTTTTACAAGCAAGTGCTCTATCAACTGATCTACCCTGAGATGCCCAGCAGCCTGCCCACACAGCCTTGTAGTTTCTACCAACGATTGAATAACACCAGATATATTGGCAGAAAGTCACTTTATTTACGTGCTATAACAACAGAGGTGTGACACTTTTAACTTCTCGAGCAACAGTGTCTTGCTGCTGAGGCAGCGATCGTGTACCTCGACCAAAGAGGTTACATTTGGCTCCCGTGTGTAATATTGATACGTGGGATGCCACAGCCTTATTTCCACCATTGCCTTGCTTCATGCCTTCCAAACTTCACAGAAGCTCTTTTGTAATCTCACCTCTTGACTGCTCTAATAATATTTTAAGAGTTATGATTCAATGTTCTTCTTCTTGTCCACAAATAAGAATGTAGGAGTTGAGGGAGATGAGCAGCAGAGTGTACATTAACAAAATTATTAGTGATACATTAAAGTTTATCACTTATCTGAGATCTTGATGCTGCATATTGATGGTTTTATTGTGTGTAAGGATACAGTACTTACAATTTGCAGATGACACAACCCATATCTCAAAAGGTATCAATCCAACCAAGGTTCAAGAAGTAGTAGATGTTCTGCTTGACACCACATACAAATGGTTCACAATAAACAAAATGAAAATCAATGAAGAAGACACAAAAATTAATGTGTAGTCTCAGTGACAAAGTAGATCCAAATGGCAGGGAGGCTGTAAAACTTATGGGGTTCGTGTTAGATGACAGACTGACTTGGCAAGAGACACCTCACACATATACAACCTGTGATAGTTTGTCACATATCTCCTAAGGAAATTGAAACATGTGATAACCAATTAATACATGCTAATGGTGTACTGTTCACTGTTTCATAGCAATATCATCTATGGCCTGTTACTAAGGGGTCACTGTACAGGGTGCCAGAAAATATTTTTACTCCAAAGAAAACCAATAATAATAATAATAATAATAATAATAATAATAATATCAACACTGGAAGCTGATTATCATGCGACTAGGAGTGATGACCATCTTCAGTCAATATATCTTCTCTTACTTGATGCATGTAAAGGAAAATCAGGAAAGATTGTCAAACAGGAGCAAGGTCCACAATGAAGATAGATGCAATCAAGTAAACATAGATATTCCAAGCTGTCATCTCTCCAGGATAAGAGACAGCATTTCAGCAGTAGCTATTGAAATTTTCTACCACCTAAGCAATGAACTTCAGTCTTTGGAATTGGGCAAACTTCAAAGGAAGATGTCTCAATATCTATCCCAAAACACTGTACAGTGTGAGTGAATTCTTTGACAGTGAAACTGCAACCTGGACTGCCTGAACAGTGCACTATTAAGTGAATCAAGTGAATATTAACTTGCTGGAAAATGCTCTTCATATCTCATTGAGCATCATTAGATACATATCAAAAATTCTTTTTCTTAATTACACATACTTTGTTGATTTTTCTCTTGTTTATATAAACTTGGCCTCATACATTGATGCAGTCTGTCCAGTCTTAACTGGCAAATAACATAGCTGTGGTAATAAATGGTAATAAAAAAGTAATATAGTACAAAATAATTTAATTCCCCAATTTATTTATTTGTCAAGGGGATAGATAACTACTGTAGATACTGAGAGGAAAATTTGAATGAGCTGGACAAATAACAACATAATTAGATGGCAGAAACTGTTCAGAATGGTGCATTTGAGGAAACTTGACTAGTTACTTTGGTTTCTGTTTGTAAAGTTCACTAATATAATCACTAATAACATTATATCTTAATTTATTTCATAACATATATTTACATACATAATTTACATATAAATAAAATATATAGTTACTAATAATATGTACAAAGTTTCATTTGGTATAAAACAAGATAAAATACATATTCACACTTGTTGTCAAATAGGAAAAGAGTCAGTTTTCTGCAGCAACAAGTGACTGCATAATTACTTTTTAAAACTCTATTGTGAATATTAATTTTTTTAATACTGCAAAATGTCATTGGCTCAGTCACCACACCACATAAACTGAACATGCTGTAGTAAATAGATTCAGGGGAATTTAATATCAGCTAACTTTTTAGGTCAACGTGTTTGCACAGATAACAACTGGGACAAAGCCCCAAGAAAATTATATTCTTGGTGTGAAAATTAATGTAACCAGTACTCAATTAACATCATATGATCACAATTAAACTGAACATCAAGCTTTATAAAAATGATCACAAAAGTAATGGCACTAATAAATATATACATTGATTGGTACATATTAAAAAAGCTTTGAACAGGTGCCACATTTTTAAAATGGAATTAGAGAACAATAAATAAATTATTTAACAGTATATTTCTCCACAATTGAGAATCACATGTTCCAAATAAACTGGTGACTGCATTGTTACATTAAATGTGGTATGACAGTTTCTTCTTCTGTAATTGACATCAAAGTGGCAAAATTATTTGCTCAAGCTAAAAGTTGTAAAGCAAAACTGTATTTTTATGAAAATAACATTCCTTGTTACAGAAAATTGCTGAATCGAACCATGAATATTCTGATGGTCAGAGTTATTCTTTTAAAATCCTCCTTCATTATTTTCAACTGTCATTTAGACTTTACAAACAGTGTATAATAGGTTGACTGAACCATCACTTGTAAAAAGAATTAATAGACAATGAATAAAACACTCTTTATATCCTGACTGGAACGTAAGTCTCTATGCTTAAAAAAAAAAAAAGTAATGGCGAAGGACTTGACACAATAATTATTTAAGTCCATGTTGCAGAGTTTTTAGGACATTAGAAATATAATACTTCTGAATAATCATCATTTTGCTAGTCCTCATTTACACGTCCCCCTCTTTTCTCTCTCTCTCTCTCTCTCTCTCTCTCTCTCTCTCTCTCTCTCTCTCTCTCTCTCTCTCTCTCTCTCTCTCTCTCCCTCACACACACAGACGCACACACACAAAAAAACCACAGTCTTGTTCTCCTGCAGCTATTGTTCACTGCTGTGATGTTGACACTCACATTTTCGACATATGGTGAACAATTGTTTATAATAACACATTTAAAATTTTTCTACTGCAGTTGTCTCTTCATCTTGTTGTCTTTTGACTTCAGTAGATTCTCCACCAAGGACTCTCTGCACCTCTTCTAAGGACTTTCCCTTAGTTTCTGGTACTATGAAGAAAACAAAGACGGTACCAAGGGCAGAAATGGCAGCAAAGACAAAGAAGGTGACATCAGAGCCAAATGCAGATTGCATGTCAGCAAAGAATTTTGTCACAATAAATGCTAGAAACCAGTTTAGTAGACATGCAACTGAACTTGCAACACCCTTAATAGTGGGTGCAAAAAGCTCACTCATCATCATCCATGGAATGGGACCAAATCCAAGTGAAAACACTACAATGAAAAGGCACATGGATACAAGTGGGAGCCATCCTATCTGCTCAGCTTGATCCTTTTCTTGCAAGAGAAAAAATATACCAAGCAATAATGAACACAGTGCCATAATGCTGTCTGAGATTAGCAACAGAATTCGCCTCCCTAACTTGTCCACAACAAGAGAAGAGACAAATGTTGCTGCTACTTGCATAACTCCTACAATGACGGTTGATACTGCTGAATCGATGTCACTCCCGGCACTCTGTAAACAGAAATTGAATAAATATTTTTATAGAACAGGTTTTTAATAGTTGTTATAGAATAATTACTGTATTAATATTCAAAAATGTTTCATTTTTCCATCTAGTATGTAGAAGAAACGCAAGATCAAAAGTAGTATTTATTTATTTTTCCTTATTATCCTTATCACTTAAAATCTCCCCACACTCCTCTACACTTCCCTTTTATTCTTTCCCACCCCTTCCCTTCACTGTATTCATTGCTGCAATTCAAAATCCCACCTATCAGAGCCTTCAAATTACATCATGTAATGCGGAACTTCCCTTCCCCACCTTTACCCAGCATCCTTCCTCCTCCACTCCCCACCTCACGCACAGTCTAGCTTGTGTTGCTCAAGTGGCCGGACATGATAGTAGTATGTGTATAGTTGTCTGAGTGATTGCACGAATGTTTGTGTTTATTTTTCTGACAAAAACCATGGCCGAAAATTGAAGTTGTGTGAATGTGATCATATATTTTCGTGTCCGTCAGCAGCTCAGTGAGCCCCTTTATGGTGAGTTGTTACCTATCCTCCATTACTGATTTTTAAGAACTGTATTTCCTTGACAACTGTCAACCCATGCACACTCTTTGTAGGCAACTAGTCAGAATGTAACAGCTTATATGGATGACAAAATCTTGTATATCATAATGCCTTGTTTCTCAGTCAAAAACAACTACATTCCACAGTTGTTTTTGAACAAACTGAAAAGGCTAAACTCTCTTTCCATCTCACTAAAACTGTTAGAAACAGAAATCTTCAGTTTTGATTGAGTATGGAGTAGAGATTTCCATCCCACTAGTAACAGTCCCAGATCAGAGAAACATTCACTATATGTGTATATGACAAAATCATTTGCAGTGTATAGAAATGACAACTATATACTGCAAATGATTTTGTCATATACACATATAGTGAATGGCTACTGAACTTCAGACTAGTTCTCAAAAGAAAATTTTCATGATTATTTCTTCTTATAGATATTTATTGACCAATTATTGTGCAGATATTTTGAGCTATTGTGGTTCTTGCTTGATGTTATATCCCAAATGTAGTTTGACAAGCAAACTAATAGCTAGTACAGGTTCTTCAAACATACCTATTGACAGTTCAATGTTTTTGATTAAGCAACAGCTCATATATAGAGAAACCTAAATTGATGTAGGTTGTCATTCTTATGAGGAGACGAAGAGGCTTGCTCAGGATAGAGTAGGGTCGAGAGCTGCATCAAACTAGTACCTGGACTGAAGACTACAACAACAACATGACCAATAAATAATAAGGACAGGATGTAGGCAGGCTGGCTGTCGATGTGGAATAACCAACAAAACAGGTGATGAAATTTGTGACATTGACATAATTGTGATGGCTCTATACTATGAAATAGTCAGAAACCTTTATAAAGTCAATCAGCCATTATACGCATTGCAGAACACCTCAAACAGACACTATGTCTTTGATGAGATGACCAATTTCTGTTTCCTTGTTGACACCAATGCAAAAGCCAGCGTCATACCATACCACCTCTCACTGCCTACTTCACACACCCTCCGAGCTGATTCGGCAAAAATTTGCCTCCAGCATTCACAATATATCCTTTTCCCCTGGACTTTTCATGTGGCAGACACAGACTCCCCTGTCCTGGGCATCAATTTCCCCAGGCTCTAGTTTGTTCATCACTCTCTTCCACCACACTTTGGGTCCACTAATCACCAAGACCAACACATCCTTGCATGCTCCACCACAACCTGTTAATGAATTGATCTCCACCTCCAGTGAGTGTACCCAACTCACTGCTGGCCATAACAAACCTATTATTGACATCACTTGTGTTCCTCTCAAGTCTGACAGTCTCTGTATTAAAATGACACTGTGCACAGGCGGGATAGCTGATGCAGCACACATCCCTTCATGCATATGCCAGCTGATCAATGCACATGCAGCTGTCATACCCACCACCATTCCACAACAACAGCTGGCACCTCCATGTGGCAAGGACAGTAACAAACACCACATATCATTTTTGTGCCAGCTGAATGATGGGGGTGTGGCCACCATGCCCACTGCTATGCCACAACAGTAGCCAACATCGCCTCAATGAGGGTTTAGTGTTATTGATTGCCATAAGACCTGCCATCAGAATCACATGGCTGATGAAGACATATACCAAAAGCAGTCATTACTCCTTTTTGCCTTTTTGAATACCATTTAATGCCATTTGAACTAACTAATGAAGCACAGACATGGCAATGCTTTATTGACACTATACTGTTTACATTTCTGCCCTGCCATGGCTACCTTGGTCACATTTTAATTTTCTCTGCATCACAAACTGAACATGAGGCATACCTCTCACATGTTCTTCAGATGCTGTATGGCAATGGTGTGAAAATTAATCATAAGAAACTCAACTTCCTTGCTTGAAGGTTACCTTTGTTGGTTACAAGATTGTAGCCAATGAAATCCATCCCACATGAGACTGCACGAGAGCTTTAATTATGGACCTACCTCTCCCAGAGACCTAGTAATAATTATATCTATAATTCATTTTCATATTTCTTCTTTAAGGACTTTAATGTGCATGTGCTAGTCACTAACAAAAATTAAAAACATAAATGTAAGTTGCATACCTTAAAAATGTCAGACGTGTAAAATATCACAGCATTTACTCCACTAAGTTGTTGGAAAATCATGAGACCAAAAGCAACAAGAACTCCTTTCCGTGCAGCTGGTGTACTGAAGGCTTCCCACACAGAGATCTCTTCTTTTGCTGAACTCTCTACAGATTCTCTCATTTCAGCCAACTCAGGTTCAACATCATAGTGTGGGCCTCTGAACCACTGCAGGGACTTGCGTGCATCATCACCACGTCCTTTCTTCAGGTGATACAGTGGGGTCTCAGGCATGAAGATAAAAGCTGCTCCAAACAAGATGGGCATGAGCCCACAGGCAATGGATATCCAAAAGAGCTCCGCACCTAGTCCCAACAAATACACAAACAGTATTCCCACAGTAAGCATGAACTGGTAATAGCCTCCAAGAGTTCCTCGAATTTCCTTTTGTGCAATCTCACTTGTGTAGACAGGTGCAGTTAAACTGAATGCACCTCCCATTCCTCCTGTCAGCAAGCGGCCTACACACAACCAAACAACCTGTGGGAAAAAAATAAAATAAAATAAAATAAAAAATAAAAAAATAAAATACAGACAATATTCACTTTAGAAGTTCCTGTCAAGTCACTAATTGGAAAAAATTAAAATAATAGCTTAAAATTACAGAATGAATAAAATAGATTACTCAAGATTAAAGAAAACATGAGGAACTAATAGATTAAAAGGCATTTAGTATTCTTTATGAATAAAATGGTTCAAAATATAACACATTTTTAAAATAAAAATTGATACAATTGGTTTGAACTCTCTATGTTTTTGTATAATAGTGAGATGAAAAGGAAGAAAATTGTTGTTGGTTGTATTTAGCTGCACAGCAGTATGGTTATCAGTGGTCTTGCTAAAGTTGCCAGAGACATTTGTAACTGAAATTTGTAAAACTGAAAATTTGGCTCCGAATGTAGTACCAGAGATGGCAATTATGTATATATATATTGTGCCTTGGTGTGTGTATGACTCTGTGTGTGCCCTTTTCGAATAAAGGCTGTGGCTGGAAGCTATGTTGTGTGAATGTGGTTGTCTTTTGTGCAGGCCTGTCTGTGACTCAGCAATTGTCTTTACAGTGAGTGGCAACTTATCTTAATTATATTATTGAATTCGAAGCTGGGCCTTCATATATTACAAATGAATATTAAGTTAGATAGCAGTTAAACTGCAGCTGTATCAGAAAACAGATGAGTTATAAACTTTCCTTTAAGTAACATATTTCTTACTAATTTACTTAATTAATGTTAAATGGCATAAGCGTGGACAGCATTAAGCAACATAGCAACTGTTATTGTTAATTCAATTTATGGATCCAGTTTTTATGATGTGTTTGTCTTGTGTTAATGTGTACCAACATTTATTCTATATCCCTGAAGATCCTCCTTCCCACAGAAGCTACAGAATATGATGAATGAATGAATGCAAGAACACTTACTGAATTTCCCCATATGATGCATGCCCATCCAGCAACAAAGGGAGGAACAAGACAAAGCATAGTAAGTTTTCTTCCCATCACATCAATTAGGTAACCAATTGGTAAGACCATTGCAAGAGCTCCAAGTGGCATGCAGGCACCAATCCATGAAAGTTCATTATCATTATAACAAGGCCCTCCATTATTTGATTCACAGTCAAGTTCTGCATTGGCTGGGCTGGTCCAGGCAAGGGTAGTACCTGCTGCCATCGCTCCAAGAGTCACTGAAACATAAAATTAAATTTTTTGTTCTGTTGTGCCTATAACTTGTTATATGCTCTTAATTGTAAATCTGATAAAATAATTGTTTATTTACACAACTTGATACAGGTTGTATATAATATTTAAAAAAGTCTTTGGCAAAGCAGTTTATGTGTAAGACAGGTAAGCACCTTAATATATTTATTACCTGGTTTAATCTGAATCTCAGAGGATTCTGTGTATTTACTAGTGTTCCATTATGAATGTCAAAGAACACTATAAAGATAGATTTATGATGATATAAAGATACAAGTATGTACTGTACATAACCAGATGTAGTATGCTCAAGCAAAAAATATGAGAAATAAGCTGCTTCAGTCCTCATTTTGCCTTGCATGCAAAAAATGTAGAACAAGCTAAATCATTTTAGACAGCCTCTATTTGTAGTGAAGTTGTCATACACAGCACATCTTCCTCACTGCCATTGTCTACACATGCATCTCTCTCTTGCAATTTCCTTTCTCTTCCACTAGCACTTTCTCCTGTCATTCTTTCTTAGTGTCAGTATCTTCAATCATTTCTTCCTAGCTTCCTTTCCATTGTCTCCTTCTCTGACCTTCTCCTTTCATTGTCTCTGTGCCCTTACATTTGTTCCATTCTTTCCTCTCCCATTTCCACTGTCTCTTTCTTTCTCACAGTCTGCTGTCTGTCTCACTGATCGCGTTGTCTTCTCTCTACACATGTTATTGAAGAAAGTTTGCTCTTCAATAGCAAACTCTAGACCAGGAAAGTTTTAACATGTGGGTGTAGAGGATAGGGGAAAGTTGACTAATTTTATCATTTTAAAGATCACTGGTCTGAGGGCTGGACCTTCAAAGCAAATGTATTGTCCCCACTCATCTGTCTTTATTATTCCTAGTGTTTCCTCTCTCTTTAGTTCCCACTTCTGTTATCTCCATCCATCTGTCATTCTTTTGCTGTCACTGTTTCTTACAATGACTGCTTGTTCATTCTTGTTTTTCCACTGCCACTGCCATGTCTTCTTCCACAACACTGTCTCTGCAATTCTCTTTTAGCACAAAGAAGTGTGAATATGTGATTCCTGAATTTCTCTTGGTGTATGGCATATTCAAAAAACTTATGGGTATGCAGTCAGGTATCAAAATTGTATCATTCAATATTTCAACCAAAATATCGACTGATACCAACTCTCATACCTGGCTGTATATCTGTAAGATTTTTCAGTCAGTGAGTATGTTTGCGTGCCAGTATTTTTGGTGAGGAAGGCAGAATGAGGACTGAGATAGATTGTTTCCCACTTTCCTGTCAGATTCTATGAAACATAAATAATTTGATTTTTTGTGTTCTGATAGAAATGTTTTTCCTTTCTATGACAGAGATTGCTATTTATATAAAATTACTTCTGTAGATCAGTAAGGTTTTGACAATTTATTTGTATATTTCAACATATAACAATATAATAAGGGCAGTTTACAACTGTGCTGCTGTCACTGCACAGTCGTCTGTATTGGCATGACCAGATTAGCCAGCTGTCTATTAGGAAGAATGGCCACCACCAAACTGCAGCCAAAAACAACGTAGACTACCCCATGGCACAGCATGCAGCAGAGCATATGCTTGATTTCAGTGGCTGCTTCACAACTCGAGCAATCTGGATCTTTCCACCCACCACCAGCTTTTCTTAACTGATGGGAGTTATCATTACAGTAAATTCTTCAATCACGAAATGATCCAGGCCTCAACCTATGATAACTCCCTTTTTTCCACACCCAACAGTTCCTATCCCTTCTATCCTACATGCATGTGCTGATTTTATGTGTGTGTGTGTGTGTGTGTGTGTGTGTGTGTGTGTGTGTGTGTGTGTGTGTGTTTCCTATCTCCCCCTCCCCTGTCCCGTTTCCACACCGCAGAGTGTGTTTCGAGTGCAGGAGTCAGAGATGACGATTGTGTGATGATGTTGTGATTACGTGCATGTTCTACATTCTTAAGAAGTCCATGGCCAATAGCTTAAGAGTTGTATGTGTATGTCTTTTTTTATAAACCTTCACAGCTCATCATTGCATCTTTGCGTTGAGTTGTAAATTGCCCTTATTATATTGTTTAATTGTAACCTGGAGTTTCAATTTATTAGATTTCAACACTTTTATATTCCAACAAGTTGTTATATTTGAGCCCACAGAGTTACAGATGGTGTAAGTTGACATTATTGTAATTGGGTGGTCCAGAACACTGTTGTTTATTTATGCACTAGATATATCTTTCGGCACATGTGCCATCATCAGGCTTCAACTGCTTTAACTGACTATTAAATTATTTATGAGGTGTTCCTTTAATGTACAAATTCATAGATGGAAGTGTAAAATTAAAAGAACATCTCATAAATACTGAATAGTCAATTAAAGCCTCTGTATACCAAATACTCCTGATGACAGAGCTTGTGCCAAAAGATATATCTAATGCATAAATTAAAAAAACTATATAACAGTGTTCTGGACCAACCAATTAAAATTTATATCCAGTGTGCGATGAACAGGAAAAAGAAATTAAGTCATATACTGAATGAAGATACTGAACAGTATGATGTGCTAAAATACCCTACATGGGCAGAAGTTGGGATACTATGAGGAATCATCAGCTAGATTAAAACTAATACTTCAAAAATGCAGTAAGATATTGTTCTGCTATCAAATAAAATATTGATACCTGCACTCCATCTTATTTGTGCTACGTATGAGCTAAAATCAGTCACATGGAAAAGTATATGACATGTGTTTTTAACTTTGAAGACTCTTGAAAATACCTAACTATACTGTACTTAATTTGATGCAACACAGTGACTGATGAATAACAAAAATAAAATTAGACCTTCTATGAGCAAACATTTCAAACTATAACATGTATAAAAAGTAATTTTGATGACTATATCTGATGATATGTTTTATAGTGGCAGGTATCCTGTCTCTCAGCCAAGGTGTTTAGTGTAACAATAAAGCCACACTCAACACAAAATGCAGAAAGAACATTTGTTGTGGAAAAGGGAATAAATGTGGTAACATCAAACCTCTGGATCATGTTAATGGATAATGATACTGAAAAAAAAGTTCCCTGAGAATTTGAATGAGTATACATCTAAAGTAGTATTATTTCCTCCAAATATAATATGAACATTGCTTCACTTTTATAATTCCTGGTTTCAATAGAATTAAGTAAGTAGAACAGTTGTTATATTTACCAAATATGGCAGCTATATATTGTGGTAATTTATTAGCAGGTGCAGAAAAAGTGCTGCCTCCCACAGACACCAAAGTCTGTGTACTGACTCCCATCCTTGTGTCATCCATTTTGTGTGTAAGTCAGATGGTACTGTTGGAGAGAAACTGCAACCAAAAGAGAAAAAGATATTAAATAAGTTTGAATGTTTTGTTCAGTTGTACTTAATACTTTCTACAATTACTTTTTATTTTGTGAAGAGGGAATTAATTACATGGGTACTGTGTGTTTGCTAATAATAATAATCAGCAGTATCAACTATACATAAAAGAGGTAATTCCCTTTTCCTCTCTCTTTCTCTCTCTCTCTCTCTCTTTCTGTCTTAATATTTCGAGATTATTACCACCAAAGTAAGCACAAAATGAAAAACACTAGGGCAGTGGTGCATATAAGGGGGAGGGTTAGGTGACAGCATGTGAAGTCATATTACAATTTATTTTTGATGGGGTGGGATGTTAATGGTGTAAAGCTCATGCCAGTTTCTTTAATTTTTTCAATGCTATATTTTTATGTTTTAACGTCAAAATTAAGAAAGCCTGATTTCAGTAAAGTAAATGGGGCTTTAGCACAAATTATCCTTTGAATATGAGCAACAAAACTAACACAAAATATCATGCCACTGTATGTTACCCTTTTCTGATCCTAACTTTGGCATAGTAAGGTGTGGAATATGTGACAATAAAACTTTCATTCCCTATCAATGGAACTGGAGTGTCTGATGGATAACGCAACTATTTTCATGTGTAAAGATGTTTATCATGGAAAACTCCTTCTATTCAATAGAAAAATTATTGTGTAGACATAATTAGTTGCTAAAATAAAGGTAAATGACCAGCACCAATCATATATATACTGTTGTTATTATTTGTTAGCTGTAATTATATAGGCCATCTACAATACTTCATCACAACTTACATCTACATCTACATGGAATACTCTGCAAATTATTTAAGTGCCTGGCAGAGGGTTCATTAAACCACCTTTATACTATTTATCTCCCATTCCATTCTCGAATAGCGTGCAGAAAGAAAGAACACCTGAATCTCTACGTTCGAGCTCTGATTTCTCGTATCCTATTCTGATGATCATTTCTACCTATGTAAGTGGGAGTAAAAAATATGTTTTCTCATTCAGAGGAGAATTTTGGCAATTGGCTTCATAAGTAGCCCATGCTGCAGCGATAAGCGCTGTTGTAATGATTCCCATCCTAGATCCTGTATCATTTCCATAACGCTGTCTCCCCTGTATCGTGACAATACAAAACGAACTGTCCTTCTTTGGACTCTTTCGATGTTCTCCATCAAATCATCCTGATAAGGATTCCAAACTGTGCATCAACACTAAAAAAGAATGAACAAGCATAGTGTATGCAGTCTCTTTATCAGTTCTGTTGCATGTTTTAAGGGTTCTGCCAATAAAACACAGTCTCTGGTTCACCTTTCATATGACATTATCTACGTATTATTTCCATTTAAGTCTGAAGTAGTAATAATTCCTAGGTATTTTGTGGAGTTTATGGCCTTCACTTTTGATTGATTTATCTTGTAAACAAAGTGTACTTGTGTGGATGACTTCACACTTATCATTACTTAGAGACAAGGAGACTTGTATGATTTTGATCTTTGAAGCATATTAATTAGCCCTCTAGATAGTGTAATAATAATAATAATAATAATAATCAGTTGAACATATAAGAGTGCCAGTATGTGTCTGAAGAAGAGCACTAAGTACCAGAAACTGGTCACAAGAAAAGCAATTCAACTGCAAATAGTTGCTGCTATTTTAAAAATTAATTCACTAGTATGCCTAGTTGCTGCTACAGGCAAAATACTGAATAATAAGTTGCATAAAAGTGTTCTAAGAGTGGTGTTCAAATGAAAAGGTGGATATAATTGAAGTTTTTATTGAAATCATCACAGGCCTGAGCACAACTATCCCCACTGTTTAACAAGCCAAAGGATTCTTTGTGCCCAGAATTCCTGTGGTCGTGACATGAGCCAATCTTCTACTGTGTCCTTCAGTTCATTGGCTGAGTTGAAGACCTTCCCTTTGTGATCTCTTTCTTTTTTTAGCAGACCTGTTGGAAGTCCTAGGAGAGCATGTCCGAGCTGTAGGGCAGATTCTCAACCTGCTCATACTAGAATTTGGCCAGTAAACTTTGTGTGCCCCCTGGAGACTTGTGGACACATGTTGTCATGGAGCAAACTCATTCCCTTCTACATCTACATACATACTCTGGAATATATTCTAAAGTGTGTGGCTGAGGTTATTCAGTACCACTACTAGTTACTTGCTTTCCTGTTCCACTCCCATATAGAACAAGGCATAAACAAATGCTTGTGTGCACCTGTACAAGCCCTAATCTCTCTAATCTTATCTATGTGGTCTTTACGTGAAATATAGGTTGGCACCAGTAGAATCATTCTGCAGTCTGCATCAAATTCCGCCCCACTAAATTTATTTAATAGTGCTTGTTGAAAAGAATGCCATCTTTCCTCCAGCAACTCCCATTTGGGTTCCTGAAGCATTTTAGCTCCCTTCATGAGTAGCCTAGGCAGTTTGTTTGTGATGAACTTGCATAGGATATGGAGTGTCTCACAGTTCATGTCACTGTTAATGGCCTGAGGAATTCGTTGACCATTGGACTTAAGATATCAAAAAAGATAGTGAACACACTTTGCCTGCTGAGGGCACAGCTCTGAATTTTTAGGGGGAGGCTGGACACTTACATTCATGACCCTAGATGTCACTCTACATTATCCCTAAGTGGCATATTCAAATTTCAACTGGTTTGGCGGTTAAGATGTTTCATATCTTTTCATTTGAACACCCCTATATATTTGGTCAGTTTGTTTATGTAACTTAATAGCATTTGTCTTGAATTTCGTATACCTATAAGGAACAAGTGACAAACAAAGTAGCCTTCGTTATCTTAACATTCTTTCATTTCCACCATCTAAATTTATATTTTACTAGATGTGTGCAAAAAGTATTGTGACACAATAAGTTATTCACACATCTCCATGTTCTTGGCATCATACCTTCTGAACGATAAGTTGTACAGTGATGACAATTTTATGTTCAGTGGTATATGTTTATCTGCAAAATGTGTTGCAAATGGAGTTGGTAGGTAGTAAAGAAGTAATACATTTAAACATCAACCTTTACAGTGCATTATTATCAGTGGCGAATATAGCCTATATTTTTGAGAGGGGCCAAGATTGATGTAAAGTTAAAAAAATAAATAATTTTAAGAAGACACCTCATGATATTATGTATCAGTTTCGCTGCTCTTATTCAGAGGATAATTTGTGCTGAAGCCAGTTTTACTTTACTGAAATCAAGCTATTTTATTGTTCAGATTAACTAATAAAAACTATAACTATTTAAAAAATACTGGCACAAACCTCACACCATAACACCTTCTCCCATCACCAATACATGGAAGTATGTCTACCACAACAATACCTTCATATAGCATTTATTAAAATAATTCACATCTCGTTCCTATTTTTTTCTTTATACCGTATTCATTATTTTATGAGGGGCCCAGGTCCCGTTTGCCCCTCTCTTATATACAGTTTTTCCATGCATCTAAAGGTGTATCATATTATGTCCTGAACTATTTGTGATACAAAGAATTATAATTTTGCAGGAACATTCAGTAGTATAATTAGGTAGTCTGCAAATTGTGTTGCTAATAGTGTCTGTAGTAAAGAAGTAATAAATTAAAACATGATGTATTATGTAAATTAGGACTGCATGAACTGTGCAAATGTAGTAAACGTTTTTCTTTCTTTTCCTCTCTTCTTTTAATTTTTTAATTAATTGTTGTGGGGTTTAAGAGGGAAATCGTTTGAAATTATGTCCAAACGTAGTTGGAAATCGCAAAACGCTCTCATTTTTAAATACTGGATCAATAAATTACGCCATTTCGCATGCCATCTATCACACACTTCAATGCAAAATAATAATTAAAAAATAAATTAAAAAAATAAAATAAAAAATCTTTGGGGTTTACTACTCTGGTTGCCAGTCTATAGGATTACAAACTACTTAAAGTAAAAACACAGTTTTCAATTGACAAAAGTCTCGTCGGCTACAGTAAGAGAATAATATAATTAAAATGTATAAAGTAAGCGTCTTTGATACACAGAATTATGGATGAGGAGTTTTTTAAAAGCAAATAGGTTAGTAAAATAGAGCGCACAGAGGTACGGGTACCATTGGAAGTGGCAGGACGAACAGTATTCTATGTAGATTAGATTAGATTAGATTAATACTTGTTCCTTAGATCATGTATACGACATTTCGTAATGATGTGGAACGTGTCAGTTTAGTAAATTTTGTCTATACTTGACAATCTATATTTTAAGATATTTTTTTTTTTTTTAATTAAGTTTTATCTAAAAATTCATCTACATTGTAGAAGGAGTTGCCATTCAGAAATTCCTTTAATTTCTTTTTAAATACTAGTTGGCTATCTGTCAGACTTTTGATGCTACTTGGTAAGTGACCAAAGACCTTTGTGGCAGCATAATTCACCCCTTTTTGAGCCAAAGTTAGATTTAACCTTGAATAGTGAATATCATCCTTTCTCCTAGTGTCGTAGCTATGCACACTGCTATTACTTTTGAATTGAGTCGGATTGTTAATAACAAATTTCATGAGTGAATATATATATTGTGAAGCTACAGTGAGTATCCCTAGATCCCTAAATAAATGTCTGCAGGATGCTCTTGGGTGGGCTCCAGCAATTATTCTGATTACACGCTTTTGTGCAATGAATACTTTTTTACTCAATGTTGAATTGCCCCAGAATATGATCCCATATGAAAGCAGTGAATGAAAATAGGCGTAGTAAGCTAATTTACTGAGATTTATATCACCAAATTTTGCAATGACTCTGATAGCATAAGTAGCTGAACTCAGACGTTTCAGGAGATCTTCAATATGTTTCTTCCAATTCAGTCCCTCGTCAATGCAAACACCTAAAAATTTTGAATATTCTACCTTAGCTACAGATTTATGTTCAGAGTCTAAATTTATTAATGGTGTCATGCCATTTACTGTATGAAACTGTATATACTGGGTTTTATTAAAGTTTAATGAGAGTCCATTTATAGAGAACCACTTAATGACTTTCTGGAAGATATCATTTACAATTTCATCAGTTAATTCCTGTTTGTCAGGTGTGATAGCTATACTTGTATCATCAGCAAAAAGTACTAGCTTAGCATCTTCATGTATGTAGAATGGCAAGTCATTAATATATATTAAGAACAGCAAAGGACCCAAGACCGAACCTTGTGGGACCCCATTTTTAATAACTCCCCAGTTAGAAGAATTAATTGTCTCATCTACATCATGTGAACTGCTTATTTCAACTTTCTGCACTCTTCCAGTTAAGTATGATTTAAACCATTTGTGCACTGTCCCACTCATACCACAATACTTAAGCTTATCTAGAAGAATCCCATGATTTACACAATCAAAAGCCTTTGAAAGATCACAATAAATCCCTACTGGTGATGTCCGGTTATTCAAAGCATTTAATATTTCATCAGTGAAGGTGTATATAGCATTTTCAGTTGAAAAGCTTTTTTGAAAACCAAACTGACATTTTGTTAGAACTTTATTTATACTAATATGTGAAGCAACTCGAGAATACATAACTTTTTCAAAAATCTTTGATAAAGCTGTCAGAAGTGAGATGGGCCGGTAGTTGTTGACATCGTATGTATCCCCTTTTTTATGCAAAGGTTTAACGATAGCATATTTCAGTCTATCTGGGAAAATACCCTGCTTTAATGAGCTATTACAAATATGACTGAGAATCCTACTTATCTCCTGGGAACAAGTTTTTAATACCCTGCTGGAAATGCCATCAATTCCATATGACCGTTTACTCTTGAGAGTGTTTATTATTTTCCTAATTTCTGAAGGTGAGGTGGGTGGAATTTCAATTGTATCAAATTGTGTGGGTATGGCCTCTTCCATTAATTGCCTTGCTCCTTCTAATGAACATTTAGATCCTATTTTCTCCACAACATTTAAAAAGTAATCATTAAAAATGTTTTCAACTTCTGACTTTTTGTTGATAAAGTTTTCATTTGTTTTGATGGTAATACCCTCTTCCTCTGTTCTTGGTTGCCCTGTCTCCCTTTTAATAATATTCCAAATTGTTTTAATTTTATTGTCAGAGGAGCTAATCTCAGACATGATGCACATGCTTCTTGATTTTTTAATAACTTTTCTTAATGTAGCACAGTAGCTTTTATAATATTTTATTGTTTCTGGGTTATTACTCTTTCTTGCGGACAGATATAGTTCCCTTTTTCGGTTACACGATATTTTTATACCTTTAGTAAGCCATGGTTTTTTGTATGGTTTCTTAGAATTAAATTTTACTAATTTCTTGGGGAAACAGTTATCAAACTGAAAACTCAAACAAGAAACAAAAAATTTAACTTTATAGTTCTTATAGCACAACAAAGTAACACTGGAGTGAAAAAGTACATAAATCAATTAACACGCAGTTTCTGCGATGTTATTCATTCATTGTAACAATGAAGTTTTCGTTGTCACAATGGCGCAATTGTCAAACGTCATTATAAAGAGTCAGAAGTGAAAGGAATAAAGCAATGAAAAGATCGGAATCACTAAAATAGAGGGCCAAACCACAGGAAAATAAAATAGGTTGATCGTTGTTGTTGATGATCATAATGGCCGAATTTTCGATATTAATATGCCGACACAGAGGTCCTGTGCAACAGAAATCCTCTGAAGTTTGTTCATTGTACGTAAAAATGTCATTTGAGTCAAGTTAATCTCCATGTGCCCTACAATGAGTCGATTTGTAGGTTACTGTATTTTACAAGAGAGAGAGAGAGAGAGAGAGAGAGAGAGAGAGAGAGAGAGAGAAAGGAGACCAGAAAGACATATACTTGCAGTTCAGTGGTCAGACGTCTGATGAGGAGAATATCGAGGAGGTCGACACTTCGCGGCACATTTCTCGCATTGCAGTGCGCAGGCTTGTTACAACAGCCTACTTCATAGGCAAAACGTGAAGCAGTATCGTTTCAAGGGCTACCTGGTCGGAAGGCGTTAGAGGTTGCTGTTATCGCGCTGAGACGTAAGATCAGACCCGCGTTCTTAGCATAAATGACAAACTGAGTCCCTCCCCCCATCTCCCCTCACCATCTCTCTCAGGGAAACCACCTGTCTCCAAATATTTCTAAAGCTACATTTTTATTATATATAAAATTCACTTTGTAGGTGATTTTATTTTTTTTTTTTTTATTTTTTTTTTTTTTTTTTTTATACAAGTGAAATGTTCTTAAAAAATTACGAATTATACAAAATTTCAAAATAAATGAAGGTAAAACAAACTCAGTGTCTTACTGATTGTGACAGCTACTGTACGTCGATTTAATAGGATGTTCAGTTAAAAAAAAATTATTTGGCTATTAAAATTATTAATAGTCCAACAGTCGAAAATAAAAAGGCTATAACCAAGTGCGGAGAATACGTTCCTTCGCACGGTTTGTGTCGTTATTGTAAATTTACATTCATTTTCGTTGCATTGAGGGAAGAAAACCTCGCGATTACTTCTGGAACTTAAACTTACTAACTGTATCGTATTCTGTCGACCAGACAGCGAATTTCACACCTTTCTTTGTCTGCAATTGATCTTAAGCAGCTTTTCAAATAAGTTTAATTTTCTAAAATTACGGTGAAGAATGTTGCAATCACTGGAATGATGCCCCCAGAACTAATTAGATGTTGGACAAGGCTCTCCCCAACTACAATTTTAAGAAACAAACTCAAAATATCCAAATTGACAGCTATGTCTTCGTCTCGTATTTGTACTGAAAGCCGTTATTTAATTTGTTCAGCTCTATCCATATTGCTGCTGTATTTGGCACCAAAATCTGCTGCGCATTATTGAAAATGATACAAAACTCTGTTTACTGCGTTCTTACTAGGAAGTTGAATCATTACTAGGAAGTTGAATCATCATCATTAGAGAATGACTGCCGCGACAGAATAGCCGTGCGCACTAAGGCGGCCAGCTGTGGAGCAGGCGACCGTTCGCCGTCGGGTGTTCGAGGCCTCCCTCGGTCATAGGTGTTTGTGTTGTCCTTAAAATAAGTTAGTTTAAGTTAGCGTAAGTAGTTTGTAAGCGTAGGGACCGGTGACCACTGTAGTTGAGTCCCTTAGAGTTACAAACATTTGAAGCGAATGATTATGCCTTTCAGCGTTCAGTCTGGGGCATAGTTCCCCTAATAAAATACATACACCCATAATGTCCTGTTTAATGCTAACATTGATGCCTCATCTTATGTTAAGCAAGTTACTTCGAAACCATTCTTGACCGATTCTAATTAATTTCTCGTCGGTCTACCCCTACTGCCGAACCAAGAGTCTCTTATAGAACTTTGCTTCTCCCATCCGTGTAGCATGATTCCACCATTTCAGCCTGTTCGCTCTAAATAATTCATCTACGGTGTTCATTCCCAGTTTTTCTTTGATTTCCTCATTATGGACACCCTCCTGCCATCGCTCAGATCTACTAGTACCTGCAATTATCAATGCTACTTTCTTATATGTAACCTCAGCCTTATCAATAAGGTAACCACTCAGCTTTCAATCCCATACGACAAAGTTGGTCGAAAGATAGGGTGGTGCACTGTTAGTTTAGTATTGGTACTCACTTCCTTCTTGCAGAAGAGAGTAGGTCTTAGCTGAGTGCTCACTGCATTAGCTTTGCTTACACCTTGATTCCATTTTTTTTAAATGACAAGAAATGATTTATTATACACTGAAGGGCTAGAGAAACTGGTACACCTGCGCAATATCATATAGGGCCATTGCGAGCATGCAGACGTGCCGCAAAACGACGTGGCATGGACTCGACTAATGTCTGAAGTTGTGCTGAAGGAAATAGATACCATGCATCCTGCAGGGCTGTCCTTAAATCCGTAAGAGTACGAGGCGATGGAGATCTCTTCTGAACAGAACGTTGCGAGACATCCAAAATATGCTCAATAATGTACAAGTCTCAGAAGTTTTGTGGCCAGCAGAGTTGTTTAGACTCAGACGAGTGTTCCTGGAGCCTCTCTGTAGCAGTTCTAGACGTTTGAGATATGCATTTGTTCTGATGGAATTGTCCAAGTCTATTGGAAAGCGCAGTAGACATGAAGGGATGCAGTTGATCATCCAGGATGCACCTGTCAATAGTCGTATGTCACTCCAACTTCACATGCCCCACACCAGAGTCATCACCATATCGCTACAGCCTCACATGCCCCACACCAAAGTCATTACCATATCACTCCAACTTAGCATGCCCCACACCAGAGTCATCACCATATCACCCCAACTTCACACACCCCACACCATAGTCATCATCATATCACTCCAACTTCACACACACCACACCAGAGTCATCACCATATCGCTCCAACCTCACACGCCCCACACCAAAGTCATCACCATATCACTCCAACTTCACATGTCCCACACCAGAGTGATCACCATATCTCTACAACTTCACACACTCCACACCAGAGTCATCACCAAATCACTCCAACTTCACATGCCCCACACCAGACTCATCACCATATCACTCCAACTTCACACGCCCCACACCAGAGTCATCATCATATCGCTCCAACCTCACACGCTCCACACTAGAGTTATCATCATCTTGAACAGTCCCCTGCTAATATGCTGGGTCAATGGATTCATGAGATTGTCACCATACCCGTACACGCCCAGCCACTCGGTACAACTGAAAGCGAGACTCGTCAGATCAAGTAACATGTTTCTCTTCATCAACATGCTAATGTCTGTGTTGATGGGCCGAGGCGAGTCGTAAAGCTTTGCCGAATTCGAAATATTTAAACATTTCGACTGTTTCAGGCCATTGATAGAAATCCAATGGCAAAGATGAAAAGTTGTGCTGGACCGGGCTTCAAACCCGGATTTCCCGCTTTGGGCCAGCGGTTGCCTTAACAAATCAGGCTATCCAGGCACGCATCCCTTCCAACCCAAATTCGGACGTGCAATCCGTTACATGGCACCTCAAATCGCGCGGCCATTCTCGCGACACTATGTCAACTTTATTCGTTTGCTCTCCATAAAACCTCACGGAATGAATGACTCATGTTGCCTACAGGAAGTAATGGTTGACAATGGTGACAAGCTAGGCATCGTAGACCACTTTTAAAGATGTTGCCAAGCTGACCGTAGTCTACTGATGTTTATTATTATTTTATACGGCTTTAAATACAGCATCAGGTTACACCAGTATTACAGCATCAGATTACATCTGGTACAAATTTAGGATGAAATATATTCACACAAATACAATACATACAGGTTAAAAGTAAAAAACTGATAACAACATATGTAAACAATATTAAGTCAAATAGAATAAAATAATAACTGATATTTTTCGGTAAGGTGACTATGTAGTTGGCATCAATGCACTGCTCAGGGATGCATGTCAGTCCTTTCAGCCAAATGATAGCTTCTCCCTTAAGCGCATGAATGTCCTGACAGGTGCCTTGGAGTTTCCTTAAAGGGCATTCAGTGGCAAGGTGCTGTAGTGCCTGTTTGTTGTGTCCACATTCGCATATATCCAGTACCTCCTTGGTAGCTCGAATGTGGCTGGGCGCTGTGACGTATCTTTACTTAGATTATTTGCGTCTGGATTGGAGACAGACCATTCACGGCGCCAAGCATCATCAATGTTAAAATTGTTTCTTACTAAACTCTCTCCCACTTTCCATGACGGTTTACGGGACCTTAGTCCAGATTGTGAGATGAGGTCGTGATGGGTAGGAAGTTGACGGTTGACTAGGCATTTTTGCCATTTTATTTTTTTTATTTATTTATTTTGTTCAGTGCTAGCTGTCTTCGTTTAAGTGTGGAGGATGGATGTTGGACTGGGTTGGTGTTGTGGAAAGAAAACTGTATTTACCTGTGGCGTAGAGCCCAGTAATAGCCAGGAAGCAAGAGCGACGAGAGGAGAAATCGAGAGAACGGCAGCCGCCTTTTTCATTACCGAAGTTTTATAACTGTGCCAGTTTCCCCTCTGACTTGCAGAGACGTCTCCACTACAGAAAGTTGCAGCGAAAGTTGAAGTAATTCACAGACAAAACTGCCCGTCACACAAAAACGACCCACAAGCAATTCGGACCCGAGAACTCAGTATGTGCACAGTACACCTTTCAGGTCAGACAGTAGTGTTGTTCTAGCAACGTTGTATGGATGCCCATGAAACGTTCTTGCTGTGGGCGCAGTTTTTATTACCTGATAAGTATTGACCAAGTCATGATTGTGAAGCATAATTGAGAACTGGAGCAGAAGAAGGCAGGTGGACCCTGCAGAGCACCACAAGTTCCATACAGAAATGAGGAACTTTTTATTTTAACATCTTTAATTGTATTGTCCCGTTCTTCCTCAGTTGCCAAATATTATACTGATAATTTCTGTATTTGTACGTCTATTGCAACTGAACTAAACCAGTATTATAATTACGTAGGCTTCCGCGGCCAGAGTCAGATGACATAAAAGTTTTCTGGGTGTTGTACCGCGTCATGATGTAAGGCTATTACTTAAATAACCGACTTTCGGCCAACGTTACAGTGGCCTTCATCTGGGTATACTGATGTGAGCTGGTTGTTACTACACTTTATATTACTTTCATTTAGACATTAAGTCATAATTTTTTTTTAATAAGCGATGTTATTGGTGAATTTTTGGCGGAAGAAGGGAACTTTACCCCATTCGCCGATGAACACCAATCATGTCTCGCTATGCAAGAAGCAACGGCTAAACCCTACTCCCTCCACCTCAGCATCCTATCAAAATAAAGTTCCCTTCTTCCGCCAAAAATTCACCAATAACATCGCTTATTTTTTAAAAAATTATGATGTATTGTCTAAATGAAAGTAATATAAAGTGTAGTAACAATCAGCTCACATCAGTATACCCAGATGAAGGCCACTGTAACGTTGGCCGATACGTCGGTTATTTAAGTAATAGCCTTACATCATGACGCGGTACAACACCCAGAAAACTTTTATGTCATAAACCAATATTGTTGTTTGCCACATGCGTTTCACCTTTATTGTATGCAAGCCATCATCAGTGGCCTGAAATATAAAATAATTTCTTTCCAAACGATTTTCTTTAAATGGTTTTGTATGGAGGTTAGCAACAGTTCTGACATAAGTTATTTTAATTTATAACTTGCGTTCATTCCTGTTGTTGTAGTTTTTTATGTTAGTCCTAGTTCTGCTTCCCTTTCTGTCCATAGCTTTCTGCCTTACTCTCTATCCGTTTGTTTCGATTTCGTATAGCTCCATTTTTATGACGTCGTATCTCCTGCACTATTTGTCCTACAATAAATGCAACTTTCCAGATTTATAGAGGATACTCTTTACGAAACATGTTGCGAATGCAGTTGGAAGTAAAGACGTAATAAATGGCAACGTCGTGCGTTTTGGGGCAGATGTCATGCATTTCATTGTTTTTATGTGTCGCGGGTGGTTCTTGCTCAGACAGCGATTGTTGTCTGATGGCAAGGAATATGTGTACCACGTTCGGTTGAAATCAGTCCAATAGTTCGGGACAAACACGCACGCACACACACACACACACACACACACACACACACACACACACACACACACACGCACACACACACACACACACACACAAGCACACACACATTTTCATAATCTGTATACAGGGTGTCCCAGCTATCTTGTCCACTAAAAATATCTCTGGAACAATAACAGATATTGGAAAACGACTTTCACCGGTATCAATGTACGGCTGGGGCCCATGAATGTACATATTTGGAAACATTCTAAAACGAAAGCAAAAGTGTTTTTTAACACAAACTTTTTTTTAAATGGACACCCTATATTTTTTCTTCAGAAATCTACAACATGACAAATCACATAAACAATGACGTTGATTGCATCGCAATATTCCAATTACATCCCAAGATATTGCGACGCGAAGTTGACGCTTGAAATACGCGAAACGCGCGGCTAGCGCACGTTCTGAGCACCATGGGGTTCTCGCCGGAGTCTCAGGACGTGCGCTAGCCGCGCGTTTAGTGTATTTCAAGCGTCAACTTCGCGTCGCAATATCTCGGGATATAATTGGAATATTGCGATGCAATCAACGCCATTGTTTATGTGATTTGTCATGTTGTAGATTTCTGAAGAAAAAATATAGGGTGTCCATTTAAAAAAAAGTTTGTGTTAAAAAACACTTTTGCTTTCGTTTTAGAATTTTTCCAAATATGTACATTCATGGGCCCCAGCCGTACATTGATACCGGTGAAAGTCGTTTTCCAATAGCTGTTATTGTTCCAGACTTATTTTGGGTGGACAAGATAGCTGGGACACTAGTTCATTAATCTCGGTAAAACTCGAAAACGGGTGAACCGATTTGACTAATTTTAGTCTTGAAACATTCGTGTAAGTCCAAGGAGGATTTAAACGGTGATAAAATATGGAAAAGTTGTACGGAAAAGAGAAAAATCTGGAAAAACTTAAACATCTTTTTCCAGTAAACTATCAACACCGTTCGTCCAATTGCGATAAAATTTTGTACATTTCATGTTGAAAGCAAGATGAAGGTTTGCATCAAATAAAAATTTGGAAAAGTCGTCCGGAAAGTAGGAAAATTTAGAAAAAACCGAAAGCTATTTTTTCTACGAATAAAAATAAATTGCCACATGGTTGTAAGAGCATCACTTGAGTACGGCTTGATAGGACGAGGTATGTATGAAATATTTTTTTTCGGAAAATTCAAAAATTTGAGAAAAACTGAAAGTGCATTTTTCAATGTGTTTTTGATTGAATTTAGCACTATAACTGACTATTCGCACGACGGAGAGGGGTAATTCTTTTGTTGTCTTATTCATTAAGGTCTTCGAAAAGTTTTCACTAAAAATAAATAGAGACAGTTAAAAAGGAAAGTCGCAAAATTCGAACCAAGTTTCATTTCCAATGTATTTCTAAATGTACTCAATACTATAAGTTGAGAACCGTTCATCCGCTTGCGATAAAATTTTGATCATTAGACGTTCAACGAAAGATGAACGTTCTTATGAACTAAATCAAATGTTCAAATGTTTGTTAAGCTTATGGGACTTAACTACGCGGTCATCAGTCCATAAACTTACAAACTACTTACTAACTACCTTATACTAAGGACGGCACAAATATCCATGCCCGAGGAGGGATTCGAACCCCCGACCGTAGTGGCCGTGCAGACCGTGACTGGAGCGCCTCAGTCCCCTCACCCACCGCGGCCGGCCTTATGGACTAAAAATTCTGGAAAGTTACCCGGAAAACTTGGAAATTCGCGAGAAACTGAAAGAGCTTTTTTCAGTGGGATATCAATATCATTCGTCTGGTTGCAATAAAATTTTGCATATTTGACGTTCAAAGCGAGAGGAAGGTTTGAGTGAAGTAAACGTTTGGAATAGTTGGCCAGAAAATAGGAAGATTTGTGGAAAACTGAAAGAGCTCTTTTCTTTGGGATATCAATATCATTTGTACGATTGCGATAAAATTTTGCACATTTGACGTTTAAAGCTACTGGGTTTAAAATACATATGATTTAAATTAGTATGATTTATATTAAGAGGTAAGTGATACGAAGTTCACCGGGTCATCTAGTGTACATCAATTATAGATCATAAGACTTAAGTTGCATTATATAATCTGAGGCATGAAATCTACGAAAAAATGGGAAGAAGTGGCTCAGAAATAAGACATACTTACCATAATAAATTCATGCGTAATTGTCATACATAAAATAGGTAAGGAACATACTTAAATTCCGCGACATGACACACGGGGGGAGGGGGGGGGGGTGAACAGAATAATCCGAAAGGCCGCAAATACAATTCAAACGTAAGACACAGTAGTACTAGAAAACCGAAATACCGGAACAGGGCACAGTAGAGATTGTTGTGGGGTCGCTATTCACCACAGCGCCGGCAGTCTACACAAGTCACCAATGATCTTGAAGAAAAGGCGATTAGTCGCTCCACAATAGTTCGGCCGCCGGGGGCGCCCGCAGTCTCGTTACCTCTTTGCTTGCTACATGTGCCGGCCAATAGGAAGACAGGGTCTCGTCTAGATATGCTGGTTCACCGCAGCCACGACAGTCAGTCAGTAGAGGAGTCAGTACGGAAGAGCATGGATGTTCCAGTCAGTACGAGGCAGCCCCAGGAATACTTCGACTCCTGAAATTCATCATAGAGCCAGACAGAACAGTTCTCTCTGGCGTACCAAACTATGTAATAGTACAAGAAGTTTGTACCAACACAAGTGCATCAAAGTTGATCATTTATCTCATTGTAGTAATAAATCCTTTGCGTACTACTTCTTTAGTTACAGACCTTGTCCACATCCTTGCTTGCCGCCGCGGTGGAGTGGCCGAGCGTTCTAAAGCGCCATGCGGCTGCTCACCGACGAAGGTTCGAGTCTTCCCTCGGGCATGGGTGGGTGAGTTGTCCTTAGCATAATTTACTTGAAGTTAGTTTAAGTAGTTTGTAAGTCAAGGGACTGACGACGAGCGTAGTTATGTCCCGTAGATTTAGAAACATTTGAACCTTGCTAACCACGGCCCACCTCATTTCGAATTTACAGTATCCCGAGGTCACAACAAAGATCACCTTGGAGAGAATGATGCACCAGATTGTCATACAACTCCATCGTCTCTCTTTGACCGTTTCATTCTCCTTCTTCCTACTCCGCTTCTGTAAGTCCATCTCTAGTCCCTTTCTTTCTCTCCCACTACTCTCTCTTATTTATGAAAAATTATATGTATCTGGCAAAATTCCATGGTGATCGGTAAAACGATACCGAATTCTGCTGCAAGGGCCCTTTGACATGCAGCCTCACCATCGAACGATATCGAAGTGTATAATCACAAAACCATTATTTCATTTCTCTCGTTAATTAGTATCAAGATTGAAATCAAAATTTACTTCGTTGTAGTTTGTCCGAAATTTGAGAGGTACACTTTTAATTATCCTAAATGTTATCCTGAAAACTTTTTCCAGAAGAAAAATAAATAAATAAATAAAAACAGTTTGAATCATGAATTATGGTCTCGAGTTCATTCAAGAACCTCACTGGATTAGCTCTATTGGTGTGTTTTTTAGAATTAGCTCACTTTTATCATTCTTTATTGGTAAATTGCACCCTTGCGAATGCCGAGCTGGCCGATAGTTCAAAAAATGTTCAAATGTTTGTGCAGCTTATGGGACTTAACTATGGGGTCATCAATCCCTAAACTTACTAACTACTTATGAACTACTTACGAACTAGGACGGCACAAATATCCATGCCCGAGGGGGGATTCGAACCCCCGACCGTAGTGGCCGTGCAGACCGTGACTGAAGCGCCTCATTCCCCTCGGCCACCGCGGCCGGCACCGATAGTTAGAAATATTCATAGCCTGTGAACATCAGAATGTTCATTAGAGCAAAGTGTAAAAAATTGGGGTAAATATTTCTGGAACTTTCCGAGATTTTCGGTAATAAATTTAAACGACTATTTGTATCAATATAGTAGGGTAGATGTCACTGCTACGTACTGCGTAAAAATGCCACCTTCTCAAAGAAGCATAAACTACTAACAAACTCACCGAGAAAAACAAAACTGGTTACTGATCTACCTTGTAAGATGACAGATTTACGAAGATGAATGCACATATCCAAGTCACAGCAAGCCACAAAATGTCGGAAGCAAACAGGTGCAAATCACTGAATAATGCATGCACAGGCCTAACTGAAAAGTATTACCTTTAGCGTAACGTATCAGGATTAGCAACAAAATGTAATAGATGCAAATACACTGAGCTCACTATGCCACAATTAATTTGCAGAAGGAACCGCTGTTTTTGAAGGAAAACGCACAACTAGCCTCTAAAGTAGTTCATTTATAAATACTTAAATGCTGACCTCTCATAAAAACACGAGCAAAAGGCGCATCTATACATATTATACAATTGGCTTTATGTGTGTATGTATGCTGTCGCGGTAAGAACCAGCTACGACACATACGACAGGAGATATGACGTTAGAAACAGTGACATTCGTGAAAAATCGGTAGCATCATGCGATAATATTCTACATCTGCTTCTAAACTAATGTACCGATTTCAACCAAATTTGGTACAAATATTCTTTAAGGTCAGGAATCATTTTCTTTAGTGCCAGAAACCGCCTCTGATGCTTAGTAGATACGGTAGAACGTCGTAAAAAATGAAAACTGCCCTATCTTGCGGCCCGTGATAGCGTGATTTTATTCGTTAACTGTTTGAGAATGAGACATAATTTCAAATCTTTAAGAAACTCCAACAAAATGAGCGCTTACTACTTTTCCGAAGATCATGATGTATATCTACGGCATTTGGCATGATGTTAGAAGTTATTACTTCCACACTGTAAATAGTATTCGCGAGACATTTCATAGACAGTACACATACATACCGCTGAATGTTCCTTCGATATTATATCACAGTTCGACATATTGTTGATGAGATATGAAGTCATTAACAATTTGGTTCACGAAAAATCGTATCATCGTACCAATCACGATATATCTTGCAGACATTACGCACACCACTGAAAATACCTTCAAATTTATATCATAGCACGACACATATTTCAGGAGATATGACGTCAGAAACAAATTTCCGAATAACTGCTACATCAGGTGCTACTTTTCCACATCTCCTCTTAAAATAATGGACCGATTTCAACTAAACCTGTTACAAATATTGCTTACTATCAGTCAAAAAACGCTGTTGGATTAAAAACTGCCCAATACTACCTACGACGCACAGTTAAGGAAACATGACGTAAACAATGAGTCACAATAACTTTGCCATCACGCCACGCATCATTAACTAAACGTCATTGATCCACTATTTACTCATCGCACACAGTTTCCTAATATTAGACTCCATAAACTTGGAAAATTATATTATTGTAGGACACATAGTCAACGATATATAATGTCATAAGTATTGAGCTGCATGAAAACGAAACTTAGATGGACAGACAGTAAGGTAGAAGCCGATGGACAGAAAGGGAAGAACGAAATAGACTGAGCTGGTTTCCACCTCATAGACTTTTACTGAAAGTTGGATCATCAGTTACTTTACTACGAAACCTCGATCCACCAAAACATTGAAATGGAACAAGGCTATGTGTTAGGAAGATGATGGATAACGTGAACGAGGCAATCATGGTACAAGGAAAGGGAGAGAATGAAGCTATGCACATACCACGTATACCCGTTATTCCAACAGATCTACCTTTCACCTTCATGAGACTGCAGTTTCTAATACATTTGAATTTTCTATTACGATTAACAGATCAAATGGACAATATGTTAAATCCTGCGGAGTGGATTTGATGTCGCCATGTTTCTCACATGAACAACTCTATGTCACCTGCTCAAGGGTAGGCTCACTAAAGTATTGACAAGTAACAAGAAATATTGTTTCTCATCAAGTTTTGAATTAAATTAATGTTATACATAATTTGAATTTTTTTTGATACTGCACTTATAAGTTTGTGCATATTTCTTTATTTCACTGATTCTTAATTTCTAAGCTATTCTGATGAATACATGAAGATGAAATCTTTTCCGAATTTTTATTTTCGTTTCTAATACAAGACAAAAATGCATATATATGCGGGCAATACCGGTTTTGGCAGCTAGTAATATATAAACTTGTTGAGCAATACCTTAGAAACAGGTGACACTGCAAACACAACCGACCAGAAAACCAGTTCCACCAGTGTCACGTGTGTGGAGAAAACACATCATAATGCAACAGTTAGAGAGAGACGAGGAAAATACTACAAGGAAATGAGTTACTTCCAGTAGTCTGATAAATTATGTTTTGTATCGGCAACAAGAAATTTTTTTTTTAAATTTTTATAATTACTGGCGGTGTTTTGACTAAATAGAACTGCATGCGTATGATAAAAACATATTAGTCATTGTACAAGACTTTCAGATTTTATGAAATAGCCTCGGGTTTTCTTCGCAAACTATTTCAAAATTCCAGAATGAACGTCCACTCTGCAGGAGAGCGTCTGTCGTCAGAAACAGGTCGGATCCTCAGCAGTTCGCTCAGGGCCAAGGTCGCCAGCGCTCGGATACTCACTACGCAAAAAAACAAGCTTTCGCTCTCCACCGAGTTTCAGGCCCCGTCAAGGATGCCTACGCAAGACTGGGCCATCTGGATCCTTTGCGAATTTCAGTCTACAAGCCCAATTAATCGGTTCTCACAGAACAGTACGTCAACACTGACCAATAGCTTCATTATCCTGGAACTCGTTGGTAATGCAAATTCGTTTGCAATTTAGATAACGGTTTCAGTGTGGGGAAAAATTACACCGAATCAGGCGTTTTATTTTATTAACTCGCAGAGCAGCTTCTACGCGCGGTGCAACGGCCGAGCACTCTAAGGCGCCTTGTTGCGGAACGCGCTGTTGTTCACCGTCGGAAATTCGAGTCCTCCTTCGGACATAGGTGTGTGTGTGTGTGTGTTCTACTTAGATTGGTTCAAGTAGTTTATAAGCGTTTGGACTGATAATCAAAGTAATTAAGTCATCTAGATTTACAAACATTTGAAGATTTAAATTTTTTGTTTATTTATCTGTGTATCTGTACTTACGTTTGTATTCACATCAAGCAAAAAGTACTGCACAAATTTGGATGCGATATTCATAGTTGTATTGTTGGAGGTCAAAAGTAAAATATTGCGTAGAAGTCGAGTTATCTATACATATAGTCGTTTTTAATTACTTAATTTTTTTTACTGAGCCAGCGTGGGGATTTTGCAATCCATAGGAGGTACGGAGAAACTAACTTAAGAACCTCTAGGAGTTTTTTGTGAAAGCTGTGATCAAATTTTTTTTGTAAAGAGTAAGATGTTTATGAAAATAGGCAGAATCGGCAGATATTTATGTCCAATCAGGCTCATTGCATTTAAACTGGGAAAAAAATGGTACAGCGGAAATTTTATAAAACGGAACAAAAATAAAAGAAATAATAGAATCCGCAAAACGTTGAATTTTAGAACGTAGTAATAATGTTAACAATAACCCGGAACTTTAGTATCTGAACATAGGACTGAGTCGGCCTACACAGATATATGTTTTGCACATAATTTTGCGTTATCTGCCCTATTTTAATGTGACAAACGAATTTCATCAGTTTGTACGAGACAAACAATTTATTGCTTACTTTTTGTTTTGAACTGTTGTTAATGAGCAATGAAACAGACTTTTATAGGTGCGGACTCTATACGTATTTTCTTTTCATTTTGTAATAACATCTCGTAGCAGCCATGTTTTAATTTGGCGAGAAACGGAATATGAACATTTATGACCGGTACGCTCAGACATCTGAAGTTCAACATCCAGGTATAGGGATAATTGTTGGCCGAGGGGACTGAGGCACTCCAGTCACGGTCTGCACGGCCACTACGGTCGGGGGTTTGAATCCCCCCTCGGGCATGGATATTTGTGCCGTCCTTAGTAGTAGATAGTTCATAAGTAGTTTGTAAGTTTAGGGACTGATGACCCCGTAGTTAAGTCCCATAAGCTATACATTTTGCCGTCGCCACACCTCTTTGAGGGAGTAACGGAGATGCGCGCCCTCTACAAGCTATATCTAGGCCGACATGCGTCTGGAAGAGCCTGCCAGTACTCGGCTACGTACTATGCAGTCACTCAGCGCAGCTAGCGTAGTACAGATGACGACGACGGGAGAGGAGAGAAAAGCGAAGAAAAGACAGAAGTTGAGTATTGTATTCTTCAGTCAATAAAACTTGTAATACTAACTATAATCACTGTTTTAGATATCTACGCATCCTGCACCGAACCTTTCCTGAAAGCTAGACCGGGACGAGAACTCAACATTCTTTACGGCTGTGCCGATTCCCTTTTTCTAAAACATAGTGACGCCGTTACGTTAGACCGCTCGCTTTCAGCTGACCGTGTTTTTCTCGACTGTGCGCACGCCGGTGTCGTGGGACGGGCGCGTCCATTTGCTCGTAGGTAAGGTAGCAACGTGTGCTATCAGCGACAATAGTAGATTATCATATTCACAGAATATATTACTTCAACTGCGAATGGGCAAAGCTGAAAATGTGTACCCAGCCGGGATTCGAACCCGGGTCTCCTGTTTTCTAGGCAGTTGCGCTGACACAGTGATCACCGCACCTGCAAGGACTACCTAGGCACGCCGCCCGTCAGACACAAATTTCCAGCTTTACCCTGCCCACAGTACTCAAACTCGTACTCACTATGTACTAATTTTCGTAAGAGTAATGGCTCCAAACTTGCCCACCCCTCCCCACTAACGAAAGAATCATTGCCTGTCAGTGGCATATTATATATTGCGAATGCCCATTCGCAGGTGAAGTCATATATTCTGTGAATATGAAAACAATAACAACTGCAGGATCAGAAGTGACGTTTGTTCTTTCGGAATAGACGCCGCATGTATATAAATAGTAGATTATATTGCATAGTTCCGCAGCAATGTTGGCACTATTGAAGTTCCAACCCTCGTATATCCAGCTGGCGCTGACTTTTCCAGGACTGGCATGTTTACAAACTTTGGCTGCACGTAGGTAACTGTTACTAACGTGTAGCCACAGTTTGTAACCACGGCAACTCTGGAGAAGTCGGCACCAGCCATATGTGCTGTAAATATGTTTCTGAAGATGACCTAAAATTAGTTCGAAACCGGATTAATAAAATAACCTTCTGCGATCTAGGCTGTTTTGCAACATAAATATTTTTATACAAGTTCGTTGTTTTCTCCTTTTGACTAAGTTATCCAAATATCAACAAATAATACAATTCCTTGAGACAACATTGTTTCGTTATACTAAAGGTATTAAACATAAGGAGAGGCATTGAATTAAAATTTATGCTGTAGCTGGGATTCGAGCCCGGGATCTCCAACTTACTAGGTAGGTGCTTTAAAACACTCATCTAACATACCGTTGTAGTCAAAGCTTTAAGACGGTCCATATAGTTGCGTTGGCTACAACATGTGTTATCTGAGTGATCTACAGCACCTACCTAGTAAGTAGAACGTCCCGGGTTCGAATCCCGGTCACAGCATAAATTTTAATTTAATGCCTCTCCTTATGTTAAAAGTTATTCAAATTAATAAATTTGTTTAAATATTATGGCATATCAAAGGATCAAGTATTTTGGAATTATGTCGTCGCAGGTCCACGTAAGTGATGCCAGTCTTTTTGTATGTATTTGTGTGTACTGTTAGTGGACGTCTGTTATTCGCGTGTTGCCCACGTGAACAGACGGCTTGTTCCCGGGACCCGCCTCCCCGCATGTATGTGTCCGCCCTGGACGCGTGGCCCCTGGGAAACGTATCGGCCTCCGGTTCTCGCACCCTCCTCCGGAGCGCAGGGTCGGAGTTCAGCTCCGGCTGTCGGCCAGGCAGAACGGCCTCTTTATAGGTCGGCGTAGAAAGCTGCAGCGCCAGCGCCTGCGCCGCTCTTGCGACACATTCGACCAAGTCCCCTCCGGCTGCACGAGCGGCGGAGAGCGGAATCTGACAGCCCAGCGTCGTGTGCGTGTGTACGTGTCTGTGTGTGTGTGTGGGGGGGGGGGGGAGGGAGGGAGGGAGGAGAAGGGGCATCCTGTAGGGCTACGAATTTACTGCATATCAACGTCTGTGCGTACATGAGTTGTGCATAGGAAGGTGGGCCCACAAGTCCCTGCACGGAAGTCGTGGAAACTGCAGCGCGACCCAGATCTCAGCGATGCATACACGCAGGAGGGAAGGTACTGGCACTACCCTATTTTCGCGCACTTCGATTTACAGAGGTAGCACAAAAAAGACTTCGATATATAGAAGTGACATGGATATAAAGAGTTTTCCTCACTGGAATCTGATATCTATATACATAAAAATGAATGTTTGTCTGTATGTTTTCATAAACCATGAATTCTATTGCAATGAAACTTTGGTGAACTGTTCACCATACGCCCACGAAGGTTTCTGAGCCAAAAACAAAAGAGCACGACACATAGCTGAGGAGTCAACAATCCGAAGATTGGTTTGAACACCACAGTGCTTTACTAGGCATGGTCCTGTTTGAAGCAGAGGTGGTATGCCAATGCCCCCTTATAGGGGGACCTACAGTTTAACGTGGGTTCCGAACCACAGTGCTACTAGGTATTTTTCACATGAGCAATACTGCCAGAGGTGAAAGAAATGGAAAGTGACGGATAAAAATCCCATGTCCTGGCGGAGATCGAACCCGGGACCTTTGGATTTGTAGTCTGGCACTCTACCACTGTGCAACCGAGGTGCACCAGCTGAGGAGATATACGTCATAAATAATGAGAGGCCAGCGCGTGAGAATACCCAGATTTATGCGTCAATTATTGGAAAATGGGAGTAGTTAGGGACCTGCAAGTAATTTCGGACGTTTATGAAGCGTTTTGTAACTGACTCCCTCCTCCCACACACACACACACACAGACACATAATGATGAAAATAAAGAAGTCTACCGTTCACAACAGTTTCACTGTAGATGCCGTAAAACTGTCGCATCAGGCATGACCTTGTATCAAATAAAGTTAGCATTACAGATCTGCATGTTACTACTTATTTTTCACTGCAAGTCCCCTTTAATTCTCTTGCATCCAAAATTAAGCAGTCTGTTTTCTTAATCTCTATCTATATAAAAGCGAAAGGACACTCAGTCAATCACTGACTAAACACGAAATCTCGAAAACTTCTTCACCTATAAAGTTGAAATTTGGCAGGAATGTAGTTTGTAGGTATAAAATGTCAGTTAAGATAGTATTCTGTGATAGGTGCATGGCGGAGCATACTTCTCCTACAGACTCACGAAATGTACTGTTTTATTCCGATCTTCACGAAATTTCGCATGCTTGACCTTCAAAATTAGAGGAAGGTCACCGTCTACCCTAAGTTTCATACGGTGCATGGGGGAGGGTACTTTGCAACATAAAATTGGTTTCCTAAATACCTTGGTCGCGCCTTAATTTGAGAACGGCTCGACCGATTTCACAGATCCTTTTTTTGTTATTCTTAGAACAAGGGTTGTATGAAGTAAAACTGGGATATTTGAGAACAACAAAGTGCTTTTTTCAATGTGACGCTGAGTTTATATTGCATAGAAATCTATAGTTTTGTTCCGATATTGATGAAATTTTGCATACACTACCTTAAACACAACAGGAATGTCTCTGTCTGCATAAAATTTCGTTAGGTGCATGGTGGAGGGTACTTAACTAACGGAATTTTACAAAATGCATAGTTTTGCTACAATCGTTATGAATTTTTGCACACCTGACCTTCAAACCAAGAGGAAAACTGGGTACATAAATGTTTGTATGGTACATGACAGAGGCTACCTTGCAGAAAACTTTGCCGAGAGAGGGAAAGGTGGAAACGAACAGAGAGATGGAAGAGGAAGAAGTGGATGCAGAGAGAAGGGGTAAGGGGAGGTGGACTACGAGAGAGTAGGATAAATAAACACGGATTTACAGCTAGTACAGAGATAAAAATCTGCCTTTCTTGAGCTCTCCAAAAACTTGGATATAATGGAGGCCTTTATTGGAAATATCAAAGTTTTGAGTTTATAAGGGAAAGGAATGAGAAAAAAAAAATTCTATGTAGTCAGGTCTTCTATATATCGGCGTTCGATATATCGAGGTTTCACTGTATTGTTACTGGATGTAGAGGAATTTTGGGCTAAATTTAAATGCATTGTAAATAAAGGGTTAGAGAAATATGGGTCTATTAAGTCGATTAAGGATGGAAAAGATCCACCGTGGTATAATAATAATTTTAGAAAGCTACTGAGAAAGCAAAGACTTTTGCACTCTCGCTTTAAAAAAGAACACACAAATGATGACAAGTTAGTACAGATTCGTGCGTCTATAAAAAGATCGATGCGCGAAGCATACAATAATTACCACAGCCATACCTTAGCAAAAGATCTTTCCGAAAACTCGAAAAAAATTCTGGTCCTATGTAAAATCGATAAGCGGGTCAAAGCCCACTATCCAGTCACTCTTTGATCATTCCGGGGCAGTAATAGAAGAAAGCGAACGGAATGCTGAAGTTCTAAATTTAACCTTTAAGAAATCTTTCACGCAGGAAGACCGCACAAATGTACCATCATTTGATCAACGTACTAATTCCAAAATGGAGGACATAGTAATAGATATTTCCGGTGTAGAGAAGCAGCTGAAAGAGCTAAATACGAAAAAGTCTCCTGGTCCGGCTGGATCACCAGTTCGGTTTTACAAAGAGTATTCTGCGGTATTGCCCCTTACTTAGCTTGCATTTTTCGCGAATCTTCAATTCAGCGAGTTCCTAGTGATTGTAAAAAGCGCAGGTGACTTCGGTTCATAAGAAAGGAAAGAGAACGGACCCACATAATTACAGGCCAATATCGGTCACATCAGTTTCCTGTAGAATTTTGGAGCATATTCTCAGTTCGAATATAGTAAATTTCCTTGAGACGGAAAAGCTTCTTTCTATAAATCAGCACGGGCTTAGGAAACATCGTTCTTGTGAAATTCAGCTTGCCCTTTTCTCACATGACATCCTGCGAGCCATGGATGAAGGGCAACAGGCGGATTGTTTTTTTCTCGACTTCAAAAAGGCGTTTGATGCGGTGCCATGCTGCAGACTGCTAACTAAGATACGAGCTTATGGAATAGGTTCACATATTTGTGACTGGCTGGAAGGCTTCCTTAGTACTAGAACACAGTACGTTGTTCTCGACGGCGAGTTTTCATCAGAGTGTATCGTCAGGCGTGCCCCAGGGGAGTGTGATAGGACCGCTATTATTTTCCATCAATATAAATGATGTTATGGACAGAGTAACTTGTAATTTGCGGCTGTTTGCTGATGATGCTGTGGTGTATGGGAGGGTGTCGTCTTTAATTGATTGTAATAGCGTACAGGATGACTTAGACAAAAATTCTAGTTGGTGCGAAGAATTACAGCTAGCCTTCAATGTAGAAAAATGTAAGGTGATGCGTATGAGTAGGTAAAACAATCGCACAATGTTCGAATACTGCATTAGTAGTGAGTTTCGTGACGTAGTCACGTCGTTCAAATATCTAGGCGTAACATTGAAAAGCGATATGAAATGGAACGAAGATGTACGGACAGTTATGAGTAAGGCGGATAGCCGACTGCAGTTTATTTGGAGAATTTTGGGAAGATGTACTTCATCTGTAAAGGAGACGCTTCTACGATCACGTCTTGAGTACTGCTCAAGTGTTTAGGACCCGCAGCAGATCAGTTTAAAGGAAGACATAGAAGCAGGGCCGGCGAAAGGCACGTGCGAAACGTGCGGCCGCACGGGGCGGCACTTTCCGAGGGGCGGCAAATCTGCCACTTCCCTTTTTTCTAATTATTCTATTTTTTTAAACAAACTCAACATTCATGCCCAAGAGGAGATTCGAAACCTAACCTTGGAACGAGCGGCCTGTGACATGGCGCCTCGAGTAACTGCCGACCACCCCTGTTTAACAAGGGGGGGGGGGGGGGAGGGAGGAGGACTTTCCTCGCCACTGTGGCAGTGGAGCGCTGCCAGCCTATTACGCGCCGTGCGCTTACTCACAACTAATTTTTGCAGAACACGAACTATAATTTGGAAATTCGAATGGAATGTTCGATACTGCGGTTACATGTTAAGCCTGAAGCAATGTTGATAAGCCCTTCAGTGGCATTTACCGAGTGTTTTATTCTTCCCGAATTATGGAAAAAATCGTTGTCTAACACCTGTAATGGCTAGAAGTATTCCGAATGGGTAAATACACTGCGAGTAATTACAAGGGATAAAGACAGTGGCATAAGTTGGGTTTCGACGTATTTTTCAAAATTTTTGCTATCCGTTTCTGAGTGATAGTCGGACGTTGAGTTTGACTCATGAAACACCCGTCTCCGCCTACATGAACAACAATTAAACTCTGACTGGCACTTTTGTTTGACAATACTACTCTAACACTATCACTTCGCCAACGTTTATTTACTGTATACTGTTTGCCGTTGAATACATTATTTGTTCACAACCATTGAAAAATATTTATTTACGTTAACTGTAAGTTCATGCCGCGCGAGATTAGCCGAGCGGTCTAAGGCGCTCCAGTAATGGACTGTGTGCCTGGTACCGGCGGAGGTTCGAGTCATCCCTCGGGCGTGTGTGTGTGTGTGTGTGTGTGTGGTGTGTGTGTGTGTGAGTGTGTGTGTGTGTGTTTGTCCTTAGAATAATTTAGGTTGAGTAGTGTGTAAGCAAAGGGACTGATGACCTTACTAGTTAAGTCCCATAAGATTTCACACACATTTGAACATGTTTGTAAATTCACAAGGCTTATTAAAATTAGATAGATTTCTTGAATCAGGTTTGACTCCATTTTTAAGCTGGTGCCCAGCGACTGTTTTGTACAAATCTGTAGAGAATGTCACCAATCAGTCGCAATTTTTATTTTCTAGATCTACATAGATGTCGTGCACAGTGTGGCTATTCTCAATGCTTTGAGCTATGTTTACATCTATAGCGTTATGTCTAACGTAACTGTCAACATGGCGGTTTAGATGTAAGCACATAATAAAAGCTTTGAGACTGGCCACTCAGTGGCCAAAACCTAGGTAGATCTGAAAAGTAAAAACAAAAATTGCGATTGAATGCTGACATTTCCTACAGATTTGCTGTAATAAAATTCCAAAAACGTTTCGTTAAAAAATATAAGAAATAAAAACCGGGGGTGGGGTGATGGGGGGAGGGGGGGGGGTGGGGGGGGGGCGTCAATTTAGCAGCTCGCACGGGGCGGCATTTGGTTTTGCGCCGGCCCTGCATATAAGAGTTCATGGCGAGCAGCTAGGTTTGTTAATGGTAGTTTCGACCAATGCGCGAGTGTCACGGAAATGCTCCGGCAACTCAATTGGGGATCGCTGGAGGAAAGACGATGTTCTTTTCGTGAATTTCTGTTGAGTAAATTTAGAGGGCCGGAATTTGAAGCTGGGTGTAGTAGAATCTTCCTGACGCCTACTTACATTTCGCATAGTGATGACAAAGACAAGATAAGAGAAATTAGGGCTCGTACGGAGACATATAGGTATTCTTGTTTTCCTCGTTCTGTTTGGGAGTGGAATAGGAAAGGAAATGCCTAGCAGTGGTACAGTGTACCCTCCGCCTCGCATCTTACGGTGGTTTGCAGAGTATGGATAAAGATGTAGATATGGCTTCTATTATGTTTGTCAAGTGTTCAATACGAGGCGCGTCCAGAAAGTAAGATCCGTTTCGTAATAAAATGAAATTGTACACAGATACAGAAGAAATTTTTATTGCACAAAATTTTACAACTCTTAAACTACTTTTCCACATAACTGCAGAAATTTTGCAGGCATTTGTCATAGCGTGGCACCAGGTTTTGTATACCTTCTTCTGCCCCTGTGTCTTCAACCAGTTTCTTTCAGCTCGTCGTCATTGGTGAAGTGATGACCGCCAAGGAAAGACTTGAGATGTAAGAACAGATGAAAGTGGCGTGAACCAGTTCTTCTGTAACCAAAGGTGATCGCCCACTGCGTTCTTCATCGTGCACATCATTAGACAACCGTCTTCTCACCATCGAATCACTCATTGCATTTGGTCCGTAAACATCGCAAGTTTGCCGATAAATTACACTTGGTTTCAATTTCCTCGCATTCAGAAACCGAATCACCGACCTGATTTCACAGGCGGCGGGATTTTCAATCAACGTCGACATTTCAAACAAGCACAACAAAGCGTACCTAACTGACAGCGATCTCCAAATGGCGCACGTTCTTCTCCTTGATACACATCGTCTACAGCGCATGTGCGGAACTGCAATCGCAGCGCTGCAGCGGAGATAAATTGAAACGGAACTTACTTTCTGGACGCGTCTCGTATAACGGTGAAGGATGACCGTTCAGAACTGTATGTTTCCTGTTTCCGAGAGCAGCACGTATTGTAGCTAATTCAGTGCAGTGTACGTGATGGACCGTGAGCACGCGACACATTAACTGCCTGTAAAGCGAAGCCGCAACGTCCGTGACTCAGAGCAGAAGGGTTGAATGAGAATCGCCGCCCGCAGCAGACACCGACGCCATTGAAGCTGCAGGGAACAGCTGTTTGGGCTGTGTGGGTCAATGTCGCGGCGGCCACCTGTTGCGGGATGACTTGCACGCGAGGCGCATCGAACCCGCGCGCTTTTTGTGCCGGGAGAGCTGCTGTTGTGGCGCCGAGTCATCCCGCGCAGCGGCAGCGCCCGGCCGGGGGAGCGGCCGTAACGAGCCATCAGCTGCCTGTGGCCACTTCTGCACGACCTGCCCCGCTCTTCCCGACCCCACTTACCTCTCGCGCGGATCTAGGTGGAGGCCGATTGGCTAAACTCACATGTGCGTGGGAGGAGGCAAGAGATGTTACGAGTTTTCTGTACCGTACAGGGTCGACCGCTGCACGCCCGGACCGGATTACAGACCGACACTCCTAATACGGTGCTAATACCTCCACTCGTCCTTCTTGGAATTTTACCTGAGATATATTGAACTTCGTGACCATTAGAGACTGATATGGAGTAGCAATTGATGTTGTTATGGTCTTCAGTCCGGAGACTGGTTTGATGCAGCTCTCCACCCTACTCTATCCTGAGCAAGCCTTTTCATCTCCTCATAAGAACGGCAACCCACATCCACTTGAATCTGCTTACTATACGCGTCTCTTGGTCTCCCTCTGCGATTTTTACCCCACACACTTCCCTCCAATGCTAAATTTACGATTCCTCGATGTCTAAGAATGTGTCCTACCTAGCGATCCCTCCTTTTAGCCAGGGTATGCCAAAAATTCCTTTTCTCACCAATTCTGTTCAGTACTTCTTCATTGGTTATGCGATCTACCCACCTAATCTTCAGCATTCTTCTGTAGCACCACATTTCAAAAGCCTATATTCTCTTCCTGTCCGCACTGCTTATCGTCCATGTTTCACTCCCGTACAAGGCAACACTCCACACAAATGCCTTCAGAAAAGACTTCCTTACACTTAAATTAATATTCGATGTTAGCAAATTTCTCTTTTTCAAAAATGCTTTTCTTCCAATTGCCATTCTGCATTTTATATCCTCTGTACTGCGACCATCACATGTTATTTTACTACCCAAGTAACAAAACTCATCTACCACCTTCATTGTTTCGTTACCTAATCTAATTCCTTCAGAATCGCCTGATTTTCTAAGACCGCATTCCATTATTTTTGTTTTGCTCTTGTTAATGTTCATTTTGTACGCTGTCTTCAACACACTGTCCATTCCATTCAACTGCTCTTCCAGGTCGTTCGCTGTCTCTGACAGAATTACAATGTCATCAGCAAAACGCAATGTTTTTATTTCTTCCCCCTGAACTTTAATCCCTATTCCAAAATTTTCCTTGCTTTCCTTCACCGCCTGCTCGATGTACAAATTGAATAACATCGGAGAAAGGCTACAACCCTGTCTTACTCCCTTCCCAACTGATGCTTCCCTTTCATGCCCTTCGAGTCTAATAACTGCGGTCCGGCTTTTGTACAAGTTGGAAATAACTCTCCTTTCCCTATATTTTACCCCTGCTGACTTCAGAATTTGAAAGAGTGTATTCCAGTCAACATTGTCAAATGCTTTCTCCAAATCTACAAAAGCTAAAAATGTAGGTTTGCCTTTCCTTAATCTATCTTCTAAGATAAGACGTAAAGTGAGCATTGCCTCCCTGGTTCCTACGTTCCTCCTGAATCCAAACTGATCTTCCCCAAGGTCAGCTTCTACCAGCTTTTCCATTCTCCTGTAGATAATTCGTGTTAAAATTTTGCAACCATGACTTATCAAACTAATGGTTCTGTAATTTTCACACCTGTCTGCGCCTGATTTCTTTGGAATGGGGATTATTACATTTTTCTTAAAGTCTGAGGGTATTTCGCCTGTCTCATAAATCCTACACACCAGTTCAAATAGTCTTGTCGTGGCTGGCTCTCCCAGAGACTTTAGTAGCTCTGAGGGTATGTCATCTACTCCTGGGGCCTTGTTCCGACCTAGGTCTTTCAAGGCTCTGTGAAATTCATCTCTCAGTATAGCATCTATTTCATCTTGATCTACGTCCTCTTCTCTTCCTACCACATTGTCTGTAAGTTCATTTCCTTTGTAGAGCTGCTCTATGTACTCTTTCCACCTTTCAGCTTTCCCTTCTTTGCTGAGAACCGGCTTCCCATCTGAATTCTTGATATTCGTAGAGTTGCTTTTCTTGTCCCCAAATGTCTCTTTTATTTTCCTGTAGGCGGTATCTACTTTTCCCCTTCTTATACATTCTTCTACAGATTTGCATTTGGCTTCTAGCCACTCCTGCTTAGCCATTTTGCACTTCCTGTCAATCTCATTTTTTAATCGTCTGTACTCCATTTTGCCTGTTTCATTTACTGCATTTTTATATTTTCTCCTTTCATCGATTAAATCTAGTATTTCCTGTGATATCCAAGGATTTTTTGTAGGTCTTGCCTTTCTACCTATTTTGTCCTCTGCTGCCTTCACTATTTCATCTCTCAGTGCTACCCATTCCTCTTCTACTGTTTTATTTCCCCCTGTTTCTGTCAATTGTTGCCTAAATCTCCCTCTGAAATTCTCCAGAACTTCACTTTCCTTCAATTTATCTATGTCCCATCTCTGTATTTTCCTATGTTTCTGCAATTTTTTCAGTTTCAGCCTACAGTTCATGACTAACAAGTTATGGTCAGAGTCTATATCTGCCCCTGGGTACGTCTTGCAGTTTATAACCTGGTTCCGGAATCTATGTCTTACCATTATAAAATCTATCTGATACCTTCCGGTGTCTCCTGGTCTCTTCCATGTATACAACCTTCTTTTGTGATTCTTAAACCAGGTGTTCGTTACGATTAAATCATGTTCCGTGCAAAATTCTACCAGGCGACTTCCTCTTTCATTCCTCCTGCCCAGTCCATATTCACCTACAATTTTTCCTTCTCTTCCTTTTCCTACAACCGAATTCCAGTCTCCCATCACAATTAAGTTTCCCTCTCCCTTAACTATCTGAATAATTTCCTTTAGCTCCTCATATATTTCTTCGATCTCCTCATCATCAGCAGAGCTAGTTGGCATATAAACCTGTACTACTGTTGTCGGTGTTGGCTTCGTATCTATCTTGACAATGATAATGCGATCACTGTGCTACTCATAGTAGTTTACCCGCATTCCTATTTTCTTATTCATTATCAGTCCTACTCCTGTGATACCTCCAACTGATTTTGTATTTATAATCCTGTACTCACCTGACCAGAAATCCTGTTCATCCTGCCACCGAACTTCACTAATCCCCACTATATCTAACCTCAACCTATCCATTTCCCTTTTTAAATTTTCTAATTTTCCTACCCGATTAAGGGATCTAACATTCCACGCTCCGATCCGTAGAATGCCAGTATTGTCTTTCCTGATGACAACATCCTCCTGAATAGTCCCCGCCCGGAGATCCGAATGGGGGACTATTTTACCTCCGGAATATTTTACCCGAGAGGATGCCATCATCATATGTTCATACAGTAGAGCTGCATGTCCTCGGGAAAAGTAACGGCTGTAGTTTCCCCTTGCTTTCAGCCGTTCGCAGTAGCTGTGTGGCAAAGCCACATTAGCTGATGTTACAAGGCCAGCTCAGTCAATCATCCAGACTGTTGCCCCTGTAACTACTGAAAAGGCTGCTGCCCCTCTTCAGGAACCACACGTTTGTCTGGCCTCTCCACAGATACCCCTCCGCTGTAGTTGCACCTAAGGTACGGCTATCTGTATCGTTGAGGCACGCAAGCCACCCCACCTCGGCAATGTCTGTGGTTCATTGGTGTGGTTCATTGATGTAAGTAGACTATTTTGTAGCAAACAACGAACTGTTTTGAATCAGAAACGAAATGTTTTGTACATATGTAAAAAAAATGTTCAATGTTCAAATGTTCGTATAGCTTATGGGACTTAACTGGTCATCAGTCCCTAAACTTACAAACTACTTATGAACTAGCTAACACTAAGGACGGGACAAATATCCATGCCCGAGGGGGGATTCGAACCCCCGACCGTAGGGGCCGTGCAGACCGTGACTGACCCTAACCTTTATGTGTAAACAGAAACATGTAAATATTTCAGGAAACCCACTGATGATGCCTTGTGACAAAGGCGAAACTCGTATGGGTAATTATGACAATAAAAACCCTTCATTTACAGTAGCAAAAGGCGTTTCCTTAAAAAAACAGCACAGTGAAATACTTAGCAAATAGTATTGTGTTCATCACTTAAGTTGTGTAAAATACATTTCTTATTCCGCAAAGTATTGTTTCTTTTATTTAATGACCTTCTCTTCTGAATGTTAAAAATCTTACTTAGCGAAGCTTTGGCACTCCATTTTCATGTTGTATATAATTCTTACATGACTATTGATTGTTGTGCAGTCGCTGTAGAGGTGACAGTGAGTCGCGAAATTTGTTCCAGAATGTGGCTGCCACTAGCAAAAACTACTTTACTAGGCCATTTATGAAAACTGAAAAAAAAAGAAATGATCCTATAACGCTTCCTTGGCTAGCCGCAAAATACATCCACGTCGGGTAACTCGGGTTGAGAGCGACATTTACATTTGGCTTCTCACGGCTCTCGCAGCTCCGACGATTTTCAAAGGAAGCCGCAGCGCGAAAACGTTCCCACTTTGGCGGCCGGTGTTTCGCCGCACTCACGTCAGTCGCAGCCTTCGCTTCTGTTTGTTTCTGCGCCGTACAATTCGTCACCTCTGCGCTGTAGCTTCTTAGCGCAGACTCCTGACTGAGACCAAAATTGACTTGTCAAACGACAACTCTCGCAGAACTACATGAACAGGTAAGCAAACGTGGAATAATGTACCCTAAGACACTATTCACTATATTCATGGTAGTATGGATGCCACAATCGGTGTCTTCTTTGCCGCTCGTGGAGGAAACACCACGTTCCACTATGGGTGTTTCATCGTCGATTGACATCTATTACCTCAGTACCTCTTGAGCTATTGATCTGTAAATTTAATCATACATTCCTGGCCATTAAAATTGCTAGACCACGAAGATGTGCTACAGACGCGAAATTTAACCGACAGGAATAAGATGCTGTGATATGCTAATGATTTAGCTTTTCAAAAGCATTCAGACGAGGTTGGCGGCGGTGGCGACACCTACAACGTACTGACATGAGGAAAGTTTCCAACCGATTTCTCAAAAAGCAGTTGACCGGCGTTGCCTGGTGAAACGTTGTTGTGATGACTGGTGTAAGGAGGACAAATGCGTACCATCACGTTTCTGACTTTGATGAAGGTCGGATTGTAGCCTATCGCGATAGCGGTTTATCGTATCGCGACATTGCTGCTCGCGTTGGTCCCGATCCAATGACTGTTAGCAGAATATGGAATCGGTGGGTTCAGGAGGGCAATACGGCCTCGTATCACTAGCAGTTGAGATGACAGGCATCTTATCCGCATGGCTGTAACGGATCGTGCAGACGCGTCTCGACCCCTCAGTCAGCAGATGGGGACGTTTGCAAGACAACAATCATCTGCACGTACAGTTCGACGACGTTTGCAGCAGCATGGACTATCAGCTGGGAGACCATGGCCGCGGTTACCCTTGACGCTGTATCACAGACAGGAGCGCCTGCGATGGTGTACGCAACGACGAACCTGGGTGCAAGAATGGCAAAACGTCATTTTTTCGGAAGAATCCAGGTTCTGTTTACAGCATCATGATGGCGACATCACGGTGAACGCACATTGGAAGCGTGTATTCGTCATCGCCATACTGGCGTATCACCCGGCATGATGGTATATGGTGCTATTGGTTACACGTCTCGGTCATCTATTGTTCGCATCGAGGGCGCTTTGAACAGTGACCGTTACATTTAAGATGTGTTACGACCCGTGGCTCCACCCTTCATTCGATCCCTGCGAAACCCTACATTTCAGCAGGATAATGCACGGCCGCATGTTGCATGTCATGTACGGGCCTTTCTGGATAACGAAAAATGTTCGACTGCTGCCCTGGCCAGCATATTCTCCAGATCTTTCACCAACTGAAAACGTCTGGTCAATGGTGGCCGAGTAACTGGCTCGTCACAATACACCAGTCACTACTCTTGATGAACTGTGGTATCGTGTTGAAGCTGCATGGGCATCTGTACCTGTACACGCCATCCAAGCTCTGTTTGACTCAATGTCCAGGCGTATCAAGACCGTTACTACAGCCAGAGGTGCTTGTTCTGGGTACTGATTTCTCAGGATCTATGCACCGAAACTGCGTGGAAATGTAATCATATGTCAGTTCTATTATCATACATTTGTCCAATGAAAACCCGTTTATCATCTGCATTTCTTCTTGGTATAGCAATTTTAATGGCCAGTAGTGTATATATTATTTCTCATCGGTGTTTTTTATGGGTACACCATATCTCCCGCATTCGTTATCCAAAATTAATGTTTGAGGTACGTTCTACACTAATATCGAAAAATACACAGATAGTTTATAGTTATTATTTTCACAAAAAACTTCATTTTGAGAAAAAAAATGCTATTCGTACAATCTAAGTTGATACCGACGAAAGATCGTAAATGGCACATGTATTTACGGTTGCTCCAATCAGAAACAGCGCCGAGTATAATCATGTTAATAAGAAATCTTAACGCTAATCAGTGATTAATTAATGGTGCAAGATTAGTGGAGACTCACTTACGCGAGTACATCATTTCTGCTAAATACATTGACTCAGATAAAACTATGCTAATAGCACAATAGCACGCTTTAACACAATACTTTTTGATCCAACCATGCCTTTCCAATTGATAAGAAGACAATTCCCAATAAAGGTAGCCTTAGCTATAAGTAAAGTACAAGGTGTTACGCTTGAAAGGACATGATTATATTTACCAGAACCTGTTTGTTCGCATGGACAGTGATACGTGCCTTTTTCGCGAGTTCGCACATTCAGTGATATTTATGTTTCAAAGAAAATATGTAAAAAAACAAGGTTTAAAAAAATAAAATAAACATGATAAAGTCAATATCTGATTTTGTATATGTTTACTATTATTCATATTGTATTTAATTATATATATTTTCTTACAATGAGACTAATATTTGTTACTACTATTCAAAGTATATTATCTTTTATACATATGTACTTGCATTACCTTTTCTCCATTACTGTCTTACCTATCTGTGACTGATCAGGATAGAGTACGAATTATTTTCACGGGTAAACTAGTCATTTCATATTCTCCAAATCCACTGTTTCAACAATAAGTCTTGAATGAATTAGAGAAAACTGAGAGGGTGTACTAATTTTTACTTCCGGCATTGTATCTTAGTAGTTCGGGTGCTGGAGTCGCGATATTGTTGACTTCATCTGGTCGCTCCCGAGCAAATTAATTTTGCCGCTGTTTTTGTTCGAAATTAAGTAATTTTGGTATTATGTAGCTTTCACATGTTTGGTACACAAAACAGCAAAATTATTTATTAAATAAAAATCGAAATCGTTCCAGACCCGAGCGCGAATAGTTTTCATTATTTTAAAATTTTGGGAAAAGGCAAGCTTTTCGTTCATCGTCGTTCTGCTGATGCACCGACAGTCCACCGGTTTGCATCAGAATATGTCGAATCGTCATCAGCAAAGTCACCCTACCACTCAAATCACGCCGCTGTATCACATAACATCTGCAAAATCAACCGCGGCTGCCATGCATAGTTCTCTTCTGTGACGAGCTGCTTACCAGAACAGACGCTTTCATAGCTTAGTTCCGTTATCTTTCCATTCTCCTTCGAGTAGGGTCTGGGCTTACTCTAGCTACCTCTTCTCGTCCTTCTGTAAATCCGCACCATGTATTTCCAATGACGAAACAAACCTATTTGGTTTCTCGTTAAAAATCTGAACGCTGTCATTCCATTTCAAGCCCGCAGTGCTTTCAATTCCTGACTATACCTAAAGTGGGGTGTACACTAGCCCTCCAAAAGGCAACACCATGAAGGACCAAAGTTATCACAGCCGAATTCATTTGGGAGGTAACACGTTGTAAATCGGTCACATAATTGAAAATACAGTCCGATATGAAGTGATAAAGATGAAGAAATCAGTACTGACTGTTGATGCAATTGCTGTCTATAGCCGCTGCGACACTCCTCGGCATTGAATCAAAGAGGCTGTGGACGTGTTTCTGCTTCCACATTTTGAGAAAGTTGATAAGATGTTCTGTTCCGGGCTTACTCGTGAAGTGACCGCACGTCGAACCATTCTGTCAGATGGACTCCAGATCTGACAATTTACTGCTGTTAAAGCCTATAGACGCAGCAACGACAGTAATACGACACATACAAATATGAAGATTATAAAATATTTATTGATATTATTCTGAAGGGCTTACAGGTGTATGATACTGCTGTTGTCTGTTCCATTAACTTTGTATGACCGTGACTCTTCTTTCTGTAGTTTTTTTTACATTCATTTTTATTATTGAGTTTAGAAGCACTAGGCAAGATTTAATAGCATGTTAGTCGTTTACGATTACTGTAAAAACATCGGTATGATATTGCGCCTCTAGGAGGAACTGTCACCTGTATTGCGCTGCCGTCCCTGACCTTTCCTCTGTTTCCTGCCCTTCTACAACTGATCGTGCAGAGCAAGCAATCCATTCCTTACGGAATGTGTTATTCCCGTCATTCCTATCCGATGAAAACGTTTTGTTCAGATTTTACCGTGACTATTACTGATAGTGATTGAAACAATGTTTCAGTTGCCAGTCACTTTTAATTTAATTTTATTTTATTTTCCGTCCACAACGCCTTTCGGAGATTTAAATCTCCATCTTCAGGTGTATTTTGTGTGTGTGTGCTAATGTGATATCTGTGGGTTGTCATGAATACAGGATGACCTTCTCATGATACAGAAAAGAACATGTGACTATTGGAGACGATGCCATAGGTTATCCTAAAGACATTACAAGGCACATTAGCACATAACAATAAAAAAATCCACCTGAAGATGGAGTTTTAAATCGGTGAAACACGCGGTGGAACGAAAATACACCTGACTTTTAACAGAAAACCTAATGTTTATATATATATCCAAACTGAAAGATCCGTTCAAAGAATTTTCGCAGAGTGCATTCTTTACGTTTTACTTGCTTAACACAAAACAATTGTATGGCTATATCAAATCCAGGGAGCCATAAATTGTTCACTGACAGCTACCTCATGGAAAATGAAAGCTTCTTCATTATTAAAAACGTTTGCTTTTTTTAAAGAGGGCGATTATGTTTACTTCGTCGATCTCTCACTTTCACTGAATACCTGTACTGGACGATTTTTCTTCTTTCAACTCTCTGCATGTTGTTTAATGTGAAAAATGCCGTGTTGCACCGTGGTTCGGAATCCACCCTAGACTGTATGTCCCCCTACGACTGACAGAAAGTCAGTTAAGAGGTTGGTGGAAGGCATAGGCATATTACGTCTAACAGGACCATGCTTAGCAAAGTATTTTGGTGTTTAATCTTCGGATGGTGACTACTTTATTTTCCATGAAAAGATTTCAGGCAAACCTTACATCACGTTACGTGCGTCATTGCTAGTCCATCACTAAAGTGAATTTTCTGAGGGTTTTAGGGAGTAACGAACGCGAATTTCTGTTTGCCATTTTGGAGGTTCGGAAATTGAGGGTCTAGGTTTCAGCGCTTCGTGAGGCTACGTAGACCGTACTTTTCCGAATCGATGTTTTCCGCACTTGGCTGTTTACCTCAAAGATGTCCATCGTTAGACTTGTAGTATAGTTTACAATTGTTACTCTGTAGGTAGATGCTTTATTCGTGTCAATTTGCCATAGAAGCTTCGTAATGATGCAAAGTTTATAAATTTGTAGTACCATTTCTTATTGTTAAAAAACTTCTATGGCGAATTATAACGACTTTACCGTCTACATACAAAATGACAGGAATTGTGTACCGCTGGACTGACGATCTTCAGCATTGACCGAAATTAATTACTTGTTGTAAATAATTTGTTATCTGCGACTGGATTTGTAATAAAGAAACTGAGCTAACCTAATTAAGAATTGAGGTGTCTCAGCCATCCTTTACACTTTGTTGGAGTCAGAGTATTTATTCCTACATACAGGTGAAACGTATTTAAATGAAACAAATATTAATCTCGAAGTACATCCAATAAATAATGGCTCCTTTCTGGTTACTAACATCCCAGTAATCAAACAAAAAATTATCTTACAAGAATGGTACGAATACAGTTCATATCGTCGAATTGGGGAACTATAGTACCGGGAGAAATTGTAATTGTGATAGAGATACAAATTTCCCTGGAACAAGAGCTCAGCGGAGTAGATAGTGCCGTTAAAGACCAAAAGGACGACAGCGGGATACAGGAGGAACAGTAAACATTTTAGGAAGGTGATAGTACAGACCAATGGCAATAAAATGGCATATGTGTCAAATTTTTATAGAGTACGGAGGTGCAGCTGATAATATGTGACCCAAATAAACTTCAAGCAAATGCAAATGATAACACAGACATGAAACTGAAGAAGGGGCATTGAATTAAAATTTGTGCCATGGCTGGGGAGTCGAACCCATGTCTTCTGCTTATTAGACAGGCGCTGTATCACGAAGCCACCATGACTTTATGAACAATGTCTTAAGGCTCGTCTCCCTCCACAACAGAAACTTCGATTCTGCCTCAAGTTCCCCTATGTAATTCATTATCTCTGCTTCAGTTTCATACATCTGTTATATATTGAGATAAAATATGGCGCTGGACAATGATTTATTATTTGATAGCAAATGATAACGTCCAAAGCTTCTCTTGATAATAACACGTGTACCACTTCCGAGGTCGCCTTTGCGTTCTTTTATGAGAGCTGTGCTATTCATAATCCGAACGATCATTGGCTCTCAATCAAACCCACAGACGAAAATTCAAATGGGTCACGTCCGGGTATCTTGCTGACCAAGATAAGTGCCCATATCTCTCGATCAGTCTTTAGGCGAATGATAGCTTTAGATCGTGTGTCATCTGACGACGAATGTACAGAAGCCCCGTTATGCTAGAAGAACAAAAAACATTCTTGCAGCCGAAGGAATCTCTTCCAATATCGCGAGAAGGTCATTTTCAACAAACTTTAGGTACTGGGCTCTTGTAGGACGATGCAGTAATAGAACAGGCCTAGAGCAACTGATTGGCTTTCAAATCATACATCGCAGTAAGCGAAGCGTTCTTAAAAAAGTGTCGCCACAATGGCATGTGGGTTTTCTTGGGACCTATTACGTGCGAAAATGTTCAAATGTTTCTACAGTTATGGGACCAAACTGCAGTGGTCACGACTCCCTTAGACATACGAAATACTTAATCGAACTTCTTATGCTAATGACAAGACTCACACCTATACCCGAGGGACGACTTGAACCTCCGACGGAAAGCAGACGCGCACCCCCGCAGCAAGGGGCCTTAGAGCGCACCTCCCTCGTGGGCCTATGATTTATGAATGTTCTTTATGCCGTCAACAGTAAGAGTGCCTTCATCAATGAAGAGTATTTGACGATTTTTAAGTATACAGTGACAAAATTCCAATCTTATAAAATGCATCTTCACCTGTTTTATTAAATCCTTAAATTCGACTAGTTTCGGTCCAGAACGATCATCATAGATGGAATGGTATTAAAACAGGTTAGTCAACAGTATTAAATAAAATAAATCTGGCTGAAAACAGCAGGAGCCATTTTCACTAAAATTACAAACGTCATGCTTGATTATCCTAGCAGTCAAACAAACATAAAATAGGAGAATGGACTGTGGGCCGCGCGGGAGTAGCAGCGTTACAGATCGCGCGGCCTCCCGAGTCGGAGGTTCGAATCCTCCCTCGGGTATGGATGTGTGTGTTGTCCTTAGGTTGGTTTAACGTAGTTCAAGTAGTTTGTAAGACTAGAGACTGATGAGCAACGTACTTTGGTCCCATTTAATTACAAACATTTGGACTGTGAATATTAAGGAGTGCACTGGCATTAGCAAAGTGTACTCCATATTCACAGTCCGTTCTCCTATTTTATGTTTGTTTGACTGCTAGGATAATCTAGTATGACGTTTATAATTTTAGTTAAAATGACTCCTGCTGTTTTAAGACATTCATTTTATCTACATCTTGAATAAATAAATAAATACCCGGCAAACGCCGGATTTTCAGCTATTACTCGATAAGTACGCCCGTAGCAACAAGTGTCGCAACACATGAAGCTAAAATGCAAGCCGCGGCGGAGCGGCCGATCGCATTGAGGTGCTATGCTACGATGCCCGAGGCCGTTCCCCGTCGGGGGGGGGGGGGGGTTCGAATCCCCCCTCGGGCATGGATGTTTGTGCTGCCTTTAATATAAGTTACTTCATAAGAAGTTTGTAAGTTTAGGGACTGATGACCACTCAGTTAAGTGCCATAAGCTTAACAAACATTTTTGAATATATCGAAGATGCATTGAACTAGGCTGTATTTCTGTACTCACAAGGGAAGTACTTGGGCTCGAACAAACACATATACACCAATATCGTATGAGAGATAATGTAAAGATCCCTTATTGCACTAGTGATACTCCCGCATCTGCAAAACTCAGCAGTCGTCCGTTAGAGGCCTCTGCCTGTGCCTTGTCACATTGCACTTTGACCTGTCCGTTCGCCAGTAGGGCCTCCGAAGTTGCGTTTTGTGACGTTATTTGTGTGGTGAAGCGTCAGATGGGGCGGCGATTGGTTCACAAATGTTCAAATGTTTGTTAAGCTTATGGGACTTAACTACGGGGTCATCAGTCCCTAAACTTACAAACTACTTATGAACTACTTACGAACTAGGACGGCACAAATATCCATGCCCGAGGAGGGATTCGAACCCCCGACCGTAGTGGCCGTGCAGACCGTGACTGGAGAGCCTCAGTCCTCTCGGCCACCGCGGCCGGCGCGGCGATTGGTAATTAATCCTGCTAATGTATTGCGATTGGTTGAGATGAAATTACGAAGAACCCTTCTTCGTGAAGATGGTATTAGTGTAGAAGATGAATCATTCGCATGCTTTCTCGTATCTGTTATGGTACAGAAATATGAGCATAAGTTAGATACTGTTGTAACACTAACACATAATGATGATATTAGGGATGATAATGACGAGCAACTCAATGCAAGCGGTAGTGCTACGTTAAGTGCGGGAAGAGGCGATGAAAGCTGTGGCAGTGAATACCAACAGTCTTCCGAGAAGAAGGCTAAAGTTGCAACTATCATCACGGCTTTTGGCGACAATGCGCTAAAGAACATGTAAGATGATTATTAGATAAGTTATAGTTAAGATTTCTGCATTGCGTATGGCGTCTACAATTACATCTACAGTGCTATCTACAGCAAGATTGCAGAGTTTTGCATAAAAACGACACCCACGAGCACATTGAGGTGTACGTAGAGATCCTGTAACCAAAAGTTCATACAGATTTGTTTGTTCGAGCCCATGTACTGTCCTTGTCAGTAAAAACTGGCCAGATGTTATATGGCAATTCTATTGAAATTCGTCTGTACTGACACCCCCTAAAATATTTACTTTTCCTGCTGAAATACCCTGCACAGTAGACTCAAATCATGCGATGCCGAGACATTTATACCGGGAATGAAGCAACAGAAATGCAGCAAATGGGTGCAGCAAAACTATGGCCAAAAGAAAAGGCATGTGAAAAAGACAAAATTTGGTGATATCGAATATAATTTGAATCTTGGGAAGTGTCGTTTCGAAAGAATTTGTCGGAGTATGGGCTTGTATGATGGAAGCGAGACTTGGACAATAAATAGTTCAGCTAAGGAAAGAATAGGAACTTTAGGAATGAGGTTCTACAGTAGAATGCTGTAGGTTAGGCTGGCAGGTGGGATGGTAGATGGTAAGGTACTGTATCATGGAAGTGGGATGAAAGAAACAAAATCCTGAAGACTGCCTCTGCCCCTGGAGAGGCGTGAGACGCACTGTTGTGGTTTTCTCCACGCGCACTGCCGCATTGCGCAGCGGACCTCCTCCTATTTGCATGCCGGCCTGAAGGTCAGGACGCCGCCGAGTGCTGACCACTGCTCGTTGTCGTTTGCGTGCGCCGTCGCCTGCTCGCAGAACGAGTTCTGGCTCTCCCGGCGCACGTCCATTGCGCGTGATCTCTCCCAAGGAAGCCGTACTGGTTATTCGTCCATGAACCGACAGCCTCGCGACGCTAAGTAACTCAAACGCAGAAAGGTACGGCTCTGAAACGCATTAGCCCTGGAGCCAAACAACGGACCTTTCATCAGCTTAAGACACTGTCCAACACCGTATAGTGCTGTACTAGATCTGTGAAATGACCAACGACTATGGTTTCACCAGAATAATTGTCACAGGGCGCCTCGGTTGCACAGTGCTAGACAACAAATCCAAAGGTTGCGGGTTCGATCCACGCTAGGTACTAGGATTTGTATCTGTCACTTTCTACTTCTTTCACCTCTGGCAGTATTGCTCATGTGAAAAATACCGAGTAGCACTGTGGTTCGGAACCCACGTTAAACTGTAGATCACTGGGGTAAGTTAGTTCGAAGGTCGGAGGAAGGCAACTGCATACCACCTCCAAACAGGACCATGCCTAGTAAAGCACTGATGTTTTCAAACCAATCTTCGGATTGTTGACTGCTTTACCTTTGTTATCTTACTACACGGTCAAAGATTTTATGTTGAATTTCGAGGAAACACAACCGTTGAAGAAACCCGAAAGGAGCGTCCTATCACCGGCGCTGTTCAACATCTACAGTAACGACCAGGCAATACCAACTACGTGCAAAAGTTTCACATATGCCCACAATATTGCTTTGACAGTAAATACAGATGATTTTTAAGAAGCAGAACAGTTTTCTATATCAGCTCTAGGTACCTTTTCTGATTATTACAGGAAGAACTATTTGAAGCCGAACCCACAGAAAAATCAGGTCTGTACTTTTGACCTTCGAAACCGGCAGACCGCGTTGGAGTAGCCGAGCGGTCTAAGGCGCCTCGCTGCGGAGTGCGCGGTTGCTCGCGCTCGGAGGTTCGAGTCCTCCCTGGGTCATGGGTGTGCATGTTGTACTTAGGTTAGTTTACCCTAGTTTAAGTTGTTTGTAAGCTACCGACTTATGACCACGCAGTTTGGTCCGATAGATTTACAAACATTTGAACATTTCTTTGAAACCGACAGACATGAATGAAACTGAATGTTATTTGGGAAGGCACTGAACTGGAGCATAGTTTTACTTCCAAATACCTTGGAGTTACCTACAAATCAAATCCTTCTAAACCTATTGAACCAAGCTGCTATGGTCATCAATCCCCGGACTTACAAACTTCTTAACCCTTCATAGGACAAAACTTTTTTCTGAAAATTTGAGAGGTAATATTTGTATTGCATCCCATTTGACTTCTGTAGGCATGTAATATACTCAGAATTTCTTTACGTTCATTTAACTGGGAAGTAAGAAGGAAGAAATAGGTGGCTAATGTACAGACCACTATTCATTCTGCACTACCCATTCTGGGTGGGGCTTAGACAACCGTGGATGGTGGTGCTCATTTAAAAAACCAAATCCTTATATCTGGAATAGATAACTAAAAATGGCATTTGGAATACAAAGAAGATACAATTTATTAACTAATTTACTGAATTACAAAAGCTGAACACATTACAATAGTCAAACAATAAAACATTACTAAACACTCTGAAATAACACAAATTTCAGTGGCAAATTTGTTGTTTCTAATGAAACCGGTGATAACAAGGAAATCAAAGAGCAAGTATACTGTTTCAACTTATGGCAGATGGGCACTATATCGACCACCATCCTATAAAGGATTAAAGAAACTTACACCAAGGACAACTCACCCACTCACTCACACACACACACACATACACACACACACACACACACACACACACACACATACACACACACACACACACACTCGTGTCCGAAGGAGGACTCGAACCTGCAGCGGGACCGGCTGCTCAATCCGAAGCATGATGCCTTAGACCACGTAGCTACTCCCGCGTTGCGAGTTACTTTATTATATAGACCGTTAACTTATCGAAGGCACTGTCTTAGCACTAAACAGAAGATGGCAGCTTGAAACAACATAATCCGGAAGCTCATTAGTAATAATTGGGGTGCCCAACTCCAGGTAGTCCGTACTTATGCAATAGCCTCTTGTTTTTCTGATGAAATCTAGCCAAATGAGACAAGTTGAAGTTGCTCTTAATAAAACTACAAGACGAATTACAGGATGTCTGAATACGACTGCCTCTGTACTACTTGTCAGGCATTGCTCCCCCCTGAGCCGCGGTGAAGTGGCCGAGTGCTCTAAGGCGCATTGCTGCGGTGCGCGCGGTAGTTCACCGTCGGAGGTTAGAATCCTCCCCTAGTATGGGTATGTGTGTTGACCTTAGTGTGAGTTACTTTAAGTAGTTAGTAACTAGTAAGTCTAGGGACTGATGACCATAGCAGTTTGGTACAATAGGTCTGAAAACATTTGAACGTTTTGCTCCCCCCTCAAAAACTAGTCACAAATGCTGAAAGAAAGAAAGTGGAAAAAATTAACTACATCCACAGCACGGACATACTCCTCCAAGATCTAGATTGAAATCGAGAGCGAGCTTTGTACGGTCAACATCTCCACTTAAAACATCCGCGAACAGAATAGAACCGCGGGCTGTCAAAATTGACCATCTCCCGACAGGGGCAATACCAGCAGAATGCCTGCCATCCGGACTGTTAGCATGACTTGTAGAATCTACACAATATCAAAATGCTGCAGTTCGCCGGACGAAATGAGGTCCTATTGATATTAGGAAGTATCTTGTGACGTCACTCAGTGTAATGTGCGGACTAACGTATAGAACTATAGGTGGCAGGTTAGTGTCACAAAAAGGTCTAATAAAACTGCCTCACGTTCTCATAAGAAAATAATGACGCTGCTCTACAGTGCGTAGTTTTAAGTGTCTGAAGCTAAGGAAGTGCAAGCTACATCGTGTGGAGGGCATTTCCTCCGGCTACGCTGTTGTTGCCTATGCGCAGGTAATGTGACTTGCGTCATATCGGAGATAAATGTTTTCCTCACTGGAAAAGTTTACTGCCAGGAATGACGCATTCCATACCAGAACTTCTTCACTGTTAGTTTTCATACTGTTGAGTTAAGTTGGCGAAAATTTTATTATGTCTAACTGTATAATCCATATTTTTTATATTTGTACTGTAATTTTATACAGTAACTAAAATTTTCTGGTTAAAGCATTCTTAGCTTTGTATTGAATATATTTTATTTGAAACTGTAATCTCTAAATAGGTGAATGTACAAGATGTAGTGTAGTGTTCTTAATAAGTATTCTACTTATGTCATAAATAATAATATATAACTTGGCGATGCTTCTGATATATGTATATATGAAAAAATGAATTCCCATTTCCCTCGGTCACGTCAATCTTGAGAACGGCTCGACCGATTTGGCTGATCTTATTCTGTTGTGTTCGTAATTCTCAGGTCAAGGTTACCAAGAAATAATTTTTTAAAATTTTATTTTTTATTTAATTAATTAATTTAATTATTTTTGAAAATACACAGGAAAATCGGGTAATTTGAGAAAAATTTTAAATGTGTTGTTCAATATGTCGATACGTTTCTGTTGCATACAAATCTAGCGTATTGTTCCGATCTTCATGAAATGTTTCACACTTGACTCTCTAAACAAGGGGGTCACTACATAAAATTTTGTATGATGCATGGCGAAGGGTACTTTACTTACGGTATTTGACAAAATCCATGGATTTGCTCCGATCGTGATGAAGTTTTGCACACTTGATATTTAAACCAAGACGAATGCCATTATCCACGTAAAATTTCATTCCTCGCATGGCGGAGGGCATTTTACGCAACGGAATTCGACAAACTGTACGTTTTTATGCCAACCTTGGTGAAATTACATTACTGAATCAAATACCGAACTTATCGAGGTGGTGTTCCTAAGCATTGCTCAAAATTACATAAATCATCTTTGGTTGGCCGAGCGTGTTATATTGGCTGAAAAAAAATGTTGATGTTTACGAACTGAATTTTCAGATTCAAAATAAGATATCTGGCGAACTGACGACATACAAATCGATTTCATTCTGTTACTGACCAGGATGATGAAAAAACTATTCAACGGAATTTCCTAAATTCGCTGTATTTCCCAGGGTAATCGGCTTAAGATTTACTTCAATGTTTACATAATACACTGATGAACGTTCAGAGGGACCTACCACAAAACTCGAAAAGTTCTTGACTGATTTGCTTCAAATTCTTACAAGATACTCTACTGAACTTCTAGAAGGAAATGCACAAAGAGAGGCAAAGGAGGAGGTCGACAGAGTGAGGCGAAAGGAAGGGGGTAGGAGAGGGACACAAAGAGGTAGGAGGAGTTTGTGGACAGAGAGATGGGGAAGGAGGAGATTTGCAGAGTTAGATAAAGAGGGGATGAGAAGATGGGCAGAGAAAGGAGGCAAGGACTTTAAGAAATAATCGTAATTACAATACATATTTAGCATTTGCGGGTTTGGTAGTAAATAATTACATAACGGAAAGTTAGCTTCTGCCGTGGCCTAATTTATTTAAAACGTAACGATATATTTTTCAATTATACTATTTGGGCATCACACCCAGACACAAAAATTTAGTGTTAATGCTTCACTGATCTCGTGCTGTGGATACAAATTATTTATTCTTTTTGTAAGCATAAAACTTATGACTGCCTGTGAGAAATATGAATCTTGGCACTTCCAACAAAGACTATGAGGAGAAGGCGAGAAATAAATTATCTTCATTTTAGTAAAAGTGACTCTCGTATTGATTTTGTATATTCTTAAACCTTGAGCTCCTAACCTTGGTTGATATAGTACAATATTATTCAAAATGAAATATGCAAATAATTTCGCGCAATGACGTGCTTCCTGGTAGATATAATGATATTTGTGGAGGCGCGTCAGACCGTGATGCACTGCCAAGAGGATGGTTGGATAGGTGAACTTCGTAAAAACAAAAGAACAAAAACAAGGTCGCGGTAGGTAAAAGAAGGGGTCTTCCAACAAAGGTGTTAATGGACGAGGCAAAGAGAACAGCGCCTTCCTTACACATGACGTGGTTGCAACACGGAATCAGGTGACTGCTGGGAAACCAACAGTTTGGTAGTTTTCAAGAAATGCCACAACATTACACAGGTGACCAAAATTAAATTAAATAAAAAAAATTAAAGAAGAAACACATAAATTTTACAAGCTTACCTTTATTTTGCAGCAAAAATATAAAAATAGGTTAATAGTAAAGCAGAGACAATGTAAGGAATACAGAACGGAAACAAATGCAGCATGCGAACGGTGGTTCTTCGATTATTCCTACTTAATAGATTTGACAACACATACTACGAACAACTAGTCAATGTGCGCAGTATGGGGTGTGATCACCTCTGGTAGCTATACAGGCCTCACAAATGACGGGGAATACATCGAATGATGTCGTATGTCGTCAATCTCATGTTGAGGCAATAACGTCTGTTTTTCCTGGAGGGCTGCTCGCAAGTCTTGTAGAGTGGATGCTCACGCGATGAAAGCCGTCTCTCTGCTGCTTTCCATAAAATCTCTATGGTATTGAAATCGGGAGAGCGAGCAGGCCATACGACGCGTGAAATATTCTGAGAAACCATCAACCGCCCGTGCTGTATGATGTCGAGCGTTATCGTCCAAAAATATGAAGTCTGGGCCTCCAGCAAATCTCAACAACCGCACATGAGGTTACCGAGATTTTTCGATACCTGGCCGCAGCTAAACCTTGCTAATTCACCGGTACAATTTCATGAAGAGGAATTCGGGTCGTCAACGTAATCCCTCCGCACCTCATTTGGGATACCACTCGATATCGGTTTCTCACCACAATTTTTAGACCTCGAAATCGTGTTTTAAGTTTCAGATACGAAACTGTCTAGAATCAGTCTCCAGACTAAGTCGGGACTCATTTGTGAAAAGTCCACTGTCCCACTGTTCAACAGTACAGGTGGCACGTTCACGAATCCGCTCAAGACGTTCCCTTCTGTGAAGACGCATGCAGCACGTCTCCGACAGTAAGGATTAAAGAGTGGCAGCATTGAAGTGTCACTTTTTGACCAAAGAGGTTGCATTGAGTAGTAATAGTGAGTAGCGACAGAGAGAGAGTGGGAGTGTGTGGAAGTGGACGGACGGAGTTACGTGCTGGTTAAGAGCTATAGACTGCGAGAGTATTGTCGTAAGCCGTCGTGATTCTTAATAATTCTGATTTTGTATTTTTTTGTAATGTTAATAAGGTAACGATAATAATAATAATCTTAACTTGCAAATTTGTTTTTTAATTCAAGACAGCTTTATTGTCCACCTTTTGTTTAAAGATCGTATTGTCCCCAAGTTATATTAGGCTGTAACTTTTAAACGGTAGAATAGGTACAAGTTTCAACTTTATTTATATTTCATCATTAATTTGCTGCAAGAAGCTGCTGTCTTCGGCCGCTGTCTTCGGATAATAGGTGAGTGATTTTTGTTAGAAGAATCGTAAGCAACTAGTTTATCAGGTAGCTACCAATATTTGTTGCCAATCGTGGAAAGTACTCAAAATACCAAATTAATTACACCTCTTGAGTATTGTTCAGTTTTGTTATGTCATTCATATTCAATTGTAGAAGTCGTAACTAACTTGCTCATCAGGTAATTACCGGTATTACATGTCTATGGTGTAACGTGCCTTTTCATACAGATACCAATTACACCACTTGTTGACAACACAATCATTGGTTTGTTAATAAAGTTAGATCAGAAGGTGTCGGTACACACAATAATTGTTATTAAGCTCGCAACCGAATCTATACTTAGTCAGTTTTGGCATTTAACAAACTAAACTTCGATCTGTACTGTAAATAATTAGTCAATTACACAATTATCGACATAGACGTTAACACACTAGGATAGATTGAACAAGTTTATCGACTTTGATGTTTATACGCTATGATAGATTGTAGGCTACAATTTCCTTTCATCGTTATCAACTACTGTTATAGATTGTCATTCTACGAATAGATGTCATGTTCAGTCTGTGTAGTAGTGATATAAACTTTATTCTTTAATTAATTAACAGACACATAATTGTCAACTTTAGTGTTTATATTGTGTCATACCATTACGTCATTCCGCTGCAATGAGTCATTGTTTGAGATTGTCTATCACTCCACCCAAGATCGCATTTAATTTTGGATATGAAATTTGGGTCAAACATTGATCAGCATTTAAGTAATGAATAAATTGTCTGTCTGATTTAACGAATCATAACTTGAGCTACAACCGGACTTCTCATGCATTGTTTAACCAAACTCGTCTCTGGATAGTTCAGCGCATTAACAGGGCTATACTCATTTGCAATCAGTCGATACCAGGTTGATTAATTATAATATTGACTCTTACTTGATGTTCAGACATTCAGGTAAGTTTTTACATTCACAGTGCTGTACTAATCTAGATAGGTACTGTTACATCAGCACACAAAGGTTGCCAGTGGCGTAACTATGGGGGAGGGGGGGGGGTGAGGGGGATAGAACCCCCCCCCCCCCCCCAGAACCCCACTCCCAAAAACAAAAAATCGTATTGCAGCAATCTGGTAAAGGTAAAGATTGAAAACTTGGGGTGTTTTACCTAATCTTTCATTGGATAGGAGTGAATTAGTTTCTTCAATGGGAGTGGTAGATGGTAGTTCGTCTGGAAACTAACTAAAATTTTGCTCGTCAAGCAGATCTATTCCCCCCTCCCCCCCCCCCCCCCAAATCCAAGTCCTAGTTACGCCACTGAAGCTTGCACACTCACACACGCTAGTTTTAATGTCCATCCCAACCATAAACATTATACTTTATTATATTATATTTAATCATATAAGTTTCAGGGTCATTTTGCAGATGATACTGGGAGCTCAGATGCGAGCAGTGTTGTCATATCCTCAGAACAAACAGAAGTTCTTCCGATTTCTTTTAATTAACCCGGAAAATACGATTTTTTAGCGAATCTTTCGAAATTTTTCAAACTTCTTTCGCCCAAACTTTATGCTGCTACGTAACACATACCATATCAGTTCGATCCAGTAGCCAAGACAGAATTTGGTTCCGGGAGGGTGGGGGAAGGGGGTGGAAGGGCTGAGTATCTTCGCTCTCCAAGCAGCGACTGCGGAAAGATGCAATGCACATTACATTTGTATAACAATATAGTAAGCTCTCGTTTCCCCCCGCGTGCGCCACTGGTTTGATCACAGCGAAACATTGCATTAGCATTGACTCCCGCTGTGCTACTAAGGTATTGTTTGGGTGCAAGAATCGGCAAAGCCAAGAAAATCACTGTGTCATCGTGCAATACAATCTGTGAGACAACCTTGGCACCATGGAAAAACAATAAAGATCAAAGTGATTATAATAGTCTTTCCTTTCACTCCCTGAGTTCTGAAATAAATCGTCGAGTCTCTCTCTTTTTAAACCTTTCTGACCTCGTGTCCAATATATTGGACACCGAATTTTTATTAATTTTACAATACTACACGATTTCGCTTTAATTTCAGACCCAGTGGCCTGTTTATTGGATATCTGTCGCTTTCAGTTTCGTGTTTCTTGCTGCCGTCTGCCACCAGAATGGCGTGCTATAATGGAAAACAGTGAACAGTGAACACGGGGGACCCGTTGCGGATTGCGTCAGACATGATATCAGCGGTTGAAATTATTTCATGTATCAATTTATGAATTTTGCAGAAATTTCCTTTGCGATATGTTGTTGTTGTAGTCTTCAGTCCGGAGACTGGTTTGATGCATGTCTCTCCACCCTACTCTATCCTGAGCAAGCCTCTTCAGCTCCTCATAAGAACGGCAACCTACATCCATTTGAATTTGCTTACTACATTAATCTCTTGGTCTCCCTCTGCGATTTTTACCCCACACACTTCCCTCCAACGTTAAATTCACAACTCCTTGACGTCTAACAATGTATCCTACCAATCGATCCCTTCTTTTAGTCAAGGTATGCGAGAAGTTCCTTTCCTTCCCAATTCTGTTCAGTACCTCCACATTAGTTACGCGATCCACCCACCTTATCTTCAGCATTCTTCTGGAACACCACATTTCAAAAGCCTCTATCCTCTTCTTGTCCGCACTGTTTATCGTCCATGTTTCACTCCCATACAGGGCAACACTCCACACAAATGCCTTCAGAAAAAACTTCCTTATGATTTAATTATTATCTCTTTGACTAGTAACATAGAAGCTACTTAATTATTTTACGAGCTGATTATACACACTCCATTATCACAACATTGCCCCTCTTCCACTTCCAAATTAATGTGAGCTTACTCATTTTATTTCTTGTGCAATTGTTTTCCGAGAATAATTGTTTAAAATATAAAAAGTGTAAGAATAAGTCACAGATAAATAAATCAATAGGCTTTATTTTTAAAAAAATTATTCCCCCCCCCCTCCAGAACCAAATCCTGGCTGCACCACTGGTTAGCAGAATGAGGAATAAGGTGTTTTTCGTGTATTCTGCATTGTCCAGTGTTGTGTTAACGATAATCAGAGGTATGTAACCGTTGTGGAATCGGCTTCACATCTATTCTTGTCTGTATAATCGCAATGCTTTCGCTAGTAGAGAAACAGAGAAATTATTGAAGCAGGAGGTTTTATTTTTTTCCTATCTGTCGGTAAATATCTCTACGTGACAGTTACTGTCGGAGAGACGAGGAGCAATATATCACTTCCTATTAATCTAGTCGTCTATGAATCTGTTTCCCTTGTGAGAGAATGACAAGCAATTCTCGTGCACACTGCAGTTTGATATAATCTGCAAGACAATGAGCTATAAAGCTACCACATTGTTCATTTAAGTGGCTGAGATTAAAGTTTTAGTTCGTTTTCTACGTGCAGAGATTTCTGAGAATGGCTTTGGTGCGTGATCCCTATACAGCGACCAGTAGTAATTCTGCGTTTATACCGCGAAATACGAAAGAAAGAAAAAACCTCCCCATTTGCATGCTGCCTATGACGTTTTATGCCACTTCTTTTTTTTTATACTTCTTTTGCTACGTTAACTTGTGGAAGTTATTACCTGTCCATTGTGTAAATGTGCTCTCTAAGCCACGCGTTTGATGATGAATGGTGCTGTTTTCATGACATATGAAACAGAGCAATAACAGCTAGCAGTTCCGTTATAGCAGTTGACATTTAAGAGCCTGAACACAGCTCGAAGTGAACTGAACGAGTTGTGAAAACCAGTTAGTTGAAAGAAATCGTACTTTAAACTAAGGTATAGTTCAGTTAAATAAATACTAAACTAGAAATGTTAAAAAAGGAACAGCCTCCAGTTGCAGGGGTGCATATTTATTAAAAACCGATTTCAGGAAACTATGGCTCTTGTTTAGATTTCTGTACAGGAAACAGTCAAGAATAACAGTCAAGTACAAATATTACAGAAAATTCGATGTAGAATCGCAGAATTAAAGGGAGAGGTACAGTGTATATAAAGCTTTCTTGAAAAGTGATTAAGTTTGAAATATTAATACGCTATTCTGCTGTATTATGATGCAGAAAGAATATACAAAGAATTAAGTTTCCTTAAATATTGGGCTATTATAAAATGGAATCTTTTGAAAGACTGCGGAACCTAGGAACACAGCTGCACAATTTCTTTCTAATTAGGTCTTAAAATATCACCTGGACAGGTGTAAATAAAAAGTACAATTCCCTCCAGTTAAATTCACGTCTGTAAACCGTCACCCTATCAACTGAGTCAAGCAAGGGGGAAGATGTGAAACGCGTCTCATTGTAATAATTCTACCTTTCTGGAGTTATTATATTTCACCCGTTTCTACATGCCCTAATAATGAATTTAAAAGAAATAAATTTAATAATACGATGAGTTAAATATTAATGAATCTCCAAAACTGTTGTATTGCTTCTATCTGATGAAGTAAAAACGAAGCTCTACAGATCTCTATATTTGGAAAGAATAGAACTTTTGACCCAAGGAATGCGAAATACTCTGTTCTTAGGGCTCTAAATGATTCGGGCCGAGCAGTATTCTTCTGTCTTATTATACATCTCTAATTAGGAGCTTCGATCCAACCCTGCTTTTCAAATATACGGTTCTCGGATCTAATCATTGTTACAAGTAGTCTTGATGGCAAGCCGGCTTGTTGCTTACCTATTTGATTTCATTGCTATTTTCAGACTTAAGATGGACGAAAGGCTGCTGTGGTTCCATTAACGAAAAAGCTCACTGCACAAGAGAGAGGGCACCTGTTCTCTAACGGTTCTGAACATGAGTCAAACAACAGCACCGCCAGTGCGTCAAAATGTGTGATTGTTCACTGGTTTAGGCGCCTGTCGTAGTCAACTTAATGGAAATAGCGACAGAATTTTTGCTACAAGATTAAACCGACACCCTGACCCATTGTTCTCCTGAGTCAGTATTTCCACAGTCTAACATACACAGTCACGACACTCCTACAGATTTTTGTTATACACTACGACAGCAGCGCTCCAAGCGGTCGGAAAGCTTTATCGTTGTTGTTGTTGTGGACTTCAGTCCGGAGACTGGTTTGATGCAGCTCTCCACAATACTCTATCCTGAGCAAGCCTCTTCATCTCCACATAAGAACGGCAACCTACATCTGTCTGAATCTGCTTACTGTATCCATCTCTTGGTCTTCCTCTGCGATTTTTACCCCATACACTTCCCTCCAACGCTAAATTCACAATTCATTGGTGTCTAAGAATGTGTCCTACCAATCTATCCCTTCTTTTAGTCAAGGTATGCCAGAAATTTCTTTTCTCCCCAATTCTGTTCAGTATCTCCTCATTAGTTACGCGATCCACCCACCTAATCTTCAGCATTCATCTGTAGCACCATATTTCAAAAGCCTCAATCCTCTTCCTATCTGCACTGTTTATCGTCCATGTCACACTCCCATACAAGGCAACACTCCATACAAATGCATTCAGAAAGGACCTCCTTAGGCTTAAATCAATATTCCATGTTAACAAATCTCTCTTTTTCAAGAACGCTTTTCTACCCATTGCCATTCTGCATTTTACATCCTCTGTACTGCGACAATCATTTGTTATTTTACTGCCCAAGTAACAAAACTCATCTACCTCCTTTATTGCTTCGTTTCCCAATCTAATTCCTTCAGCATCACCTGATTTTCTTAGACTGCACTCCATTACCCTAGTTTTGCTCTTGTTAATGTTCATCTTATATGCACCTTTCAGCACACTGTACATTCCGTTCAATTGCTCTTCCAGGTCCGTTGCTGTATCTAACAGAATTACTATGTCGTCGGCAAAACGCAATGTTTTTAATTCTTCACCCTGAACTTTAATTCGTTCTCCAAATTTCTCCTTGCTTTCCTTTATAGCTTGCTCAATGTACAAATTGAATAACAATGGAGAAAGACTACAACCTGTCTTACTCCACTTCCAACCACTGCATCCCTTTCATGCCCTTCAACTCTGCGATATTGAATGCGTACGAACAGAATCGTTTATATTAATTTAACTTACTTTTTTACGTTAGGGAAAGTATGTAATGCCATAAACAGCTACACATTTGACTTTCTTAGATACTCCCTTACAAGGTACGAAACGGTACATTACAGGGCAGTTTATTTACAATTATCTTGTGACCTATAGGCTTTTACTGAATAATTTCATTTTCTATTAAAAAAAAATAAGGGGGCTAGGAAACACCAGAAGATCTGCCCTTTGGCATAAAGACGTAGCTCTTCTACTGAAGAACGATAACCTTTACTCATTACAGTTCCAGTAAAATCAATGAGAGTAGGGTGGTGTTGCACAAGTCTGAAGTGCGCGCCACGTACTTTCGCCGCGCGCCGCCATGCAAGCACGGTGCGGTGTTCTTACGTCAGCTAAGAGCGCCCTCTGCTGCAATCCCGCTTGTGGCCACCACTGAACTGGATCGGTCACTTGGGATTAGGACAGGCACTAGGACTCATCAGTAGGCAGGCCATTACCTAGTTCAACTACGTATTAGCATTCTGCAGTCATGAAACTTGTAAAAGGTAAGTATTATACTCTGTCTCTTCGAAACATATCTTGTACTAATCTAGCTCAGTGTTTCTAGTTTCTGGTCACCTCAGGCTCTGTACCTGCACACGCGTGCATCCTATTTCCCTGTGCTGGTCTCTCTTTACTCGGCCACCGACACCCAGGACAACCGGCGGAAACGAGACACAAAAGTGGCGACGAGGATTGGATACAAAAGGTGGAACGTAGGAAACGTATATAGAATGCGGTAACTACGGTATTTAACGAACTAAATCAGCCACCACAGTTGTACCTGAAGAAAAAAAACCTCGCAGACGTGCCAATAAAACTGTTTTCCAACAAAGAAGATTCCAATTTCACAATTGTTGTTACAGCTGAACCACAAACGGCAAGAATAATAAAAAATATATTTCTTAAGCTAATGTAATTAGACTCAAAGGAATATGCATGTATAAGAAAGACCAGTGAAGTGTAAAAATGTGCGAATTATTAGACTCCACATCGAATTGATAAGCGTTAAAAAAAGGCTTCTCATTGTAAGAACAGAAAAAAAGGCTTCTCCTTATAAGAACAGACCATAATATAAATATATGGTTCTCCTATGTTTATATTCTACTTACTTTCAGCAGAATAAGCTGCAAATATAAACATATTCGGAAGTATTTATTCATGATGAGTTCTTTATACCACTGAATCAGTTAAATTTGCCTGTTTTTTACATTAATTTCCTTATTATGCATGTCTCTTGATGTTTTGCTAATGCTTATAATGCAAAAAGTATAGTAACTGTTTCGATAATTATGTACAAAAATAATTATAATCAAACATCACTACCTCGGCATCGGCGTCTTGCCGACCACTAGGAGCGCTAGTGTCGTTTCAGCTGTCAGTTGGTAACAACTTTCACAGCAGTGAGTGTCGCGACTGTTCATGTGTAGTGGTCTGTGTATCTAAGACACTCCGAAGTACCATGGGCTGTGTACGCAAAGCAATGTTGAAACAGTGAAGTCATCTGTTAAGCTGTCTAGAAGGTGATGTGCAAGGAATGAAGCAACTGCCCTTGGAGTTTCCGATCGATGTGTGAGAAGAATTCTGAGGAGTGACCTCGGGATGCACACGTCGAAGGACCAGGCGAGGGAGATCCGAGATCACCTTGGGTCTCTTCTTAGCAAAGAGACAGTTGAATGATAACGACACAGATGAGAAAAGAGCGTTATACAAAGATTTCAGACGCGTTTCAGCTGCTCATTGTGGGCATTAAATTAAATGGTGCAGTTGAAAAACCGTGCTTGGACCGGGAATCGAACTTTGATCTTCCGCTTACTAGGTAGATGTTCTACACACTTTTCTTCCCTTTTTTACCCTTTGTTTTGTTCTTCTTGCAGGTCAGTTTTTTGCGGGCGTGGAATCGTGTCTATTCTTTGTTGATCGATGAGTTTTTGGCTTATTTGTTTTTAATTTTCTTTAATTACAAAAGGTAATTACTAAGCCACGGTGGATATCACAGCGTCAGTAACTACCTTGAAACGCTTTCAGAAAGACACATATTGTACCGTAGTGTATCTTAGCCACCAGTCTCGTTTACTCGTGCCCATAGTTAGCCGATTCCCGAGCTTGGTGTGCATGCGCAGTGAAATTTGAGTTTCAAAAATAGTCAAACATTTGTAAACATAAGGGACATAACTGTTTAGGTCATCGCTCCTACGCTTACAAACTACTTAAGGGGACCTAGACGTGAACGGGTTGCATTTACATACCTTGCTTTCGGTGCACGTGCACCAAATTCCATAAATTCCATGGTGATCGACAAAACAGCGATGAAACCTATTGATAGGTCAAATAGCGTCTACGTCTATGGCAAGGTGCCCTCCACGACGCACCATGCGGTGGGTACGGAGAAAAAAAAAACACCTTCTCGAAGGGGGGAAAAAACCCCACAGAAATCTGCCTGATTTGATGATCAGTCAAACCAAACATGTCATGTCTTTCATCAGCTATGATAGAGAGTGCATACAACCAGCAAATGAAATAATCTCTGAGATCAACAAAGGAACAGTCGGAGATATGAAATATCCCGGTGGTTTCAAACTGCGTGCCGAAACCGGGATTCGTATCTGAAACCTTTGCCTTTCAATGGCAAGCGCTGTACCGACTATTTTTCAATGTTTAGGGAATTAATATTTAATTATTACTTGCAAGAAGTCTAAGAAATTGACTCCTGTAGGATTCTTTTTTTCCTTTTACTTTTTTATTTTTATTTATTTATTTTAAATAGTGCTCTACCGACTTTTATCCCACTTCAGGCCAGTAATCACTTTAACCAATTTTTAAAAGATATTTGTAGGCTTTTTTAGAAGCGTACCCACTCACCCAATTTTTTCTTAATAAGAATTGAAAGAAAGAAAGAAAGAAAGAAAGAAAACAGGTATACAATTATTAGAAGAGGCGAGGCTACCAAATTAGCTACCCCGGCACGGTCCGTCCTCACAGCTTTAGGAGGCGAGGTACTGACAGAAGTAAAAAATATTACAAGAAAAACCACAAGAACTGATGTAAACAACAGGGGCTACCGTTTGTTGCCGTAGCAATATCACATTGTTTCCTCCTTCTGCTCGAAGTCGATAGTCTTCGAGACTATGGCGTCATGTTTATAAACTGCAGCCAATCGCATCTTTCAAACAGCTGCACTGCACTTTAGCAGATCAGTAAACATATAGCCAGTATTAATTATGAAAAACATTGAGCAATGAATGATGATGAAGATTCACGGCCATCGAATCACATTAGCCACACGCTGTCACGTTCACCTGTGCCACCGCAACGGCAAATTGTAGTTTCGTTGCGATTTAATGCACTAGTACTATTTTAAATCTCTAACGCAGACTTTTTCCAAGAAGTTAAAAAAATTCCTTAGCTGACATCCAAATATTTACCACGATCTGCAAGTAGTTTCTCTTCGAGACGTTTCACTAGATAAATACGTGACACAACTGCGTCGCAATCTTTAGATAATGTCACAGCCGTGTTAAATTCAGATAAGGATATTACACAAATCAGATAACGATCAGCAAGCTAAAAAATGCGATCGGCCTATCATTGTCTCCTATCTGCACATCATTCTCTAGAACTATCTCGTCCCGTGCCGTAATGCCTTCGTCAAGTTATCGATGTGACGCTTACGAAATAAAGTAGAGCCCTGATAGAAACTGAAAAATAAAAAATGCGTATGTATTTCATCACGTTATTCGAAGGTTATTGCAGAAATCTACTGAACATCAGTTTCATGTAATGAGGTAATAACTTTAGGATCGAGCCCATGTTGCTCTCGATAGTGGACAGTAGCCATTCTTTCCTACGCTATTGAACCTATTAGTAGGTTTATTTGCACGTACAGTACTGACAAGATATAACGATATGCCTCTGCGGAGAGGATAGTTCGATATGTTTTTCTCGCATCAGCACATAGTGTTATTATAATTCCCAAGCAAAACTAAATGTTAACGGACCGCAGAGCTATACGGGGTGAATCTAAATTTCCGCACTCGGGCTTCGCAGCGCGATTCCTCACATGCTAAATATATATATATATATATATATATATATATATATATATATATATATATATATATATGTCTCTCACAAAATTTCGTCCTGTGTTTCAGAATTACACTACTACAGCAAAAAACATCTAGGGAATGTTGGAGGTGTCTTAAGGAACAAAGTGAGCACAGAAACCCATGCCCGGAAACGTCATCCAATGACGCTACAGAGCGTCGAAGATGCTGGAGAGGGCCGGCCGCAGTGGCCGAGCGATCTGCGGCGCGCCGGTACAGGCTGCGCGGCCGCTAAGGTCGAGGGTTCGATGTTTTTGTCGTCTGTAGTATAAGGTAGTTCGTAATAAGTTTGTAAGTTTAGGGACTGATAACCCCACAGTCAAGTCCTTTAAGCCTAACATTTGAACATTTTGCTGGAGGGGATGTCTAGCGGCAGGAACTGGTGTCTTAATTGGACTCTATGTAGCGTCGTTCATCACAATCAGATCAGGAAAGTAAAACATATTTGAAGTTTTAAGTGTATTTCATGCTTGGAAAGAACGGCGAAGTGCAGGAAAGAACTTATAGATACCGCTGCGGGCCTTCGTGTCAGGCGCGGCGAAGTGCATTGAAGCGCTATGCTATGATGCGCGAGGCCGTTCCCCATCGGGGGTTCGAATCCCCCCTCGGGCTTGGATGCTTGTGCTGTCTTTAGTATAATTTAGTTCATAAGTAATTTGTAAGTTTAGGGACTGATGTTCCCGCAGTTAAGTCCCATAAGCTTTACAAACATTTGAACATTTGTTCGTGTGATGTTCGGGGCAGCGATCTGGTTATTATACTTTGAAAATACTACTTACTCTTTGACTTTTCAAATTCACCATATTTCTGAAAATCGTTTTCTTGGTTGCTATGTTCTACGAAATATGACTCAACGCAATGAATAAGAAACTGATACAATCCTCGCCGTGTGGAATCCATATATTTACATACTGATACCACAGTCTAACGTATATGTACAACTGCTATAGAAGCTTAAGTCTCAAGCTTGGAGCGACAATAGCGCATCTAACGGAAAGAGAGCCAACCGAAACAATAATAATTGTTTTCAGTGATGTTTCTACTTCATTAAGAAAAGGCTTATTATATTTTAGCTTTACATGCCTCAGCCCATTGTCCAGAGATATAAATGATGTTGAAATAAATGTTGTAAATGGCGAATATAACTGATTTATGATTTAAGCTATAGCATATTCATGAAGATATGCCTATTTATAATACGTTACGCAAACATATTAAAATACAAAAACTACTGACACATTTTCATGCGGTTTTCTCAGGAAATTTGTGCTAATTTAAAATTGCTACACCAGGAAGATGACGTGCTACAGACACGAAATTTAGCCGACAGGAAGAAGATGCTGTGATATGCAAGTGATTAGCTTTCCAGAGCATTCACACACCGTTGGCGCCGGTGGCGACACCTACAACGTGCTGACATGAGGAAAGTTTCCAACTGATTTCTCATACACAAACAGCAGTTTACTGGCGTTGCCTGGTGAAACGTTATTCTGATACCTCATGTAAGGAGGAGAAATGTGTAACATCGCGTTTCCGACTTTGATAAAAGTCGGATTGTAGCCTATTGCGATTGCGGTTTATCGTATCGCGACATTGTTGCTCGAGTTGGTGGCGATCCAATGACTGTTAGCAGAATATGGGATCGGTGGGTTCAAGAGGGCAATAAGGAACGCCGTGCTGGATCCCAAATGCCTCGTATCACTAGCAGTCGAGATGACAGGCATCTTATCCGCATGGCTGTAACGGATCGTGCAGCCACGTCTCGATCCCTGAATCAACAGACGGGGACATTTGCAAGACAACTACCATCAACGCGAACAGTTCGACGACGCTTGCAGCAGCATGGACTGTCAGCTCGGAGACCATGGCTGCGGTTACACTTGACGCTGCATCACAGAGAGGAGGGCCTACGATTGTGTTCGCAACGACTAACCTGGGTGCACGAATGGCAAAACGTCATTTTTTCGGATGAATCCAGGTTCTGTTTACAGCATCATGATGGTCGCATCCGTGTTTGGCGACATCGCGGTGAACGCACGTTGGAAGCGTGTATTCGTCATCGCCATACTGGCGTATCACCCGGCGTGATGGTATGGGGTGCCATTGGTTACACGTCTCGGTCACCTCTAGTTCGCATCAACGGCACTTTGAACAGTGGCCGTTACATTTCAGATGCTTTACGACCCGTGGCTCTACCTTTCATTCGATCCCTGCGAAACCCTACATTTCAGCAGGACAATGCACGACCGCATGTTACAGCTCCTGTACGGGCCTTTCTGGACACGGAAAATGTTCGACTGCTGCCCTGATCTGCACATTCTCCAGATCTCTCACCAATTGAAAAAGTCTGGTCAATGGTGGCCGAGTAACTGGCTCGTTACAATACACCAGTCACTACTCTTGATGAACTGTGGTATCGTGTTGAAGCTGCATGGGCATCTGTACCTGTACACGCCATTCAAGCTCTGTTTGAAAAAATCAAATCAAATCTTTGTAAAGCTTATGGGACTTAACTACGGGGTCATCAGTCCCTAAACTTACAAACTACTTATGTACTAATATTCATAGAATATATGACTTCAGCTGCTATTGGGCAAAGCTGAAAATGTGTACCCAGCCGGGATTCGAACCCGGGTCTCCTGCTTTCTAGGCAGTTGCGCTGACCCCTACACCACTGGGGACACAGTGATCACCGCACCTGCAAGGACTACCCATGCACGCCTCCCGTCAGATACAACACATTTTCAGCTTTGCCCAATAGCAGCTGAAGTCATATATTCTATGAATATTAAATAATAACAGCTGCAGGATCAGAATGTGACGTCTGTTCTTTCCGAACAGACGCCACATGTATATATATAATATGTCGGTGACGGGCAATGATCCTATCGTTAGTGGGGAGGGGTGGGCAAGTTTGAAGCCCTTACTCTTACGGGAATTAGTTAAACTACGATTTTGAGTACTATGGGCAGGGCGAAGCTGAGAATTTGTATCTGACGGGAGGCGTGCATGGGTAGTCCTTGCAGGTGCGGTGATCACTGTGTCCCCAGTGGTGTAGGGGTCAGCGCAACTGCCTAGAAAGCAGGAGACCCGGGTTCGAATCCCGGCTGGGTACACATTTTCAGCTTTGCCCAATAGCAGCTGAAGTCATATATTCTATGAATATTAAATAATAACAGCTGCAGGATCAGAATGTGACGTCTGTTCTTTCCGAACAGACGCCAAATGTATATACTTATGTACTACTTACGAACTTGGACGGCACAAATATCCATGCCCGAGGGGGGGATTCGAACCGCCGACCGTAGTGACCGTGAAGACCGTGACTGAAGCGCCTCAGTCACCTCGGCCACCGCGGCCGGCAAGCTCTGTTTGACTCAATGTATCAAGGTCGTTATTACGGCCAGAGGTGGTGCGTGAAAATGTAATAACATGTCAGTTCTAGCATAATATATTTGTTCAATGAATACCCGTTCATCATCTGCATTTCTTCTTGGTGTAGCAATTTTAATGGCCTGTAGTGTACACACACACACACACACACACACACACACACACACACACACAAGCTTTCGTCTTCCACCGTACGAAATCTTTTGCAGACAGTCAGACAGTATACTTCCTATTGTTTTGAAAGTCAGGTGTGTAAAATTTAACCAAGGTCATAATAAAACTGTAGTTTGGTGTTCGTTATAAAGTAACCTCCGCTCCTTTCACCGTAACAGTTATTATGTAGACAGTAGCCTTATTCATGTTTTGAAGTAAAGTGTGCAAAACTTCATCAATATCGGAATAAGATACTGTAGATTTCGCCGTCGTCGGTACCGTAAGTAAAATACCCTGTGCCATATACCACCCGAAAATTTATGGAGACAGTGATCTTTCTCGTTTCATCGCAGTCGGATGAACGATATTGCAGCGCATAAAATACGAATCTAATCAGAGATGACGACGGCCGTACAAAATCAGGAGTTTGAATTTTTTAGAGCACCTACCGGGTAAACAAGTATGAATATAAAGAATCCAGAAGCTTACTGTATAACGCACACCGAATTTCATTAAAATCTGTCTAGCGCTTTAGGGCTCTAGTGACATACGAATGTACAGAATGAAACTTTCACTCTGCAGCGGAGTGTGCTCTGATATGAAACTTCCTGGCAGATTAAAATAGTGTGCCGGAACCGGGACTCTAACCTGGGATCTTTGCCTTTCGCGGGCAAGCGCACTACCGACTGTGCTATCCCGACACGACTCACGATGCCGCCTCACAACTCTACTTCCGCCAGTACCTCGCCTCCTACTTTCCAAACTTCACAGTTCTCCTGCGAAACTTGCAAGACAAGCACTCCTGGAAGAAAGGATATGGTGGAGACAAGGCTTAGCCACAGCCTAAGGGATGTTTTCGGAATGAAACTTCTCATTCTGCAGCGGCGTGTGTGCTGATTTGAAGCTTCCTGGCCGATTAAAATTGTGTGCCGGAACCGGGATTCGAACCTGGGACCTTTGCCTTTCGCGGGCAAGTGCTCTACCGACTGAGCTATCCCGACACGACTTACTATGCCGCCTCACAACGCTAGTTCCGCCAGTACCTCGTCTCCTACTTCAATTTGTCAGGAAGTTTCATAAATGTACAGAAGTTTGAATGGGTAAAAGTTTCTGCGTTGTTCCGTACAACTTTTCTAAGTTTCTATTTACTCGAACTTCAAGGAATTGTCCACCTGTTATTGAGTTTTGCACTTATCAACACAGTCAGGGATTAATTTTTATTAATAAGGAGATTTAGATGAAAAACATAATTTGAGTGTGAGGTAAATAAATAAAGAATTAATAAACTTTGTTTCCATGTCGATATGGATGAGATCCGAGGAGAGACCGACGGAGGGGCGCTAACTCAGACGATGCTGTGGAATGGCCGAGCGCTCTAAGGCGCCTTGCTGCAGAGCTTGCGGTTGGTCTCCATCTTGAACTTCTCTCTCGGGAATGGGTGTAGTTTGTATGTAAGCCTAGGGACTGATAACCACAGTAACTAACCCTTTCATTCCTAGTGTTGTTCCTCAACAACGTATTAAAACGTTATTTATACCGTATTTTGTATATCAATCCATAAAGTCGCATTCTTTTTGATGAGCAACATGTTTCTAGTACGAAATTTTGCCGTTTTGGTACGGCGTGTAGCTACTTCTGAGACATTAATCTCTCCGTGTTGGAGGTGGTGTTGTTATGTTGCCGTCTGTACGTGGCTGAGAATGTGAGCGTGAGTGTGGTTCATGTTATTTTATTTCAGCAATAAATTGTCTTTGGTGCTGTGGCGAAGATTATGCAAGCATTAACTATTACGCGCTTCCCTTTGAGTTTTTTTTTTCTTTTAAGTCACAGGGCGACATGTTCGGAGTGTAGGGCGGATGCTCAAGAGGCTCCTACTTGAGCAATACACTGTGTCACCCTGGACAGGTGTGGAGCAGAATCACCCCCTCCGCGAGCAGCCCAGGCCGTTTGCTGTTGATCGACTTGCGTAGGCTACGGAGTGTCACTGTTAATTCCCAGTGTTGTTCATGGACAACAACGTATTAAAACTTTATTTTTTGTATCATTTTTAAAGTCGCATGGCTGTTGATGAACAACATGCTTCTAGTACAACTTTTGCCGCTTGGTACGACGTGTAGGCACTTCTGAGGCATTAATTTATCCGTTTTGGAGGTTGTGTTACGTTGCTGCCTATAGGTGGCTGTGAGTGTGTGCGTGATTGTGGTTCATGTTATTTTATTTTCAGCAGTGAACTGTCTTTGTCTTTGGTGCTGTAGCGAAGATAATGCTGGAATTATCGATCTGACAGTGTTATCTATCAACATAATAACATCCCAAGTAATAAAATACCTGTGATGTGCATGAAACACATGACGTAAGAAAACAGTAGTTTCGATAGAAAATTTTAAAAGATATTTTGATGTTTAGTGCACTGTATTAATACAGAAAACACTGAATTTTAACTTTTCCAAAGCTGAATTCATAATGTGGGACTGATAGGGTTAAGTTCCATAGATACACAAGCATTTTGAAGTTACTCAAACCTAAAATGAAGTACTTCTTAACTACAGGTTGAAAGACATCTGTAATCGGGGCACCGAGTGAGGTGGTGCAGTGGTAACACAATTGACTCGTATTCGGGAGGTCGGTGGTTCAAATCTACCTCCGGCAATCCAGAGTTAGGTTTTCCGTGATTTCCCTAAATCACTCCAGGCAAATGCCGGGATGGTACCTTTCAAAGGGCACGACCGATTTCCTCCCAAATCCTTCCTCGAAAGTCCGAACTTAAGCTCCATCTCTGATGACCACGCTGTCGACGGAACGTTAAGCCCTAAGCTTCCTTCCTTCCTTCTTTGTAATTGGGACTAACCTAAGTCTCTCGAAGATGTCGAGAAAACATTGGTAAGTGCTTGGGAACTGCGATATTTTTCTATGTCGGTAGCCTAAAGTTTATTGGAGCTATTTTTTCCCAATAGAGAACATAATGTGGCACTCGATAATGCTTTAACTGCTCAAGATATTTTAAGAGTGTTGCTCGTGACAGAAGAACATTTGTGGTATGAATGGGTCAGCTGAGAGTATCGATTCGGCTGTCGCCTTTGTTCTGTGGCGTAATGGCAATGCGGCCTTTGACATCATATTATGTTCGCAAACACGTTTTAAATAGCAAAATATACAAACTATTGTTCACACGGCAGCCACTACGCAGGTCGATCGGCTAATGGATTAGCTAGTGCCTTTTGAATAACACCGTCCTGAGCTATTTTCAGCAGAATTTTAGTCTACTGTGTTTGACGTGATGCTTCATTCCCCCCCCGGCTTTGTTCTTGATAAAAAAGTTCGCAGGTGTACTGCCGGAGCCATATATCAAAGTGGAACAATATTTTCCCCAGACGTCCTGATTCCACCATCTGGTCCACTGATAAATTTCATCAAGTGCATGTGAAATTAGATTAGATTAATACTTGTTACTTAGATCAAGAATACGACATTTCATAATGATATGGAATGTGCCAGCATAATAAAACGCTTCTTTACATGTATTTACATGACATTCAGTGTTTGTAATTGTTTAATTTTTCGTTGCTTATATATGTGAAAAAATTAATATACTAAACAGAGGGAGTTGTAATTCAGAAATTCTTTAAATTTCTATTTAAATATTCGTTATGTGTCAGACTTCTGATGCTATTTAGAGAGTGATCAAAGACTTTTGTGGCAGCTCTGTGCCAAAGATTTAACCTTACTGCTAGTATTGTAAGTATTACTTTTGAATTGGTTTGGGACATTGATAATAAATATCGCAGTTAATATATACCGGGTGTTACATTTAGCCTGACAGATCGAGATAATGCAAAAATTCCGTATCGTACACAAAAATGTCGTAGACGCAAAATGAATATCTCGAAGAGGGACATCTACCTGACCTGAAATCAGACCAGCACCCCAACCCCTTGATGGAGGAGGAAGGAACAACGTGGAAATCTGCAATTGGAACTTCCATTTTACTGCAAATTCGAATTCATAGCCAAAAATTCCTACTATTTGATCGCGACATCGTTTTCCAGTCATCGTAGATGACGCTGTATTCGAAAAAATAAAATAAGGAATAAATAAATTAAAAAATAATAAAATAAAAAAAAAGTTGTTTCCGATTACTCTCGAACACTACTGTAACATTTCTTGGAGTAACTGGCATATGTCCACTAATTAAAGGGATCGATTGGTGGTACACAATGAGACATGAAGCAATCGTCAATTTAGCATTGGCTGGAATAACTACTTTGCATAACATGCAAACGTGGAGTCTACACAATCCTCGCCATGTAGTAGCAACACATTTTCAGTAACGATTTTCCGTAACTGTGTGGGCGGGTTTGCTCGATGATTGCATTATTGAGCTTTACGTTTTACCAGCACGTTTCACTGGTAAATATTACGTAACGTTTCTAGAGGAAACGTTGCTACCAACGTTGTTATAAGACATTCCGTTAGGCATACGTTCCTGGACGATGGTGCTCCATTTTTATTTCTGCCGCTAATGAACGAAATATAAGAACGTGCGCGAACTTACGCAGATGATTTTCTACGCTGCTAATACCATAAGACAAATATGCATGTGTCTGAATGAGTGCAAGAACTGTGTTCGCTGTCATGAAGTATGTGTAGGATCGAGTAGTATTGTGTATGATGAAACAAAGTAATTTGACATAAAATGCATCTTTAAAAACATCGGATGTTTATTTAAAAAAAATGTTCAAATGTTTGTAAAGCTTATGGGACTTAACTACGGGGTCATCAGTCCTAAACTTACAAACTACTTATGAACTACTTACGAACTAGGACGGCACAAATATCCATGCTCGAGGGGGGATTCGAACCCCCGACCGTAGTGGCCGTGCAGACTGTGACTGAAGCGCCTCAGTCTCCTCGGCCACCGCGGCCGGCGATGTTTATTAAAAACCTTATAAATCAACCAGTTTCGGTCGATGGATCATCTTCATAGATAGAAAGTTGTTACAACTGAATGGTAAAATGCATGAAATAAAATACGTCTAGTTGAGACAAACAGGATTCAGTATTACTAAAAATATTAAAAATACAGTGATCATGTTAGAAAACCTATCAGTCAACACAACATAAAAGGTAAGCTGGTCTATTGACCGAAACTGGTTGATTTATAAGGTTTTTAATAAACAGCCGATTGTTTTAAAGATGGATTATATGAAATATATGACGGCTGTTGACACTCGTCTTAACAAAGCATTCAAAGTAATTTGGATTTCATTTTCGTTAGTTTTGTATAAAAGGAAAATAAACTGAAATTCATTTAGAAACGATTGTGTTGTAAGAAGATGAAGAGGTTGATTGTAAGTAATGCACAAAACTAGGTATCTGGTCATATAGCCTTTATTTACTACAACGACATTCATAATGGAACTGTAACAGAGAAAAGTCTGGTTGTACTTTATTGCTTTTGAAAAATGAAATACACATTCGTGATAACCCAGTGGCTGTTGAAATTGCTTGTTTGAGCAGCACCTAGCCGCCGCGCCGCGTCGTTGTACACGTCCGATGTTTACATTTCTCGTCGCGTTGTGCATTCGCGCGCCCTCTCTCGCACCCCCGGCGCGTGCTGGCAACGTGGATAGGCCATGCGGTTACAGGGATCTCTCGTGTATCGGTTTTTATATTTAGCAATTGCAAAGTATTGCCGTTTTTTCCGTTTATTGTTATTTTCACGCAGACTGGGTCGGCAGGCTGGCAGCAGCATCAGGCGCTATTTTTTGAGCCGAGCGTACATACAAATTACAATTAAGACTTGAAAAGCATGTAACGAGGGTAAAAACAATGAGAAATGAAAAACATGGCACGAAGAGAACATTGATGAATAAAAAACAGGACACTGGGGACAATAGTTCAGGAATAAAACACATGAACAAGGCGATTGAAACAAACACACAGACAGTTAAAAACAGTATGTGTCACGGCGGCGGTAAAATCACATTGAGAACAGTCACTGGACACACGAAGAAGTAACACGACGACACTGGTGAAGAAGAGAGGTTGTTGTTCGATGCACTGTAAAGGTTCACACGGAGACACTGGCGCACTGAACACTAGACGACACTTTATCTAAAATTCGTCTCTGTGGCTCCCGCAGGGGGATGGGAGGAGAAGGTTGGGAAGCTACATAATGTTCAAATGTTGGTATAGATTATGGGACTTAACTACGTGGTCATCAGTCCGTAAACTTACAAACTACTTATGAACTAGCCAACACTAAGGACGGCACGAATATCCATGCCCGAGGGGGGATTCGAACCCCCGACGGTAGTGGCCGTGACTGCCGCGCCTCAGTCCTCTCGGCCACCGCGGCCGGCGATTAGGAAGTGCGAAGGAGGTTGGTGAGAGAGAGAGAGAGGAGAGGAAAGTCGGGGGTTCTCGAGTCTGCAGGGTGTGGAAGGGGAGTAGGCAAGCTGGGGGGGGGGGGGGGAAGAGGAGGGGATGGGAAGAGAGAACGCTGATGCTACGGGGATAGGATCAGGGTTGACAGGAGGCGTAAATTTCGGGACGAAGGGTGTCATCCGGTAGGAGATACTCTGCAAATCACATTTAAGTGCCTGGCAGAGGGTTCATTAACCACTTTCATAACTTTTCTCTACCGTTCCATTCTCTAATAGCGCGCGGGAAGAAAGAACACCTAAATCGTTCCGTTTTCGAACTGATTTCTCTTATTTTATTGGGATGGTCATGTCTCCCTAAGTAGGTGGGTGCTAGCAAAATACTTTCGCATTCAGAACTAAAAGTCGGTGATTGAAACTTCGCAAACAGATCACGCCGCAATGAAAAACGTCTTTCTTTTAATGATTTCCAACCCAATTCTTGCAACATTTCCGTGACGCTTTGCCCCCCGTAACCTGATAAAACAAAACGAGCTGCCCTTCTCTGAACCTTCTCAATGTCTTCCGTCAGTCCCACCTGCTGAGGGTCCCAGAAGGGGCAACAGTACTCCAGGAGAGGACGCACAAGTGTGATGTAGGCAGTCTCTTTGGTGGAGCTGGTGCATCTTCGAAGCGTTCAGCCGATGAAACGTAACCTTTGGTTCGCCTTCCCCACAATATTTTCTATGTGTTCTCTCCAGTCAAAGTTGTTCGTAGTTGGAACTCATAGGTATTTGGTAGAATCTGCGACCTTAAGGTTTGACTGATTTATCGCGTAATTAAAGTTCAGCGGATATCTTTTAGTGGTCATATGTATTACTTCACACTTTATTTAGTGTCAATTGCCAATTTTCGCGCCATGCAGAATTTTTGTCTAAATCGCTCTGCAGGACATGTAGCGTGTGAAGGTGGGCCGCGGTGGAGTAACCGAGCGGTCTAAGGCGTCTCGCAGCGGAGGTTCGAGTCCTCCCTGGGGCATGGGTGTGTGTGTGTGTGTGTGTTTCTCTTTAGGTTAGTTTACCTAGGTTTAAGTAGTTTGTAAGCTACGGACTGATGACCACTCAGTTTAGTCCGATAGATTAACAAACATTTGACTTTTTTTTTGTGAAGGTGGAGAGATGGAGGAATACGTTGGTGTAGGCGTGGCAGAGGCCCAGGGTTGGTTAGGATAGGGTTAACAAGGGGGTTGAGGGAATATGTGGCGTCTGTTCCGAAAGAACAGACGTCACTACAGTTGTTATTATTTAATATTCACAGAATATATGACATCAACTGCGATTGGGCAAAGCTGAAAATATGTACCCAGCCGGAATTCGAACTCGGGTCTCCTGCTTTCTAGGCAGTTGCGCTGACCCCCACAACCACTGGGGACACAGTGATCACTGCACCTGCAAGGACTACCTATGCACGCCTCCCGTCAGATAGAAATGCGGATGACGGATTCGGAGGTGTTTGTTGGAGGTGAGGAAAGGGAATGAGTTCACATAGGATCCGCGTGGGAGAGGGGAGTCATTGCCGGGTTCGCTAGTGTAATATGAAATGAAATAGTAACAGTCAATTACTAATAAGAACAAAACGACAGTTAATAAAGGAGCCGGAATACCAAAGGGTGAAACAAAAACGCTGCGAACTTAGGCACGAAGCTAATACGTTTGGTAAGTGCGTAAGGAGAGTAAGTAGTGGGTTAGGCGGTAGTTACGTAAACACAGGTTGGGCGGGCTGTCGGCTGTCGGCCGTGCGATAGCGGCGGAAGGTTAAGGCGGCGCTTAGAGTGCGGCTCGTGGCCTCCTAGGCGGCGGGCCGTGACCGCCAGCAGCGGTGCAGGGCCGCCACCGCCACCAGCCACATCGCGATGCCAGCCGCGTGCTCTGCGCCTACCTGCTGCTGCTGCCGGCGCGGCCGCTGCCCTTCCGTGGTCTCTCTGTCTCTCTCTCTCTCTCTCTCTCAGCTGACTAGCTGCGCTCGCTGACGTGCTGCGCGATGCCTAAACGAACACACTTGTTTCCCATATTCATTCGTACACAGCCACCCTACGTATCAAACAAGCCCGTAAGGTAATGAAGGGGAACTATGCAGATAAGTTTACGCAGCTTTTCTCTGTTGGCAACACTGAACAACAGGTTAGCAGCTACACTGGACAACACAATTGGGGGATCAATTGGTATATCTAGGTTAAGGTAGGTAAAGGCAGTCAACAATCCCAAGATTGGTTTGAACACCACATAGGAATAGTCTTGTTTGGAGGTGGTATGCCGTTGCCTTTCTCTGACCTTCGAACAGACTTACCCACCCAGTTATAGGGGGACCTACAGTTTAACGTGGGTTCCGAACCACGGTGCTACTCGGTATTTTTCACATTAGCAGCAATGCCAGAGGTGATAGAAGTGGAAAGTGACAGATAAAAATCCTAGGACCTGGCGAGGATCGAACCCGCGACCTCTGGATTTCTAGTCTGCCACTCTACCACTGTGCTACGGAGCCAGGTTATGAAGTATTATATGAGCAGAATGAACAAAACTGGCTCGTCGTCTTTTTAACCGACTTAAAGGAGGAGGTTCTCCTTTCGACTGTAATTTTTTTTAAAATATATTTGTTAGCTCAGAACCTTCGACGGTGTGAACCGATTTTCATGATTTTTTTTTTTTTTTTTTTTTTTTTTTTTTTTTTTTTTTTTTAAATTTGGTCCACTTCTGATAATGGCATCCAGAAAAAAATCAGATAAGTCTTAAAATTGCATTAAGCATGTGCACGACAAATGGACGAATAACACTATCACGCCAACCTTTTTTTATTGGAAGGGATGTACTTAAAGGGTAGTTTGATGTGAGTTTTGTTAGGTTTTGATTATGGGATCAATGAAAAAGTAAAGGAACTCTTCAGTTCTTAGGAGCAAATTAACAATACTCGGCTGAATCTTTTATAGGCTATCCGGATGTTTGAGTCACCTACCGTAACGTCGTAATTGTCAAATAAGTCCCTGCTCAAAACGTTTTTCATGTAAAGCCGCATTTTTTAAAGTATATTTTTGCGCTCTTCGCAAATCTCTTTTTGAATTGTCCTAGAGGTAGTTTTCCTCTGTTGAGATAGGCGTTTCTCTATGACTTCGTTTGTTTCACTTAAACGGCGCGTCTCATATGAGCAGCACGTTTAATACGTCTACGCACATTCAGAAAATTTGTCAGTGTACTTCAGAATCACTAAAATAATAAATAAATAAATAATAAAAACAAAGGTAATTGCATATTCTTCTACAACTTAATAATCAACTTAATTTTCTGCTCATCAAAATTTAGGTACGATGTATCTGTTAACCACTCAAGAAGGTAGGTAAAATCTTTCAAATATAGCTCAACAAATACCTGAAATACCTATGAATAGCAAACAATGATCAAAATATTTTTTAGTGTTCTCCTAAGTAAAATGAAATGAAAAATATTAGACTACTTAAAAGTCAGTCAAGTTATTACGATAATATAATGTAGTTACAAGTATTGCTATTTTTGGAGTCGGTGTCAGCCAAGGAAACACCTTGCAAAAATAATTGGAGAATATTCACACCGAAGTCGGATCAGATATTTCCTTGGCTGACACCGACACCAAAAATAAAAATACTTGTAACTACATTATATTATCGTAATCACTTGACTGACTTTTAAGTAGTCTAATATTTTTCATTTCATTTTACTTAGGAGAACTCTAAAAAAAGGTTTCGATCATTGTTTATTATTCATAGGTATGTGTTGAGTTAGATTTAAAGTGGGTAGATACCTACACATAAATCGTACCCACATGTTGATGAGTAGAAAAAGTAAGTTGATTATTAAGTTGTAGAAAAATACGCAGTTATCTTTTTTTTAGTGCATTTTAGTCTGTTTTGGAATAATTTTCATTTTTGAAGTAGGTTTTTTACTTTTTTAGTGCATATTAATTCGTTTTGAAATAGTTTTTTTAAGTCGGATTTTTGTTATTATATATTGTCGATTCTACAGAGTGGAGAAAACAACATTACGGCAACCGAGATAGAGGTAATAATAGAAAGTTGCTTCAGATAGGGGTTGGTGTCGACTTGTGTTTACCCTACCAAACGAATTCCACAAGCGGCTGGGTTCTGTTAGTGTAGTGAGCAGGTAGTGCAATGCAACAACAACGTGACTTACCCAAAACTGTGGCATGGAGAGCCGTAGGAAGGCTGGAAGCGGGACAGACACAGAGGGAGTTGGCTGCAGCTATTGCAGTGTCTCAAAGTGTAATCTCCAGGATCTGGACTTATGTCAGTATTATTGTCACCCGTTTAACGCGTTTAATATCATTCTGGGTCTTCCTCATAATCTTGTCAATGCATTTTAAAACAAAGGATGAAATAAATATTTTCGAATAGGTGGCGATTTCCATATGAGTGATTATTTCACACGGTAAACAACGGTTAATAATATTAAAATATTTTCCTACAAGAAAACCAGTAAATTTCTTTTCTTAGATGGGTAACGTCCCAGATGCAAGTACATTGTCAGGGATAAATACTTTAGCATTTGAAACACTTTAATAGACATTTTTCACTGATAGATTGTTTAATAAACAAATACCGGTATACCATAATTTAAAGGATAAAGGATGAGATTAAATAAGAAACTAAGAGCAAATTGCTGCGCGTGATACGAACAGGTATTCTGACTAAATAACAAGCACTACTATTTTGAAAATATGTCATTATTTTAAAGATGCAGTTATGCAGGACCGTAAGAGTACATATTCAATATCTGCAAGTGAAACAAGACGGAATGACATCTGCAATCAAGCCTGTCAAAATCTCTTTGCCGTTTTCTACGAATATCTGAAAGGACGTTACCGCGCTCTATTTACGTCAGCGTTGCGTCATGATGACGCTTGAGCTAGAGTGAGAAAAAGGCTACCCGTTCGGGTTCGGTAGCATCAAGGACAGAGGGCAGCTCCGGCCAATATTGTCGAGAGAGACACAACCGTATCCTCTGACATCTGGCGAGAAGAAGGCTACCCAATCCGAACCCGACTGAGGTTACAGAGAAGCGCGGCTTGTTTCTAAACACGATGCAACGCCATTCGCCCTCTGTCCTTGCCTCTCATGCGCGGCACTACCCCAAACGCCGGCGACGTTCTGGTGTCAATGGCAGCCGAAGCACAGGGTAGCATAGGCCCACTACGTCAGATGGGAGGCTTCGAGGGACTGCGGAACCACTCAGGATGCTCTAGGGTCTCCATTACAGGTTCACGGTTGGCAGACGCCGAGGTCATGAGATTCCGCATTCCTTGGCACACCGTATGACGATCCTTCTTCGGGGATGGAGTTTCTGGTCGAGCCGAATCTGCACGGTGTGTCTGGGTGCCCTGAAATACCCACTGACTGCAACGTCTGCCCCTGTGAGATCTGAGTGTCCCACGTTTTTGGCAACTTCATGGTACGACCATGCAGTCCAACGATGCGGCCTCTGTCAAAGCAATAATTTAGTGGCCTGGCCGCCTAATACGTCAGCGCGGCATGGCAGCGATTCATACTGCACGTAAACGCCCTGTCTGACTCAAGGAGGTAGAATACAGGGAGACGCCCTTGTGCTGAAAAAGTGAAGCCTGCCTTCGCCATATTGCTGTGCCTTGGAGACGTGTTCGTATTGTAGAGCTGATGTTTCAGGTCACTTAAAACAGGAATAAAATGTCCGGCGGTTTTGCCGTGATGTAAATTGTGTTATGAGAGTGCAAATTAACCGTTAACAATTACGTTTTCAAGTATATTATGATGAGTATTACTATTTATTCAAGAAAGTATATTGTTTGTAAGTACATACATTGCACTGATTGTCCGTTCAATGCATTAACAGTAAGAGGGTCGACTTAAAGCACAGTTTTAACGGAGAAATAGCATTCCACAACACACCAAGATGGCAGGCAGGCTTCAACTGACGTATGTGCACGACATAGATAACGCCATCTCCATTTATTTTAACCTCCATGGTCTGAGTCACGGCACGGCAGTTGACAGATAACAGCTTCACAACAACGGGGCAGTTACATCACGAATACGCTGTGATAGGTGTTTATGCATGACAGAACCGTGTAAACCAATCATTTACTCACATATAAATGGTACTGGGATGATATTGGACCATTCGTTCTGGGCGCATCACTTTTTGTGTTAAGCAATCTTTCAAATACCTCAAAATGGTATTTCGTTTTGAGATGATAACCAAGGATGTAAATATTAGAAACGATGATTAAGTGTATAAAGTTACCCTCTATTACCCTTCAAGTACCGATAACTTCAATTTACCTCCACTTTCAAAGCATACGCTGATCTTTTATGCTACTTTTCAATAGTAGTGGAAATGGAAATACCAAACATAAGTCGATCTACCTGCTGGCCAAAATTGCTTCCTCAGTTTTATTATCAGAAAATACTTTTTTTTTTTTTTAATTTAGAAGCACACACAATCTCTGCCGTGTGTAATATCTCCTGTCTCCCCTTTCAACTGGCATGGGCATGGGCGTTTCTTTTTGTTGGCTGGATACTGCATCAACATAAAGTGCGCTGTAGACCCTTCTTGACTGCGGCGCTCCAGTCACGGTCTGCACGGCCACTGCGGTTGGGGGTTCGAATCCCCCCGCGGGCATGGATTTTGTGCCGTTCTTAGTCTTAGCTAGTTCATAAGTAGTTTGTAAGCTTAGGGACTGATGACCCCGTAGTTAAGTCCTATAAATTCTACAAACATTTAAACATTTAGACCCTTCTCATGTAGTTCTTTTCTTTTCTTTACTCAGACATTAAAGTGGTACTTAATTCCTGTTCCATTTGTGACGCTTTAACCCCTTTAATCTATAGGCCATAAGCTGGCGGTACTGGGAGAAAGAGGCGGGGCTTGTTTTAACAGCCAATGCTCTACGAGGTGGATGTAAGCTTCAGCTCTCGCATTTTCCGCTCAGGGGCCACGTTTAAGTGCGTGATCTGTACCAGCTTTGACGTAAATGTCAAAAGCGGCGTTTCTACTCGCCCCTCCCTACCGCGGGAGCGCCCATATGCTACATCCCGGGGGGTTCAGAAGAGAAATGAACCTCAACCGCGCATGCGCACTGGAACGCTGCGGCTACTGCCGCCTATATTATGCGACCGCGATATGACTCGTATAAGTGCTGTCTCCGCGACGTAAAACGTTGCTCATGCGATGAAAATACTTTGAATGTGCACGTAAAATGATGTCACAGAAGAATGAAACAAGAACAGTAGTTTATAAACACGTTTTATTTTATTTACTTTTTACCACGACGAGCTTCTTTCCGGAGCTTCACTGAACCACTGAACACAAATACGCGCAACCACTGTATGAAAGTTTTCTTTTTTTCCATTATTTTGCCGTGCCTGAAATTTTACTGAGACAGCCTTTGTTCGTTCTCGCCGGACGTTTGAGGCCTACCTCAAGCCTGTGTGTATGTATGTGTGTGTGTGTTCTGAGCGTAAGTTAGTTTACGTAGTTTGCAAGTCTACGGACTGATGACCATAGCAGTTTGGTCAAACAGGTTTTGAAACATTTGAACAGCTTTTCTTTAAACATTGACAAATAATAATTTTTATATGATGAGACAATTAACTCGAATTGAATCATTATAATTTCAAACATGTTTCCGCTTCAAAATGATGTGCTGCTTTCCAAACAAATAAAATTTCAGATTAAAAAAATGTACGTTTCGAATTTCATTAGCAGTCAGAATTACAATTTTAAGTTTTACATTCGAATGAAACTTATGTAAGGACAAATGAATCGTAATTTTTTGTGAGAGCCCTTTCTTCTCAGAAAATATGAATGATTAACTTAAAAATCTTATCAATTTTATCATTTTTACTTGATCAGCAAATTTATTCCTAAATACAATGGCTGAAATCAGCAATATAATAAATAAAACAGACACGGTGTTAAATGAGAACAAACATCGACGAAAACATAACACAGCGAAGGAGGGAAAAAGAAGAAAAGAAAAGAAACACGGGTCCGACTGTTGTTCAGCCGTATTCGGCAGTCACACACTGAAGCACTGTAGCGAATTCCTGGGCATAAAACATAACACTGGCTAAAACCCCACTACTACTGACGCAGTCGGATCTGTGGGAGGGGGATGACGGGAAGAGGGGGCTGATCTACGAGGAATTGGTGAGTATGTGGGAGGGCCAATATGATAAAAGTTAGTAAGAAGGGCAGATTTCGGGACGGAGGGCGTCATATGGGAGAGGAAGAGTGCGGAAATTGTCCTGGAAAAGGAAAGCCGATACAAATTCATAGAAGATCCACATGTGATATGGAAGGCGAATACTGTAGGCGAGGCGGAGTGATTAGCGTTCTTGGATTTGTAGGGATTTATAGAAGGAGGGGGAGGGGGAGCGGAGTTCCAGGCGGGGTCGGAGCTGCGAAGGACGGGACGCATTATGAGGTAGTGGTGACAGGGTGGTGGGAGGTTTGAGGCTCCATGTCCGGCTGAAGCGGATATTAAGGAGACGGCGTGGGCCTTTTGTTGAACGGGTCTTAGGTGGGGAGTCTAGGAAAGAGATCGATCCAGGGTTGAGGCCATCGCCCTATTAAGCTTACAGACCGCGCAATGCGTATACGGGCTACAATGCGTAGGCGCCAGAGACTTTGTTCAGTGGCAAAGAAGTACAACATTATATTTGTGGCATCGCGGTCGATCCTCGTAAAAATATGAATGTATTACTATGAGCTGTGCTGTGGCGCCGACTATGTAAATTTATTAAACTAAGCGCTGGATTCCATTTTTATCTAAGTGGAAGCCGCTATCTCTATAAATTAAATCGCCTCCAAGAGAATTTTAACGGTTTCTTTCATTACTGAGGCCATAAAGGAGAAATAGGGGCAAAAATTCGACGTTTTCGTACATTATACAGTGCCCCGTGTCAATACAGTGCTATGGTACAGTGAATTTATTGGTTGTGAGAGCAGGGCTACCTGCGCTACTCTGTGTGTCGTCTGCCCGATGTACGAAGGGTGTTCAAATGAAGAGGTACGAGACGACACTGTGGGTATAATTAACCTTCTTTCAAAGGTAATTACCAGCGACCTGAGCAGAACCATCCGACTGTTTAACGAGCCGAAGGATTCGCTGTTCACAGAATTCCTGTGGCTGTGACAAGAGTCAGTGCTCTACTTTGTCCTTCAGTTCGTCGTCCGAGTTGAAGCGTTTCCCTTTGAGATATTTTCACAAACAAACAGTGGAGCACAATAACTCCCTCTAGCCCAATCAAAATGTCAGAAAAAAAGCCTATGCCTTGCAATAGTGAGGTCGAAGATTTTTTTTTTTTAATTCGTTCATATGGTTGGAAAGATTAGATCCAGTTTTTCCAATAAAATGTCTCTTGGAAAATCTTTCCGCAGTAAAAAAACTTCAATATTTTGGACTTTTTCAGTTTTTCCAAAATATCTCCGTTTTTTGTGCTCTACGTTCTTTTTTAAACAGCACAAAAGTTTCTACAAATTTGATTCTTACTATTTTTTTTGTACTCTCAATCCCTAAGGCGCTACAGTACATAAAAAATTGCCAATTTTTAAAAATTTGGGCAAAATGGCAATAAACCTAATTTTTGAACATTGTTATTGTTTGTGTAGTATATTATATATCATGTAATATGGTGGAATTTGCCGCCTCATTTTCAGGGATTCAAATTTTTCTGTATGCAACATGGTCATTCTGGCTACCCACCTATTGTGATTCATATTTCACTAGCGGATGTTTACTATAGGCCATCTCAGCCTTGGTGTGAGTGCACATATACATACACCACAGTGTGACAGGGACAGGAAACTTAACAAGTATTAGCTGCAACACGCAACCTAATTAGGTAGCTAATTTTCTTGTACTGGTATATTAAAAAAGCACGCAGTTAACATTAAAAGTAAGTAGCTTTATTATAATTAAAATGCATAATGAGTTACTAACAAATATTGGCACTTATGGGTGTGTAATACTCGTAATTGTCAGTAGAAAAAAATGGTAAGAATCAGATTTATAGAGAATTTTGTGCTGTTTAGAATAGAACGTAGTCGTAAAACCGGTAGGAGCACAAAAAAGAGATATTTTGGTGAAACTGAAAAAAGTTCGAAATTTTCGAAGTTTTTTGACCGCGGAAAGTTTTTCCAAGAGTCATTTAGTTGGCAGAAGTTGGTTTTCTAGTCTTCCCAAAGATATGAACTAGTTAAAAAATAAAATCTTCTACCGCATCTTTTGCAAGGTATAGCTACTATTTGACTGGACTACTCCTCGAGCACCCGAGGCGGTTTTCTCATGACGAACTTGGCGTAGACTACGGAGTGTCTCACAATATAGGTCACTTTTAATGGTTTTTTCGTGCCCGACGAATTCGATGAGTATCGGGCCTCGGAAGTCGAGAGAGACTGCTGAAGGGACAGCCTTGTATTTTTTAGGGGGAGGTGACGACGCATGCTTCGCGTCTCTAGATGTCACACTACGTTATCCCAAAGTAACATATTGAAATTTCAACCGGTTGGGCTGTTAAGTTGTTTCGTTTCACGGGGCATCTTGTAAACAACAACCTTACGAAGAACGAAATCATCCTTAATGGAACGCAAGGATACTGGGGGAAGGGGGGGGGGGTGAAAAATAGCGTTCATTTTGTGTTTTACAGTATATCCGATTGTTGACGACAGGCATCAACAAATGACAACAAAGCTATGGATTTAAATTCTGCATTTCTAATGTCCAACCTAGGTTTCTCTCGTAGAGCCTTCCGTATCTGCTATTGGAAATATCCGATAGCTTCAAACATTTTCTGAACGTGTGGCAACTAGTGCTACATAAATTTCCGCCATTCTTTGTCTAGATCAGAAGGAGAAACGAAATCAGACAACACATGAGATGAAACTTCCTGGCAGATTGAAATTGTTTGTCGGAACCGAGACTCGAACCTGGGACCTTTGCCTTTCGCGGGAAAGCGCTCTACCACTGAGCTATCCCGACACGACTCACGATGCCGCCTCACAACTTTACTTCCGCCAGTACCTCGCCTCCTACTTTCCAAACTTCACAGGGGTTCTCCTGCGAATCTTGCAAGACTAGCACTCCTGCCCGCGAAAGGCAAAGGTCCCAGTTTAGAGTCCCGGTCCCGAAACACAATTTTAATCTGCCTGGAAGTTTCATATCAACACACACTCTGCTACAGAGTGAATGTTTCATTTCGGAAACATCCCTTAGGCTGTGGCTAAGCCATGTCTCCACCATATCCTTTCTTCCAGGATTGTTAGTCTTGCAAGTTTCGCAGAACTGTGAAGTTTGGAAAGTAGGAGGCGAGGTACTGGCAGAATTGAAGTTGTGGGGCAGCCCTGTGAGTCGTGTCGTGATAGCTCAGTGCTAGAGCGCTTGCCCGCGAAAGGCAAAGGTCCCAGGTTCGAGTCCCGGTTCCGACAAACAATTTCAATCTGCCAGGAAGTATCACATCACCCCATACTCCGCTGCAGAGTGAAAGTTTCATTCTGGAAACACATGTTTAGGCGGTAGGGCGCGTAGGCATGTGCAGCTGTGACTACACGCTTTTGCAACACAGCAGCGGGAAATCCGGCTTCGGTTCAGGTGTCGCTCTCGTCCCGTATCCACTACTGTACTATTGGCGAAGCGCCTGTTCTACGAGGCCGACGCCCACAGGCTGGCGGAACGGAACGCCGATGCTCGTTTGTTCGCGGCCGGAAGCTGGAGCCGGAATACCACGCATGCGCGAGCGGATCTCAGTGCTGGCTTGTGGCAACTAGGGTTCCCATTAGTCCCGATTTTTCCAGGACAGACCCGATTTTTAATAAAAGCCTCCTCGGGGACAGTGAAATGTTCCCGATTTTTGTCTCAGATTGGCTATTCACTGTTCCTTTTTTTCCTAGTTTGTAGGAGGCCACGAACATAATGATTATATATATATATATATATATATATATATATATATATATATATATATATATATATATATATATATTGCTCTTATTCTGAGGGACGCGTACCCCTAAACTTTTTTTCGCCCACAAAGTATCTTTTTTATGATGCTGAGAACTTGGAAAAAAGCCAAAGATTTATTTCAGTGACGTAATTTTTTTTTCATTTTTTCGTGTTGTAATTGCAATATGAACGAAACCAGTGCAGATTTTGGTGGGAAAAGCAATTTCATTGACTGTTTCAAGCGTTTTGAAACTGCAACAACCGTTGTCAACAACTGCATCACTGGCAGCCATTACCACAAGCATGCAGTTTCCTCGTGCGCTAATAGTGGGCGATGGTAGTCAAATGTTCAAATGTTTGTAGAACTTATGGGACCATCAGTCCCTAAGCTTACAAACTACTTATGAACTAGCTAAGACTAAGGACGGCACAAATAACCATGCCCGAGGGGTGATTCGAACCCCCGACCGTAGTGGCCGTGCAGACCGCGACTGGAGCGTCTCAGTCCCCTCGGCCACCGCCGCCGGCTCGATGGTAGTCCTAAACGGATATACGTACGCTCAAATGCCGAGCTACCAATAGGTGTCCCTACGTTCCCGCTACCATCATCTTTCGTGATACATTACCAACTTTGTTTTGTTGTTGTTTATTCGTTTGCGTTTTCGGTTCCGTTCTTGTCGATTGTACAAGGTTTTACAGTGTGTTCTGTGGTTTGTTGCAGCTTGTAAGTTAGATTGGAGGTGAGAGATGAGCAGAAATATAACAAACAATTTTACTTGTAAAGTAAGAAGGCGTGAAGACTACAGCAGCCATAAAGTTAAGTCAATTTGGAAATTGTCGCAATGCTATTAATGTAAGTTACACTGTAGTTATAAAGTTAAATAAATTTTCAGCTGTATTAAAAATTGGGCCACTTGAAGCACAGGATACCACCCATCATCTTTGCCATCTCGGGAGACAAGGTTGGGAAAGATTTAAGTCAATTGAAGAGTCCGATACCATTTTTTCGACATGTTGATGACGTCATGGATAAAAACCAACGGGTGATACCTCATGCTTCAGTTATAAGTATTTTTGCTGCATTATATCTAATGTACCCAAACTTGTCTTTAGAAAAAGAGCACTACACACACACATACACACACACACACACACACACACACACACACACACACACATTGATTGTTAAAAATCGATCAACAAGTTGGCATTTATACTGCACGAGTTGAGAAACTCGTGTAACTGTACACATGTAACTGTTGTTAACTTACAGTAGATTATGTGAAAATAAATTATTATTTTGCCTATAGCGACATTCTTTCCAATGTTTCTTCATTTCTATGCATTTGTCCTGAATTTTTGTTCATTGTTTTGAAGAGTGTGCTGAATTTCATTTAAAATAATATAAGAACCCTCTGGCAACACGACGGTCAACTTCACTGTCTATCAACCTGTTAGATCACCTCAAACTCTGATAGAAGCTCCTACGTCAGTATAATTTTGGCAGAGGTCTCTGATGCCCATATAATTGCTGCAAGAGTGGAGGCAGGAGTGACAGAGTTGCAATGTTGCATGTTGAGTTAGTACCGTTGTTATGCGAGAAGGAGCGCTTGCTGCTTTTTCTTGTTTGTGTTCCTACTGCCATCCACCTTAGTCTCTGCGTCCCCTGTAGGGGACACAAAATAAATCTGCTGACAATATTCAAATGTTGGTCACAGTGCTAAGATTCTCAACACGTAAACGGAAGGTGGCAGCACATGTTAAAACTGAAAAAGTTAGCCTACCTTACCATTTGTTCATTCTGCAGCAGTGGCTGACAAAATGCAAAGGCTCTTTGTTGGTTATGCGTGCACTCAAATTTCCATGGAAATCTTCATTTAATGTAAATCCAGCCTATACTACTATTAACACAAATAAATAATATAAACATAAACTGTAGAGTTAAATATCACAACCCATACTGACTGTTGTGGGACCTAGTGTCCTGATGTTCCGTACAGGGGACATGAGTTTTTGTAGAAGAGGCAAGAATTTTTGAGGTCTTTTTTGAATATTATTAATCATAAAATTAAAAAAAATTTAAAAAATATCGAAAACAAAAATATCCACCACTAAATTTTATTAATTTATGAACAAATATTTCTTTTCGCATTTCTAAACATAATGATTGGAATAATATATATATTTGTTAGAATTTTTAATTTTTTTTTTTTAGTTTTTGGAAGGAAATTTGGGATGACTCCATACTGCATTATGTTTCATTTACCTTACCTAACATCATTTTCAAACTGTTTACCACTAATTCAGACATTTAACAATGATTTAATAGTGATATTTTCAAACTACTTTATTTTCTTTACCTTGATAAAATAATTTGAAAGTCTTGCTGAATGCACTCGGAGGTTCCCGTCCTCCTTAGGACTTGGGTGTATCTCTTGTCCTTATAAGACTAGGGACCGATGACCTCAGACTTTAGTCCCTTAGGACTCCAAAAATCTGTACATGTGATAATGTAATAAAGGATCTCACCAATATGGGAGTCCATGGGTAAAAAAGAAAAAATAAATAACTAAATAAATAAATGAACTAAAAACAGCAAACAACCGATAAATATGGATGAAAACTGTCGAATAAGCCAAGGATAATCAAGGACTGTAGCGCTACCAAAGAAGAAAAAGAAGAAGATCTTGAGAACAAAATAAAAATCGGAGACATTTCAGCACGTTCTCGTGGGATGTTTATAAATGTGCCCTATCGATGAGCAGTCCCTGACATGTCATGGAGTGTTTTATTATATTTACGGTAATGGTGCCCTTTGTTCCACATAAATATTTTCCTTGATGACTTTCATAGTACTTGTTAGCAGGAGATTGATTTTCTTGATGACTGTTGTCTAATTACCTTGTACAAAGATTCTACACACCGTCAATATATATTTTGCAGTACCAGGTGCTGCAAGTAATTTATAGTCGGAACTACAGCTGGAACTTCTGCAGGTAAAATCAAGTTGGTCCCTTTTGTACAGTGTTCTTGAAACATCACCTTTAGTCTTCATGATGGTCTTAACATGGCGAGGAAGGGAGTGTCTTCAGCTACATCATATCTAGATGAAGTAAATAACTGATTACTGGGTCCGTAGAACTACTAATAACGGAGATGTTGACTGCTATGTTTCACCCACTGTTCTAGACAAGCTGAGACGTTTTGCATGACATTAAGTTCGGGCGATTTAAGGAGTCCATCGATGTGGGACTGAATGCCTGAGTTGCCAATCCGGTTACGCAAGCGACAAGACTTGTGACCACTGTTGTTATCAAGTTGGGAATGTTAGAGCATTCTTATCATGAATGTGCAGATGAAAGGGCAACAGTTTGTCAACGAGAATGTTGGAACAAACACCCTGGTCTATGTTCATGGCAAGCAGAATGAGTGGGTCCAAGTTATGATACAACAAATACCCCGAAAACCTCACAGATCTATCTCTGGTCTTAGGTAGAAGCATTATACACTTCCGCTGAAATTCACTGAATTCGACTCCTCGTACCATTTACGAAAAGGAAAAATCGTGACTTTACGAGGGGAGACTGAAAAGTTCCCTACCCACCCATGAAATGCTTCTCGAAACCGTATGTCAGTTGAAATTGATTTGAATAGTGAAAGTAATTTGCCTATTTTTGCACCACATTCAAAGCAGTCATGAAAGTATGGCTAAATATTTATGTAGCTTCTTCAAGACAGTACTTAAATATACATAACTGAACCATCTGCAGAAAGTTTCAGGCTGCTTTTGACATTGTCCGCAAGGTGATAAACGTACAACTTGTACAGCAAGGTTCCTACCACACTTCTTTGGGCACACAAGAAGTTACGTATAAATATGTCGGAGACTCCATCTAAACTTACTGAGTCTTTACTACCAACGAATCATCAATTATGAGATTGGTCCGATATCCCCCACACGATCGTATTTTGATAATAAGCGTTGATGTGGCAGTGAATTAATTGACTTCCGGAAATCATGAAATACTGCACCTGCCTAACTTCTTTCATCCGAAGCTTTCAGTATGTTACTTATAAAAAAAAATAAAAGTCGCAATACGACCAACATGTTTAAATCTCATGTTTAAACAATACGGAAACACGATAAATCCCCATAATTAAATTTGGGTCTTGAATCATGCTAATGAGCACGAATAGAATTGTAGACTGAAGTACAGAGTAATGAAAGAGTTGCCCAACTTCATTATTGGAAAAAAGAGGAAAAAAAAGAAAATAAATAAATAAATAAAATCTTTCGACCAACTTTGTTGTATGGGAGTGGATACAGGTTACCTTATTCATAAGGCAGAGGTTACAGATACGAAAGTGGCAAGAATGATTGCAGATACTAATAGATGGGAACAATGCAGGAGAGTGTCCATAATGAGGAAATCAAAGAAAAATTGGGAATGAACACCACAGATGAAGCAGTTAGAGCGAACAGACTGAGATGGTGAGGTCATGTTACACTCATGGAAGAAGCAAGTTTATCTAAGTGACTCATGAGCTCAGCAGCGGAAGGTAAGAGGAGTCGAGATAGACCAAAAAGAAAGTACTTAGATTCGGTGCAGAATGATTTTGAAGTAAAAGGCATAACATCAGACGAGGCAACAATGTTAGCATTGAATAGGGCATCATGGAGGAATTTTATTAGAGGTACTATGCTCCAGACTGAACGCTGGAAGGCATAATCAGTCTCTAATGATGATGATGATGACAAAAGTCAGCCGCGCGGAGTAGACACGTGATCTAAGGCATCATGGTGCGGACTGGGCGGCCACTCCATCGGTGTGCTGTCGTTTGTGTAACTTAATTTAAGAAGTTTACAAACATTTGAACATTTTTACAACAGTCACGGGATACCTCGGCGGTCCTCATTTTGAAGAGAGAAGTGGAAAAACAACTCGACGTGGCATGACCTCAACAAGTCTACGGACTACTGCCTTTCTACCCGTCCATAATCGCGAAAGTCTTACCGGTGCTGGATTTTATGTACGAACTGGTCTGTCGATTACGTCCTGTATTCGTTTTATGTTGTTCATGTCGAGCGATCTGCGTGTGAAAAATCATTCTTTGGATTTGTGTATAATATCCTTCCACCCAATGGCGAATTGTGACTCGGTCATTTGGGTCATTGTCATACATTAAATGTTAAAATGTTTTTAGAGCTTACGGGACTTAACTACGGGGTCATCAGTCCCAAAACTTACAAACTACTTATGAACTAGCTAATACTAAGGATGGCACAAATATCCATGCCCGATGATTAGAATCCCCGACCGTAGTGGCCGTGCAGACCGTGACTGGAGCGCCTTAGTCCCCTCGGCCACCGCGGCCGGCTCATACATAAGAATTCCATCGTTGTTTACGAATGAATAACTGCAAATGGTATCTGTTCAGATGAGCAGAGGATCCAGTCATTCCATGTAGAAAGCACCTCAACCATTGCACAGTGTGTCGCTGACAATTGAATCAGTAGTTTTGAAAATTACATGAGTCGACAAGAAGCAATTTTTGGGAAATCGATTAAAACCTTTTTTTTTTTTTTTTTTTTTTTTTTTTTTTGCAGTAGCTTTATTTCAGCGTAAACCGGGCGAAGCATGTGTGTGTCTTCTTCCTTCTCAGTGTCTAAAGCTGTGGAAAATAATCGGACACCGCATGCTGTTAACGTGTGGTTGTGAATAAATAAGAACGAGTAAATGTTGTAATGGTATTAAAGTGAAGAATTCATACATTTCCAACGTACAATGTTGAATAGACTTAATTTAGAAACAAATATTTTTGTTGTTTTCCTCTTCACTGCCGGCTGCCGTGGCCGAGCGCTCTGCGGCGCGCCAGTCACAGTCCGCACGGACACTACGGTCGGGGGTTAGAATCCCCCCTCGGGCATGGATATTTGTGCCGTCCTTAGGATTAGCTAGTTCATAAGTAGTTTGTAAGTTTAGGGACTGATGACCTCGTAGTTAAGTCCCATAAGCTATACAAACATTTGAACTTACGTTAAATCCTTAACCGATAAAAGTAACTTACAGTTAAGTTACTTTATGGAAATAATAACACTGTTACCGCCCGATCTTTGTAAAGTAACTGTGACCAGTAACTGCGTTGCAAGTAACGCGTTACTCCCCAATCCGGCTTCATACACTGTATGATGTTGTTGTAAATCTAAGGTGAACAACAAAGGGAGGGAGATAGAGAGAGAGATAGGGACAAACAGAGCGGGAGCGCTTGTAATGTAGATATGAGGCGGCTCGATTACACTGGGCGGTGCCAGGTGTGGAGAGGCAGGACGGCGCGGCGCGCTGCAGTTTCGACCGCGAGGCGGCGCGGCATTATCAGGCTGTCGACGAGCGCCGATAACGCGCGGGCCGTAAACACACGCGGCTCCTGCGCTGGGTGCCGACAGCAGCCGCGGGCAATTAGAGCGACAGCGGCAGCGGCTGCCGCCAGGAGAGCACGCCCGTGTTTTGCCGGCACCGCCCTTCCTGCTGCACAACACGGCAGATTAAGAGACCGTCAACACCGCACTGCACTATCAGGTTCCCACGCCTTTCAAGATACAAGTCGATCCATCAGTGAGTGCTCTACAACTAATTGTGAGAGTCTCCCGGTCCCGCCAACTCTTAAAATTGAGTTGGTTTACGTTCTAGGAGGCGATCCAATTATGATAATTTTTGTGTCCCATCCTCGTCGCCACTTTTGTGTCTCGTTTCCGTCGTAGGTGTCGGTGGCCGAGTAGAAAGACCGGGCCGGCCGCGGTGGCCGAGGGGACTGAGGCGCTTCAGTCACGGTCTGCACGGCCCTACGGTCGGGGGTTCGAATCCCCCCTCGGGCATGGGTATTTGTGCCCTCCTTAGTCTTAGTTAGTTCATAAGTAGTTTGTAAGTTTAGGGACTCATGACCCCGTAGTTAAGTCCCATAGACTATACAAACATTTGAACATTTGAGAAACACCGACACAGGAATAAAGGAAGCACGCTTGTGCAGGTATGGAGGTGAGCAGCCAGTGGGACAGCAGAAACTGGAAACACTAGAGTAAATTAGAATTAGACATATATTTCTTAGAGACTTAGTAATACTTAACTTTTACATAGCTCAGTACTGCAGAATGCTGATACATAGTTGAGCTAGATGCCTGTCTAGTGCCTATCCGATAGCCAAGTCTTAACTGGTGCCTATCTGATTCCGAAGTGTTAGCTGGTTCCTATCTCAGTCCCATGTCGTTCAGTGGTGGCCACGAGCAGAGTTTTAGCAGAGGGCGCTCGTGGCTGACGTAAGAACGCCGCGCCGTGCGTGCATGGCGGCGCGCGGCGGAAGTAGATGGCGCGCACTTTGGACTTGTGCGACAGCACAATAATGTAGAAAGATATAAAAAATCCAAGATCGCTGATCATCAATTTTTATTTACGACGACCGGTATCGCTGAACTATGTCAGCATCATCTGGTCAAATAAAATATTTTACAAGGCCATAATCTTGTAATGTCAATCAGTTGTTATATAACAATTTACAGTGCATAGGTACACTATGTCATTATAATAAAATATAATTATCACAGTGAGTAACAATGGTAATAACAATAGAAATAGCTAAAAGTTTGCTATTGTCACTCACTGTGATAATTATGTTTTATTATAATGACATAGTGCACCTATGCACTGTAAATTGTTATATAAGAACTGATCGACATTACAAGATTATGGCCTTGTAAAATATTTTATTTGACCAGATGATGCTGACATAGTTCAGCGAAACCGGTCGTCGTAAATAAAAATTGATGATTAGCGATCTTGGCTTTTTTATATCTTTCTGCATTATCTTAAAATTGAACTGACACAAGCTATGGGATCTACGTGATGATCAAAAAGTCAGTATAAATAAATAAATAAATCACGGAATAATGTAGTTAAGGTAAAAACTGACACATCTGCTTGGAATGACATGGGGTTTTATTAGAACCACAGGCCTTTTTTCTTCGAGGAACTGCGTGATTCTGGTATTGGAGCTGCTACCGCGATAGGTGAGAGGTACGTCGATATGTTACAGAAACGCATTATCCCCCAGTCTGCTGATAAATACCTGCTGGAACGTACGATTTTTATGCAGGATGGCGCTCCACCCCATATTGCTAGACGCGTCAAAGATTTCTTGCGTGCGTCGTTTGGTGATGATCGTGTGCTCAGCCACCACTTTCGTCATGCTTTGCCTCCCATGTCTCCAGACCTCAGTCCGTGCTATTATTGGCTTTGGGGTTTCCTGAAGTAGCAAGTGTACCGTGAATGACAGGGGTTTTTATTAGAACGAAAACATCTACCGTTATCGGGCCTTTTTTATTCGAGGAACTGCGTGATTCTGGTTTTGTAACTGCTACCGTGACGGGTGAGAGATACGCCGATATGTTACAGAATCGCATCATCCCCAGCCTGGTTGATGAACCCCTGCTGGAACGTACGATTTTTATGCAGGATGGCGCTCCACCCCATATTGCAAGACGCGTGAAAGATCTCTTGCGTGCATCGTTTGGTGATGATAGTGTGTTCAGTCACCACTTTCGTCAAGCTTGGCCTCCCAGGTCCCCAGACCTCAGTCCGTGCGATTATTGGCTTTGGGGTTACCTGAAGTCGCAAGGGTATCGTAATCGACCGACATCTCTAGGGATGCTGAAAGACTACATCCGACGCCAATGCCTCACCATTCTTCCGGACATGCTTTACAGTGCTGTTCACAACATTATTACTCGACTACAGTTATTGTCGAGGAATGACGATGAACATTTTGAGCATTTCCTGTAAAGAACATCGCCTTTACTTTGTCTTCATTTGTTATGCTAATTGTTGATTTTCTGATCAGATGAAGCGCCATCTGACGGACCTTTTTGAACTGTTTTTTGTTCTAATGAAACCCCATGTCATTTCAAGCATGTGTGTCAAATTTTACCTCTCTATCTACATTATTCCGTGATTTATTAAGTTTTCAAATTTATACTGACTTATTGATCACCCGGTACATTCACACTCCGCAGGCCAGCTCACGGTGTGTTTGGCGGAGGATACTTTGGTATCATTGTCTCATCCTACTATTCCGTTCGCATATGGTTCGCGGTAAAAACGATTGTCTGTATGTTTGGGCTCTAATCTTTCTGATCTTATCCTAGTGGTCGCTTCGCGAGATATACGTAGGAAGAAGCAATATACACTGCGCTCCATAGTTTAGAAACACCATGCTGCGTATTACAACGGAGCAAGATGGAAATGATGTGAGCAAGAATGCGGAATAGCAGGCTCAAACAACGGTTAATGACGATACAGTATTCACTAAGTGTGTTTGCCTCTGTAACTTATAAAATAATAGGTGTCGGGAAATTTTAATGCGGTAGGTCAACACAAGAAATGTTACACTTTCTGCTGCGGAGCTATGAACATAGTTTATTGTATCATTTTCCAAAGACTTACAGTACAACGATATAATTCTTAAATGAAACAATAGTTTTTTTCTATCGTGCATTGGATTCGTTGAAACCAGCTGCGTCCAAATCAATTTATACTATATTCCTATCACTGTTAGTTTGGGAGCTACAACCCTTCAAAGTTTCAGAGGCAGATACCACAAACGCTGCGCATAATGCAATGCGCCTTCTAAATGTGGTGCGGCCGAGTTGTAACGTCGCCGGTGGCACGTAGCGAAAAGCTTCCTCGATGCGCCGCACACGGCCGTATACCCGACAGTTGGAGCCACACAAACAACCGGGGCTCAATATACCACAGTTACTGACATCGGATGATGATGGCATACACGAACAACGAGTACGTTGACATGTTGCTGATGCTCGACGAGTGCCGCCACGATGCCACTGAAGCAGCCACGCCGTATACTGTGAGATATCCTAGGCGAAGAGCCCCGGCAGCCATTACGTTCTTACGTGCCGAACAACGACTTCGGGAAACAGGCAGCTTGGTAATGAGCTGCAGTAACAGACGAAGACCTGCAAGAAGTGAGGAGACGGAGGTGTTTGTTTTAGCTGCACTACACCACGATCCTCATGTCAGCTTACGAGCCGTTGCTGCAGTCGCTGGTGTCAGTCTCACATCTGTGTGGCGTATAGTACACGGCCACAGGTTTCACCCGTACCGCCTGTCACTGACCCAGGAGCTGCATGGAAACGATTTCTGAGCCAGAGTGACATTCTTTGAGTGGGCCATTCGTCCATTCGTAATTTCACGCTGGAGTCTTTACAAAGTGTTATGTTCTCTGATGAGTCCACGTTCACAAATTATGGTGCAGTGAATCACCATAACATGCACTACTGGGCCGCAGACAATCCTCGGTGGGTACGACCTGTCGACCGTCAACGTGTGGTGTGGAATCCGTGGGGATGAAATCGTCTGTCCACTCTACTTCCCAGGTACACTGACAGGTGAGTTATATCGCGCTTTTATAGCCGACAGTTTGGGCGGTCTCGTTGAACATGTGTGTTTACACACGAGAGTCCATATGTGGATGCAGCACGATGGTCACCCAGCCCATTCTGTGCGTGCTGTTGTGGAAGAACTAAACAGGTTTGCAGGAAGATGGTTGGGGCGACATGGTCCTCATTCATGGCCCGAAGGTCGCCCGATTTAACACCAGTAGATTTCTTTTTATGGGGATATCTAAAGGATAGTGTTTATGTCACTCAGCCCACATCCCCAGATGATCTGAAACGGCGCATCGAGGACTCATGTCGTTCCGTCACACCGGCGATGTTACATCTCTTCCGCAGATCCTTTCGACGCCGCGTTGCATTATGCATTGAGGAACATGGACACACATTTGAACATCTCATGTAAATCAACTTCCCACCGCCATAACATCCATCACCCACCACACAGCCATGTATTATGTACAGCGTGTGGTATCTGCCCCTGAAACTTTGAAGGGTTGTAGCTCCCAAATTAATAGTGATAGGAATGTAGTTTAAATTGATTTGGACGCAGCTGGTTTCAACGATTCCAATGCACGATAGAAAAAACTATTGTTCCATTTAAAAATTATATCTTTGTGCTGTAACTCTGTGGAAAATGATACAATAAACTATATTCATAGCTCTGCAGAAAGTGTAACATTTCTTGTGTTGACCTACCGCATTGTAATTTCCCGTCACCTATTATTTTATAAGTTACAAAGGCAAACACACTTAGTGAAACACAATATATATATATGGGACCTACTAGCACTGTTGCGTTTTATTTTTATTTATTTATTATTTTATTTTTTGATGGTACGAAGTGGTTGAAATACCATCGTCATGGACGATTTGCATTTCACATTATAGGATAGTTGGTTAACAATAACTTTATTTATTACAATATAAACCTTAGGGGTTAACTTGTAAGGGCCTTTATTTTAGTCCGTAAGATACCCCTCTTGATGTATTAATTATATTACATTTTCAATTAAACTGTGATTGCCATGAGTTTAAGAACCATATAAATTAGTCAAGGCTCGTGGAACTTTATGCCGTGGAAGTGGAATTGTCCTCGCAAACGTGCGTATGTGATACACTGTGTCCCTTAGTTGGTCAATCTTGCGGTGGATCTTCGCCGCACTCTTTTGGACAGCTCCCATGGTGGTACCCATGTGAAGCGCCTCGTGGATGTCAGTATTTCGTGTGTATCTAATCGCACTGAGGATCCATCGCAAGGTTTTGTTGTGCATCACCTACAGCCGTAGAAATTGGGTAGCGTTGACGAGGCTCCAGACCGAGCTGCCATGTACCATCTTTGATATAACTGTGACTTTCTATAGGTGTAATTTGGCACCAGCACTCAGGTCGTTGATCAAAAAGAAGGGCATAACGCTCTTCGTCAATGAATACGCTTTAGACAGCAAGTCGTCGATGTGTTTATGAAGGAAGAATGTCTTACGTAAGGTAACCCCTAGATATGTCACCGTAGCTCACCATATGTCCGTGAAGTCTCAGGTTGGTTGGCATTCGTGGACGCTTCTTACTAAAGTAGATGGCCGTAGTTTTTGCCGTATTCAGTTTCGTACAATACTTTGATTGCCTGATTACGCCTTTCCAAGGTAGATTAAGTGTGTCCTCACCAAGGACACCATTCATTTCGTAACATTCAGTATACAGGATATCTTCAACAAAACTGCTACGGTTCTGTCTGTGACAGAGTAATAGTGTGATGTCAGAAAGCGTCAGGGCACCGCAGTAGGATTTAATCACGTTGGCTTTACGGATATGAGCAAATAAAAGCGTAGTGCATCATAGCTAGACCACCATGAATGACGTATGATAGATCTAGCTTTGTAGTGTAGCAGCAAAGAGCAAGCGCTGACATTTCACAAGCGGCAGTAAAAGTTTACGGGCGCAGTCAAATTGTTATGAGTTACGACTACTACACCAGTTGACTCGACATGACCTGATATGTGACGTCATCCGGCGGATTTTCTTTAGTGCATTGTACAAGCGCTTAGAAACTCATTGCAGTCGCTGATGATATATTTCCTAAAAGGAATATTTGGTAATAAAATGTTCAAATGTCTGTAAAACAATCGGACCAAACTGCGTGGTCATCAGTCCGTAGCTTACAAACTACTTAAACCTAGGTAAACTAACCTACGGATAAACACACACGCCCATGCCCTAGGAAGGACTCGAAGCTCCACGGCGAGCAACCGCGCGCTCCGCAGCGAGGTGCTTCAGACCGCTCGGCTACTCCACCGCGGCGGTAATAATATGAAAGGAAATTGATTAATTCCATATCAGACAGAAAGCGCTGAAGACAAAGCCGTCCTCTATTCTACAGTGCCAATTACTCAAATGGAAGTGGGAAACTGACTAAATTTCAGGATTTCATTAAGTCCCCCGTGAAACACTGCAGTATAAGGACAGGAGTACGACAGGAGGTAGGACAGTGGCTAAGGTGCTAGAATCGCATTCGATGTTTTCGGGGTTTAGTTCTTCGAGAGCCAAATGTGGAGACTGGTCCTTGGAAAATAATACTGCCCACTTTTTTTTTTCGCCGCTCTTTGTCACACTGATTTTGGTCCGACATGACTTTGTCATCGACGGTACACTAAAACATGATCTCACTTCTCATGTAGATTGTCTTCAAATGACTTTGAAAGTGTAATGTTGCAGTAGTAATATTCAGTTCTAAATTGTTCTGATGCAGCTCTCTACGATTTTTCTGTGTAAATCTCTTCATTTATGAATTACGACTGCAATACTCCTTTTAATCTATTTACTGTAGTGCACCCCTCGAGTCCCTCTGCAATTTTAATTCCAGTACCCCCCTTGCACCACACTGACACACAGTTCCCTACTTCATCTCACTGACGGTTTATTGAGGCCTTAGAATCTGTCCTAGCAATCGATCCCATATTTCACTCCGTTTTCACCACGAATTTCCTTTTCCTCCAATTTGGTTCAGTATTTTCTCTTTATTTAATCGATCTACGCATAATACCTTCAGCAGTCTTCTAAAACAACACTAGTCAAAATGTTCTATTCCCTTTAGGTTAACGATACTCTTCACGATCCTCTGTTGTACTAGACTACGCTTCAGACAAATATGCCCCTAACCTTCAGAAGATAAAAGCAATTTACACATGTTGCTGGGTGCGATATCCTTTCCTGCGGCATATTTTTACTGTTCTGCCAAGATAACTTTTTTATGTACCACCATGACCGGTTTCAACTGATCTCGCAGTTATCACCAGATCAGTGGAACTGTGGTGTATCTAATCATACCAATCACATGGAGCTCCGTCTATACGGCGTTCCGTGGGGTTGTCAAATACACAACATTGCGTAGTCACATAATAAAACCCAAACATGGCGCCCTAAACATGAATGACCGTCGACCCGCATGTGAGAATCTTATTAAGAGAGACAACAAGGGCTACCTTATAAGTAAAACATGGAACCCTTTGTTTTCAGATGTTAAAAAAAGAACGGTTTGTGCCTGAGTCTTCTGAATAATACTTTTTCATTATCGATTTCGCCGGTTTCTACCACCGGAGCGCTGTATGTCTTGTGCGCTAGAGGGCAGCCACGCTTACTTCTTCGGCACGCGCTGTGGTTCTTTCGCGAAGCATAAAGCAGTCACCTATCAGACTGGAAACTCAGTTCCGGCGAGATTGTGTATCAGCACTCTTACCTGTGGACGGCGGGCAGTTGCGCCGCTGAAATATCGTGTCCAGTTGAATTTAGTACATGACTGCAAAGATTATAACTTTTGACACTTTTTACTTGTTGAAATAATGGAGGTCTACTTTTTTCTAAGCTTTTATAGCTTTGTTGTGGTGTGTGTGTGTGTGTGTGTGTGTGTGTGTGTGTGTGTGTGTGTGTGTGTGTGTGTGTATGTGTTTGTATGAGAGAGAGAGAGAGAGAGAGAGAGAGAGAGAGAGAGAGAGAGAGAGAGAGAGAGAGAGAGAGCAATCCAGTAATTTTAACAGTAAGGCGTTTACTAATGAATATGAGTAATGACACTGCACACACAGTAAGTTAGGCGCATGGAATACGTTTGCCTTTTGTCGGCGGACACAGCCTGCACTCGAAATAAATAAATAAATAAAACATTTTCATACCTTGTGAGGTAAAACATATATTTCAGATACCCTAAGACGTGTAGTAGGTTACAGCTTGTTCACTAGAGACGAAGATGACGCTCGGAGTTTTAGGTACGATGCAGAAGAAAATCGGCCACGCCCTTTGAAGGAACCATCCTAGCATTCGACTGGAGGGATTTAGGCAAATCACAGGAAAGCTAAATCGGAGTGGTCGTAGGTGGATTTGAACCACCGTCTTCCTGAATGAGAGTCCATTGTGTTACCACTGCGTCACTTCACTCGTTTTTTTAGTAGATAATATCAAATTACAATTATAACGCACTACACCGAACCCCACCATTCCCCTTACCTACACGCTCTGTTTGTATGACAATGTGTCCATCATTATTAATGTCACGCCCTTGTTATCCAATTCTTGTTATTACTACACCTGCTCCCTTTAAAGCCTACTTAGCTTTGTTGCACTTATCTCTCGTTTTGGTATTAATACCGTAATATCAAAACTATGTTCTGGTTTCATGGTCATCTATTTAGAGACGTGTAATGTCATACCTCGTTCTGCAATATCTTGTAAAATATGTGTCGATAGGTTAGGTTAGATTTACACTTGTTGCTTAGCTCACAAATACGAGATTTCGTATTGGTGTGAGCGTTCCAGTTTAGTAAAAAATGACATTATATGACATACATTTTGTTTGTTTGCAGAATTAGTAACTTGTATGTAAAAATTCATCTACTGAGTAGATTTCTTTTTAAATGATGACTGGTCATTTGTCTAAAGTTTGAAGTTATTTGGTAAGTGACCAAGACTTTTGTGGCAGTTAATTTCACCCCTTTTGTACCATAGTTGAATAGTGTAGATCATCCTTTCCCGAAGTGTTGTGGCCATGCACACTTCTATTACTTTTGAATTTGGGGCGGGTTATAAATAACAAATTCCGTAAGTGAAGCTACTGTGAAGATCCCTAGATCTGCAGGATGATTTTAGGTGAAATTTTTCTAATTACACGCTTTTGTGCTCTGAACACTTTTTTGTTCAACGATGAAGTACCCGATAATTTGATGCCCTATGAAAGCTATGAATGAAAATATGCATGGTAAGCCAAAAATTGCAATAACCATATTAGCATAAGTTGCTGAACTCAAACGTTTCAGTAGATCATTAATGTGTTTCTTCCAGATCAGTTGCCCAACAATGCACAAATCAAGACACTTCTGTCCACATACTATATTTATTAATGGTGTCATGCTATTTGCCGTATGGAACGGATATACCGTATATTATCAAAATTTAAAGATAGTCCATTAAGGTGAAATTAGATGTAGAATGAGCTTACGGATTTTTTTTTTTTTTTTGGGATAAATAGACGTGAAAAAATAATATAATTTTCTATTATGCTGTAATCAATACAGGGAGGTTGGAAATTCTCGTTACAAACTTCCAGGATTGTAGAAGATAGTGAGTGCATAATATTTTGAATAAGAAATGTGTAGTTTCTGTTCCTCGACGGTTTCAATTCAGATGATTACCTCATTTACTCCTACTTGAGGAATGTAATAAGGCGTTGAAGAGACACCAGATGGGATTGAGAGAGTAAACCAGAACATGCTTCGGAGGTACAATGTGTGTAACAATGTCGGTGGTCGCCACATAGAGCCGCTGTTGTAACACATCAGTACGTTGCGGCTGGTATCGTCTAATGTAAAACATACGGTGTAAATTGTAATGAAAATGCGTAAGTAATAACGGAACGATTCAATATTCTTTTCAAAATGATTGTAACAATTGTAGTGGGTCACGCCTAATTACATCCCTCAAGTAGGAGTGGATGAGATAATTATCTGAATTGGAACCGTCGTGGAACGGAAACGATACGTTTCCGAACATGGCTTCCTATTCAAAATGTTACGTACTCACTGCCCTTCTAGGGAAGGTAATAACGGGAATTTGCGACCACCCTGTATAGTGTAGGTATAATGAACATTTTCGGGTGAATGTAACAGCGAAATCATTTTAACGGTGCTTGAGAATACACTCATAATCTAATATATTTGAAAGGAAATAATCCAAGGTGTGGCAATAACTCACCACTCACGAAACTCTGTAAACGACTAATTCAGTTGGAATTATTTATAGCCGGACGAAGTGGCCGTGCGGTCTGCGGCGCGCCAGTCACTTTCTGCACAGCCACTACGGTCGGGGGTTCGAATCCCCCTGCGGGCATGGATATTTGTGTTGTCTTTAGTATTAGCTAGTTCATTAGTAGTTTGTAAGTTTAGATAAGTTCCATAAGCTCTACAAACGTTTGACATTAGAATTATTTGTAAATACGTTGAAGTATAAGCTCTGAAGAGAAATTTATTCTTAATTATATATTGCATGCATGCTACGACGTATATCGTTATAAGTAGTAGAGAGAGTAACAAAGAAATAAAGATGGCACACAGCTCCGATGAAATTGGCAAGCGAAATTGATATTTGAAGTACGGATAACGTCAAGCACAAAGACAAACAGTGTTGAAATTTACTTACGGCTATTTGTTGCTGTTCTAGGTGAGTGAAGAGTGTGGAATGTCAGCGCTAACAGAAGACTACGTGCTTCTGCGCTTGTGGGTGTCCCTCGGAATCTCCCAAATGCACAGCCCGCGTTTTGTTAACGTCCCAAGTGCACCTGCAACACATTAAACGAAGTTTTCATGAGTTGTATGTCAAAAAAAAAAAAAAAAAAAAAAAAAAAAAAAGAGAAGAAAAATGCTTAAACGAGCTGAAACAGTCTAGACCAGTCGTACAATGCAGGCTTTCTCGGCCGTTGTTAATGTCACTCAAAACACGTTAAAAGCCGCGCGGTAGTAGCCGAGCGGTCTGGAGCGCCACGTTGCGGATCGCGTGGCCTCCTGCGTCGGAGGTTCGAATCCTCCATCAGGCAGGGATGTTTGTGTCGTCTTTAGTATAAGTTAGTTTCTAAGTAGTTTGTAAGTTTAGGGAGTGATGACCCGGCAGTTAAGTCCCATAACCTTTACAGACATTTGAACACATTAAAATTAACCTGACGTTACATCTTCGATTGCGGAAGACATCCTCCGACGTAAAGCAGTTCGACGCTTTATCTTGGAGGTCTTCCGCAGTCAAAGATGAAACGATAGGGTAAGTTTTACGTACATCCTCACCACAATGAAAAAATAACACTAGGGTAATTATAAACTAATACGCCAATCTACAACATAATTTTGGCTACACAAAACGGTAATGAGAAACCTTACTTATAAGCTACTATTCCTTTCACTTGGCCTCCTTAGCAAGCCTTTTTTTCCTGAAAAAAGATATATAAACTTCTTTGGTTTCTATGGTGTGTCTGCCTAGGTGTGTTTGCGTCTGTGTAAATGTATGGGTGTGTGTGTATTTACTCACCTTCCTTTTCTTCCCCCAAGGTAAGTCTTTCCTCTCCCGGGATTGGAATGGCTCCTTATCCCCTTCCTTAAAACCCTCATCATTTCGTTTTCCCTCTCCTTCCTTTCTGCCTGAAGAAGCAACTGGGTTGCGAAAGCTTGCGTTTGTGTGTGTGTGTGTGTGTGTGTGTGTGTGTATTCATTTATTTATTTGTGATCCTGTCACACCTGTGCTCCTTCGCCTGGTGAGTAATCTTCGTCTATTTTCATAAATTTAATTCAGTTACAGAGAATTTCTCACAGTGAAACTGCTAAAGTATATTTACGAGGGTTGGAACGTAAATAGTGGCAACGCTGCTGTGGAGACACTATGGAATGAAATCTACTGATAGCACACGTTGTTGACATATCTACCTTACCTCAGAGCAAATGGACACGCCCGTCCAAAGTGCGCAAAATCGAGGGAAACTCTGTCACTTGTGAGCGAGCTGTTCGCTCGATGGGACTGGGAAGTACTGAGTACTGCACCATCCACCTGCACGCTGGTGAATACTTTGAAGGACAGTAACAGGTGTAAACATCTAACCTTTTGTATCGGTTGTGAATAAATAGTTATCACTATTTAAGTTCCAACCTTCGTATAACAGGGTTGCTCACAGAACGTGTATGGCAAGGGAGCAGAACAGTTCTACACCTACATCTACATAGATACTCTGCAAATCACATTAAAGTGCCTGGCAGAGGGTTCATTAACCACTTTCATAACTTTTCTCTGCCGTTCCATTCTCTAATAGCGCGCGGGAAGAAAGAACACCTAAATCGTTCCGTTTTCGATCTGATTTCTCTTATTTTATTGGGATGGTCATGTCTCCATAAGTAGGTGGGTGCTAGCAAAATATTTTCAATTTCAGAACTAAAAGTCGGTGATTGAAACTTCGCAAACAGATCACGCCGCAATGAATAACGTCTTTCTTTTAATGATTTCCACCCCAATTCTCGCAACATTTCTGTGACGCTTCCCCCCCCCCCCCCCCCTGTAACGTGATAAAACAAAGCGAGCCTAAAGCTATGTCATAAAATGATAGTGAAGTAATTAAAAAAGTATATTTTTTTGTCACTGCGATATATTTTAACAAATTCAAATGTTTTTAAATCTATCGGACCAAACTGCATGGTCATCAGCTTACAAACTACTTAAACTAAGTTAAACTAACCTAAGGACAACATACACACCCATGCCCCAGGGAGGACTCGAACCTCCGACGGCGAGCCACCGCGCGCTCCGCAGAGAGGCGCCTTAGACCGCTAGGCAACTCCACCGCGGCTAATATTTTAACAGCAGCCATGTGCACACGTACAGCCAATGTTGAGATATACCGCTTTGTATATAATTAATCTTCGATAGTCTTTCATTATAAGGAATGCCAAAAATATTTCATTTGCCGTGAGTGAGACCTTTGCGTAACTGGATGATTTGTCTCTCCCGGATATATTCCCTACTGGCAAATACTGCTCGCTCCCCCATAAAAACTTAAAAGCCACTGACGTATAGCTTCATGAAGAAATCTGAACAGGTTGTAGTGCACTAACAGATGCAACGTCAGCCATCACGGTTGACAAATACTGTTGATTATAGAGCAACATGCAAAGAGCTCCATCATGTCAGTGTTGTTGTTTCCACCTACCGACCACCGTGACGCAAGTCGATTAAATCAGCAGCTTCGTTTATTTTCCTTCCTTCGGCGTGGCGTTAAGTGCTCTCCACGTATTATTATTTACTTAGCTGCTCAGCAGAGAATGCAAATTAAATGGAAAAATGTGAGGGGTAAGAGTTTATTGTTTAGAAAATGATAAAGTCATCACAGACGAAATAATGCTGCATTATGAAGAACTAGAAAAAATACCCGTACCATAAAGAATCGAATTCCCATTTCAGTTAAGTATTTGAATTTATCTAATCGAGAAAAGAGTTTATTAATAGTTGGCAATAGTGTTTAAAGCTTGTTGAAATAAATGAGTACTCAATTAAAAATTTTTGTCGGTAAGTCTGTTACCGCTTAACCATAGTCCTCAACTACAGATTCAAAAATTTTTTGTGTATGTGATTCCCAAAGAGTTGAACCTTTCTTTTTAATGGATTTTCCGTCGGTTCTTGATAGGACATAGGCATATTAAATAACTGTGATAACCGTATATTTCCAGAATGAAACTTTCACTCTGCAGCGGAGTGTGCGCTGATATGAAACTTCCTGGCAGATTAAAATTGCGTGCCGGAACCGGGACTCGAACCTGGGACCTTTGCCTTTCGCGGGCTAAGCCATGTCTCCACCGTATCCTTTCTTCCAGGAGTGCTACTCTTGCAAGTTTCGCAGGAGAACTTCTGTGAAGTTTGGAAAGTAGGAGGCGAGGTACTGGTAGAAGTAAGGTTGTGAGCCGGCATCGTGAGTCGTGTCGGGATAGCACAGTCGGTAGTGCGCTTGCCCGCGAAAGGCAGAGGTCCCAGGTTCGAGTCGCGGTCCCAATTTTAATCTGCCAGGAAGTTTCAATCATATATTTGTTCCACAATAATATTTGTATTCCTTCATATCGTCTTGATTTGCAATCAAGACGGTTTGAAGGAATATTTATTCTAACTGATTGCTGTACACCATGGATTGGAAATCATTCAATAATATTTATTTTGTTGTAAACTAGTTTTCAGCTTCTTAGGCCATCTTCAGACAATACTGCAGATTATCCACCAGATTATCATACCAGCTACTACTAGACTGGTTACACATGAGAGGAGTTGGAGACTAAAATAGAGAAACATGACTTCAATGTGATGTTCTCCACAAAGCGAATAAAGGCAGAGACCTAACACTGTTTGAAATTCTCTCTATCAACAAACACCAAGCTGAGAAGTTCTAAAAAATCAAACTCAATTTCAGTATTCACCCTTATTAAAGTAACAGCTATTAGGTATAGTACTGCCACCATGCTTGTTGAAACTATGCAATGTTTCTCACCAACATTCCAATGCTTTTCCTTCCTTGTACTACTCTTACCATTCTTGTGAAAACCAGTAAATGTTAATATAGGTTATACTGTAATATGCTCCTTTTTTCCTTATTCACAAATTCGAAACTTATGTAATTGTCTCCCGCCCACATTTCATTGTTTATGTCTTCCTCACTCACCTATTCCCCATCCTACTTTTGTTCGTATATATAAGTTAACTAGCTGAAAACCCGGCGCTGCCCGGGTATTTATTTATTTATTCCTGCCATTTTTCAAGTATAGAGTCATTTGTATAAGGGCTGTATGTCTGTAAATCTCTTGGGAATACAATTAGTAGTAAAGAAGTAATAGAGTAAAACTTCATGCGTAATGGGGCAGTTTTCCAGAAACAGTACTGTTTATGTGCTCATATCTCATGAACTGTGTCGTACTGTGATACAATTTAGAAGGTTCAGTCAACTACATGCGTGTATACTGCCTGTAAAATTTCCTGCGGCTACAATTTACAGTGTAGAAATTATAAATTGTTACGTCACACCGAATGCCGTAGTTTTACTCCATAAACAGCGGAAAAGTAGTAAGCGAGAAACTTTTTTCCTTTCATCATTTTGCTATGGTTGCCAGCGAGAAAAAGTTTAATAAAGGTTTGAAATTATGTTTAAAGTTTGTTGCAAGTCGCTAAGTAGTGTCATTCTCATACAGTGTATTTCGAAAGTCTCGCCTCATTACATGACTTTCTTTGCGATTTCTATTGGTTATGACGTAATATCTTTTGAACCATGTGCCGTATGTGATTCTTAACCATGCAGCAATTGTTACCTCACGATAAGGAATGTGTGTACCAAATTTGGTTGAAATCGGTCCAATGGTTTAAGAGAAAACGAGCAGCATTGTCTCTAAATGCAGCAGTTTTTCGCGCATCTCATCGTTTGACGTTATAGCTCTTGAACTATATATCGTATGTGATTCTTACACTTACGGCTATCGTCCTCATGGATTGAAGCTTACGTGTATAAAAATATTTAATATAAATATTCTAATATAAATATTGGAATAAAACTGTAGATTTGTATGCAACGCGTACAGACATACGGACACCCTGCTTTATATATTAGATATACAATTGTACTTACTGACACACTCACTGGGCCATATGTTTGTTTCAGCTCATTTACTCAAATGTATACTTATTTCTTAGTTACTGTTTTGCTTTCATAGGTTGAGCGTCTATATCTTATAAAATACTTAAAGGTTACATAGTCTATGACTAGACACATATCTTTGTAAAATCTTTTACTCCAAACACAGTAGCTGGTATGATGTGGATAATCTGCAGCATTAAGTTGTCTGAAGATGGCCTAAGAAGCCGAAAGCTAGTTTACAACAAAATAAATATTATTGTGGAACAGATATGTAGTATATCACAGTTATTTAGTATGGCTTTATTCTTGTTTCAGAATTGACGTTAAACTGTACGCTCGTTGAAATGGCCAACAAGACAGTGTTAAGGTCGGAGGACACCAAGGACGTACTGTCTCCAGTGGGACGACACCCAGTAAAACAATGCGTTGCTCCAACCAAGATTGCGGATAAACTTTTCTTACGGACACGGATCAAATTTTGCGTTGGGGATTCCGTCTACAGTTACGTAGTTTTGTCACATGTTTCATCAGTAATGAATTAGTGACAGCATTTATCCCACTTCTTATTTTTTAATTGGATTGGAGGACGGCACTTATACATCCACTCCACAAAAAGAGTGACAGATCAGACGTGAACAATTACAGGGGGATTTCCCTTCTGTCCGTTCCATACAAGGTCCTTTCCAAGATATTATTAAACAAAATTGAACCAGTTCGCGATCCACAAATAGGGGAATATCAAGGTGGATTTAGAAAATGGAGGAGTTGTTCAGAGCAAATTATAAATCTTAAAAACTTAATGATAACACGTGCTGGTCAACCACATGTTACAACATTTATTGATTTTAGAAAGGCTTATGAGTCAATAGACAGAGAAAGCCTCATTAGAACTCTGGAGGAATTCGGAATTGATAGAAAAACTAGAGAGATTGTTTAGCAAACATTGACAGATACAAAGTCCAAGGTGATATTTCGAGGCAAGATTTCAGACCCTTTCAAAATCCAAACAGGCTTGAGACAAGGGGACGGGCTCTCCCCAATCTTATTCAACATGATTCTAGAAAAGATAATAAGGCAGACATTGGCGGAATACACACAAGAAAAAGTGAAGGGAATTTCTTTTGGAGGATCAGTCAAAGGGCTTACGATACATGCACTAGCTTTTGCAGACGATATTGCGCTACTGTCCACGAATATACCAGATGCAATTAAACAAATAGAAATCTTAGCAAAGCATGCAGCTAAATTTGGTTTACAGATATCACAAGAAAAAACGAAATTCACGTCGAACAAATTTAAGGAAATCAACAAATTGCACACAGTTATCGGATTCATCGAAAGGGTCAAACATTTTAAATATTTGGGAGAAACAATAACGGATACTGGCATAGAAAAAGAAGCTGTCAAACTTCGAGTAGCTAAACTCAAGAGGGCGCAAATTTTAACAATGAAGCTGTATAACAAAAAATGCTTATCTCGAAATGCGAAGTTATTACACTACAAGACAGTGACAAGAACAGAAGTACAATATGCAGCAGAAACACTCTCCCTCAAGAACAAAGGACTAGTACATGAGCTCGAGAGGAAGGAAAGGGTAATTCTGAGGAAACTTCTCGGTGGATACAAAAAAATTGGCAAAACATGGGTTAACATGAGCAATGAGAAGTTATATCAATTTATTAAACTAGTTACAACGGAAATGAGAAAGAGAAGGCTTATGTTATTCGGTCATCTGGTGAGAATGGATGACAGCAGATTAACGAAGAAAATCTTCAATTTAATTCAACAGACGAGAAAACCCAACTGTTGGTTGCAAGGAATAAAGAAAGACCTCGTGGAACTTGGAATCACAGAAATGGACGCGATGAATAGGGACAGCTACAGAAAGGCAGTAACTGAATTCGAGATTTTTCAGAAGGTCCCAAAAAAGAAGATCAACAGGAAACTGACAGCTGAACATCTGACAAAAATGGCAGCAGGCAGAAGAGCAGCCCTAGAGAAGAGAAAGAAGGAACTGAATATGAAATAAAATTTGTAACGCGGTCCTTAGTTGGCCAATTCGTGTAAATAAGTAAATAAATAAATATTATTTTAATTGAAGAGCAGGGATTTGCGGCACAGCTCCGTGGCTGTCTTCCTTGACGCATGGAGAGACCTGGCAGCCTAGGATTGCGACAACCGCCATTAACGGCTGGCAGACGCTGATTGCTGAGGAAGTGCGTCTCTTGTCGTCTGCTCGCCGAGGTCGAAGTCAGCAGAAGGGTATGCCACTGTGATAGCCGTGTCCATGAGGAGTACCAGTTGAATTCTGGTATAGCAATTAGAGACACGGTTGGCCGAACAGGAAAAAGGGCACGGTGTGACAACCAGCGGTGCGCAGCCGTCATCAGAGACTTCCTACAATTGTCGAGGTTAATCGTTGACACATTTCGGTTTGGATGTATGAAGTGGAATAGAAGACACAGCTGCGTATCATTGGCTGACTCCCGAAGAACCCCTTGACTGCGAGGTGGCAATTTTAGTCTCTACATCAAAGTGTTGTCCAAGCAACTACGACAGGAGAAATATTAGCTGGTGACGACTCACCGTGTGTATCAAGAGGGCGAGAGAAAATGAGTGTCTCGGAGGAGTAGAGTTCAAATTTGTATGGGATGTATGTAATACACTCCATATATGGACTTCGTTGACTTCCTAGTAAAGTCCAAAACAAACCAGTAACTTTTTTATTCCATGCCTAAAAAATATATCCCATCACTTGCAGCTGCGCCTTAAATAGATAGCTTGTTTTTCGATAATCTCTACGACAGACTGTTGTATGGCATTCCATTCCATCAGTTCGCATCCCCCCCTTGCACCAATATGATTCTTCATTGCTCAAAATAATTAGGGCATCGGTTGAGATGACTAGAATCTGAAGCACTGTCATTGGCAGAATGAAATGAAATGGCTCGTCGTCTTTCTGTCGGTTTTACGGAGTGGAGTTAACATTACGGCAACCGAGGTAGGGGAAATGACAGAAAGTTGCTGACTTGTGTTTACTGTACAACACGAAATACACAAGCAGTTCGGTTCAGGTAGTACAATGTAACAACTTACCCGAAGCTATGGCATGGAAAACCATAGGAAGGTTGGAAGCGGGACAGACACAGAGGAAGATAGCTGCAACTATTGGAGTGTCGCAAATTTACAGGACATGGACGCTGTTTCAGAGAACAGGAACAGATCGTTATCTCCGGTTAACAGCCCGTCGAGACAGGAGGCTGAATGCAGCTCAGCTGCAACATACCCTCCAGGAAGGATGTGCAATATCAACACAAACATAACGAAATCAGCTTCGGGAATGTGGCCTAACGCTCGGATGTTTATGGTGTCCTATTAAAACCACGACACCGTTTAGGCCGCGGAAGGTAGGCGGAGGAACGTTAGACAAATTTTTGTGTTCAGCTGAATAATCGTCGTTCCCTTATCAAGAGAGCACGTCTAACTCTGAAAATGGTGGATGAATGGTGTGAGCAGGAGCCATTATTGGCGTACGTACGATCCTTTACGTCGTTCAGAATGGCATTTTGAGTATTCAAAGGTATAAAGACCTTGGCCTACTCTGGTGCCATAGGAGATGGGTTCCTTCTGGTGGACGATGTCTTGTACATAGTGCTGCACTGGTGGACAACATGCTGGAAGCTGAGAGAATTAAATGAATGGAGTGGCCCGCTTATTCACCTGAGTTAAACCCAATCGAGCATGTCTGGGAAACACTTGACATACGCATTGCAGTCAGACCAGCGCCTACCACAACGTTTCCAAATGTTCAGATGTTTGTTATTCTTACGGGACTTAACTACGGGGTCATCAGTCCCTAAACTTACAAACTACTTATCAACCACCTTATACTAAGGACGGCACAAATATCCATGCCCCAAGGGGGATTCGAACCCCCGACCGTAGTGGCCGTGCAGACCGTGACTGGAGCGCCTCAGTCCCCTTGGCCACCGCGGCCGGCACAACGTTTTCAGTGGTGGATATTGCACTCATTGAAGGAATGGTAAAACATCCCTCAAGGGCTGATTGATAACGTCATACTGTCCATGCAAATTGCAATTGCAATTGTAACGAATACCTGAATAAAATACGTTACCATAAATATATTGTGTATATCATCACACTTGAGCCCTTAATTGTGTTGAGCAGTGTATTCCTAACTGACTGTCCTACACAGTTTGTAACTCCCAAGGGTTTCGCCTTCGGGTCGAGTGCTACTTTTTATACGTTGATGGTGGAATTTAATAGGTTATTTGGATGTTATCTGATATAAGGAGAGCAGTCACTGCAGAGACAAAAATCCTCCATTATGACATTATCTCTAGTATTTATCACACCATAGACGAGACGTGTTGCAGTCGCAACTACAAAGATTCTGAAGACGATCCTAAAGGATCAAAACATATAAATGTAAGAAAAAAATGTTGCTACTGTTGACTGAAAATCAGGTAATAATCTATTTCAAATATTAGTGACGTTGCTGACTATCGCAATTCGATTATGACGACTATAGTGAAGACAGAGTTCGTCAATAACTCTTGAAGCTCTTAGGTTAGCGAATAGCTTGCGTGATTCACGATACATGCATTTTATGAATGGCTAACTATTTTCACAAGTTACACAAACGTCTAGAGAATATTGTTTACGCTTACTTTTCTCATGAAATCGGCCGCGGCGGATTAGCTATGTTCTCTGGGGCGACGTGCTGCGGTACGCGCGGCCGTTTGCCGTCGGGGGTTCGAGTCCCCTCCCCCGCCATCGTGCCTGGATGTTTGTGTTGTCCTTAGGTTAGTTTATCTTAGTTTAAGTAGTTTGTAAGCTACGAACTAATGACCCAGCAGTTGAGTCCGACAGATTTACAAACATTTGAACATCTCCACTTATTTCCGCAGTCCATAATATAGTCCACAAGAAGGAAAACGAAACAAACTTTGTTTTTCAGTAGGTATTTTGTATTACTTCACATCCTTGTAACGAGAAATTATTCATAGATGATGTTTTATAGAAAAGTACCTGTACTATACGTCGTACTGTTGATACTAGCCATTTTGATACTAAATACGAAATACTGTTGATGACTGAACAGGAAACTTTAGAGGAGTCACGTGAGAAGCTGAGGCGGCTGATCGGTGTCGACACGGCTGGTCTTCACATACCACAGCTGATAGTGGGCGTCGACTGCGGCGGTCGCGTTTAAAATGCGAAATGAGCCGTGCGGTCGACTTCATGCACTTTCCAGTTTCTTGCCGTGTCTACCACTACCACGGAAACTAAATTTGGCCAAGCGCGTGGTATTTATTGTAGAATTGATTTATTTGTTGTATATATACACTATTATTTAGTAACCTAGCCTAATGTAATTAGGAAAATAAGACATACAGCGAGTCAGAAAAAATAGGACTATCGGGGCTGTATATTTTTTAATAAGTTAGTCTCTGGCTTGCGAGAAAAAATTCAAATGTTTGTTAAGCTTATAGGACTTAGCTACGGGGTCATCAGTCCCTAAACTTACAAACTACTTATGAACTACGACGGCACAAATATCCATGCCCTAGGGGGGGATTCGAACCCCCGACCGTAGTGGCCGTGCTGACCGTGAGTGGAGCGCCTCAGTCACCTCGGCCACCGCGGCCGGCGCTATACAGGGAAACACAGTCAGTTGTGAGCGAGCGGTCTAACGTAACGATGTCACTATGCTTTCGAAACAGGAACAATGGAGTTGGATCAAGAGTGAATGTGCCAGGGGTCGTACAGCACGAAATTGGAATCAAGGTCCTCAAGAGGCGTGCGGGGAATTGACATTGCCGTAAAGAACAGTACAAAAAATGTTCAAATGTCTATAAATCTATCGGACCAAACTACGTGGTCATCAGTCCGTAGCTTACAAACTACTTAAACTAAGGTACACTAACCTAAGGACAACACACACACCCATGCCCCAGGGAGGACTCGAACCTCCACGGCGAGCAACCACGCGCTCCGCAGCAGGGCGCTTTAGACCGCTCGGCTACTCCACCGCGGCACAGAACAGTACACGTTGGATAAAAGTCTTCAACGTGGGGCGGCAAACTGAGTCAGACGTGCATCGCGAAAGTCGTCCTCGCACTGTTTGTTTTTGGAGCATCACCTGCGACCGGCTTTGCGAAACAAGCGGCATCACTTTATGCGCAACCCTCCCATCTTTTGCACGACAATGCGCGGGCGCATACAGCGCAAGCTGTCGCTGGTCTACCATCCACCATATTGTCCTTGTGACTTTGATTTGATTTCGAAGATGAAGGAACCACTTCGTGACATTTGCTTCAGAACTGTTCCAGAGATTCGACAGGCAGTAGACGGCTCCAACTGCACGATCAACAGAACAAGCTCTGCTAACGGTATACTACGCCTTCCACATCGCTGGCAACAGGTTCTAGACAACGTTGGTGACTACTAAGAGGTGCAAACAGGTAGCGCTTTTGTGTCGGTTGTGAATAAATAATGGCCACTATTTAAGTTCCAAAACTTGTATACAGAGTCAGTCCTGCAGAAAGTAAAGAGAAAGCAGTCAATAATCCGAAGATTGGTTTGAACACCACAGTGTTTTGGTTTAGAGGTGGTATACCGTAGTCTTTCTCAGACTTTCGAACTGACTTGTCCAGCCAGTTAGAAGAGGATCTACAGTTTAAAGTGGATTTCGAACCATAGTGCTACTCTACATTTTTCTCTTCGACAGCATTACCAGTGGTGATAGAAGCGAGAGATACAGATCCTGTAACTTAGCGGGAATCGAACCCACCAACTTCGTAGTCTAGCACTCCCACCATAGAGACACCTGAAAAAGTATATCATAAAATATTTTTTATCGAAAGAGAAGGGAAGAAATACATTACATTATAGAGACAATAAGATTAACGGAATATACACTCATCTCCAGGAAAAAATAATGTAAAAAGCAGGAGTGGTCGAATACATTACGTACTATCTTTCCTACGATTTTTAAATAAATAAGAAATAGATATCATGAATGTATTTCTAAATCCTTTTTTTTTCTTTACAAATACTGTCAATCGGAAAGAATCATCAGTTCTAGTATTCGCTTCTTTAACGTTGTTTTATTTGTAGGGGACTAAACTAAAAGGTCATCAGTCCCCTTTTTAAGGTGACGCATACTGTTTTTAAAGTATACGGTTGGACGAATACTTTGGAATGACTGTAGTCATAGAATTTGCTGTGCTGTCCTGTGCTGTTACAAAGTATCAGACTCAGAAACAAAACAAATGTACAGATCTAAGACGTTCACCTCGAATTAAAAAGAGTTTTTTTTTTTAACTGGTTTGGATAGTGTAGTGTTTTATTGACGTGATACTGTTGTAGTTGGGTGCATACAGTTGCGTTCAGCTATTCATATTTAAATTATTCATTGTTTCTTCCTTGCCCTTCTCTCATTAACATGATACAGCGGAAATATGATACTACTGTAAAGACATGCCATCGACAGTCACCTACTGCAGGGACCCATGTTTTTCAGTTGGTCCGTACAGTCCCTTCCATCTATATTTGAACCATTAATTACATAATTACAGAGTTAATCAAGGTTCATTCGTTTTGCAAGAACTGTTGATTTGCGCAGCTGCTATTGAATTGTTTGTAAGAGGATTATTATTAAGCATATGATATTGTCTGGTAATAAAAAGATGAAACACTACTTAAAACTTCCCCCCTTAATCCTCTGTTTTCCATTGCGTATTCTTTTCCATCCATTCATTTCTTGCACTATATTAACTTTCATAATTTTAATAGCTTAAATGTTCACAAACATAATGTTCTTACAATTGCGTGTCTGAGCATGTGCCATATTTCACAGGTATTTTTTATTTTCATTTTATTGCCATTGTCCTAAATATTCTGTGATTACGTTAAATGTGTAAGATGTAATAACTGATGTAAATATCTTTAGCAAACTTTTAATATTTTATTTTATAGTAGTCGTCAGTTGTATGTGTAGTTTTTTCTTAATTTCCTCTCTGTATGGTTAAAATTTTAGCTTCCCGATTGTGGTAGCAAAACACTGTGAATGATGGTATTTCCATGTATTTGAGCCCAAGTCTACATGAGTAATGTCTCCTCTAGTGCTGTGTACAAAATAGTTACTTTTTTGACAAAAACATAGAACTGAAGTCTAAATACGCCCTCCTTACCAGAAAACTGAATAATTATTTAAAAAATATTCCTGTAGCACATGCACAGTATCTACTTTTTATTTAGCATCATGTTGCCAAAGAAGAAAATGTAAATAAATAACTAAATAAAATAATAATAAAGACTTAGAATCTGTTTTATCGTATGCAAAATTAACTAATTACATCATGGCATTGCCACTGGCCGGCTGCAGTGGCCGAGCGGTCTACGGCACGCCAGTCAACCGCCACGGCCACTACGGTCGAGGGTTCGAATCCCCCCTCGGGCATGGATATTTGTGCCGTCCTTAGTATTAGGTAGTTCATAAGCAGTTTGTACGTTTAGGGACTGATGATCCCGTAGTTAAGTCCCATATGCTATAGAAACACTTGAACACTTGCATTGCCAATAAATTGTTCAATACTACATTGTTATTACCACCCTATTCATCTGAATTAATTGATTAAGCTTGTAAAGTACCGGAACTAAATTCATATTCCAGACTGGCAATTTTTTGCTGCTCCACCACATGCTAAAGAAACTCAGCGAGACAAGAAACGTAAATAGAAAAGCTCATCTATTAGGTGCGTGAAATCTGACACGTCATTATTTTAGTCATTAGAAGTGGCAGCAGTAGGTGAACTCTACAGGCGTTTGTCAGTTCGTTTGCCGGCCGCGGTGACCGCGGGGACTGAGGCGCTTCAGTCACGGTCTACACGGCCACTACGGTCGGGGGTTCGAATCCCCCCTCAGGCATGGATATTTGTGCCGTCCTAGTTCGTAAGTAGTTCATAAGTAGTTTGTAAGTTTAGGGACTGATGACCCCGTAGTTAGACTGTACAAACATTTGAACATTTCAGTTCGTTTCCTGCTTGCGATCGTGTCCCACTAACGATCTTCGACCTCATCGGGTGGCACTATACGTGACGTGGTACCCAGCAACAATCTCAGATCGAGCGTTCGTGGCAACACAACCGAGCAGCGTGTATACAAACTGCGTCACACAATCGTGCATGCTGTGTTCTCAGGCCGTGCAGTACACGTCCTGAAACTGAGATAGTGCACACTTCCTTGTCACCCGAAAATGTAGAGCAATTCCTCACCTGGGCTTTTATGAACTACACGATGCGGTCAATGTATTTTGGAGCCCAATCTGGTGAAACATGTGAATTATTTATTTGATTAATCAGTCAGTAATCCGTCGTTGCTTGAAAATGGAAAGCTTTTTCTTCAAAAAGACTCTAGTTACAATATATTTTCAGTACACACCAACTACGGTGTAAATGGATTTCATGATATTTTGTTGTTGCTGCGGTCTTCAGTCCGGAGACTGGTTTGATGCAACCCTCCACCCTACTCTCTACTGAGCAAGCCTCTTCCTGTCCTCATAAGAACGGCAACCTACATCTGTCTGAATCTGCTTACTGTATTCATCTCTTGGTCTTCCTCTGCGAAATTCACCATTCTAAGAATGTGTCCTACCAATCAATTCCTTCTTTTAGTCAAGGTATGCCAGAAATTCCTTTTCTCCCCAATTCAGTTCAGTACATCCTCATTAGTTACTCGGTCAACCCACCTAATCTTCAGCATTCTTCTGTAGCACCACATTTCAAAAGGCTTCATCCTCTTCTTGTCCGCACTGTTTGTCGTTCAAGTTTCACTCCCATACAAGGCAACACTCCACACAAATGCCTTCAGTAAGGACTTCCTTATGCGTAAATTAATATTCGATGTCAGCAAATTTGTCTTATCAAAACCGCTTTTCTTTCCTTTGCTATTCTGCATTTTACATCCTTTGTACTGCGACCATCATTTTTTAATTTACTGCCCCAGTAAAAAAACTCATCTACCACCTTTATTGCTTCGTTACCTAATCTAATTCCTTCAGCATCGCCTGATTTTCATAGACTGCATTCCGTTACTATTCTTTTGCTTTTGTTAATGTTCATCTTATACGCACCTTTCAACACACTGACCATTCCGTTCACCTGGTCTTCCAGGTCATTTGCTGTCTCTGACAGAATTACAGTCTCATCGGCAAAACGTAATGTTTTTATTTATTCACCATGAACTTTAATTCCTTCTCCAAATTTCTCATTGCTTTCCTTTATAGTTTACTTAATTTACAAATTGAATAACACTGTCTTACTCCTCCCTCTCCAACCACTGCTTCCCTTTCGTGCCCTTCAACTCTGACAACTGGTCTTTGTAAAAGTTGTAAATAACCTTCCATTTCCTATATTTTATTCCTGCTTGTTTCAGAATTTGAAGGAGTGTATTCCAATCAACATTTTCAAAAGCTTTCTCCAAACTTACAAAATCTAGAAATGTAAGTATGACTTTCCTTAATCTATCTTCTAAGATAAGCCGTAAGGTGAGTATTACGTCGCTTGTGCGTAGATTTCTCCTGAATGCAAACTGATCTTCCCCGACGTCGGCTTCTATCAACTTTTCCATCCTTCTGTAAATAATTCGTGTTAGTATTTTGCAACCATGACTTTTTAAACTGATGGTTCTGTAATTTTCACACCTGTCTGCACCTGCTTTCTTTGGAATGGGGATTATTACATTTTTCTTAATGTCTGAGGGTATTTCCCCTGTCTCATACATCTTACACACCTGGTAAAATAATTTTCTCATGGCTGGTTCTCCCAGAGACTTCAGTAGCTCCGAGGGAATGTCATCTACTCCAGGGGCCTTGATTTACGTCTTTCAATGCTCTATCAAATTCATCTCTCAATATAGTATCTCCTATTTCGTCCTTAGTGTTAACTAGTTCATAAGTAGTTTGTAAGTTTAGGAACTGATGACCCCGTAGTTAAGTCGCATAAGCTACACAAACATTTGAACATTTATTCACGGATTTGAAGGCATTTGTGTGGATTGTTGCCTTGTATGGGAGTGAAACTTGGACGATAAACAGTGCGCATAGAAAGAGGATGAAGGCTTTTGAAATGTGGTGTTACAGAAGAATGCTGAAGATTAGGTGGGTGGATCGCGTTACTAAAGAGGAGGTACTGAACATAAGTGGGGAGAAAAGTAATTTTTGGCATACCTTAACTAAAAGAAGGGATCCATTTGTAGGAGACATTCTTAGACATGGAGGAATCGTGAATTTAGGGTTGGAGAGAACTGTGGAGGGGGGGGGGGATCGCAGAGGGAGACCAAGAGATGAATACAGTAAGCAGACGGATGTGGGTTGCCGTTCTTATGAGGAGATGAAGAGGCTTGCTCAGGGTGGAGGGCTGCATCAAACCAGTCTCCGGACTGAAGACACAACAACACAAAATGTATTAGCTAGTATTGCTGGTGTACTTGTTTCTCTGCGAGAGAAATTCTGTTTTATTTTCCAGACAAATCAGTCTGATAATCATCTGATGTAAGATCGAAACCGGCCATCTTTAATAAATAAAGTGAACAATTTCCGTAAACATGACAGTTTTTTCTCGTATTAAAACGTTTTGTCGCTTCGCTGGTTCTCCGAAACTCATTAAATATATTATACAGTAAACATGGTCTCTAAAATCAAACAGTGTTAATTCTTGAACAGTGAAAGAGAAGTGCTCTTAAGGTATGGAGTGGACCTTCTGTGTACGCAACCGTTATCGCGTTACATTAATTACCTTATGAGAAGCCGTCACCTGCTAATAAAAGCGGAAGCTTCCAGTTCACTACAGTCAATCGTACACATGACGACTACTAGTGTGGGATCTTACCCACACTTTACGTGACAAGAAAACCGAGAACTTTTCATACACACCCCGTTTACATGGGATTTCGTAAACCGATTTCCCAATTCCGCTTTTGGTTAGTCATGTAAACACTCCAAAATCTATTCTGGAAATCCGCTTCTCTAAAGCGGTTTTCCAGTTCCACAGTCGATTTTCGTGTCCATGTAAACGCAACCGTTTTTGAAGCGTTCTTGGCTTGTCAGATTGTGTTTTCTTGTTAAGAATTTTCTGCACATAAGAAAGAGTGATACTTTCCAAAGTGAAATGGGTAAGGTAAAGCAGTCAACAATCCGAAGATTGGTTTGAACACCACAGTGCTTTACTAGGCATGGTCCTGTTTGGAGGTGGTATGCCGTTGCCTTCCTCCAACCTTCGAACTGACTTACCCAGCCAGTTATAGGGGGAACTAGAGTTTAACGCGGGTTCCGAACCACGGTGCTACTCGGTATTTTTCACTTGAGCAATACTGCCAGAGGTAAAAGAAGTGGAAAGTGCAGATAAAAATCCTAGGACCTGGCGGGGATTGAACCCGCGACGTTTCGATTTGCAATTTGGCACTCTACCACTGTGCAACCGAGGCGCAAAAGTGTAAATATTAGAGTGAACATAAATCTGTATATTTAAATAAAGAAAAATAGCGATTGTGCGGACTAAATCAGGAACTGAATCAGCTGCTTTTCAGCCGCCATATTAAGTGGGCTAGGAAATCCGATTCTGGCTATCCATGTAAACACGACAGCGAAAAACAGTTTACGAAAATCGGTTTTCGTCTTCTGGAAGATGTGCTGCATGTAAACGTAGTGACAGTCGAGAATACTGCTCCAGTTTCCTGAACACTATACCACAGTTACCAGTAGTGTGAACGAAGATGATCAGCTGGTAGTGTACAGGTGGCCTGGAGGCGCTCTCGTCCAGGAAGGGATTCCACAGGCCGTTTGTTTACAGATCGGCGCGGCTGCGCCTCGTGTTGTCGGTGGTTAGGCCGCCCGCGCAACGCGGCCTCGCTTTCTCCCCAGGCACGGCAGGCAATCGCCGCCCCCACACAGAAGCCTGTTATGTCTGGTGGGCGCGCTCCCCGAAACGGAGCCTGTTATTTTCGCCGGCAGGAAGCGAACACGTCATTGGACACCTCCGGTTCGGAACTGCGTGCTGCTAATGGCCTGCTGTCAGCAGACAATGTAGCAGCTTCGACCTCCAAACGAATAGAAGCAACATTCGAACGCTTTTACTGACATAGTTCCACTATTTTTTTTCTCGTGTTAGTACGCCACTGTCTTCTAGAACAGTAACTTAATTTGAAATGTTCAAATATCGGACCAAACTGCGTGGTCATCTGCCCTTAGCTTACAAATTACTTAAACTAAGGTAAACTAACCTAAAGACAACACATACACCCATGCCCCAAAGAGGACTCGAACCTCCGACGGCGAGCAACTGCACGCTCCGCAGCGAGGCGCCTTAGAGCGCTCGGCAGTTAATTTAAAACAGGGATTTTACTAAGGATATACTTTATATTATTTTTGAACTAAGGACCAATTTGTAATGGAGTAAGAGAAAATCTATTTTTGAACGTAAATTGTTTATGGTGTAAAGAAACTCTATTCACTGCGCGGGACATTAAGGTGCTATGTCATGGACTGCGCGGCCGTGGGATGTGAGTTTTGTGTGTGTGTGTGTGTGTGTGTGTGTGTGTGTGTGTGTGTGTGTGTTGTCTATAGCACAAGTTGGTTTTAGTAGTTTGTAAGTCTAGGGACCGATGACCTTAGAAGTTTGGTCGCTTAAGATACGTATGTACATATCTTGAAACTCTATTTGTTAATTCCCGTTGCTTCGCACGTGTAGACTGAATGGTCTGAATTGGTTGTTTCTATTCGTAAATATAAATTTTCATATATTTAGTTTTAAAAATTCCTCCCTAATCAAGTATTTTGATACAATTTTCCACCCCCTATTCCACCATTGAATGCCGAATTCAAAACATAACGAATAACAATTTTAAAAAAATTCTAAGCATGGTTTCAAATCCAAATTTTCGCATTTCTGTCATCAAATAGTCTTAGTAGCCCCCTTTAAAATTTTTACCTTGTTTCACCCGTTTAGTGGTTTAATTTCCAACATTATCGGAACGTGTTATTAAAATTCCAATAAAAAATCTGAATCCGAAATTTTGTATTTCTTGCTTCAAAATTTCCTGAATAGCAACTTATTTTTTGAAGTTCATTTTCTATTCCCCCCCCCCTCCTTAGGTATGGGAATATCTAAGCCGCGCGGGAGTAGCCGAGCGGTCTGGAGCGCCACGTTGCGGATCGCGCGGCCTCCCGCGTCGGAGGTTTGAATCTTCCGTGGGGCATGGATGTTTGTGTTGTCTATAAGTTAGTTCATAAATAGTTCGTTAGTTTAGGGATTGATGACCCCACAGTTAAGTCCCGTAAGCTTTACAAACATTTGAACATTTGATTTTGCAATATCGAAAAATCGCTGATGCCTACAGTGTAAGATATAATCCCATATAAATGTTTCACGCCTTTCATTGAAGGAACTTGTATTTAAAGAGCAAAATTTCATACTGAGAACAGTATATATTTCCACCCATGCGAGGTGATATGGATAAGGCAAAGATAAAACATAAAAAGAAAAACAAGAATAATTGCCACAGTCACTGGAAAACTAAGTGGACTATATGCTACAGTGATAAAGGTGTGAGTTGTTACTGAGGAATGCTAGCAGCTGGGCTGCATTCCACTCTTGTACAGTTATTTAGATAGGGGCTTAACACGAAAACATGCTAATCAGAAATAATTACTGTTTCACCTATAATGAATCTAAATTACCGAGCACAACAGCATGTACAATGAGGTTTACGACGTGTAGGATAAGATAACATTTTATGACGAACGTACAGTAATGGTAGTTCTCCCACATTACTGTTAATTTAGTAGGTTGATACCCTGAACAGACACAATAATCCGACATGGAAGAGTACATTATATCCCAACATTTTATTTATAAATGGTTTTTAATTACTCTAATTGCGTTATGTCACAAAACAATTATGGAAAATAGCAGACTATCTATCGATGGGTATAGCGTCATAAATTTGCTCCCATTTATTTTCTTGTGTATGGGAAAGACTGAAAACAACGTGAGGAAGGAGTGTAAAACGTGTGAAAAGCAGTGCATCCAATTCCATTTTAAAATCTGGTTAAAATACACTACAGAGCGGATACATGACATGGTTAGAAACAAGATAGGCTCGTTGATATTTTTAAAAATATCGGGATATTGACAGAGTGGTAGAGCGCCAGATTCTGAATTCAACGATTCTGGTTTAGATCCCCACTGAGATCTAGCAATTTTGCCACTTTCCACTTCTTTCACCTCTGGCAATGTTGATGATTAGAAAATGTCCAGTAGCGCCGTGGTTCGGAATCCACGTTAAACTGTAGGTCCCAGATGCGACATGAAGTTCCTGATGAGGTGTATGCCCTTTTTTCAGTTTCAGTTATTAGACAGCTATTAGAGGACGCTGTAGGAATACAAAGGCCACATGTGATGATGCGGCTGTTCATTTATTGCGGCGTTTCGAAATCATCATCAGTATCTAAGCGCGGGGTAAAGCTCCATACTAATCGTATATCGTCATGGCTAACTATATTGTTGTATACTATAGTTCAGTATAGTATGCTATAGTAAAGAATGGCCATGACGATATAGGATTAGCATAAAACTTTTCCCTTGGCCTAGTTTCTGATGATGATTATTTCGAAACGCTTCAATAAATGAACAGCCGCAGCAGCACCTGTGGCTTTTATATTCCTACAACGTCCTACACTGTCCAATAACTAAAACTTCTTCAAAAGAAAGGGATATATGTATATATTTGAGGGGTAAACTACACGCATTCGTTTGAAACACCTCGTAGATCTATATTTCTGATCTGTTTATCTCTTTAAAATATCGTTATTTAGAGACGCCGAATCTGAAATCAGGTTCTCAAGATTCGTACATGTTTTATTCATCTTCGAAAGTAGATTTTACAGTATTTGTAAAGTCGCATGTCGTGTTACTGTTTATTCAAGCATTTATTACAGTTTTCGTCCGTTATGTTGGATCAGCCATATTGAATTCCGAGAATCTGATTTCAGATTCAGCGAGCCGCGGTGGAGTGGGAGAGCATTCTAAGGCACCTTGCTGCGGAGCGCGCGGTTGTCGCCGACGGAGGTTCGAATCCTCCCTCGGGCATGGGTGCTTGTGTTGTCCTTACCATAAGTTACTGTTATTTTAAGTACTTATTGCATTGGTGTGGTTGTTGGCTCACGTTTCTTTATTACAGAGGGCGTCCAGCCCTCTGACCGTGCGCGCTGAGCCACGGTACCTTACACTTGGCTACTCATGCTAGCCTCCCGTCCGTCCCAGACTTTCACAAGGCACAAGCTAGTGCTGTAGCGCCCCCATGGTCCATGCCCTCTTACACTCACCATTACTGATTCCCGTGCGAGGTCGTACGTATGAACGCATCTGCGGCGAAGTAAGTAGTTTCTAAGCCTAGGGACTGATGACCAATATAGTTAAGTCCCTTAGATTTACAAACATTTCACATTTTATTCCTTGAGGCAACTACTCTTCTCCAGTCCAGCTCCAAAACGTGCTCGAAAGACGCTCGCTCTCTTTTACGGGGCGTACTGAAGCCGCTTAGGAAAAGCAACCTCACTAGAGCGCAATTCCAGTACGTCCACACTGCCGCCTGTTCCAACTTCATACAGCGCTTACAGGCGGCGCTACTGGCGCCAGTGATGTGCTCCTGCACTGAAATGCTGACCGCGTGAATCTGCCGCTGACGTAAACGTGTGCTGCAAATTTCAAATGATATTGATATTTCATTCGCAGTGTTCCATTTTGGGTGGCCAGCTGCGTTGCTAGGGAACTGTTTCTGTTGGATAGTGGTATTGTTATATACATATTTTGCAAAACAGTATCTACGCAGTAACTGCAACCGTTAAACGAAAATATCCATAAAAGTACCTAGTTCAGTCTCACAGTAAATATTTTTGTACAAAATTTCCTAGATATTTCGAAGCACACAGGTTGGCTACAAATGGAGAAACTGTTTCAGTTAGATAGTGCAGCCGAATAAAACCGTATCTGACAGTTATTGTAAAAATGCAAAACGTGATATAAAATTTTAATGCGAAACATTAGAGTGGTATCAGAGGTACACGAAATAAAAATGTATAACATATATTTATTTTGGAAAATCCTGTTTGTTTCGGAATGACGTCTATACAGGTAAATTAAATAAGCGAAACCAGATCTACATGCAACATTTGATGCAAATCGTTAGAACCGTTTCCGAGATGTACGAAATATAACCTATGGGAGAGACGAGGATGACCGACCGAGCTTCTCTCAATAGGACTTTTTTTTTTCTTTTTTCAAGAATAAAAGGTCTTTTTCGCATGTTTTCTTGGCATTGTGTTATGCACGAAAAGGTAATGAACCGTAATCTTGGTCTAAACAAAATAAAAAACAACTTCAAACATTCGATTGTCTTATCAGCCATCTCTGGAGTGACAGTTCACATGCTTCACACGCGCAGAACCAAGCAGTTTAGAATAGGGGGAGGTGACGCAGACAACGGCTCTTGCAAGCTCTTTGAAGTCAATAATTAATGCTGTTCCTGCTGTATAGTAAATGAAAAAGCAATAAGTAACAGTGTCGCATCAGGCCCCTCCCAAACCAAATTTGTGCGGGTTTTCTTTATTCCATTACCTCCCTCTCACATGCAGTCACGTCGTCGTCACACCCACATTGCATGCGCGATCACGTACTCGTTTAATGATATACGATGCGTCACTTCAATGAGTAATGACAGGACGTAGTGCCACAGTGGCAACGGTGCAACTCACCGCGTTTGCGAGGCTAACATATCTTCTGCGATCCGAAAAACACGAAATTAACTTTTCGACAGACACACATATTAATGATGAAAATTCTCCTCAGAGATGATAAATATTGTTGAAACGAGATAGAATGGCTGGCCAGTACTTACCTTTGTGCTGTACCGCCGATTGTAACACAAATGAAGAAACAAAAAAAAGGGACAAAAAGAACAAGCTTTCGGGACAGAGTTTCTTCATCAGGTGGGAGAGAAGGGAAGAAGGAAAGAAGGGAAGAAGAAAGGATGGGAACGGAAAGGAAAGGTAATCCTTTCTTCTTCCCTTCTCTCCCACCTGATGAAGGAACTGTGTTCCGAAAGCTTGTCCCTTTTGTCCCCTTTTTTTCTGTTTCTTCATTTGTGCTACTGTCGGCGGTACAGCACAAAGGTAAGTACTGGTCAGCCATTCTATCTCGTTATATATATATATATATATATATATATATATATATATATATATATATATATATATATATATATATATATGTAATGGCCCGGCAAAAAAAAAACCTCCCTTATTTTAATAGGTTGTTACAGAAAAACTAAATATGATAGGAAAAAATTAGTTTGACTTATGAAAAATACATACTTTGCCATTATTGTATTATTTGGTTTTAAACATTATATCTGCTAAATGACGTCCTCCATTGTTGATACACTGACAAAGTCTATCTCGAGAGTTCTCCATACATCTTCGTTTCATTTCTCTTGGAATGGCAGCCACTTCTTGGGTAATGGCCTCTTTAAGTGTTGTGGGACGATGTTTATACAGTAGAGCCTTTAAGTGTCCCCAAAGAAAAAATCACAAGGCGATAAATCATACGACCTAGAGTGCCACGCGGTGTCTCCTCGCAAAGAGACAAGACGACCAGGAACCAACTCGCGCAACGTTTCCATAGAACGCCGAGAGGTGTGCGATGTTGCTCCGTTTTGCTGGAGCCACACTTCTTGATCTCCGTGGTCTTCAATTAATTGGTTTAGCTTAGGTTGGAGGAAGGCATCTAGCATGTGACATCAACGGTTTGAATTAACCGTTACTGTGTGGCCATCTTCTTCGAAGAAATGCGATCCCCACACAAAAGATTTGACAACGGCGAACCAAACTGTCACGTGAGGGCTGTGTAGTGGTCGCTGATGAATTTCACGAGTGTTTTCTGTAGCCCAGGAGCGGAAATTCTGTTTGTTTACAGTTAGAAGAAATAAACAAAGCGCCAGGTGAAATGTTTTGAAGAATTTCCTCACACGCAGCTCTAGGAGTTTCAAAATTTCTTTCACTTAATTCCTGTGTAACCATGGTTATGAAGGGACGCACATGAGGTTCTCTATGAAGAATTCTTCTTACTCATATCAGATAATCCAAGGACAGCTGCGTGTTTAAGTGCTGAACGCACTGGCGATTGTTGCACAGACACACTCACACGCGCCACATTTTCCGGCGTTGTTGCACTCCGAGGACGGCCAGTAGGTTTTCTTTTCAGTGGTGAACCTGTATTTCTAAAGTTAGAAACCTACAGTTGAACAGAATTCCTATCAGGGAAACGATCATGCCAACCAAGTTCGAAAAATCTCCGAAACGCTCGCTGAGTACTAATCACAGAACCACCATTAGGGATAAATTCCTCTACAACAAACGCACGATGCTCATCATGCCACGCCATGGTGCACGCTGAAAATGGCAACAACTATGCTTTCAAACAAAACACATTCCACGTCAAATGCGGGAGGTTGTTTTGTCGGACCCCGTATATAATGTTGTAAAATCGAGTTTTTACGAAAAATACAACTATGTAGGTGAACTTCAAACGAAACAATCAAGCGTAAATATAAAATTTCATCGAAATCGTTAGAGCCGTTTCCGAGGCAGCTTAATATATACAGAGTGAATCACCTAACACTTGCACCGCAAATATTGAGTAAGGCCGGCCGCTGTGGCAGAGAGGACTGCGGCGCGCCAGTCACGGTGTACACGGCCACTACGGTCGGGGGTTCGAATCCCCCCTCGAGCATGGATATTTGTATCGTCCTTAGTGTTAACTAGTTCATAAGTAGTTTGTAAGTTTAGGGACTGATGACCCCGTAGTTAAGTCCCATAAGCTATAGAAACATTTGAACATTTTATTGCGTAAACGGAAAGTGCGATTGATGTGCGATTTTCACAGAATGGATTCGTATTGTTAGTCAATAAACAGACTGTAGAAATACCTAGAAAGTGTATTTTTATGCAAGCATACAATTTTTCAAATGGTACAATGGCTGTTTCTATCTTGCACTGGAATATTTGACACAAGCTGTGTACAAAGAATTTTGAATGACATCTTTATCACATTTAGTTTTGCAGCTACATCCATTCAAAGTTTTGGGGGCGGAGGCTCCGACAGCGTAGCTGACTGGCTGGTGGTCATGAGACAGTGGGCTGGCGACTCCGCCAGTAAGCTACGCTATCGCAGCCTCCGCCCCCAAAACTTTGAATGGATGTAGCTGCCAAACTAAACGTGATAAAGATGTCATTCAAAATTCTTTGTACACAGCTGGTGTCAAAAATTCCAGCGTATGATAGAAACACCCATTGTTCCATTTAAAAATCTGTATGTTTGTATAAATAATACACTTTCGAAGTAATATTACAATCTTTTTGTTGGCTAAAAATATGAGCCCCTGTCTATCAATCTATTCTGTGAAAACCGCACATCAATCGCACTTTCCGTTCCCTCAATATTTGCGGTGCAAGTGTTAGGTGATTTACCGTTTGCTCGTTTAAAGATGTGACGTAGCCGAAGAATTATTTTGCTGAGACATACAATAATGTTATCAGCTCGCGTTCTTCACACTGTCCAGTATCACTACTTCTTCTTTCTTACAAGTCTTCGTACTTACGTATCTCCCGGAGCGAACATGTGTCACAGCTTTGGGGACTCGCAAATTCGGCTTACGTAACAGAGGAATGCAGACGAGCAGATAGTACCCGTAAACCACGTGATACGTGCAGCGCATTCCTAAAAGTGTCCTGATAAGCATTCGTGCCCATTAGTTGACGTTCACCTCAATTAGTGCGAAAAGAAGCGAGTTTGTGTTGTGAAAGAAGAGTGACGTTATATTTCCGTGAGGTGATGTAGCATACGCAAGTGTTATAAATAAGTCGCATTTCAGAATCGTCAAAAGCAAATTTAAATGACAGTAAAACAGGTTTCAGTTTTGCCAATTGCTAGGACTACCTTCATCAGAATTTAAAAAAAAAGCCTAAAACATAAATTACAAAATTTGCGAAAGGGAAACAGTTTACTAAATAAAATGTAAGTACTAGTTTGATGTACACAATGGAAGCAGTACAGTGACATCTGTCACATGATAAAATAGGATATAAAGGACAAATCTTAAGTCACAGTTTAAATTTCAAAATTTTCTGTCTAGCCGCTAAAGGCTGCTAACGTGCTTGGAGGAGGCATCAGATAACATGTCCGTGTTAAACTTGCGGACAAGTGAACAAAGCATCAGTGGAACTATCTAGTAGCCGCAGTTATAAACAGGATAGTTAAAAGGCATTTTAAGTCACATTTAAATTTTGCTACTCGGCTGAAAAAAATCGTTATTGCTTCTTTTACGTGTAACATGAGTGGTACTTTACACTTTACACCTCATAGTCTTAATGTCATGCTGTAGTCATCAATGTTAAAGTTTTTACTCTCTTATTTTATACATTGTTATCATCTATGTTAAGGGTTTTACTCATTTGTTTTATATAAATATTTTTACTCTTCACAGGAATATATATTCTGTATATGGTTCACTCTTTACAAATAATGTAGATTGAAGGGAAAAGTTTTAAAATCTTCAAATGACTTGGGACATAGGACCCTACGCTTAACTTTAACTGCAGTTGTATGTCATTTTTATTATTAATGCTCTTGGTTTTTAATCTGTAGATATAACTTTTGTCCTTCAGCTCTATGTAGACATTAAACTATTTATGCAACGACTGACTTTTTTTCTCATAATATGAGAATTATTATCTTAACTTTTACGTATTATATATATATATAATTTCACAACTCCACCACTGTAGGGCGCTTTTATATATATATATATATATATATATATATATATATATATATATATATAATTTCACAACTCCACCACTGTAGGGCGCTTTTATATATATATATATATAATGTATATAATTTCGTAACTTCAAAGTACTGTGTTTCTTTGAAGTTGAATTTGCATCCATATTGTTTTCTCTTGACACCACTGGCACCTAATGGCAACCTGTAGCAACTCTGTTGTGCAATGTTTTCCTGTTCAGTCTCCTGTTTGCTTGGGCCAAGACCACATTTTATTCATTATGACGAACCACCCTGCGATGAAAAACTTTAACAAGATTTTTACGTGTGTTAGGTTATGTTTCTATTTTTACATACGACGCTAAGGTAATGTACATGTTTTGTTAACTATCATTTGTATACCACAATAACTTTGCAGTTTGTAGACATTGTATAACTATTGTACTGGACTTTCTGAAGATGGTGACTGAGCTCATCGAAACCGGTTAAGGGACGAAAATAAATTTTTAACGATCTTGGCTGAATGAAGTGTTTTATATAAAAAGGGTACTTTACAACTGAAGTTTTGAAAGATAAATGTTACATAGAATAGTATTTTACAGAAGACAGTTGGCTGATGCGTCATTTTACAGATACGAAAAATAGCTTTATTATTGTGAAATGCATTTGACGTGGCCTTCTGGAAAGTTTTTTGAATCGACACAGGAGAAATATCTCGGACACTGCACAACAGAAACAGAATCAAAGACCGAGTAACGGCTTAATACCGTTATTACGGAGTTGCAGCTGCTCGTTTAGAATACGACCATCATTGCGAGAAAAATGGTTAATATTTGCAATTCTTTGAGAACATCTAATCTGTGGCCTTTCTTCTCAGTGTGCAAAATATTAAGATCGTGAATTGCTTTGGGTACATGACCTGTTAGAAGGCTGTCAACAAAAGATGAAATCTAGGTGCTAGTACCATTTTTTTCTGGAAAGATGTTCCTTGTATTTGACTTTAAATTCATGTCCTGTTTGTCCTCTAATTTTATAGATGCCAGAATTGTCAAAAGGAGCACAAGTAAATTTTTAAATGTGAATTTTTTTTCCAGACTATTATTGGCAGAAAAGACAACGTTGCAGTTGTATTTTTCTTTGGTCAGACTGGTTGATGAGAGTGCCCAGTGTTGTAGGCAATTTTCTTTCTAAGGATGTCGTTAACCATAGTGCTTTCGTATTCGTTATTAACTGCAACGGTTTTGATCAGAATTATCTTCGAATTTTTCTTTTGAGAGAGCAATAGAAGTAGCTACGTGGATAGCACAATGAAAGAAATAGTTTTTATGACATTATGGGTGCATTGAAGAAGCAGACACAATTTGATCAGTATAAGTTTCTTTCGATAAATGTCGGAAAATATTTTATTTTGTTCCACTGTTAACGTCAAGAAAGCTCAGTTCACGGGCCTCATTCTCTAGTTCATAAGTGAAGACTATATTTTCGTGAAGATTATTGAAGAGAGCACAACACTAGATACATCTACGATATTTTAGTCATCTGCAAAGAACCTACCTACGGTATTGTTCACATTTTCAATAGTTGACGACAACCTCAGAAACTGTTTTTCATCCTTTTCTGGGGCTTCTTCGTCTATAAAATTACGTGGTCTTCTTACTATGTATTTAAAGTTCAGATACAAGGAACAATTTTTGAGAAAAAATGGCACCAGCATCTAGGATTCATGTTTGGCTGCCACCTTTTAATTGTCATGCTCCCTAAGCAATTCACGATCTTAATATTTTGCACACTAAGAAGAAAGGCCACAGATTAGATGTTCCCGAAGAAATGCAAATATTTAAATATTTTTCTCGTAATGACGGTCTTATTCCAAACGAGCAGCTGCAACTCCGTAATTAAAGCTTTTCTAATGGTATAAAGCCGTTACTCGGTCTTTGATTCTGTTGATCTCGTGCATTGTCTGCAATATTTCTTCTGTGTGAATTCTAAAAACTTTCCAAAAAGGCCATATTAAATGAATTTCACGATAATAAAGCATATTTGTTCGCTATTTAACTCAGCTATTTTTGCACCTTTAAAAAGACACATCAGCAATCATTCTTATGTAAAATACTAGTCTATGTAATATTTTGTTTCGAAACTTCAGTTGTAAAGCAGCCTGCTTATAGCTGCAGCTGCTAGATGGTTCCGCTGATGTAATTTTTCTGCAACTTTAACGCGGGCACGTTTGATGCATCCTTCAATCATGTAAGCAGCCCTTAACGGCTAGCCAGATAACGTTTCATTTTTTGAACTGTAAATTAAACTTTATCGCTTATACGTTATTTCATCATTTGACATGTAAGTACTGCTTCTATTGTCTATATTAAACCAGTACTAGTATTTTATTTCAATACCTGTTTCTCTTATCAAATTTTGTAATTTATGTTTTCGGCATTTTTATTACTCTGATGAAGACACTCTAAGCACTTGGCGAAACCTGGTTAATACATTTTATTTCTGCAACCGAGGGATGTTTTACTATAATTGAAATTCATAATCGGTCGCTGGTGAAATGCAGCCATGTTTAAAAAATGAAAAAGTAAATAAGCGTAAATTTCATAAATCAATTTTTGAGCTTCTTATCATCTTCAGTTACCATAAATGTTTTATAACAGTGTACATGGTCACATTCATTCTGATTAAAAGTTCGAAACTGGTATTACTTTAACTAGGAACCTTAATAATATTGAAGTAGTCATTTTTCAATCATGTGACATTCTTACTGATCAAAAGGTCGAAACTAGATTTGGTTTAATCAACAACCTTAGCAATTTTAAAGTTTTTTCAACCATTTTGTATATAATTAGTGACTTTCTTCATGAACATTTGTGCTCTTCGAAAGTATAGTGTACCAACTTTTACAGATATTCAAATCTGCGATAAATTTTGTACCGATGGATTACATACTTCTAACCTGTCTACGAAGAACAGGTGTTGTCAATAAAGTTTTATCAAGTGTTTTTTGAAACGTGACATTTAACGTAAGCAAACGTGCAGATAAAATGGAATTTGATGACCGTTAGCGACCAGATAATTTTGCCATTGTAGCGCTCTTCTTTTTATGTATTTTTTTTCCACGATAAAAGTGTAATCAATAGTTTCATGACAGGTACTGTGCTCTTTATCCTGTATCTATTGTAAGGATGATTAACTGATATTAAACAGCGCTATCAAAGAGTCGTGGAACACAGAGCATTACGGTAGACTTAGGTTTCTTATCAAGGTTTCTCTGTTCACATGTAGCTGTCATTAACTAAAAGTATTCTCAACACGTGAGCTCGTTAGTAAAAGCAATGTTAGTTGAAAACTTCATTGTAGTTAAAAATGTCAATCTACCATTTCAACCATATGAGGCCAATTTTGATGGATCTGTTGTCTTTCCTGCCGTGGTGGCCGAGCGTTCTAAGGCGTCTTGCTGAGGAGCGCTCTGTTGCTCACCGGCGAAGGTTCGAATCCTCCATGGGGCGTATGTGTGTGTGTGTGTTGTCCTTAGGTTAGTTTTAGTGTAAGTAGTTTGTAAGTCTAGGGACTGATGACCGCCGGCCGCGGTGGCCGAGGAGACTGAGGCGCTCCAGTCACGCTCTGCACGGCCACTACGGTCGGGGGTTCGAATCCCCCCTCGGGCATGGATATTTGTGCCGTCTTTAGTATAAGGTAGTTGATAAGTAGTTTGTAAGTTTAGGGACTGATGACCCCGTAGTTAAGTCCCATAAGCTTAACAAACATTTGAACATTTGGACTAATGACCATAGCAGTTCGGTTCGATAGCGATACAAACATTGAAATTTTTTTTCATCTGCATCTACATCTACATACATACTCCGCAATTCACGGTAAGGTGCGTGGCGGAGGGTACACTGTACCACTAGTAGGTATTTTCTTTCCTATTCCACTCCCAAATCGAACGAGGAAACAAAGAATGCCTACATGCCTCTGTACGAGCCCTAATTTCTCTTATCTTGTCTTTGTGATCTTTACGCGAAATGTAAGTAGGCGGCAGCAAGATCGTACTACACTCAGCTTCAAATTCCGGCCCTCTAAATTTACTGAAGAGAAATTCTTCCAGTGATCCCCAATTGAGTTGCCGTAGCATTTCCGTGACACTCGCGCATTGGTCGAACCTACCGGTAACAAATCTAGCTGCTCGCCTCTGAACCGCCTCTATGTCTTCCTTTAAACTGATCTGCTGCGGGTCCGAAACACTTGAGCAATACTCAAGACGTGGTCGTACAAGCGTTTTATACGCGGTCTCCTTTACAGGTGAAGTACATCTTCCCAAAATTCTCCCAATAAACCGAAGTCGGCTGTCCGCCTTACTCACAACTGTCCTTACATGCTCGTTCCATTTCATATCGCTCTGCAATGTTACGCCTAGATATTTGAACGACGCGACAGCATCAAGAAGCTCATTACTAATGCTGTATTCGAACATTATGGGATTGCTTTTTCTACTCATGCGCATCACCTTACATTTTTCTACATTGAGAGCTAGCTGCCATTTTTCGCACCAACTAGAAATTTTGTCTAAGTCATCCTGTATGCTATTACAGTCAGTTACAGACGACACCCTCCCATACACCACAGCATCATCAGCAAACAGCCGCAAATTACAACTTATTCTTGCTCTTCTTCCAGGCTGTATTAAATTTTGATATTAATCAATGTTCCGACAAAACAAAGCGCAAGTGAAACAAACACACACTGATAGCAAATTAATCGAAACTTTTCATCTTTCACGTGCGTGTGTTACTGTTGAAATGTTCAAATGTTTGTGAATGTATGGACTTAACTACTATGGTCATCAGTCCCTAGGTTTACAAACTACTTAAACTAACCTAAGGACAACAAATACACCCATGCCTAAGGGAGGACTCGAACCTCCGACGGCGAGCAGCGACGCACTCCGCAGGTAAAGCGCCTTGGAACGCTCGGCCATTCCACCATGGCGTGATGCTGTTAACGGACAATATAATTAAGCCGTATAAGTATTAAATGATGCTGAGATGAAAGCTGTATGATGGCTTGCACTTTACTGAGTCCTAATCGCAAGTAGTAACAAAGATGCCCGTAGTAGTGTGAGTTGATAGTTTAGTGTCTAACATCGATATTACAGACTTATCAACTAAATTATTATTGAGGTAGATTTTCAGCAGAGTTGTGCAAGACATTCTGTTCGCAAACATTATGAATTACCTCGAACCGAACGACCTACTGACCCAAGGTCAACACAGATTTAGAAAATATCATCCTTCAGAAACACATTTAGCTCTTCATTTACATGAAATGATAATTGATACAATACGTTACACACGTCTTTTAATCAAATTACGTTATTTTGGAATATCGAATTAGATTTGTAATTGGCTTGAGAACACACTTCATAATAATTGATGGAAAAGCATCGATTAAATCAAAGGTGATATCTGGCGTTTCTCAGAGTAGTGTTACTGGTTCTCCGCTGTTCCTGATATACATAAAAGATATGGAGGAAATTAGTAAGACTGCATAACAATGTAGCTAAGATATCTGCAGAGTACAGAAATTGCCAGTTGACCCTAAATACTTAAAATTATGAATCCGTCCACTTGAGTACTAAAAGGAATCCGTTTATTTGTCTTAAAGATAAATCAGTGCACTCTGAAGTTCAACTAGATGGCTAGGATTTAGAACACTTAGATAATGCCCTGAGGAAGAAGAACCATAGCCTCGGTTTTATTTGTAGAACACTTCAGAGGATGCAACAGAACTGCTAAAGAGACTGCCTATAAGACGCCTATAAGCTCTCTTCTGAGTATTCCTGCGCAGTGAGGAACCCTTGACAGATAGGATTGACGGACATCGAGACAGAAGAAAGAAGGGCCGCTCGTTTTGTATTAGCGCGATACATGGGAGAGACTGTTACGGAAATGATACTGGGGTTAGGTATAATTGCAAAGGTATTTTAAATACGACGAGATCTATTTACGAAATTTCGATCACCAAATTCCTCCTCCAAATGCGAATATGAGGGTTGAAACTTCATAGTGGCAACTATTTATTCACAACCGATACAAAGGCGTTACATGTTTGCACCTGTTCTGTCCTTCAAAGTAGACACCAGCGTTGTGTAGAACCCGTTGCCAGCGATGTGGAAGGCGTATTATGCCGTTAGCAGAATCTGTTCTGTTATAGTGCGAATGGAATAGTCTACTGCCTGTCGAATCTCTGGAACAGTTTTGAATCGAATGCCATGAAGTGTTTCGTTCATCTTCAGAATCAAATGAAAGCCACAAGGACTTAAGTTCGTGGAGTATGGTGGATGGTACAGTACTTCTGTTCGACCGAACAGAGCAGCCACAGATTGCGCTGATGCACTAATCCGGTTTCGTGGCAAGCTGACGAATCGTCTGGTGTCGATCACTGTCAACTAATATGGCAACTGTGTGCACTTCTTCGTCAGAGACGCTAGGACCACCTGCCTGATGCATGTCCGCCCATTTTCCCAACGTTCGTCGAAGACTTTTACCCAACGTGCCGCTGTTCTGTACGACAATGCCGATTCTCCTCATGCCTCTTGACGATCTGGATGACGCTGTCGTCCTGTACGACCGCTGGCACATTAATTTCTGTTGTTTCTGTTTGAAAACCTAGTGAAACCGTTACATTAGGTCGCTCGCGCACAAGTCACTGTGTTTCCCTCGATCGTGCGCACGCTGGTGACGTGGGACGTGTGAGTCCATGTGTTTGGAGGTAAGGTAAGTATATCAGCAACGAGTGATATCAACGACAATAGAAAATTTCATTGCACATTGTCTTCACAGCAGTTTTGTCACTATTTAAGTTCCAACCTCGTAAATAGTGTTTGTATACCTATTGTTCCAAGCTACTATGGTCATCAGTCCCTAGACTTACAAACTAGTTTATGTTACGCTAAGGACAACACACACACACACACACACACACATACACACACACACATGCCGGATGGAGGACTCGAAACTATGCCTTAGAGCACGTGGCCAGAATGGGAAAATATGTTTTTGACTCACACCGTCACAGGGAAACATAATCAGACCTCGAATGGAGAGATTTGAATGGTCTTTCTTACCACACCCTATCCGAAAATGGAATGGTATATGAATATATTGCTAAAACAATTTTTGGATAAGATAAGATATCACACACAATATACGTATGGTATTTTATTCAAATAATGGTTGTAATTTGTGTGTGACACAGTAACGATATTTTGCTATCTCATCTCTTTACTTGAGGTTTACGTGGCGTGGCACCGTTGGCCTACCGTAACAGTGACAACGTCAATGTCGTTGCCCTATAATATGGGGTGAGCAGTACAGTTGCACACCTTGAGGTTATCAATCAGTTCTTAAGTGATATTTGGCCATTCTTCTATGAGTGCAATATCCAGCTCTGCAATCGTTGTGGGAGCTGTCGGTCTGTCTTCAGTGCGTCTGCCGAGTGCATCACAAATATGCTCAAAAAAAATGTTCAAATGTTTGTTAAGCTTATGGGACTTAACTACGGGGTCATCAGTCCCTAAACTTACAAACTACTTATGAACTACTTACGAACTAGGACGGCACAAATATCCATGCCCGAGGGCGGATTCGAACCCCCGACCGTAGTGGCCGTGCTGACCGTGACTGGAGCGCCTCAGTCACCTCGGCCACCGCGGCCGGCACAAATATGCTCAATCGGGTCTATGTCCGGTGAACAAACTGGCCACTTTAATTCCATTCAGCTTCAAGAATGTTGACCACCAGTGAAGCTTTGTGCGAACGAGAGTTATCGTCCACAAGAAGGAACCCTTCTCCTATGTCACCAACGTAGGGCACAACAAAAGGTCGGAGGGATCTCGTCTCTGTACATCTGAGCAGTCAAAGCGCCATTCTGAATAGCACAGATGTCCGAACACCCGCCAATACTGACTCCTGCTTGCACCACTCGTCCATCAGCGTGATATGGTGATGGTCCTACACATTATCAGGTTTGTTCGAGTTCCACGTTTTTCCCAGTTGAGAAAACGACGATTCTCCGCCAGACTTCATCTGTAAACAGAACCCTTCGCCATTCGTTACGACTCCAGTCCTGCTGTCCCTCCGCCAGTTTGTGCGGGCTAAATGGTGTCTTTTGATCGGCCTCCGTGCGTAGATGCCACAATCCCGAAGTTGATTTCGGACTGTTCGTGTTGATACTGCACGTCCCGTTGCTGCCTGGACAGTGTGTTGCATTCAGCCTCCTGTCTCCACTGGCTTTTAACAGGACTAACGATCATCCGCGTTCAGCTCCCGGAAAATAGTGTTTCGGACACAAATTCCTCCCTCTGTATCTGTCTCGCTTCCAAACTACCTATGGCCCTCCATGTAATATCTTCCGGTGAGTCACGATGTTGTCGGATTGCACTACCTGTTGACTACGCTATTGAACGTACTGCTTGTGTAATTGGTTTGGTGAAATAAATATATGTCTTCACCGACCCCCTCTGTAGCATCTTTCTGTTATTACATCTCGGTTGCAGTAATATCGTTGACACCACTCCGTAGAACCGATAGAAAGAAATCGAACCATTTTAGTTCATACTGGCGATGGCAATTCTTCAGAACCTAGATGCCTCAACTAATCCCTTAATTATTATTATTATTATTTTTTTTTTTTTGGGAAAAAATGGTTTGTTAAGCTTAAGGGACTTAACTGCGGGGTCATCAGTTCCTAAACTTTCAAACTACTTATGAACTAACTTATACTAAAGACAGCACAAACATCCATGTCCGAGTGGGGGATTCGTACGCCTGGCCGTAGCGGCCGTGCAGACTGTGACTGGCGCGCCGCAGAGCGCTCAGCCACTGAGGCCGGCTAATTGTTTTGACCAGTATAGTACGAAGGTTGGATGAATCCTCTGTCAGGCACTTAGATGTGATTTGCACACCTAGATCGTGTCTCCTAATTATGTAGACATGCTCTGGTATTACAGGAAACTCGTTTAGCAACGCTGGAAGGTTCCCTCTTAAAATAAGAAGTATGGACTGACCTGCACCCATGTGTAACAAATGTTACTGCAAACACAACACATTACCATGTTCAGTGCAGTGTAAGAAAACCAATGGCATTCAGAACACCTTTCACTTGTACTGAGATATATAAATTGAGGACCTGCATAATAGCCAAGGGATTCTTATGCTATTCGTCCTGCAAAACAGATAACGATGATGGATGTGAATACTGCCCATGCAAATTTCTCTTCAAAGTACATAAGGGTTGTATTGCTAATAAGAAATCTGATGACTGTGGTGTCATGGGTAGATGCAAAAATTTATACTCGTACCTCCAAAACCATACCAGGTAGATGAAAGGTGTGTAAACAGGATTTAGGAAGGAAGGTAGGAAGATTTGGGTTTAATGTCGCGTAGACGGCGGTGATTCTTAGGGAACAAATATTGTGAAATTGAATGGATCTGATCAGCCAAAATGGTCAGAGGTTGGAGTCCTCTCTCGGGCATGGGTATGTGTGTTGTCCTTAGCGTTTTTTAAAGATAGTTTTAGTAGCTTGTAAGTTTAGGTAGGGATCGTTAACAACTGTTTGGTCCCTTAGGTAAAACATTTGAACATTTTAAAAAAAAATACTAACACAGCTTCTTGAACAGCAATGACTGACGTATACTTTTCTTTGTTATATTGCATTCCTTCAATCTTCCAGGACTTAAAATTCTGCTGCTATAGTACACCGAAATTTCGCCCACTCCTCGAAATCAATGAATCTATTTACGGAGTACAATTGGTTCGGTAGTATAGAATTGTTTTGACACGTTTCATTTTTCTTGTGAAAATAAAGATAAAGGTGGGGGTTCAAGTGATTATTGTTACTAGTTTGTATTTCTGGAGAACGCACTATAATTTAAAAATTAATTGAAGTCTGAATCGCCAGAATCTTTGATCGTATAACTGAAATTCACGAAAAGTAAATATGTTTTCTGCATGTGATGCTAACTGTTATTGCAGAATAACTTTTCACTCTACTACTGATTATGCGCTAATTTGAAACTTACTGGTAGATCAACAATATCTGCCTAACCGGAACTCGATCGTAGGGTCTTTGAGTTCCACGGCTATGTGCCCTACCGATCATCCACGACAGCTCAACTTCTGCCATTCAGCCAGTACATCATCTCTTACCATTCAAAATCTCACAGTCCCACTACGTATCGAGCAGGGCCTGTACTCCTCCAGGGAAAGATATTGTGTACCGCAGTCTTCCTAGAATGAACTCTGCTGCGGTATGTTATTCTGTTTACAAGTTAGAAGTTATTGGCGGAAGTAAATTTATGTGAGAATTGTTAGCCTTGCTTGGGATCAAATGTAAAGATCTGAGGTATTCCCGGAGGGCACATTATTTGTACCTGAAACTGACAGTCTTCAGCAGTAACTACAACGGCACTGGAAATTGCACAGAGCAATTTTTCACCTTGAACACACACGCACGACATTTGTGTAATGAACTTTGAAACTTGCTCTTCGAAGATGACTTGTCAAAATATTCCTGATAACATGGCGATAAAATTTTACTTCTTATCGGTAGCCGACTGAAGACGTGATGGTAATTTATCCGACAGAGTCGACAAGAAGTGATAATGAAGTCAATTATTCTGCTAAATGATAAGAGATTCTACACGAGATCTGTTTAAGTTGAGTGTGATGTAATTCGTCGATAAACAAGGTCATGCAAAAAAAAAAAAAAAAAAATTGCTCGGGAGCAGCCTCTGGAATACGTTGTGCCGATTGAGAAATTACACAGTGAGACTGACTTGATGATGGAAATTAGATGCATTAGACAGTAAATGATCGTATTTGTGCCATATGCACTTTATCAGCTTGGCTGCCGATGCTGTTTTTCCAGACACCGCCTAGTGGAACCCCTTCACCAGTGTAATGAGTTACGAAATGTCGCCAGAGCAGTAGTTTCCACAGTGTTATTTGTTTCTTGCAGAGTACGTTTCACTGACAGATAGCTGGCTGCTTACTGACAAACCTCCTCTCCCAGAGTACACCACCATCTCCTGCAGCTCTACTAAGAGAGCAACTGGCAAATAGCTTTGGCCATTTGTCCACAACTTGAATGTCCCGTTGACTAGGCAACTGTTATAAAGGTACATGGCGGAGGGTATGTACTAACACTACCAGTTACTTGCTTTCCTTTTCCACTCCCATTTCTGATCTTATCGCTGTGGTCTTTACGCAAAATGTAAGTTGAGTCAATAGAACCATTCTGCAGTCAGTTCCAACCCTCTAAATTTCTTCAACAGTGTTTCCCTCCAGTAACTCCCATTTGAGTTCCTGAAACATCTCAGTAACATTCGCACATTCATGGAACCAAAATCGTAATTTTTTTAAAACTTTTTTTTAAATTCAAGACGATCGGTTTCGAGATTATAGTATCATTATATGCTTTCGTTGACATAGAACTGCTTATAAAAGTGCTCCACATAGCATCTGGTAAGTGTTCTGGCTGATATTTATATGTAAAATCATGTGCTGGTGGGTAGTCAGAAAATGTATGGCTGAGGGGACTGCGGCGCGCCAGTCACGGTCTGCATGGCCACTACGGTCGGGGGTTCGAATCTTCCCCCTCGGGCATGGATATTTGTGCCGTCCTTAGTGTTAGCTAGTCCATATGTAGTTTGTAAGTTTAGGGACTGATGACCCCGTAGTTAAGTCCCATAAGCTAAACAAACATTGAAATTTTTTTAACGTACTGTGAGTAAAACGGAGGTGCCAACCAGACATGTGCACTATGGTGATTATTATTTTATATTTTACTGTTTTCATTTTGACCAGCCATCCATTTTATATCTGACCAGGCACCAGCACATGATTATATATATAAATATCAGCCAGTACATCTACCAGATTAAGCAGTTCTACGTCAATGAGACCAGATGATGACACCATAGAGTGACGAATATATATATATCCTCCCATTTATACAAAAAAAATCGCTTCCTAAGATGAGTAAATTATGCTACCAGTAATAAACCCACCCACCTGTTAACTCTTCTGTGATTTCCTTTAAACCGATCTGGTAAGAATTCCAAACACTTGAGCAATAAAGACCGTGTCGTACAAGTAGTTTGTAAGCGGTCTCCTTTACAGACGAATCACTTCTTCCCAATATTCTTCCAATAAACTGAAGTCGACGATCCGCTTTCCCCATGACTTTTCTTATATGCTCGTTCCATTACATATAGCTTGGGTGCGTCGCGCCTAGCTATTTAATCGATTCGGATCTGCCAAGCAACACACTATTAATGCTGCATACGAACATTACGAGATTGTTTCTCCTACTCATCGGCATCACTTTATTCAACATTTGGACCTACCGGGCATCCCCAACACTACCCAAAAATTTGGTACAAGTCATCCTGCATATTACTACAGTCACTGAATGACACCGCAGCATCATCAGCAAATAACCGCAGATTGCAACTCACTCTCTCCGTCAGATCATTTATATAGACAGAAGATGATAACGGTCCTATCATACTTCCCCGCGGGACGCCTGACGATACCTTAGTCTCTGATGAACACATCGAGGACAACGTACTGGATTCCGTAGTGCAGCGCCGTGTCAAATGCCTTTCGAGAAACATGCAGTCTGCCTGTTGCGCTTCATCCATAGCACGCAAGGTGTCACGAAAGGAAAGGGCAAGCTGTGTTTCGCACGATCGATGCTTCCTAAAGCCTTGCTGATGCACGGACAGAAGCTTTTCCGTCTCAAGGAAATTTACATTATTACAACTGACAATATGTTCAAGAATTCTACGGCAAAATGATGTTAATGATATAGGTCTGTAACTTCGTGGGTCCGTTCTTTTGTCTCTCTTACACACGGGAGTAGCCTACATCATTTTTAGTCGCTTGCAACTTTGCGCTGGATCAAAGATTTGCGATAAATGTTTCCTGGGGGCGTTCCGATCTGCCGTATACATTAGATGAATTTCGTCGAGATTCCGTAGCTGAAAGTCTACTGCGATAGTCCGACCTCATTATGGATGCAATTTATTGCCGTACTCGCTGATATATCGTTCAGTGCTGTTCAAAACATTATTCATCCACTGAAGGTACACAGATTGTCATCGAGAAAGCAACATAGAAATGACCACATCATAACAAAATTTATTTGGTAGTTAACATGTTGTATAAGGAACACTTGAGTGGAAATTACGTCACCATGTGAAGTGAAGAAGGTGATGGAATCAGTATCGAGTGTTCCCGCCATTGCTGGCTACTGTCACTGTTCCACTCTTCATCATTCAGTCCAAGAAGCTCTGGTTGTGTTGTTGATGGTTAGCCTCCATGCTGCTTATACATGTAGCCAATAGTGTTTCGTCGGTATGAACAATGTCGTTACGTTATTAGCCGACACTGTCGGCGATGATAGCGATCGTAAATGTTGTATGCATCAACTGACTGCGATATATATAGTCAGAAAGCCTGGATCGAAAGGCTACAAATTTATTTGATGACCTGTAAGTATCTGAAACTAGTCATAAAATAAATTTGTAACATTTTACACATTCGATTCACCCTGCGCCACCACAATGGTCGGAGAAGAGTCTGGTGAGAGATGTTGAACTGCTGCCCTATGCATCGCCGTACTCGTGCTGGTTATGGTTTGAAATGGTAGTGGTTCCACTCGCATACACCCTTCCTCTGTCATAATGTACATTTACAGTGCACTAGCTCGGAAGTGCTTGATCCAGTTATCCTCTCATACCTTAGGAACTTGCAGACAGTCAAACTGCAACATGATAATTCGCGACTGCACATGCCGCGTGTTTCACCACCATCTACCCCTATTTCACTGGATCAAATTTGTCAATATGTGGAAGTAGCATGTACTACCATACTAGCCGACCGCAGTGGCCAAGCGGTGTGCGGCGTGCCAGTCACGGTCTGCACGGCCGCTGCGGTCAGGGGTTCGAATCCCCCCCTCGGGCATGGCTGTTTGTGCCGTCTTTAGTAAAAGCTAGTTCATAAATAGTTTGTAAGCTTAGGGACTGATGACCCCGTAGTTAAGTCACATAAGCTCTACAAACATTTGATTTGAACTACCATATCTCAAGAATGCATCCAAAACATATTTGATTAAATGTCGATGCATGTAGCAGTGATTTTAGCCAGTAATGGCGCCAAAACTCAATACTGACTTCATCATCTTCATTGCTTCATATGGGGCAGTTTGCCAATCATGCGATCGCTGTACAATGTGTTATTTCAGAAATAAATTTTGCTATGGTATCTCCAGACTATCGCATTTTTGTTGGCCATAGAATAGGGACAGGCACAGCTATAGATGACGGTAGTATGACATACTCAAAGTATAAAAGGATGATGCGTTGGTTCAAATGTTTGTAAATCTATCGGACCAAACTACGTGGTCATCAGTCCGTAGCTTACAAACTACTTAAACTAAGATAAATCTAAGCACAACACACACACACACACACACACACACACACACACACACACACACACACACACGCCCATGCGCCAGGGAGGACTCGAACCTCGAACGGCGCGCAACGGTGCGCTCCTCAGCGAGGCGCCTTAGACCGCTCGGATGTTGCACTGCGGCGATGCGTTGGCAGACCTGTTATTGTACTCAGGTTTTTCGCATAAAAAGGTTTCTAACGTGGCTGTAGCTTCACCGAAAGAATCAACAGACAATATGCTAATCGGAGCTATTCACGTCGTCTCTAAATATTGCAGAACATGATCCTATGATGGCTTTTACGGGTAACCAGTATAGTGGGAGAACCTTAAATGATCCAGAAGACCAAACATGTCTACTGAATCAGTCGATACCCAAACTTAAACGTAAAAAAATACTATTTTTCGAAGTATAAATATTATTGTTGGAAAAGTCGCACGTTAACCTTATGTTTCAATCATACTTTGCGTAATAATTCAGAGCTTTATTTGATTTTGAAAACCATTTCAAAAGTTAATAAACAGAAATTAAAATGATTTAGCATACTGTTCTGTTAAATATGCCTTTAAATTTGTTAAAATACAAGTAAAAGTAGATAGCATATACCTTTTCAGTTATCACACATCAGGTTGCAGATTCTGAAACCTGTTATGTTACTAGCTTCTAAATTTAATGCAATTTCCCAAAAATTCTTCATGTTTGATGTAGTTTGTGCTTATATTTGTTTAATTGCACTTTATTTTGATTTCGGAAACAAATGTAGTTAATTTTACGTATTTTGATTTACAACTCTTCACTAGAATATTTCGCTCGCAATATTAATGTTAAATAATGTGTACCCAAATAAACCACTTGGTTTAGAAGATTTTAATGCATATCTCAATTTTTCTACTATTCCAATGTTTGTATAGAATTTGTAATGCTAAAACAATTGACTGTTAAGGACGTTTTGTGACTTTGATCAAAGAAAACGAGCAGGGGACTCATGGATCAGTTTTGTTTTTGATATGATGTGAGCGGGACGTGTATTTGTCAACACTTCTGGACGTGACCAAAGACGTTTCAAAAAGAGATGTTTATTTAGCAAGTCTCTGTACTTTGTGTGCCTTTGAGCCAAGATGGTGAATAATGTTTATTAATCAAAAGTGTAGTGAATAAATGAAAAGTATAAAAGTAGAAAAGACTTGAAGAACCTCTTTTATTAGTTGCGTGACAATCGGACCCATTTATCATTTATACCAAAAAACATCCCTAGACAATCAGTATTTCAACATAAAGCTTCGAGAAATCAGATAAGTGACTTTATAGGAAAACAACACTGTGAAGTTGTGCCTTCCACTGTTCGACTTTACTCAAATGCTATACTCCTGGTATACAGTGAAAAGGCATAATGACTTAACTTATTGAAAGTGTCAGACATTAGAGAAGTGGTAGTGTTACAAACTGCGCAATGCACTGAACATCGACACCATCATAGAGGCTGTTAAAAAACGGACCACCTGATTACATCGCAAGATCGTGGACCTACGGGATTCGATACACCACTTCACAGGCCTCATCAGGGCGATACCACTTCCATGGCCTCGCTACGTGTCAATGTCCTTAGTACAATAATGTTCAAATGTTACATTTGTAAAAAGTTACTACGTCAATCAGCCGTACCTTAAGGAGGAATTAACAGATCCTAATAAGTTAACCGCTAAAGTTTATCAATTCAAATGTTCAAATGTTTGTATAGTGTATGGGACTTAACTACGGAGTCATCAGTCCCTAAATTTACAAACTACTTATGAACTACTTACGAACTAGGACAGCACAAATATCCATGCCCGAGGGGGGTATTCGAACCCCCGACGGTAGTGGCCATGCAGACCGTGACTGGAGCGCCTTAGTCTCCTCGGCCACCGCGGCCGGCTTAAAGTTTATCACAATAAAAATAAACATATATACGACAAACTTGTTATCCTTTGACGTGTACATCGTCAATGACGGTATGACTTCAATCACTGCGTTCCATAAAAGAAAGAGCTAGACGCTTGGGACATACCACTTCTAAACCGTTCGGGAATTCAATATTGCTAAATCCACAGTGTCAGGAGCGTGCTGAGAATACAGGTTTTCAGGCGTTACTTCTCGCCAAGGGCAGCGGAGGTTCCGACGGCATGCACTTAACGTAAGGTAGAGGTGTTTGCGAGGAGTGTCAGTGCTGAGAGACAAGCAGCTAAGCGAGAAACAACCGCACGAGTCAATTTGGGGCCCACAACCAACGTACGGACTATGGCAGTAGACCTCAGCGTCGCCTGCTGCCACTCTCCTAGGCTCGTGACTACACCACTCGAAACAATTAGGGAGTCAGTTGACATATCATACACAATACACATATTTTAAGGTCTTTTATTCGAACATTGCTTAAAATTGTAATATTCCTGTGATACAGTACGATATTTTGCTGTCTCAACTCTTTATTCTTCCTTTAGAATGGTGTTCAAAAGCCTCGTCACGTTTCGTTGAATGTCAGGAATATCGTCACACCTCTTTCCTTTCAAAGTGCGTTTGAAACGAGGGAATGGGAAGAAGTGCGAAGGATTGAGATCCGGCGAGTATGGGGGATGTTCAAGTTGCATGACAAGCCTCGTCACTTCCTGGCAAAAAAGGGGGTTGTGAAACTTGAACATCCACCATACCCGTCGGATCTCAATCCTCAAAACTTCTCCCCATTCCTTCGACTTAAACTCGCTTTGAAAGGAAGGAGATGTGACGATATTACTGACATTCAACGAAACAATGTCGGTGATGGTAGCGATCGTAAATGTTTTATGCATCAACTGACTGCCATATATGTAGTTAGAAAGCCTGGATCAAAATTTATTTTATGACCTTTATGTATCTGAAACTGAATAAATTTGTAACCTTTCAGTTGCGATCCAGGCTTTCTGACTACATATATTACAGTCAGTTGACGCATAAAATATTATTACACTCTCTTTTCGCCCTGCACCACCACGATGGTCGAAGAAGAGTCTGGTGAGAGATGTTGAACCGCTGCCTTATGCATCGCCATACTCGTACTGCACGGGCGGTTCATGGTTTTAAATGCTAATGGTTTCCTCTCGCATACGCCGTTCCTCTGTTCTAATGTACATTGCCAGTACACTAGTACTGAAGTGCTTGATCCAGATACCTTAGGAACTTGCAGACTGTCAAATTGCAAAATGATAATTCGCGATCGCACACGCCACGAAGTATTTAAGACCTGCCGCGGGATACACCACCATCTCTATCTTCTGAATACCATCCCAAACGAAGACTTCGAGCTACGTTTCGAGGACATGTATCGTATAGTTGTGGTAGGTGACTATTTCGAAGGTCAGTAACTGTCGTTCATTGTTCATCTACATTAACGTTACAGGGCTATTCACGAAACTTTATTGTCAGAGGTGCTAGTAAGCATTAATCTTCTTCCTTTTCATCAATTTGCTAGGTGTCTCACGGAGAAAAAGATTGGTAAAGGTTTGAAATTATGTGTAAAATTTTTTGCAATTCGTAAGTGCTCTAATTATCAAGTAATGAACGACTGTCTCGTTATTCATGCGTCATCATATCTCATGAATTACATGACGTAGGTGTTTTTACCTGCATTTCGATTCTTTACTGACAGTAAAGAATGCGAGGTTTCGTCTCGTTATATAAAAAAACGTGTAAAGATACAGAAAAAATATTTATTGTACAAAAATGTACAACTGTTAAACTTCTATTCTACATGGATTCCGAAATTTTTTAGGCACTTCTCATTGCGTGGAACAAGATTTTGTATCAATTCTTCATAGAAGGTTGCCACCTGTGTATTCAACCATGTGGTAACATGTTCTTTTCGCTCGTTTTTATCGTTGAAGTGTTGACCACCAAGGACAGATTTTAGGTGTAAGAAGAGATGAAAGTCGCTAGGACTCAGGTCCGCTCTGTACTGAGGATGATCAAACACGTCCTAGTGACATTCCCGTAAGAGTTGTTTGGTCACATTCAGCGTGTCAGACCTCACATTATTGTGAAAAAAAATAAATAAATAAACACCTCGGCACTTGCTCTGTATTGCACTGTACAATTGTGAAATTTCTTAATGGTCTCGCAGTTTCCATGTACATTGATTGTTTGGTCTTGTGGTAAGAAATCAGTCAGAAAAATGCCTTTTCTGTCCCCCCCCCCCCAAAAAAAAAAAGAAAAAAAAAAGACAAAAAAACTGTGCACCTGACTTTTCGAGGTGTCAAGATTAGTTTTAACCTTCCTTGGGGATGAAGAGTGCTTCCATTCCATTGTCTCTTTTGTTTCAGGGGTGTTATACAATACCCAAATTTCATCCTTCATCGACTTCTTCATTGAAGCGCGTGTTATTCAGTAAGAATTTTTGGTACCCAACGTGAGCAAAATTTTCGCAATTTCAGTTTTTCAGTAAGCGTTTCATGAATCAGTGATCGCGATATTTGCAGAACTTCCATAGCGTGTGCACTAAGTGTAAACTTACGGTTGTGCTTAATATTGTCTTCAGTAGTGTGAACTAGTTCATCAGTAACCAAAGACAGACGTCCACTTAGTTCTTCATCGTGCAGTTGATTACGTCCTTCATTGAACAGTCTTACCCAACTTCTAACCATTGCATCACTCATATCATTTTGCCCCTAAACCCCACAGATTTTGCCATGAATTATCTTTGGTTTAACTTTGTTTACATTTTGAAAACGAAACTACAGATCTGATTTCACACGCGGTGGTATTTTCAGTTACGGTCGACTTTATAAAGAAGCACTACAAAGCACACGTCAGAAGCAGCGATCTGAAAATGGCGTACATGTCTTATCCTTGAGTCAGAGTAACTGCCGCACATGCTCGGAACTGCGATCGTAGCGCTACCACTGATAGAAACAGAAACGGAACTTACTTTGTGAACGTCTACATCTACATCTACATGGGATATTCTGCAAATCACATTGAAGTGCCTGGCAGAGGGTTCATCGAACCACAATTATACTATTTATCTGCCATTCCATTCTCGAATAGCGCGCGGAAAGAAAGAACACCTGAATCTCTCTGTTCGAGCTCTGATTTCTCGTATTTTATTCTGATGATCATTTCTACCTATGTAAGTGGGAGTCAACAATATATTTTCGCATTCGGAGGAGAATGTTGGCGATTGGAGTTTCGCAAGTAGCCCACGCCGCAGCGATAAGCGCCGTTGTTGTAATGATTCCCACCCCAGATCCTGTATCATTTCCGTAAAGCTGTCTCCCCTGTATCGTGACAATACGAAACGAGCTGCCCTTCTTTGGACTCTTTCGATGTCCTCCGTCAAACCCACCTGATAAGGATCCCACACTGGGCTGCAATACTCCAAAAATGGACGGACAAGCGCAGTGTATGCAGTTTCTTTAGTAGTTCTGTTGCATCTTTTAAGGGTTCTGCCAATAAAACGCAGTCTCTGGTTCGCCTTTCCCACGATATTATCTACGTGTTCTTTCCAGTTTATGTCTGAAGTAATAGTAATTCCTAGGTATTTTGGGGAGTTTACGGCCTTCAAATTTGATTGATTTATGTTGTAAACAAAGATTAACGGATTTCTTTTCGTACTCATGTGGACGACTTCACACTTCTCATTATTTAGAGTCAATTGCCAATTTTTACACCATACTGATATCTTATTCAGATCGTTCTGCAGTTGGTTTTGATCTTCAGATGATTTAACTAGACGGTAAATGACGGCGTCATCTGCAAACAACCTAAGAGAGCTACTTAGATTTTCCCCTAAATCGTTTATGTAAATAAGGAATAGCAGAGGACCAATAACACTACCCTGTGGAACGCCCGATATCACCTCTGTTTTAGTTGATGCCTTACCATCGATTACTACGAACTGTGTCCTCTCTGACAAGAAATCCCCTATCCAATCGCAAATTTGGGGCGATATACCATAACCACGCAATTTGATTAAAAGCCGTTTGTGAGGTACGGTGTCAAAAGCTTTCTGGAAATCAAGAAATACGGTATCGATTTGCGAACCCTTGTCGATAGCACCCATCATTTCGTGTGAATAAAGAGCTAGTTGTGTTTCGCATGAACGATATTTTCTATATCCGTGTTGACCTTGGGTCAATAGATCGTTCTGTTCGAGCTAATTCATAATATTTGAATACAGGATATGTTCTAAAACCCTGCTGCAAATTGACGTCAATGAAATAGGCCTGTAGTTTAGTGGGTTACTTCTACTGCCTTTCTTGAATATAGGTGTGACCTGTGCAACTTTCCAATCTTTTGGTACAGAGCATTCTATGAGAGAGCGGTTGTATATGACTGTTAAGTAAGGAGCTATCGCTTCAGCATAATCAGATAGAAATCTAATGGGTATACAATCCGGACCAGAAGACTTGTTCTTGTTAAGTGATTTTAGTTGCTGCACTACTCCGATGATATCTACTTCTACGTTAATCATTAAGGCATCTGTTCGTAATTCGAAATCTGGAATATTGGTTTCGTCTTCTTTGGTGAATGAGTTTCTAAAAGCTAAGTTTAGTAACTCTGCTTTAGTAGCGCTGTCATCGGCAGGATCGCCATTACTATCACATAGTGAAGGTATTGTTTGTGATTTGCCCCGAGTATATTTAACATATGACCAAAACCTCTTTGAGTTTTCAGTCAAATTTCGAGAAAGAGTTTCGTTGTGATAAATATTGTAGGCATCTCGCATTGAAATCCTCGCTAAATTTCGAGCTTCTGAGTACGATCGCAAATCCTGGGGATTTCGTGTTCGTTTAAATTTAGTATGCCTTTTCCTTTGCTTTTGCAACAGTGTCCTGACCTGTTTTGTGTACCAAGGGGGATCGCCTCCTTCTTTTATTAATTTATTTGGTATAAAACTGTCAATTGCTGTCGATACCACTTCTTTGAATTTGAGCCACATCTGGTCTACACCTACGTTTAGTGTTAGAAACGAGTGGAAGCTGTCTTTCAAGAAGCAATGTATTTTGTTTCCATCTGCTTTCCTGAACAAATATACTTTGCGTTTATTTTTGGTAACTTTGGGACTTTCGATATTCAATTTCGCTACGACAGCTCTGTGTTCACTAATACCTGTATCCGTTTTGATGCTCGTTATGAGCTCAGGATTATTTGTTGCTAAGAGATCAAGTGTGTTTTCACATCCATTTACAATTCTAGTTGGCTCATGAACTAATTGTTCGAAGTAATTCTCAGAGAATGCGTTGAGTACAATTTCGGACGATGTTTTATGCCTACCTGCTGATTTGAAAATATAATTTCGCCAACAGATCGAGGGTAAATTAAAATCACCACCTACTATTATCTTGTGAGTCGGGTTCGTTTTTGTAATTAGACTCAGGTTTTCTTTGAACCTTTCTGCTATTGTATCGTCAGAGTCTGGAGGCCGGTAAAAGGAACCGATTATCAACTTCTTACGATTTTTGGGTACAACCTCTACCCATAATAGCTCGCAGGAACTATCAACTTCAACTTCGCTACATGAAATACTACTTTTGATGGCGACAAACACGGCCCCACCTATTTTGTTTAATCTATCCTTTCTGAACACCGATAGATCTTTTGCAAATACTTCTTCTGAACTTATTTCCGGCTTGAGCCAACTTTCGCTGCCTATAATGATATGTGTTTCGGTGCTTTCTATTAACGCTTGCAGTTCTGGTACTTTCCCGACACAGCTACGACAATTTACAACTGTTATACCGATAGTTTCCGGATCTATATTTCTCCTGTCATCCACCTCCACCCTTTGAGATTGCCCATTTTCTATTTCCCCGAAGCTCTTTATCCTAAGTCCATGCCCAGTCCACGCCACACAGCCCCCGCTACCCGTGTAGCCGCTTCCTGCGTGTAGTGGACTCCTGACCTATTCAGCGGAACCCGGAAACCCACCACCCGATGGCGCAAGTCAAGGAATCTGCAGCCTACACGGTCGCAGAACCGTCTGAGCCTCTGATTCAGACCCTCCACTCGACTCTGTACCAGAGGTCCACAATCGGTCCTGTCAACTATGCTGCTCGTATTTCTACAAAATTTGGTTGAAGTTCGTGGCAATTTTTCGTGAATTTTATTGCTTATGACGCCAGAACTCCTATGTATCGTGGGTGGTTCTTACCTCTATAGCGACTGTTTTGTGAAACGGCCCAGTAGTATTGGAGGAGATGTGGAACATACAGCCGCGTGGTCATGCTACGGACTGGGCGGCTGTTCCTACCGGATGTTCGAGCCCCCCCCCTCTGACATGGATGTGTATATTGTCCCTAGTGTAAGTTAGTTTAATTATTTTGTATGTCTAGGGACTGATGACCATAGCAATCTGGTCCACTAGGTTTACAAATATTTGAACATTTGAATTTAAAACATACCCACATATATACCCGCTACCGAACGGGTCAACCACCCGTGTGCTCCGTTGAGTTTGCGAGAGCCACAACGATCTACAGATGTCTTGCCAATAGACCGAAATCGGTCATCATTTGAAAAGTGACTGATGCGTCTTTGATTCTGTAATTAATATATACATACAAGTATTTAAGGGAAGTTAGCGTAACCTAAGTAACAACTCGCGGCATCGAGTGTCTCACCCTCTCAAAATAAAACGCGCTCGCAGCGAGCGCTAAATCTGAATTCGCTGGCATTGAAGACGCACGCACAAGTTACGTAAATCGGAGGCGCCCACTTTCAGGGTTTCGCGCAGTCGGGAGGCAGATGCCGTGGCTCCGCGTCCTGATTGGTCTGCCGGCTGTCGCCGGTGCATGCCGGGCGGCTGGTCGGCCTGGCGGCGCCACTTATAAAGGCAGAGTATCAGCATGTAGTCCCAGCAGTA